>OY731402.1:40038554-40162340 GCA_963425845.1 Sphenostylis stenocarpa | reverse complement strand
TGCTTTCCAAAGAGGACGCGTTTCGGCAATCCTTCGCTCTACAATTGTTCTCCTCTCGTCTACTCTAATCGACTCGACTAATTTTCTATAAGAAGTTGAATGCCGGAATACAAATTCCTTAACTGATTGTTACCTAAAAAAGGCAATCAGAGAGATCATTCGAGAGAGGGAGATAAGAAGACAAGTCTTAGAGTTGTCTGGTGTGTGGAGAATGACAAATGAGGCTCCTATTTATAGTAAATTTTGCCTTGGAACTTTGGGACGGCCGTCTGGGTTGGGACGGTCGTCCCAAACGTGTTTTCTGCGTTGTGCCAATCTGGGACGGCTAGTCTGGGTTGGGACGGCCGTCCCAAATGCAATTTTGTTCACGTTGGGACCCCCTGGGGTTTGGGACGACCGTCCCACATTCGGGACGCGCGTCCCAACTGCTTAATTTCAGTTGGGACGGCCGTCCCAACCCTGGGATGGTGGTCTCGACCTGTTTTGTCCAGCCTTTGTATTTTGGAACCCCGAGAAGCTTTCCTTGCCGTTTTCGGACGTGGATTGGTGCCGATATATGTCCGTTGAAGCTTTTTCTTCGTGTAGGAAGTCTTCTTGGCCTCCATTTGAAATGTTGGGCGAGCTTTATCTATGTATAGGAAGTCTCCTTTGTGTGGATGAGTGAACTCCGTCTTATTATGAGAGGTCTTCTTTAGTCTTTATCGTCCATATGAGCGAACTCCATGTTGTTGCGAGAGGTTTCCTCAGTTTTTGGGAAGCCGGATGAACTCCATCTTCGGGCGAAGTTCCTCTAGCTTTTATTTTGAGAGGCCGGGCAAAATTAGGGGTCTACAACAGAAAGACTATTTTTCTATCTAAGAGTCTGCAGGATTTCAATCTGTTGAAATGATTTTTCAATCTATTGAAACATAGAGCTATCATTTTTCATAAAGCTGTTTCAATCCATTAAAAACTCGAATCAATCGATTGAATGAAGTTTTAATGAAATCAATCGATTGAATCGTCGTTTTAATCGATTGAAATGTATTCTGATCGATCATAATTTCATTCTGATCGATCATAACTTGTTCTAATCGATCATAATACTTTTCTAATCGATCATAATCGATTCTAACCTGTTATATTTTCATTCTGATCGATCAGTTGCATCTTTGAATCAGTTTTTGATTGAGTAAACGTTATGGTTCTCTGTTTTACTTTATAAATACAGATTTGATCTATCTTTTGATATACACAACTTGAGAAAACATTTGAAATCAATCTGTGAAGCTATCATATCCGTGACTTTCTCTGCATTCAAGAACTTTTCATATCATAAGGTGCTTTGATAAAGATAGTTGTTAATCAAAGAGAGAAAGTGTTGTGTTAGAATCGCTTCGGACAATTTCATCGATAGAGTCTGCAGATCCAGTGTTTTTTCTTTTCATACTCTTTTGTAAAGTGTGTTTGTGCAGGTTGGAATTTGGATCAAGCACTTGTTACAATGAATCGGATTTGGTTACTAGGAGGTTTTCAAGAGGCTATCTTGTGGGTTTGCAAGATAGTTCTTGGGGTAGATTGGTGAGTATCTACTGGTTGTAATTTTCACTTGGTATTAGTGGAACTTGGCAGATTTGTCAAGAACTGGATGTAGCTCTGGTATAGAGTGAACCAGTATAAATTGTTGTGTTGAATTTCTTCTTTCATCTCCTTTATTTCTTGTCTATATACTTGTTGTAATTAAAAACAACCTATCTACACAAGAATTAAATAAAGATAATTCATTCTTCCAAGAGAAAGTAAGTTTTGCGAAAAAGTTTTCAAAAGTTCAATTCACCCCCCCTCTTGAACTCAACTATTAATTCTTTCAATCTGTCCAAACGAGACGACCGTCTCATCACCTAGGGAAAGTGAGCTGGCCGTCTTGCCAAATGGGACGGTCGTCTCGTCTCTCCTAACAAATTTTCCTATTTTTTCTTATTTTTTCTGTACAGAAAGCCCTCCTATCCTTACATGGAGCCTAGTAAACATATCTAGGGGCCTAAAGAAGGCTTGTCCATCTTTGAACGGAGGTTTTCTGGCTTTATTGTGAAGTCGGGCAAGATTTGGGGTCTACAACTACCCCCCCTTCACCCGACCAATTGACTATGGGCTAATGTACCATAAGATTGATTGACGGGTGAAGGAGTTAACCCTCTTGCCCGGTTGTCCTCCGGATGCTCCTCTTGACGTGGTAGCTAACCCTCGTTATGATGAATGTAATCTAACGTTGTCTTCAGGATGCTTCCTTGCTGTGGAGGCTGACTCTTCGGACGATACGTGTGAAGCTTTAGGATGCTCCTCTGATGCGGTAGCTGACCCTTCGACTAATGGAGAAAGTTTTTCCTTCGGGATGTTCATTTGATGCGGTAGCTGACCCCTTGGGCTGATGTAAGTGCATGTAGATTTTTGACTTCAGGATACTTCCATCCTGCAGAAGCTGACCCTTCAGATGGTAAAAGTGGATTGTGTCTTCCGGTTACCCCTTTGCAACGGGGCTGATCCCTCGGATGACGTGTGGAAATCCTGCCTTCAAGATATTCCTTTGCAAAGGAGCTGATCCTTCGAGCGATGGCAGTGGATTGTGTCTTCCAGATACTCCTTTGCAACGGAGCTGATCCTTCGGACAATAAAGATGGGTGGCGTTCTCCGGATACCCCTTTGCAACGGGGTTGATCCTTCGGATGATGTATGGAAATTCTGCCTTCAGGATACTCCTTTGCAACGGAGCTGATCCTTCTGGCGGTGACGGTGGATTGTGTCTTCCAGATACTCCTTTGCAATGGAACTGATCCTTCGGACGATGAAGATGGGTGGCGTTCTCCAGATACCCCTTTGCAACGGGGCTGATCCTTCAGACGGTATATAAAAATTCTACCTTCAGGATACTCCTTTGCAACGGAGCTGATCCTTTTGGCGGTGGATATGAAGGTATTGTCTTCGGGATACTCCTTTGCAACGGAGCTGATCCTTTGGACGATGTGTGATTCTCTATCTTCTGAATGCCCCTTTTGTTGTGGTGGTTGATCCTTCTGATAGAGAAAGTGGTGGCGGCTTACTGCTCTAGCTCATGCGCCGGCTCCATGGGGAGTGATTTTCGTTCGAAAATGTTTTTTTTTGGCTTTCTCATGTAGCCATCTGGTGTACCAGGGATTTTTTATTTTGGCCTTTTCCAATAGCCATCCAGCTCTTTGGTTGTTGGGGATTTTTGATTTTGGGTTTTTTCCATAGTCATCCAGCATGTTGATTATAGGGGATTTTTGGTAATTGGGCTTTTCCGTTAGCCATCTAGCTTGCTGATTGCTGGGGATTCTTTGTGAATGCCTCTTAGGTAGGCAGGAATCCACTGGGGATTTGTTGATCTTGGTGATGCCTCTTGAGTAGGTGGATATCCATTGAGGATTTGTTGATTTTGATGGTGCCTCTAAGTAGGCAGATACTTCGTTGATGTTTTGGTAATGCCTCTGAGTAGGCAGATGCTTCATCGGAAGTGAAGACTTTTGGCTACATTATTTTGCCTCTGAACAGACTGATGTTCCACTTGGGGATGTTGGCTCTTGACTGCTAGGTCTTGCCTTTGCGCAGGCAACCGACTCTATGAGTTTTGAAGGTTGCCTTTGCAGTAGGCTCACTGGGGATGTATTTCTATTTTTGGTGATCCATCGAGAAATTATTTGTTTCCCTAGGGATCTGATTTTGGTACCCCTCTGGGGAATGGAGTCTTGGCTCCTTGATTGAGGTTGGTGAGAGATGGCTTGCGAAGCTCTTATTCTGCTGGGGGAATGAAATTTCTGATTCCTTAGTTTGGATGCTTTATTCTAAGGTTACCCACTTGGGGATTGATTTGGTTACCTAAAAGTTAGGATATTTATTCAATTTCACCTTTTTCCGCGATTTTATCACTTTTTCTCACGATTTTGAAATTTGGCTTCTTTGTGGGGATAATGCGTGTGCCTTTTTATTTTTTAGTTTCTTTTATGCATACATGCTTTTTCTTCTTTTTGGGGATCCGCAAGGGATAAAGTTTTTCTCTTTTTTCTTTTTCGTGACCTTTGGTGGTATGGAGATTTGACTCCTTTGATTGATGTTGATGTGAGCTGACCTTGTGAAGCTCTTATTCCACTAGGGGATGAGAATTTTTGATTCCTTCTTTTTGTAGATTTTTCTGGTATGATCCACTAGGGGATTTTATTTGGCCTTCTTTGTCGTGGCCTTTTTCGGTCATCTGCTGGAGATGAAGGGTTTTCTTTTCTCTTCTTCTTTTTGTTGGACCCTTGAGGGTATGGAGGTTTTCCTCCTTGATTGCTTTGGGTGATGGACTTTTTGCATATCCTTTATTCTCTTTTGATGAATGAGGTGGAGACTTGAGTGAGTATGCTTGATGACTCATGTGGCGGCGATGCTAAGCCGTGCAGAACTATTTTTGTTTGCCTCTGGAGTAGGCAACGATCCTCTTGGGGATATTTGAGCCTTTCTGTTGGCTTTTTCTTTGTTGATGTGCCTTCTCTTTCTTGGATGGAAGGATAGTGGTTGGAGCTTTGACTTCTTGAAGCTCTTATTTTTCTAGAGTTGCTTGATTATTAGAGGCGACTTGCTCTGCTTTCTTGAGGGAGAGTATTATTTGTAGACATGTTTTTCAATCACAATCATGGAGATAATCTCCTTATATGAATGATTATTTTTTTCTGGTGTTTTCTTAAAGAAATTTTCTTTTTTCATTTTTTTATTTTGACTGAGTCATTTTGTGCGACTACTGGTGTGTGAATGCCCTAAATGCAGTCTATCCTTTTATTTGAAGAATCTAGAGAAATGACTGGCATTCTCCTACTGGATTTTTATGATTATGTTGACGAACCCCTCTCTTTTATTTATTTTTTGTTTTAGCCCTAACTTTTGCCTAAACTGTCTTTTTGGGGTTTTCAATTTAGCGGGCTGTCTTAATTTTTGCATAGGATATCTTATCGGGCTTTTTTCCTTTTGTGAATGCTTAACTTTTGCCTAGACCGTCCTTTGCGAGTTTTCAATTTAGCAGGCTGCCCTAACTTTTGCCTAAGAATCTCCTAGCAGACATTATTCTTTTTATTATTTTTTTTTTGGGAGATAGGACCCATATTCATGCATGAAATGTTCATGATATGCATCCTATAATGCTATTTCAGTTAATTTTTTCAAAAGGATTAACCGATGTGCTTTTACTTCTGATGAGCTTCTGACATCATGACTAGTTGTACTGACTTTGTTGTCTCGGATTTGCCATGACCGAAGAATATTGCATTGAAGAGATGCTTGCCAAATTAGTGTGCTTCTTCCTTTCTTTAGGAATTTCAATCCTCCTATTGATCACTATATTTTCACATTGCCTAGTTAATCACTAGAATATTGTAGTGGTAAGGGTAGGGAGAAAAAAGGAAAAGGATATTTAATTCGAAGGTTTGTGTTTTAGAAGGGATTTTTATTCTTGAAAAAATAGTTTTTGTAAGAATGACTAGCTAAGGTTGGTCAGACTATTTAGGCTTGTCGCCGCCGTCAAAACGAGGCGGTCGGAGCGACGCGATGGTTCCAACTTTCCAATTTTCGCGTTTTTATGGGTGTGGTTACAACGCCTTTAGGTTGTCTGATAACTGGCTGAACCTAGGGCAAAGGTTTTCAGAAAGGTGTTCTTGGATTGTCCGATAACCGGGCTAACCCAAGAACTAATTTTGAAGGGTTCTTCTAGAGTTGCCACCAATATTTTTACCGAAAACATCGCAAAAGGAGTGAAAAGGCGTTGGTTTTCGAAAAACCAACTTTGGTCATTAGCACCAGAGTTGGGTAAGGGAGTTAGTTACGTGTAAGGGAAGTGTTAGTTCCCTTACGACGCCCCTCTCGGGTTCCCTATGATAAGCCATCTATTTAAATAAGTAAACCGGTGAAAATACGATTTTACCCTTTTATTAATGGAATTTAGAGTTACGACTACATGGCCATAATATCTACTGTGCAATTAAAGATAAAATAGTAAATAGAGAGAGAGAGAATGTTGAAACCTCCGAGGCAAGCTTTATATTAATCTCTTGAAAATTAGGGTGCTTTTTGGTAGCCCTTCACTCTCTACAGCGCCGGAAACCTCTCAAAAATGCTATAAAAACTCTTAGAAACTCTCAGAAAACTCTGGAAGTGCTTCGGAGGGGTTCTAGGAAGAGAATTTGATGAAGTGACAAGAGAGAGAATGGAAGAACTGTGTGAAATGAGGGGAATGGCATGACTATTTATAGGGATTCGCGCCTGTCAGGTCGAGACGACCATCTCGCCTTGCAAAAATGGCGAGACGACCGGGAGGGCCGTCTCGCCATTTGCAACTGGCGAGACGACCGTCTCGCCAAATGAGATGACGGTCTCGACTTGCAAGAGTGGCGAGACAGCGGTCCCGAGAAGCGAGACGGCGGTCTCGATCCTAAAAGGCGAAAATCCTTATTTACATGCAGAAAATCCCTCCTATCCTAGTATGAGGCCTAATAGTCTCTCCTAATGGCTTCTTAGGCTTCGTCCATCTTCGAATAGAAGGTCTTCTGGTCTTTATTTTGGGGGGCCGGGCAAGATTAGGGGTCTACAAATGCCCCCCCTTTACCTGACCAGTCGACTGTTGGCCTGTTGTGCCAAGAGGATCGACTGGAAGGTAAAGGAGTTTACCCTCTTGCCCGGCTACCCTTCGGATGTCCCGTCTTGCGGCGGTTGATCTTCTGGGGAAAATTTGTGACTTATTGATCCGGCTTGAGCACAGATCAGGCGCACTGCGTGCGCAGGTTGATAGGTATGAACCCCCTATCAGGCTGGTACAGTCCACTGCATTGGACTGGTGGTGGTGGCAGCTTACTGCTCGGGTGGCTCATGCGTCGAGCGTTGAGATGTGCTTTCTTGTCTTTGTTTGCTTTTTTCTGGGAATGGTCGTCCGGATTGTGCCGGGGATTTTGTTGGTGTTCATCCAGCTTTGTTGGTTTGCTGGGGATTCTTTGATTTTTGGCTTTTGGTGGTGGTCACCCGACTTTGCTGGTTGTCGGGCAGTCTTGTTTTCTTTGTTTGACTTCTGCTTGGTCGTAGATTTTTGTTGGTCAAGGTGATTGACTTGTTTTAATCCTGCCTTTTTTCGCGGTTTTATCTCTTTTTTCTCGCGATTTTGGATTTTGGCTTTTTTCTGAGCGTACATCTTTTTACTCTTAGTTTTTTTTTGTTACGCTGACTTTTTGAAAGGGATAGCAAAAAGATGCATGAAATGAAATTTTTATTTATGATAAAAGATTTTATTACAACAACTTATTTTATAAGCATTATCCTTAAGAAGGTGGGCTCTCGTCTGGAGACGATCCATAAGAGGGGAACTGCCGGTACATATGTCTCCGGAACTCCGCCTGGTCTCGGGCTTCGTCGCGGTACTCCTGCTGGAAGGCCGCCCAGTCCTGCCTCATTCCCTCTTGGTATTGGTATATTGTCTCCAATCTTGTGTCGAAGGCCTCTTGCCTTAGGGACATCTGCTCTTGCCTTACAGACATCTGATTGAATTGCTGGCGCAAATCGTAGATGTTGCGGTTTACGCCAGCAAAATCGTCTGTGTACTGCTGCTGTTATTGCTGTTGTTATGGTTGTTGGAACTCGGGAGGTGTTGGGAGATCGTGCATTGCCACGAGATCCTGGAGATCCAAATTGATATCCAATGAGGGGTGGAGGATCAGCTGGGTCCCGTGGCGCAGTAGCATCCCCATGCTGACCAGGACCGACCCATTGATGGACTCGGGTCGGAGGTTGGAGGCCAGTTCCTCCCTGCCACTGCACCCCCATTTTTCTGCCAGGGGGGTAATGAGGGGAGGCATGAGGACGACTCCCGTGGGCCGGCTCCCAAAGTCCTTGAGGGCCTTCAAGAAGAAATAGTCAGGGTTGCACCGGTGCCTCTGGCTCATGCAGTAAAGGACGAAGAGGTCCGGAAGGGTTACCTTTCCCTGGCTCTCTTTCTGCCCGTGGATGGTCCCTGCCAGCAGCTTGTGGCAGATGCGGAGCCCTTCATCAGCATGGGCAAAGTGGGAGCCCTGGTGAGCTCTTCCCATATCTCGTCGGCAGTGAGGTTGGTGGGGCGTGCGCAGATAGCCTCCTAGTAGTCCTGAGTCAGCACGTCCTCGGGCTGGACGAACCCAATGTTCACATTGAATTCGTCCAGGGTGGTGGTCCGGTACATCCCACCCATGAAATATGTCACCATTTTTGTCGGTGAAAGACCTGGTACCATGGCGGGAGTCTCGGCGTAGGAGATGGAGGCGAGAAACTCCAGTACCGCCTGGGGTATACGTGGGTAGGTGGAGGCTGAAGGAGGAAGCCCCACCCTATACTATTGATGTGGGCCCAGACGTAGAGAATTCCGAAATCCAATTTGAGCATGGGGTGCCATGTGTACCCCCAGATATGCTCGAGACGGGCCTGGTGTAGTGGCAATAGCTGAGTAGGGTCCTAGGGAGCAGGTGCTGAGGAACTACTAGGACCAGCAGAGCCTCTTCTCTTCCTGGACTGGCTTCCACGATGCATCTTGACGGTATGTTGCTTGAGAGTGAGAGAATATAGAGTTAGGGTGCAGGAGGAGGTGTGGAGACCCCCCTAGGCCCCCCTCTATTTATAGAAAATTTTTCAAATTCGGGACCGCCGTCTTGGAAGTCGAGATGGCCGTCTGGAACCTCGTGACGGCGGTCTCGACTTTGGCCTTAAGCGATACGGCCGTCTCGCCAAGCGAGACGACAGTCTTGTTTTTAGCCAAGTCGAGATGACGATCTCGTTGGTCGAGACGACGATCTCGATTTTCTGGAGATCGAGATGGCGGTCTGAAAATGCGAGACGACCGTCTCAATTTTAAGGGAATTTTTTTTGAAAGAAAATAGGACCTGGTTCAAAAACATTTTATGCATGCAATGTTTTCGTGTTTGATGTCCTATAATGCCTATTTCAATTAGTTTTTCAGAAGGATTTGACTGTCGTGTCTTGTAGCGTCGAGTGCCCTCTGATCTGCGTTCTCGTATTTGGCTGTACCATTCCGGACTTCTTGTGACCGAAGAATAACCTTTTTTTCCTTTTTTTTTTCTTTTTCTTTTTGTAGAGCACCCTTTGCCATGTAGTGTCCTTTTTTTTCACTTTAGGGGTTTCAATCCTCTTGTTGACTATAGGCCTCCATATTCCCAGATTAATTATTAGAATATTGTTGTGAGGGTCAAGAGAAAAGAAGTAAGAGGGCAAATTCAAAGGCTTGTGTTTTAGACGGTCAATTTTTATTTAGAAAAAGATTTTTTGTAAGAATGGTTGGCTAGGGTTAGGCCTGGGTGTTTAAGCTTTTGTCTAAGCAAACATTCCCCTCTTTTTTGTATTTGCGCTTTAGTTTTATTTCCATTGCTTTTTATGGCTAGTTGATCTCCCTAGATCCCCCTTTGGGTTTTCGAACTAGGATATTATGTTTTGGCCCTATCTTTTGTCTAGGTTCTTTTCTTTTTGTTTGTTTTAGGGAATCCTAGCGGACTTTATTTTGTAACCCTAACTTTTTCCTAGGCTACCCTTTATTTTTGTTCGGGTATCCTACCGGGTTGACCCTATCTTTTGCGTAGCCCCCTTAGTGGGTTTCCTACCGGGTATTTTGCCCCCTTTTTTTTTTTACTTTGGCTTCTATGGGTTTTTTTGTGTATTTATTTTTTATTCACAATATTGGCGAAGTATGACTTTCTTGATGATGAGATAAAGTCCTATTTGGTGCTTCTAATAAACTAGCTTGATTGTAATGGAAATGGCGAATTTTGATTATTTGGACGCGCTTTTTATTCTTCTTTTTCTTTTTTCGTTTACTTAGACAAGGTTATTGTGAGGTCCAGTCATGAAATAGCAAGAAGAGAAGTAGATAGTAAGAAGTATATTCTTTATTAATTAATAAGGGAATATGTGCCCTAAAATGCCCAGGGGTCGGGCTAGCCCTGGGGGATAATCTCTAACAATCATGGGGTTTACATCCCTTAAATGAAGAAAAAGATCTCCTAATGACTAGGGTAGCTCTTGACGCTTGCACCCCTCCGCTTCGAAAAATTTGCCTGAGTGTGCGGAGGGGAGACTTCCCTTTTCTTTTTTCTGCTCGGCCCTTAGTAGGGTCATATCCTAGGCCATACTTGGAAGGATTGTCTTTGAATTCTGGGGGTTCCCTCATGCCTTGGGAATCTGCCCCAGTCCTTGGCTAGGATGGTAACCATGCTTCGACATCATGCGGGCTACCTTTGTGTTTTTGGGAAGTCGCTCTATGTTGGCAATTTCGAGCGCTTGAAAAGATGTTTCAAGGGCCTCTTCGGCCGCATCCACATAAGGTTGGGTGGACGGTCCACTGATCAGGATATCATCTTCTGCTTGGACCGTGACCAATTTGTCATCCACTATGAACTTGACTTTCTGGTGGAGCGTCGAAGGTACTGTCTTAGCATCATGAATCCAAGGCTTGTTGAGGAGACAATTGTATGCTGGAGTAATATCCATTACATGGAAATCGACGTTGAAGATAGTGGGTCCAACTTGGATTGGCAAATTAACTTCTCCCACTACTTCTCGCTTTGATCCGTCGAAGGCTCGAACGATAGTGCTGCTTGGGCGCAGACGGGTTCCTTGGATAGTCAATTTGTCTAGTGTGCACTTGGGCATCACGTTCAAGGATGACCCGTTATCCACAAGAACTTTGGCGATGAGGTACTCCTTGCACTTGATGGAGATGTGCAAGGGCTTATTGTGGTTTGACCCCTTGAGGGGGAGTTCTTCCTCTGTGAAGGTGAGGTGATCACTTGCCATAATGTGACCGATGATCCTCTCAACTTTTTCTTGGGATATCGTGTGAGGTACATGCGCTTCGCTCAAGACCTTCAGTAGGGCATTTCTGTGCGGTTCCGAGCTCAACATTAGAGATAACAATGTTATCTTTGCAGGTGTGTGATTGAGCTGGTCTATAATGGAATACTCGTTTTGCCTTATGAACTGGAGTAATTCGTCTGTCTCCTCCTTGGATTCCTTATTTTCTTTTTCTTCGGTCTTTTTATTTTTTTCCTTTATTTTTGGGGACATCTTCTTGTGAGTCCTTGGGGGAGTAGACTCTTCCACTTCTAGTCATGCCTCCGATGCCGGCTATATTCGAGATATCCTCCTTTATTGGTGAAGATTCTCCGTATCTCCATGGTACAACTTTATTTGATTCGTAGGGGAAAGGACGTGGCATAAATAGTCGCACTGGTGTCCTTGCCCCCTCTTCCTTATTTTTGAGGACCAACGGTCGAGGCTTATTTTCCTCTTGTGGCGAGTCAACCGTTGGGGAAAGCTTGATTAGGAGTGACTTTCTCTCCATTCTTCTGATTTGGAAGACGTGTCAGTTAATCCTTCCTTTTTATTATCTTATTTATTAAGAGTGAAGGAGGGGAAATTAAATATGTGAATGAATGATATGCATGCAAGTAGACAATTGTTGAATAAAGAAAAATTTCATTTATCCGTTGGAAGGTGTACATTCCCCTACTCCATACTACGAAGCAACTTTTAGCAGAAACGGAAAAGCCTAAAGAAACCCACAGGCGGGTCTTGATCTCTATGTAATTCCCTTTTGGCTTCCCGGACGTGGCAAGCAAGTGCTTCGCTTTGCTTCTGGACTGCCTAGCTTGTTGAACATACAAGGACTTGATGTTGCACTTACATGGACATGAAGCTTGTTAATTTTGATGATGATTCAAGAACAAAGAACTTAGAGAGTTGAAGACTTGTTTTATAGTATAATAACTCTGTTTTGATTAGTTTGAGTCTGTAATATTAGAGTTTAAGATAGCCGGTACATAGTCTACACTTAAGAAGCTTCAAAAACTCAAATTTATCTTTTTGCTTCGGCTTTAATCGATTAAATGGTCAAATAATCGATTATTACAATGAGAAAAACCATTTTCTGTATCTGTTCACTGTAATAATCGATTAACACACCTGTTAATCGATTAACAGGCCTGTTAATCGATTAACAGGGCTTTTAATCGATTAAAACAGTGAGTTTTGGGGTTCTGTTGATTTTGGCTCTGTAATAATCGATTAACACTTCATTTAATTGATTATTTCAGTCAGATTTTGATTTTCAACTTCAAATCAACCCTATTTTCGAAAACCCTAATCCCAAGACTCCTAGTTCCGAAAATCCCAATTCCCAAACCCTAATTTCTCTACTTAAGCTTCTCTATGGCACTCAGAAAAATAGAACAACCTTTTTCAAACAAAAGTTAAGTGCTGTGAGTGCCAGAGAACTGTTTGTTGGAGGAAAAAGGGGCTTTTGGAACCTGGTGTGGGCTAGAAGCGATAAGAATCACTAAGTGGAGTTCTTAGTGGATTGTGTGTTGTGCCATCTCTGGGGAAAGCTGTTCTTCATCTCTTGTGGGTTTCAAGAGAGGTGTTTTTTTTACTTTGTATTTTCAATTGTTATCTGTTTGTAACAACTTTGATTATAGTGACAACGTTAATCCTCTGTTTGATTGATTAGCAACTGGACGTAGGGTCTTTTGATCCGAACCAGCATAAATCTTATGTGTAAGACTCTATCTCTATTCTATTTACGTTTACACAGTATTTTGATCGGTAAAATTTGGGGAAAATTTTGAAACCCTAATTTTTGTTAAGAAACCAATTCACCCCCCCTCTTGGTTTTTGTCCGACCACGCAAACATTCCGCTGCGCGATTCTAACATGGATCATATCTTCACTGTACTTTTAAGCCTCTTTGATCTTCGCCTCTTGATGGACGACCAAGGCTTGTAGTTCATCGAGTTTTGCAAGGGCTCGGTCCTTTTCTTGTAGTACTTGGTCGTACTGAGCTAGTCTGTCTCTTTCTTTGTAGCGTAGCTCAGCGAGACTTTTGTTGAGTCTCCGATTGGTCTCTCGCTCTTGGCGTATTTCTGACCGAGTCTTGGTGAGGTCTTGCAACAAATCGTTGATCGTCTGTGCCTGTTTTGCTTATTCGGCCTCAAGGCGTGCTGATTTCGCGGTTATTTCTTGAAGTTGGCTATCCGAGCTGGTTCTAGCAGCTTTGGATGCTCGGATAGCTTGCTCATTAGAGTCAGCACACTGATCCTTGAGGCGCTCTATTTCATGATCCTTTTTCTTGCATTGCCTTTGCAGACCATAAATGGTGAGGATAGATTCTTGTTCTCTTTCTTCAAGGGCCCTCATCTGGGCTCCCATGATTTCTATCCTCTGGGTCAAGGCATCGACTTGAGCTTGCAACTCTTCACTATTGGCGCTTGTAAGGAGTGAGGTGGATGGTTGAGACATCCCTCTTCTTTTTCTCCACACCTCATAGTCATTGGAGACAACCACTCGATCTTTTCCTAGTTCTTTGTCTCCCATAAAGACTGATTTCTCCCATGCTTTTCTCACGGCTAGTGAGTTGCCGATTGTGCATGGGTCTCCGAAGAAACACAGTCCTCCGAGTTCCCCTCGAGAAATTGTAGTTTGAGTCCTCATGAGTTGTCTCATAGCTACTCTAGGTGAATAGGCTATGCAACCCCTGAGTCCTATCAAGGGTACGTTCAGATAGTCTCCACATCTGATGACGACTGGACCGGGTCGGAACCAAGGGCAAACCCAGGATAAATGGTTAGTGTCCCATTGTTCCAACTCGTCCTTCCACTCTGAGGTTAAGCGTCGTTGGAGAGGGATTTTGGAGAAGCTCCTCAAAGTGTCGGGGAACATCCCCATGTGACTAGAGGCATAAAAATGTGTGACGCCCCACACAAAGAGTAATGAAGAGCAACAACGTAGTGTTTTTCCCTGCTTCTGACGGCAAAATTCCACCGAGAGCAAGGTGTCGGCAAGAATTGCAGGCAAGGGACTCTTCGAGTTCACGTCCCAGGCGAAGAAGGCGTCCATGACGGCTTGGTCTACTGTGTCGAGGTGGAAGGGAAACAAGATCGTTCCAAATATGATTAAGGCCAGGGTTTTGTTAAAAGCGACCCATTCTGTCCTTTCAGCCAAGTCGAGCAGATGGTCTTCTAACATTGAGACTTTCCAACCCCGGATGTTCCCCTTTTCTATCAGGGTAGTCTGCCGGAATGGTAGTTGGATGATGGCAGCGACTTGTGCTGCAGGAGTATATGCCCCATGGCAGATATGGACCCCGGCTGATTTGGGCCATTTCAGCATAATTTCGTACTCCTCCAAGGTGGGCACCATATCGAACTGTGGAAATTCGAAGCAGCGCAGACTGGAGTTCCAAAAGTGGACTAATACCCTGATGAAAACTTGATCGACACAGATCTTCAGCAGGTCGAGAATTCGTCCATAGGATTTTTCAAAGTCAGAGCGGACCTCTGGTGGCAATACCGCGCAAAGCTGTTCCATCTTCTCAGTATGGTATCGAGGAATGTCTACCTTCTTCAATTGTCTACTAGTCCCCTTCATTTTCTAAAACCAAAATGCATGATGCTTATTGAATGAATGTGAGTGTTTATTTTTCTATTTATCATGTTTTATTTCTACATGATGTATGGTATTTGCGTATTTTATTTATTATTATTCTTTTTTGGAAAAATAAACTATCTATATGAATGATTTATGAGTGTAATGTTTATGAACAAGGTCCAATTTATTGTTTTGGAATTGGATTTTTGTTTGATTTTTATTATTTTATTTTATAGCCTTTTATCTCTTCTGTCGGACTACATGGTTACTTAGCTTACAAAGAACCTGAAACCAGGCTAGCTAAAAGGCAGACTGTCCGAGATAAAATGTGGCTTTATGCGAAAGAATAGTCAGCGTCCCTTATCTCTTCTGTCGGACTGCGTGGCTACTTAGCTTACAAAGAACCTGAAACCAGGTTAGCTAAAAGGCAGACTGTCCGAGATAAGGGTGTTTATTGCAAAAATGTTTTTGTGATTTTTATGTTGTTTGGTTATGCTACGCAACAAACAAATGCAACAAACAAATGCGCACACAATTCAATCCTCCACGAACTGTCCCGAGGTAGGGTTTTCCTGCAGAAAAGTGCATTGGCGAAGGTAGGTTCTAATTGTCCTCACTGTCGCCGCCGTCAAAAAGAGAGAGGCGGTCGGAGTGACGCGATGGTTTTGACCCTCTTGATTTTCGCATTTTTTATTGGTGGCTACAACGCCTTTAGGTCGTCCGATAACCGGGCTGAACCTAGGGGCGAGGTTTTCGAAAGGGCGTTCTTAGGTTGTCCGATAACCGGGCTAACCCAAGAACTAGTTTTGAAGAGTTCTATGGAGTCGCCACCGATGTTTTTACCTGAAACATCGGAAAAGGAGTTAAAAGGCGTTGGTTTTTCGAAAAACCAACTTTGGTCGTTAGAACCAGAGTTGGGTAAGGGAGTTAGTTACGTGTAAAGGAAGTATTAGTTCCTTTACGACGCCTCTTTCGGGTTCCCTATGACAGGCCAGCTGTTTAAAACTATTTAAACCGGTGAAAATTACGCTTTTGCCCTTTTTATTTTGCGGAATTTAAAATTATGACTACATGGCCCTAATCTATTGCATAATTTAAAATTAAAGCAGTAAAAGTAGAGAGGGAGAATTTAAACCTCCGAAGCAAGCTTTCTTTTTATTTCTTTTAAAGGAAATGGGTGCTTTTTGGCAGCCCTTCACTCTACACGACGCTGGAAACTTTTCTAGACGCCGAAAAACGCTCACAAAGGCACTCAGAAGCTCCGGAAATGCGTCGGAGGGATTCTAGAGAGAAGTTTTAGAGAGAAGGGAGAGAAAAAAGCTGTGTGGTGTGTGGAAATGTGGGGGGGGGGGGGGGAAGCCCCTATTTATAGGTTTTCGCGCCTGATAGTGGTGAGACCGCCATTCTCGTCTGACAGGGTCGAGACCGCCGTCTCGCCAAACGAGACCGTCGTCTCGTCCTTCGCAGGTGGCGAGACCGCCGTCTGGGAAAGCGAGACCGCCGTCTCGCCATTCGCAGGTGGCGAGACGACGGTCTCGATTTTGAGACGGCGGTCTCGTCCCCAAAAAGGTGAGAACCCTTATTTTTGTACAGAAAATCCTTCCTATCCTAGCATGGGGCCTAATAGTCTCTCCTAGTGGCTTGTTACGCTTCATCCATCTTCGAATAGGAGGTATTCTACTCTTTATTTGGAGGCCGGGTAAGATTTGGGGTCTACACTCACCAAGGCTAAGGCCCCCAAGGTGCCCCCATTATAGGGTCCCCACTCTCCAGCCTTCCGACCATGCTTAGCACTAAGGCCATAGTCAGTCTTTGTTCCAAAAGAGGAAGGTTATCACCTTGAGTGGTGGTTTCCGATCACACTGGTGGGCACAAGGCCATCACTACAGCGAACCGTACCTGCCACCCACTCCCTATGGATTTCTGACTTGCCCCCGGGTATAGAGGGAACTGTTGTGTGTAAGGGTTTGTGTACAGTTTGTATTTCAAACAATTGCGTAAATATAAACAAACAACAGTTATTAAAGTCAAGCATTAAAACATGTTATAATACAAGGTGGGGTAAAAGCATAATTTCTTGGTTTTTTTACTTTAAGCTAGCCCATCACTAAATGGGATCAACTCTCTAGGCTTCCCCAGTGGAGTCGCCATCTGTCGCCGCCGTCAAAACTAGGCGGTCGGAGCGACGCGACGGTTCCGACTTTCCAATTTTCGCGTTTTTATGGGTGTGGTTACAATGCCTTTAGGTTGTCTGATAACCGGGCTGAACCTAGGGGTGAGGTTTTCGAAAAGGTGTTCTTGGATTGTCCGATAACCGGGCTAACCCAAGAACTAATTTTGAAGGGTTCTTCTAGAGTCGCCACCGATGTTTTTACCGGAAACATCGGAAAAGGAGTGAAAAGGCGTTGGTTTTCGAAAAACCAACTTTGGTCATTAGAACCAGAGTTGGGTAAGGGAGTTAGTTACATGTAAGGGAAGTGTTAGTTCCCTTACGACGCGCCTCTCGGGTTCCCTATGATAAGCTAGCTATTTAAATAAGTAAACCGTTGAAAATATGCGTTTACCCTTTTATTTACGGAATTTAGAGTTACGACTACATGGCCCTAATATCTACTGCGCAATTAAAGATAAAATAGTAAAGAGAGAGAGAGAGAGAGAATGTAGAAACCTCTGAGGCAAGCTTTATATTAATCTCTTGAAAATTAGGGTGCTTTTTGGCAGCCCTTCACTCTCTACAGCGCCGGAAACTTCTCAAAAACGCTATAAAAACTCTTAAAAACTTTCAGAAAACTCCGGAAGTGCTTCGGAGGGGTTCTAGGAAGAGAATTTGATGAAGTGACAAGAGAGAGAATGGAAGAACTATGTGAAATGAGGGGAATGGCGCGACTATTTATAGGGATTCGCGCCTGTCAGGTCGAGACGGCTATCTCATCTGACAAGGTCGAGATGGCCGTCTCGCCAACCGGGAGGGCCGTCTCGCCATTCGCAAGTGGCGAGACGGCCGTCTCGCCAAACGAGACGGCGGTCTCGACTTGCAGGAGTGGCGAGATGGCGGTCCCGAGAAGTGAGACGGCGGTCTCAATCCTAAAAGGCGAAAATCCTTATTTACATGCAGAAAATCCCTCCTATCCTAGTATGGGGCCTAATAGTCTCTCCTAATGACTTCTTAGGCTTCGTCCATCTTCGAGTAGAAGGTCTTCTGATCTTTATTTTGGGGGGCCGGGGAAGATTAGGGGTCTACAAGGCTAGTTTAAACAAACGTTTGTTTGTGAAGTTGCGTCTCTAACTGATTGTTTCATGGCGCTTATTACGATTGATTGACTTCCCTAGACCGCCCTTCGGGTTTTCAATCTAGGATGTTGTGTTTTTGTCCTAACTTTTGTCTAGGCTTCCTTCTTTATCTTGTTTTAGGAATTCTAACAGACTTTATTTTGTAACCCTACCTTTTGCCTAGGCTACCCTTTATTGTTGTTTGGGTTTCCTAGCGGGTTGGCCCTAAATTTTGTGTAGTCCCCTTAGTGGGTTTCCTACCGGGTGATTGCCCTTCCTTTTTGGCCTTTGGCTTCTATGGGCTTCTTTCTTTTTGTACAACATTTGCAAAACACAACTTTATTATGATGAGGTAAAACCTTACTTGTGTTTCAGTGATGGAGAATTCACTTTATTATGATGATAACACATTCTTGATTATTTAGACGCCTTTTGAAAATGTTTGTTTAAGCATGGTTTATAATGAGGTATAGACATGAATAGCAAGAAAAGAAGCAGATAATAAGAACTGCATTCTTTATGATTAAAAAGGAAATATGTGCCCTAAAAATGCCAGGGGATCGGGCTTGCCCCGGGGAGTAATCTCTAATAGTCATTGGGTTTACATTCCTTAAAATTAGAAGAAGAACACCTAATGACTAAAGTTGCTCTTGACGCTTGTACCCCTTCGTTTCGAAAAATCTGATTCAGTGTACAGAGGGGAGACTTTCCCTTTCTTGTTGTAGCTCGATCCTTTGTAGGGTCGTACCCTAGGCCGTGCTTCAAAGGATTATCTTTAAAATCTGGTGGTTCCCTTATTCCTTAGGAATTTGTACCGAGCCCTTGGCCTAGGTGGTATCCGTATTTTGACATCATGTGGGTCACCTTCATGTTACTAGGAAGTCTTTCTACATTGGCTATTTCGAGCGCTTGAAAAGACGTTTCAAGGGCCTCTTCAGCTACATCCACATAAGGTATGGTAGATGACTTGCTAATGAAGATGTCGTCTTCAGCTTAAACTGTGACCAGCTTGTCGCCTACCACAAATTTGACTTTTTGGTGGAGCGTTGAAGGTATTGCCTTAGCGTCATGAATCCAAGGTCTGCCAAGAAGACAACTATATGCTGGAGTGATATCCATCACGTGGAAGTCCACATTGAAGATAGTGGGGCCTACTTAAATTGGCAGATTGATCTCTCCCACTACTTCATGCTTTAATCCTGTCACCACCGTAAAAAAGAGGCGGTCGGAGCGACGCGATGGTTCCGACTATTCAATTTTCGCGTTTTTATGGGTGTGGTTACAACGCCTTTAGGTCGAGGTTTACGAAAGGGAGTTCTTGGATTGTCCGATAACCGGGCTAACCCAAGAGCTAATTTGAAGGGGTTCTTATGGAGTCACCACCGATGTTTTTACCGGAAACATCGAAAAAGGGGTAAAAAGGCGTTGGTTTTCGAAAACCAACTTTGGTCGTTAAAACCAGAGTTTAGGTAAGGGAGTTAGTTACGTGTAAGGGAAGTATTAGTTCCCTTACGACGCCCCTTTCGGGTTCCCTATGATAGGCCATCTATTTAATAAATAAACTTGTGAAAAGACGCTTTTACCCTTTTATTAACGAAATTAAAATAACGACTACATGGCCCTAATATCTATTATGCAATTTAATCATAAAAATAAAGGCAATAAAGAGAGGGAGAGAGTGAAGAAACCTTCGAAGCAAGCTTTTTAATTAATTCTCTGAAAATTAGGGTGCGTTTTGGCAGCCCTTCGCTCTTTACAACGCGGGAAAACTCTCGGAAACACTATAAAAACTCTTAAAAACTCTCAGAAAGTCCGGAAATGCTTCGGAGGGACTCTAGGAAGAGAATTTGAAGAAGTTGTAGAAGGGAAAGTGGAAGAACTGTGTGAAATGAGGGGGGGAGCGCTCACTATTTATAGGGATTTGCGCCTGTCAGGTTGAGATGACTGTCTCATTTGACAAGGTCGAGACGATCGTCTCAACTTGTAAAAGGCGGTATCGACTTTTCTAGAAACGAGAAGGCCTTCTCGCCAAACGGGAGGGGGTCTCACCATTCGCAAGTGGCAAGATTGCCGTCTCGCCAAACGAGACGACGGTCTCGACTTGCTGGAATGGCGAGATGACGGTCCCAAAAAGCGAGACGGCGGTTTCGATCCCTGAAGGCAAAAATCCTTATTTTAATGCAGAAAATCCTTCCTATCCTATTATGGGGCCTAATAGTCTCTCCTAGTGGCTTCTTAGGCTTCATCCATCTTCGAATAGGAGGTCTTCTGGTCTTATTTTGAGCCCGGGCAAGATTTGTGGTCTACAGCTGCCCCCCCTTTACCTGACCAGTCGATTGTTGGCCTGTCGTGCCAAGAAGATCGACTGGAAGGTAAAGGAGTTGAACCTCTTGCTCGGTTACCCTTCGGATGCTTCGTCTTGCGGCGGTTGATCTTCTGGGGAAAATTGTGTTGTGCACCTCCAGGATACTCCTTCTAACGGTAGCCGATCCCTTCGGTTGACACATGGTAGAACCTCAGGATACTCCTTTTGACGGTAGTCGATCCTTCGGTTGATGGGAATTACAACCCACTATGCGTAGGACTGGATGAGTATGAACCCCCCATCAGGCTGGTAATTGCAGTCCGCTGTGCGTCGGACTGGATGAGTATGAACCCCCCATCAGGCTGGTAGTTGCGACTTGCTGATCTGGCTCGAGCGTGAAAGTGATGAAGATCTTATTGAATTACTTTAGCAAAGATCTTGTTGATTTGATGAAGTAAAAAATGAAGTCAAAGGCTACTTTGTGGCAGTCAAAGGTCACTTAGATAAAAGGGTAGTGGGATTAGTGAGTTTGCATCTCTGCTTAGGTATAATCATTTTTATCTCTCTGCTACATGAGGTTTCTTCATTTAAAAGATTTTGCAAATGCCTCTAAAATTTTTTTTAAACGGTTAAAAAACAAAGTATTTTGTTAAAAGGTTTTTAATTAACTATTTTAACTAATAGTATATAAGCTTTATCAACTAAAATGTTCTTAACACTTTTGTAACAGGTTTTTAACTGATATGTTTTCGAAATAATCGATTGTTTTCATTAGAAGGATTTTTGAAAACCTTATGCTAGTATTTTAACTGATATGGAATTGATATAATCGATTAAAATGACTTAGAATATTTTGAAAAGTGTTCTGGCAGAATTTTAATCGATACAAACTTGAAATAATCGATTGAAATAATTTGAAGTGTTTTGAAAGTTGTTCTGTCAGTATTTTAATCGATACAAATGCGAAATAATCGATTAAAACAACTAAGAGGTTTTTCCAGAATGTTTTAATCGATTAAAACAAGCTTGCTATCAGTTAAAATAACTTAGAAAGTTTTATGAAATCTTTTGGCAGAATTATAATCGATTAAAATGCGTTTCAATCGATTAAAATAACTAAGTGAATTTTTTTCAAAGTGTTTTAATCGATTAAAATAGATTGTTATCAGTTAAAATCACTTAGAAAAGTTTATAAGAATGTTTTGCAGTATTTTAATTGATTGAAAGACGAAACAATCGATTAAAACAGTTTGGAAGATTTTTTACAAAGAGTTTTAATTGGTATAAACGGTGTCGTATCAGTTAAAACAAATCTGGAAAATAATCAAGAACTTTTTAACAGATTAAAAGAAGTTTTAACAGATTAAAACAAGACTTTTAACAGATTAAAAGATTATTTTAACAGATTAAATAAACCAGCAGTTTTGAAAATCTTCTATATAAACAGAGTTGCTTGAACTTTTTAAAACACATCTTTTAGCAATCAATCAAGCAATCATAAGTGCTACTTTCAAGAGAGAATCACGCTAGTTTTTTGAAGTTCATAGAAGTTCTTTCTTGAGGCAAAATTCGCATTCTTTTGGAGAAGAAACTCATACTGTAGAGCTGCATAAATCTGGTTTGAGTGTTCTAGTTTCTTCTATTTGTTTCTTTACTTTCTTTATTGTATTGTGGGTGCCTGGAATTGTGGGCACTGGTTTCTGTAGCTGGAATTTGGCTGCAGGGTTAGTCGAGAACTGGAATTTGGTTCTTGGTGAAGGTTTAGGTGCAGGGACTGGAATTTTGGTTCTTGTGGTAGATTGAGTGTGAGATTAAAGTTGTAATCTGTAAAACGTTCAATCTAGTGGAACCCAACTGGAATTTGGCTGGAAACTGGACGTAGCCCTGGGATTGGGTGAACCAGTATAAATCATGGTTGTATCTTTCTAAACCTTTCTCTCCTTTAATTTTGTGACTGCATTTATTTTGATTGCTTACTGTGTGTGATTCAAGAACTGGTCAGGATTCTTAATCTTTGAAATAGATAATCTATAAATTGCGAAAATCTTTCAAAGATCAATTCACCCTCCCTCTTGATCTCAACCTACATTTCTAACAGAGCGCAGATTAGGCGCACCGCGTGCGCAGGTCGATAGGTATGAACCCCCTATCAGGCTGGTACAGTCCACTGCGTAGGACTGGTGGTGGTGGCGGCTTACTGCTCGGGTGGCTCATGCGCCGAGCACTGAGATGCGTTCTCTTGTCTTTGTTTTTTGTCTTTTCTGGGAATGGTCGTCCGGTCTGTGCCGAGGATTCTGTTGGTGTTCATCCAGCTTGTTGGTTGCTGGGGATTCTTTGTTTTGATCCTTTGGTAGTGGTCATCCGACTTTGCTGGTTGTCGGAGATTTTTGATGAGTGCCTCTTCGGTAGGCAGGAATCCTCTGGGGATTTGTTGATCTGGGTGACGCCTCTTGAGTAGGCAGATATCCATTGAAAAATTTGCTGATTTTGATGGTGCCTCTGAGTAGGCAGATACTCCATTGAGTTTCTGGTAATGCCTTTGAGTAGGCAAATGCTTCATTGGAAGTGAAGACTTTTGGTTGCATTTGTTTTGCCTCTAACTAGGCTGATATGGGGATGCTGGCTCTTGCTTGCTAGGTCTTGCCTATGCGTAGGCAAATGACATTCTGAGGATGAATCTGAAGTTTTGCCTTTGCAGTAGGCTCACTAGGGATGATCTTTATCTTTTTGGTGATCCATCGGGGAATTGATTGCCTTCCCGGGGATCTAATTTTGATTTTCCCCCTGAGGGAATGGAGTTTTGACTGCTTGTTGGATGTTGTTGGTATGAGATGACTTTGCCGATACTCTTGTTTCATTGGGATTTCCGATTCCTTCTTTTTCGTTGATTTTCCCTTTTTTGAGGTGACCCACTTAGGGATTTTATTCATTGCCTAAAAGTTAGGATTGATTTCGCCTTTTTTCGTGATTTATCTCTTTTTTATCGCAATTTTGAAATCTAGCTTTTTTTATGGGGATAATGCGTAAGCATTTTTACTTTTTAGTCTCTTTTTATTACGCTAGCTTTTTCCCTTCTTTTTGGGGGGTCCACTAGTGAGGAAGTTTTCTTTCTTTGGTGATCCACCAGGGAATTAGTTGACTTCCTGGGAATCTGATTTTTCTTTTCTAGGGATGGAGTCTTGGCTCCTTTGATTGATGTTGATGTGAGCTAAACTTGTGAAGCTCTTATTCCACTAGGGGATGAGAATCTCTTATTTCTTTTTGTAGATTTTTAGGAAATCCACTTGAGGATTTTTATTTGGCCTTCTCTGTCATGGCCTTTTTTGTCATCTGCTGTAGATCAAGGGTTTTCTTTTCTCTTCTTTCTTTTTATTAAGCCCTTGATGGTTTGGAATCTTTTGACTGTTGATGATAATGGGCTCTTGAAGCCTTTATTCACCATTGGGGAGTGTGGAGGAGACTTTGGGTGAGTGTGCTCGATAACTCATGTAATGGTAATGTTGAGCTGTGAGGAGTGTTTTTGTTTTGCCTTCGATGTAGGAAGGGATCCTCTTGGGGATGACTAAGCCTTTCCGTCGGCTTTTCTTTTATGATGTCTGATGATTGTGCCCTCCTTTATTGGGTATAAAAATGATGATTGGAGTTTTGGCTTCTGGAAGCTTCTTATTTCTTCTGAGCTTATTTGATGATGACAACTCGCTCTTCTTTCTTGAGGGAGAGCAATGTTTGAAGACTTCTTATATGTGCCTTCTTTTTCTGGTAGAAGGATGGTAGTTGGAACTCTTGATTTTCGGAAGCTCTTATTCTGATGAGTCGCTTGATTGACGACTTGCTCTATTTTTTTGAGGGCATTATTTGGAGAGTTGGTCTCGGTGATCCTATTTTCAATCACAATCATGGAGCTAGTCTCCTTATATGCATGAATGCTTTTCATTTTTTTTGTTTTTTATCTGAAGTAATTTTTATTTCTTTCATTTTTTTGTCTTGACAAAGTCGTTTTGTGCGAATACTTGTGTGTGGATGCCCTAAATGCAATCTATTCTTTTATTTGATGAATCTAGAGAAGTAACTGGCATTCTCCTGCTAGACTTTCATGATTATCATGAATGGCCCCTCTCTTTTATTCATTTTTTGGTTTAGCCCTATCTTTTGCCTAGACTGCCCTTTTGGGGTTTTCGGTCTAGCGGGCTGCTTTAATTTTTGCCTAGGATATATTAGCGGGCTTTTTCCTTTTTTATGAATGCCCTAAATTTTGCCTAGACTGCCCTTTGCAGGTTTTCTATCTAGCGGGCTACCCTAACTTTTGCCTAAGAATCTCCTAGCAGGCATTATTCTTTTTATTGTCATTTTTTTTCTCTTCTTTTTTTCGAGAGATAGGAGCCTATCATATGCATGCAATGTTGCGATATGCATCCTATAATACTATTTCAATTAATTTTTCAAAAGGATTAACCAATGTGCTTGAGCTTCCGACGTTATGTACTTTCGTCGACAGGATAGGCTGTATAGATTTTGCCGTCTTGACTTTGCCGTGACCAAAGAATGATTGTGTTGATTGTAGAGCGACTTGCCATGTCAGTGCGCCCCTCCCTTTCCTTGGGGATGTCAGTCCTCCTATTGATTACTATCTCCACATTTCCCTACTAATTACTAGAATGTCGTAATGGTAAGGGTCAAGAGAAAAGAAGGAATAGAATATTTAATTCAAAGGCTTGTGTTTTAGAATTCTTTTATTTTGACAAAAAATTATTTTTGTAAGCACGGCTAGCCAAGGTTGGTTAGAGTGTTTAGGCTAGTTTAGACAAACATTTTTTTTATGGAATGGCGTCTTATTCTATGGCGCTTGCTATGACTGATTGACTTCCCTAGTCCGCCCTTTTGGGTTTTCAGCCTAGGATGTTGTGCTACGTCCTAACTTTTGTCTAGGTTTCCTCTTTTCTTGTTTTGGGAATCCTAGCGGACTTTATTTTGTAACCCTAATTTTTGCGTAGGCTACCCTTTATTGTTGTTCGAGTCTCCTAGCGAGTTTACCCTAGCTTTTGCGCAGCCCCTTTAATGGGTTTTCTACCGGGTATCTTGCCTTTTCTTTTTGGCCTTTAGCTTCTATGGGCTTCTTTTTATTTTTGTTTTCTTTTTGAACAACATTGGCGAAACACGACTTTACTTATGACGAGGTAAAACTTTATTTTGTGCTTCTAGTCAATCAATGGTGATGGATTTGACTTTTATTTTGGTCAATGGCACAGTTTGATTGCTTTGACGCATTTTGAAAATGTTTGCTTAAACATGGTTATTAATGAGGTTTAGATATGAATAACAAGAAGAGAAACAGATAGTAAGAATGACATTCTTTATAATTAATAGGGAAATATGTGCCCTACAATGCTCGGGGGTCGGGCTAGCTCTGAGGAGTAATCTCTAATAGTCATTGGATTTACAAACCCTAAGAATCAAAAGGAGAACACCTAATGACTAAAGTCACTTTTGATTCTTGAACCCCTCTATTTGGGAAAATCTGATTCAAGGTGCAGAGGGGAGACTTCCCTTTTCTCTGTGCAGCTTGATCCTTTGTAGGCTCATGCTTCAAAGGATTGTCTTTAAAATCTGGTGGCTTCCTTATTCCTTGAGAGTTTGTAATGAGCCCTTGGTTTGGGCGACATCTATATTTCCTCATTATGTGGGTCACCTTCATATTGTTAGGGAAGTCTTTTCATATTGGCAAAAGATATTTCAAAGGTCCTCTTCAGCCGCATCCATTCAAGGTAGGGCAGACGGCTTGCTGATCTGAATGTCGTCTTTAGCTCGAAACATGCCCAACTTATTGCCTACCGTGAGTTTGTCTTTTTTGGTGGAGCATTGAAAGAACTGCCTTAGCGTCGTGAGTCCAAAGTCTTCTCAGTTTCCTCTTTGGATTATGTTTTTATTCGATCTTATTATGTATTCCTTTATTCTTAGGAGCGTCATCTTATATGTCCTTGGCAAAATAGATTCTTCCACTTCTAATCTTGTCCCCGAATGCTGGCTATGCTGGAGATATCTTTATTGATGGACGATGTTTCTGCGTATCTCAATGGTACAACTTTATTTGATTCGAGACATGAATAAATGTAACGACATTCTTGCCCCCTCTTCCTTATTAACTTGGATATCCAATGGTTGAGGCTTATTATCCTCCTTAGGCGGATCAACCGTTGGAGAGAACTTGACGACAAAAGGCTTGCTCTTCATCTTATTTCGATTCATGGGAAGCACATCAATTAATCCTTTTTTTTATTATCTTATTATTATTTAAGTGAGAATGAATGAATGCAATTTATGAATGCAATAGGCAGTTGAAGAGATGATGTAAACAAACAATTTTATTTATTTCATCCAAACAGTGTACATTCCTTAATGCAATGTTTCAAAGTACATTTTTTTTATAGCAGAGAAGTCTAAATGAACCGATAGGCGGGTTAGAATTTTTATTTTTTTATTTTTTATTCCCCGTGCATGGCATGCGAATTCCCTAATCCTCTTTTCATGGTATTGAGGAATGTCCACTTCTTCGATTGTCTATTATTAGATGCATGTTATGAGGATGAAGTTTGGTGGATGCATGTATGCAAGTGTTTGTTTTTTCCTAAACATTATCATGTTTTATTTTCTAACATGATGTATGATAGTGTTTTGGGATTTTGTGTTTTTTTGTATGTGGATGAGGGCATGAAGAATACCAGCCGCTTTCTAGAATGCAAAAAGATTTTTATTGTTTAAAATGAATGATTTATGAGATGGATATTCCTTAAGACAATGACTTAGGTATCCTCCTTAAAGCTTACGCTTTGTGGGGTATCATACCCACCTTGGTGTAATGGTTCCTTCCCCATCACAGACTTGACAAGTATAATGGAGGTCACCATCACACCTTAGTACACTTGTCCCTTCCTTGTCGTGAAGGTCACCAATGCACTTGGGTCTCTTTTGTCCTTATCTTAAGGATATCTAGTATTTCCTAGTATAAATGTATTTATGCATGAAAGATTTTTATTAAAATGATGTTTATGCATATCTTTCTTTATGCATTTATTTTCTCTCTTGGTTTTACCACTTTATAGAATGAATGATATGACTTTGTCAAAAATTATATTATTATCTATTTTATTTTGAGATGACTGTTTTGTCAAAATCGTTTTATCATTTTATTTTTATTTTGAAATGAATGTTTTGATTTTATCAAAATTGTTGTATTATGTTTTTGTTATTATTGCTTTTTTGGTTCTTATTTTTTTTTTTTTACCATTTATCTCTTCTGTTGGTCAACGTGGCTACTTAGCTTACAAAGAACCTGAAACCAGGCTAGCTTAAATGAAGATTGCCCGAGATAAAGTCGTTTATTGCAAAAAGAAAGGTTTTTATCTGTTCTTATGACCCCTTATCTCTTCTGTAGGTCAACGTGACTACTTAGCTTACAAAGAACCTGAAACAAGGCTAGCTTAAATGAAGACTGTCCGAGATAAGGTTGTTTGTTGCGAAAATATTTGTGTGGTTTTTCTGTTTTTATCTGTTGTTTGGTTATGCTATGCAATCAAATGCAACAATCAAATGCACACACAATTCAGTCATCCGCGAGCACGTGAGGAGTCATTTTAATCACAAGGTAGGGTTTTCCTGCAGAAAAGTGCATTGGCAAGGGTAGGTTCTAACTGTTCTCACCAAGGCTTAGGCCCCCAAGGTGCCCCCATCATAGGGTCCCCACTCTCCAGCCTTCCGACCATGCTTAGCACTAAGGCCATAGTCAGTCTTTGTGCCAAAAGAGGAAGGTTATCACCTTGAGTGGTGGTTTCCGATCACATCGGTGGGCTCAAGGCCATCACTACAGCGAACCGTACCTGCCACCCACTCCCTATGGAATTCTCACTTGCCCCCGGGTATAGAGGGAATTGTTGTGTGCAAAGGTTTGTGTACAATTTGTATTTCAAACCATAGTTATTAAAGCCAAGCAATTAAAACATGTTATAATACAAGGTAGGGTAAAAGCGAAATTTCTTAGTTTATTTATTAAACTGGCCCATCACTAAATGGGATCAACTCTCTAGGCTTCCCTAGTGGAGTCGCCATCTGTCGCCGCCGTCAAAAAGAGGCGGTCAGAGCGACGTGATGGTTCCGACTTTTCCAATTTTCACGTTTTTATGGGTGATGTTACAATGCCTTTAGGTCGTCCGATAACCGGGCTGAACCTAGAGGCGAGGTTTTTGAAAGGGTGTTCTTGGATTGTCCGATAACCGGGCTAACCCAAGAACTAATTTGAAGGGGTCCCCAGTGGAGTCGCCATTTGTCGTCGCCGTAAAAAAGAGGCGGTCAGAGCGACGCAATGGTTCCGACTTTCCAATTTTCGCGTTTTTATGGGTGTGGTTACAATGCCTTTAGGTCATCCGATAACCAGGCTGAACCTAGCGGCGAGGTTTTTGAAAGGGTGTTCTTGGATTGTCCGATAACCCGGCTAACCCAAGAGCTAATTTGAAGGGGTTCTTATGGAGTCGCCACCGATGTTTTTACCGGAAACATCGAAAAAGGGGTAAAAAGGGGTTGGTTTTCGAAAACCAACTTTGGTCGTTAAAACCAGAGTTTAGGTAAGGGAGTTAGTTATGTGTAAGGGAAGTGTTAGTTCCTTTATGACGCCCCTTTCGGGTTCCCTATGATAGGCCATCTATTTAATAAATAAACTTGTGAAAAGACGTTTTCACCCTTTTATTAACGGAATTAAAATAACGACTACGTGCCCTAATATCTATTATGCAATTTAATCATAAAAATAAAGGCAATAAAGAGAGGGAGAGAGTGAAGAAACCTCTGAAGCAAGCTTTTTAATTAATTCTCTAAAAATTAGGGTGCGTTTTGGCAGCCCTTCGCTCTTTATAACGCCAGAAAACTCTCAGAAACGCTATAAAAACTCAGAAAAACTCTCAGAAACTCCGGAAATGCTTCGGAGGGACTATAGGAAGAGAATTTGAAGAAGTTGTAGAAGGGAAAGTGGAAGAACTGTGTGAAATGAGGGGGGGAACACTCACTATTTATAGGGATTCGCGCCTGTCAGGTTGAGACGGTCGTCTCATCTGACAAGGTATAGACAGTCGTCTCGCCATTCGGGACGGCGGTCTCAACTTGTAAAAGTGGCAAGACCGCTGTCTCGTTTGGCTAGACGACAGTATCGACTTTTCCAGAAACGAGAAGGCCTTCTCGCCAAACGGGAGGGGGGTCTCGCCATTCGCAAGTGGCGAGACGGCCGTCTTGCCAAACGAGACAGCGGTCTCGACTTGCTAGAATGGCGAGACGGCAGTCCCGAAAAGCGAGACGGCGGTCTCGATCCCTGAAGGCGAAAATCCTTATTTTAATGCATAAAATCCTTCCTATCCTATTATGGGGCCTAATAGTCTCTCCTAGTGGCTTCTTAGGCTTCATCCATCTTCGAATAGGAGGTCTTCTGGTCTTATTTTGAGGCCGGGCAAGATTTGGGTTCTACAAATCCAATAAAGGCTCAAACAATAGTATCGCTTGGGCACATGCGGGCTCCTTGGACTGTTAGTTTTTCAAGAGTTTACTTGGGCAGTACATTCAAGGATGACCCGTTATCCACAAGAACTTTGGAAATGAGATACTCCTTGCACTTCACAGAGATGTGCAAGGGCTTGTTGTGCCTCGACCCTTTGGGAGGGAGTTCTTCATCTATGAAGGTTAGATGATCATTGGCAGTAATGTTACCAATGATCCCTTCAAACTTATCTTGGGACATGGTATGTGGTACATATGATTCGTTCAAAACCTTCAATAGGGCGTTTCGATGTGGTTCCGAACTCATTATTAATCATAACAAAGTTATCTTCGCAGGTGTGTGATTGAGTTAGTCAATGATGAAGTACTCACTTTGTCTTATCAACTGGAGTAACTCATCGGTCTCCTCCTTGGATTCTTTATTTTTTTCCTCTTCAGTCTCTTTATTATTTCCTTTATTTTTAGGAACATCGTCTTGTAGTTCCTTGGGAGAGTAGATTCTTTTGTTTCTTATTATGCCCCCAATGTCGTCTATGCTGGAGATACCTTCATTAATGGGCGATGTTTCTGCTTATCTCCATGGTACAAATTTATTTGATGTATAGGACAAGGCATGAACAAACGCAATGGCGTCCTTGCCCCATCTCCTTTATTTACTCAGATGACCAATGGTTGAGGCTTAATATCCTCCTTAAGCGGATCAACCGTTAGAGAGAACTTGATGACGAAAGGTTTGCTCTTCATCTTATTCTGATTCATGGAAAACACATCAATTAATCATTTCTTTTTATTATCTTATTAATTAAAGAGAGGATGAACGTATGCAATGAATGCAATAAACAGTTGAAGAGATGATGAAAAAGACAATTTTATTTATTTCATCTAGAAAGTGTACATTCCTCAATGCAATGCTTCGAAGCATACTTTTAAAAGCGGAAATCCTAAAGGAAACCATAGGCGTGTTAAAATTTCTATGTATTTTTTTTTTACTTCCCGTGCATGGCATGCAAATGCTCTATCCTCTTTGCTCGGTATTGAGGAATGTCCACTTTCTTGCCTATTACTAAATTCATGTTATGAGGATGAAGTTTGGTGGATGCATGTATGCAAGTGTTTGTTTTTTTCCTAAACATTATCATGTTTTATTTTCTAACATGATGTATGATAGTGTTTGAGATTTTTTCTATGCAGATGAAGGCATGAAGAAGACCCGTCACTTTCTAGAATGCAAAATGCATTAGGGTTTTTATTATTTTTTATTTTGTGAAATGAATGGTTAGTGTGGGATATATATGCCTTAAGACAATGGCTTTGGTATCATCCTTGAGGCTTACGCTTTGCGGAGTACCATACCCACTTCGGTGTAATGGTTCCTTCCCTATCGAAGGTTCCCATACCCTTAACACACTTGTCCAAGTGCACTTAGGCCTCTTTCGCCTTTGTCTTAAGGATATCTAATGCCCCCTAACATGGATGTATTTATGCATGAAATGTTTTATTAAGATGATGTGTATGCATGCCTTCCTTATGCATTTATTTTCTCTCTTGGTTTTACCATTTATGAGATGATGCAGATATGAATGGTTGACTTTGTCAAAAATCGTCTTATTAAATTTCATTATTTCTTAATGAATGTTTTGACTTTATTAAAATGAGTTTTATTGTATTTTTTCTTTTATTTGGTGTTATTCCCCATTTATCTCTTTTGTAAGTCAACGTGGTTACTTAGCTTACAAAGAACCTGAAATCAGGCTAACTAAAATGAAGACTGTCCGAGATAAAGTTGTTTATTATGAAAATTTGGTTTTATAATCCCTTATCTCTTCTGTCAGTCCACGTGGCTTCTTAGCTTACAAAGAACCTAAAACCAGGCTAGCTAAAATGTAAATTGTCCGAGATAAGGTTATTTATTATGAAAAAGGTTTTGAGATTTTTGTTTTTTTTCTTGTTGTTGTATGATTATGCTATGCAACAAACAAATGCACAAACAATTCACTCATCCGTCAACCGTGTGACGACATTTTTATCACGAGGTAAGGGTATCCTGCAGAAAAGTGTGTATTCAAGGTGGTTCTAATTATCCTCACCAAGGCCAGGGCCCCAAGGTGCCCCCATTATAGGGTTCCCATTCTTTCTGCCCTCAGACCATGCGTGGCACTAAGGCCGTGTCGACGTCTTTAGGCCAAAAGAGGAAGATTATCACCTTGAATGGTGGTTTTTTACCATACCAGTGGGCTCATGGCCCTTTACTACGACAAATCGTACATGCCACCCACTCCCTAAGGTTATCCCACATGCCCCCGGGTATATGAGGAACTGTAGTGTGCAAAGGTTTGTGTACAGTTGTTATTTCAAACAATTACATAAAATAAACATACAACAATTATTAAGCATGTTATAAAAGCAAGGAAGGGTAAAAACATAATTTCAAGTTTTTATTTATTTAACTTAGTCCATCACTAAATGGGATCAACTCCGTTCCCTCCCAGTGGAGTCGCCATTTGTCGTCGCCATCAAAAGAGACGGTCAGAGCGACGCAATGGTTTTGATTGACTCACGTTTTTTAAAGAAGATGTTCAACGCTTTTAGGTTGTCCAATAACAGGGCTGAACCTAAAGGCGAGGTTTTCGAAAAGGTTCTATGTAGTCATCACTGATGTTTTTACCATAAACATCAAAAAAGGAAAAAAAGGTGTTGGTTTTAGAAAATCAACTTTGGTCGTCACAACCAGAGTTGGGTAAGGGAGTTAGTTCCGTGTGGGGAAAGTGTTAGCACCCCACAACGCCCCTTTTGGGTTCCCTATGATGGACTAGTTTATAAAATAAATACTAAAAAACTATGATTTTACCCTATTTATTTATCTACTTGTAGAATTTCAATGTCTACATGGCCCTAATATCTAATGCATACAAGGAAAACGATAAAGGAAAGCAGTAAAAGAGACAAAATAAGGAAAGGAACCTCCGAAGCGAGCTTTTATGTTAAATCTTCAAAACTTGAGGAAGCTTTTTGGTTGTCCATGCACTCTACAAGCATGCTCCTCTCCCGCAATAAAGAAAATACCCTTCTACCAAGTGTCGGATGTCTCAAAAGGAGACTTCTTTAACCGATTTCTACTTTAAACATTGGAAGGTTGTCGAACTCTGGAAAGTGCTCAGAGTTATCCCAAAGTCTTAAGAGAGCTTCTAGGATGAGAGAAGGGGTGAAAATTGTGTGAAATTGTGTCCAATGAAGGGCAGGAGGTCTTATTTATTGGAAATCGCGTCAGACAGGCCGGGACGGTCGTCTGGACCCCTGTCAAGCGAGACCGTCGTCTGGGATATCGAGACGGCCATCTCACCTTCCTTGAATGGCGAGATGGTCATCTAGCCAAACGAGACGGCCGTCTCGACCCTCATGGAGGTGAGACGGTCGTCTGACCAAACGAGACGACTGTCTCATCACCTAGGGAAAGTGAGACGGCCGTCTTGCCAAACGGGACGGTCGTCTCGTGTCTCCTGACAAATTTTCCTATTTTTTCTTATTTTTTCTGTACAGAAAGCCCTCCTATCCTTACATGGAGCCTAGTAAACATGTCTAGGGGCCTAAAGAAGCCTTGTCCATCTTTGAATGGAGGTTTTATGGCTTTATTGTGAAGTCGGGCAAAATTTGTTGTCTACAGGGATTTAAATCGTGTAAGCCCAAAAGACGATTTCCCTTTACCTCACATTGATGTGTTGGTAGACCACACTGCCACAAATACACTCTATTCTTTCATGGACGGATATGTAGGGTACAATCAAATTAAGTTGGTCGTCGAAGATAGACAGAAAACCTCCTTTATCACACCTTGGGGGACATTTTGTTATAGAGTAATGCCTTTTTGGCTAAAAAATGTGAGAGCTACCTATCAAAAGGCCATGGTAACATTATTCCATGACATGATCCACAAAGAAATTGAGGTATACGTGGATGACGTGATCACCAATTCCAAGAATGAGATGGACCACATTCTATATCCAAAGAAGCTATTCAATCAACTTCGAAAGTATCAGCTTAAGCTAAACCCGATAAAATGTACTTTCGGAGTGCGGTCGGGTAAACTTCTAGGGTTCATCGTTAGCCAAAAGGGAATCGAGGTAGATCCCAATAAAACAAAGGCGATTTTGGAAATGCCCCCACCAAAGACGGAAAAAGAAGTCAGAGGGTTTTTGGGCCACATAAACTACATAGCCAAATTCATGGCATAGCTAACAAACAAGTGTGCACCCATCTTCAAACTGTTGCACAAAAATAACCAATAGTTTGGAATGAAGAGTGCCAGCAGCCTTCGAAAAGATTAAGATGTGTTTGACCAATCCACCAATATTGGTGTCGCCCGCTAAAGGAAAACCTCTGATCTTATACTTGTCAGTACTCGAAGAGTCCATTGAAAGAATTAATGGTTGAGTTCAAGAGGGGGGGTGAATTGAACTTTAAAACTTTTTCGCAAATCTTACTTTCTTTTGGAAGAATGAGTTATCTTTATTCAATCTTTGCAAAGGTAATTTGATTTAAACACAGTACAATTAAAGATAGAAATTAAAAGAGATGAAAGAAGAATATTAACACACAAGTTTATACTGGTTCACTCTAATCCAGAGCTACATCCAGTTCTTGACAAACCAGTCAAGTTTCACTAATACCAAGTGAAAAATACAACCAGTAGATACTCACCAATCTACCTCAAGAACTATCTTGCAAAACCCACAAGACAGAATCTTGAAAACCACCCAGTAACCAAATCCAGTTACTGTACCAAGTGCAGATTACAATCCAACCTGCACAATCAAACTTTACAAAAGAATATGAAAAGAATAAACCTGGACTTGAAGTTTCTAATTGTCCAGAACCAATTCTATCAGCACTTTCTCTCTTTGAATGACCACAATTCTGATCACAGCACCTTATGATATGAAAAAGATTCTTGAATGCAGAGAAAGTCACGTATGAAAATTTCACAGATTGATTTCACAAGTTTTCTCAAGTAGTGTATTGTACTGTATATCTTCAAAAGATGAATCAAATCTGTATATATAGAGTAAATCAGAAAAACAGAACGTTTCATCTGTTAAAAACTGTTTTAGAGAGTCAAAAGATAAGTTGGTTAGCAGTAAAACAGGTTTAGAAGAGAATCTGATCGATTAAAACAGAAGAATGATCGATTAGACTGAGTTATGATCGATCAGAATAAAACTATGATCGATCAGAATGAGTTATGATCGATTAGAACAAAACTATGATCGATTAGAGTATTATTTCAATCGATTAAAAGATCGATTCAATCGATTGATTTCATTTAAAGTTCCTTTTAATCGATTAAGACATCGATTCAATCGATTGATTTCGTTTAAAGTTCCATTTAATCGATTGATTCGAGTTTTAATGGATTAAAACAACTTAATGAAAAATGACAGCACTCTGTTTCAATCGATTGAAAATCATTTCAACAGATTAAATTCCTGCAAATACTTAGTTAAAAAATAGTCTCTCTGTTTCAACAGATTGAAAAATATTTCAACAGATTGATTTTCTAAAAACTCTTAGACTGAAAAAGATCTTTCTGTTTCAACAGATTTAAAATCATTTCAACAGATTGAAAATGCGAAACTTGATGTTGAAAATTCATTGAGTTATTTTAACTTGTTGATTCCGCGAATCAATCAATTGAATTTTCGATTGTGTATGACCATTTATTATGTTAAGTGATTTTAACAGATTGAAAAATCCTTTTCAACAGATTAAAAAACTTAGTTAATTCTTTTAATACTTAAACGTAAGTTTTTCATGCAGAAAAATGATTTTCAATGAGATGCATCATTTTAAGGTGCTTATCACAAAATATAATGGCCTATCAAGAGATTAAGTGCTTAACCTTAAAACCCTAATCATCTACACACCCACAACCTAAGTTATATCTATGTCTTCATCAAATCCACCAAGTGCTTCAATCTCCCCCTATTTGATGGAGACAAATAACCACTGCACCTGCAAAACAAAAATACCAGACCAGAGACATATATTTTGTGGTGTGTGTGTAGTGACAGTTTTAAGCAAATTACTTCTCCCCCTATTTGACTGCATCAAATAGATTGTTGTAGTTACAGTCCAATGAGTCCACGTGGGAACCCCAAATAAAAACCAGAAAAAAAAAATGAAAAGAAAACAGAATAACAGAAACATAGAAAATCTTCATTCGTCCCCGGGGCCTTGATTGAATTGCAGTTCCACAACCCTGTTGTAAATATCTTCTAGTTGATTATCAATATGCTGGAACCTTGCAATGAAATTTTCATCCAAATAATGCTGCCGAGCCCTCAGAGCAGCAGTCATCTCCATATGCCTCCTTTGGTCAGTTTGCAGTTCGCTCATTTGATGTAACATTGTTCTTTCGAACTGAGACAGAGGAGTGCCACGGTCAGGCGGTGGATTGTATGGAATCATCTCCATTGGGTTCACTTCTTCCATTGGATCAGACGAACGTGCTGCAGAAGTTCCAGGAATATTATCAGTGTTGATTCCTTCCTCTTGCTCTTCTTTTTCACTTTCTTCACTTCTCCCAGCATCTTCTTTCGAGATCCATTCACCATCAACTTTAATAAATCCCATTTTGTGAAGAACGGAACTGTTTATTTCATTTGTTGGTCGGACGGTTTCAACAAGTTCTCCTTCAACATCAACACCAAAATGTGTTAAAAATTTAGAAATCAGAATAGCATAGGGATACCTGAAGTCACTAAGTCTCTTGGCTTTGATCATGTGATCCTTGATGACAAAGACCCAGTTCACACGTATTCTGTGATGAATGCAGTACATCAGAACTAAATCTCCTTCATTTAGCACCGCATGATTGCTCCCCCTGGGTGTAAGCTGCCAAGAAACGATGAAAGCGAGAATCCTTTCTTCCAGTTTCAACTTCCCAGTGTTGAATGAACTTACAGAATCATGCCTATTCTTCAAGCAAGAGCGGAAATATTGAACTTTATTAAATTCTTCAACATCCGAAGTACATCCTTTGGTGACTTTCACACCTACATCTTTTATTCCAGCAACTTCCTTCCAGACATTAGGTGTTATCTCAATGTCTACTCCTTTAACTTGGGTTGTCAAAGTGGAACCTTCAAAGGATAAATTTGTGAAGAAAACTTTAATTAAGTCAGGGTAAATCCTACCATTCAACTCCAGAAACGTCTGAAGTTTTTGATGTTGCAGTAACTTCCGAATGCCTCTGAATCCTTCGGCATCAAACCAAGAGAACTTTAACATTTTTGGAATGTTGACTTGCTTCCTGCTTAATTCATGGATAAACAAATCCATTTTCTCTTGGTCCCCATTGAACCAAGTTTCAATCCTACCTCCAACATTCTGTTCTTGCCTTGCCGTAGAGGACTCGCCTCTGCTGGACTTCTTCCTACCAGACTTTGTGCGCTTGAACATATTTGATTTTTGGAATGAACAGAACAGAGAAGAACCGAGAAAAGAGAAGCTCAAAGGAGAAAATAATACTATAGGAATGAGAATACACAATCTTTATCAGCTTAAAAAATTTTTGTCTTTACTGATTTATTGTTTCTGTGCAGTGATGATAAAGAGGAGAGAGAATTGCTACTGTACACTTTAATTACCCACACATCTGATATCCAATCAGAGTCATTCAACTTTTATTGGATATCTTTGATATTTAAGAGAGTAGTTGAAGTTTATCTTGTTGTAAATGCTTTCAGTTTACTCTGTAGAAATCGGTTAGAGACAAAGTACATACAACTAGCCCTAGAAGAAAAATAATCAATTGATATTTCAGTGAAACCAACTGATTTTGTAATCGTAGATACTTATAAGTGAAATACACCGATTGAATCAAAAAATAAATCGATTATTTTGTAAAAGAAAATGATTCAGAGTACCATTAGTGAATTCAATCGGATTGAAATCGAAGATTTAATCGATTGATTTATAGAAGAAAATGTGCAGAGCAACAAGATTAATGAAATAAATCGATTAAAAACTTATTTAATCGATTGAACTACTAACACATCAATACCAAAGAGTAAGAATCAGGAAATCAACAGATTATTTCGCAATTTCAATCGATTGAAACAAATAATATCAAGTTATTCATGCAATTATTAATCGATTGAACTTGTTATCAGCCTGTTAAAGAGCATACAATCACTGTAACAAATTAGTTATGCAATACTAGATATATCTAGAATTCCTAATTCAGTTCTAAGCATATTAAGTCTATCTCTAGGAAGTGGTTTAGTAAATAAATCAGCTAACTGTTTTTCAGATTCAACGAATAAAATCTCACAGTCACCCCTAGATACGTGTTCTCTAATAAAGTGATGTCTAATTTCAATATGCTTAGTTCTAGAGTGTTGAATAGGATTCTTAGTTAAGTTTATTGCACTAGTATTGTCACAAACCAGAGGTACCTTGTTTAGAGTTACTCCATAATCTGTTAGTTGTTGCTTGAGATAAATGCTTTGAGCACAACAGCTCCCAGCTGCAATGTATTCAGCTTCTGCAGTTGACAGAGCAACACACGCTTGCTTTTTGTCTGTGCCACGATATAAGACTGCTCCCTAGTAGATGACAAGTACCAGAGGTACTTTTTCTGTCCAATCTACATCCTGCAAAGTCAGAATCAGAAAATCCAACAAGTTTAAGGGATGCACCCTCAGGATACCATAGTCCAACATTAACTGTTCCCTTGAGGTATTTCAGAATCCTTTTGGCAGCGGTAAGATGAGATTCCTTTGGATTTGCCTGAAATCTTGCACAAAGACACACACTAAACATAATGTCAGGTCTACTAGCAGTTAGATACAATAGTGAACCAATCAAACCTCTATATTTAGTTTGATCAACAGGTTTTCCTTTTTCATCTAAGTCTAGACAACAGTTAGTAGACATGGGTGTAGAAGACACCTTGCAGTTTTGCATATCAAATTTCTTTAACAATTCATTGCAGTATTTAGATTGACTAAGAAAAATGCCATTTCTTAATTGTTTAACCTGGAGACCAAGGAAGAAATTTAATTCTCCCATCATGGACATTTCAAATTCACTTTGCATTTCTTTTACAAACTTATTACACATGACATTATTAGTGGAACCGAAAATAATATCATCCACATACACCTGCACCAGAATAATGTCAGTTCCAGATTTCTTAATGAACAGAGTTTTATCAACCTCACCTCGCTTGTACCCTTGATCAATTAGGAAGTTACTTAACCTCTCATACCATTGTCTAGGTGCTTGCTTTAAACCATAAAGGGCCTTTTTCAATTTGTAGACATGGTCAGGATGTTTGTGATCTTCAAACCCAGGAGGTTGAGAAACATATACTTCTTCATTGATGAGTCCATTCAGAAAGGCACTCTTTACATCCATCTGTAGTAATCTGAAACCACTTAAGCAGGCATAAGCTAATAACAATCTAACAGCTTCAAGTCTAGCTACAGGTGCAAAGGTTTCATCAAAATCAATACCCTCTTGTTGGTTATACCCTTTGGCTACCAATCTAGCTTTATTTCTAGTAATAATGCCGTGTTCATCTAGCTTGTTTTTGAATACCCACTTAGTACCAATTATATTGATATCTTTGATTTTAGGAACTAATTCCCACACTTTATTTCTTTCAAATTGATTAAGCTCATCATGCATGGCACTAACCCAGTATTCATCATTTAATGCTTCTTTAACTGTCTTAGGCTCTATTTGTGAAATGAATGCCATATGATTACAGAATTGATTAAGAGAATGTCTAGTAGATACTCCCTTATTAATTTGCCCGATGACATTGTCTAGAGAGAGATTTCTTGGGACAATCCACTCTTTAGGAAGCTCTTCCAGAACATCTTCTTCCTGTTCTTCAGTAATTGTTGGAGAATTAGCTTTTGCTGGGTCCACTGATGGATCATCTTCTTCAACAGTACGCTGATCTGTGTTTCTGGCATGTTTCAACTGATGAGAATTATCAGTTAAATCTTCTTCATCTGCAGTATCTGTTGTTCTATTCTGCACCACTCGAGAAGACTCATTAAACACAACATGTACTGATTCTTCAACTGATTTCAATCTTAAATTGTAAACTCTATATGCATGGCCGAATTTAATTTGGATGTTTTGAAAATGATTTTCAGGAACAAACTGATTAAACAAATTATTTTACTAATTTGGTCTTTAATATTCGTTTTGAAAATGCAATAGTAAAATGATTGAATAATACTTGAAAGAATCGATTGTTTCTGTATTGGAAGAGATCTAGAAGATGATACCAGAATTTAAATCGATTAAAACAAAAATGAGTCGATTAAATTTGATACCTTAGTGATTTTAGTTGATATAAATTCATTCTAATCGATTAAAACAGCTAAAACTCAAATCATGAGAACATTTTAATCGATTGATTCGCATTTCAATCGATTAAAACTGTACGGACAGATTTACTAATATCTTCTGTAAGTTATTTTAATCGATTAATACTGGTTTATATCAATTAAAACAATCAGTTTAGACAAACAGAACCTGATTCGTAGCTCTGAACTTCAAGGGATTCCCAGACTTTGTCCCTGCAAACAAATTAAGCATTTTTCTGGTACCCTTAAGTATTTTGGGTCCTTAGGAGTCAATTTTTCTGTTTAACATGTTTTGGAACCCATCTCTTCCTACCTTGTGGCACAAAATATTTTCTAGCATGACAGAATTTTATAGTATGTCCTTTCTTCATGCAGTAATGACAAGATGAGAAAGGGGATGCTTGTTATTTTTCTGTATGAAAAGAAGTTCAAATATTTTTTTGTTTTTACCCCAGTCTTAGGTTTGTATCCAATTCCACTATGTTCAAACACACAGTTTTGAGACCCAAGAAGTGCATCTAAATTCTCTTTGCCTTGAGTAAATTTAGACAAAGTTTTAATCAAGTAATCAACCTTATCTTGCAGAATAATACACTTTTCACACTTCTTATTAGCAACATTATCGACGAGATGCATAGATTATATCTAGATGTTCTAAATCTGTTTTGCTTTCTAATAGTTCATTTTCCAGAACTTTAACTCTATTTTCTAACCAGTTATTTAATCCTTTTAACCGATTATTTGTATGAGATAAATTTCTGGCTTCACTATGCATTTCATTGAAAGCATTTAGTAATGTGCTGTAATTCATTTCATTCTCTGTAGGAGTTGAACTTACATGTGATGAAGAGGATTCACAGCCAGCCATCAAGCACAGGTTCACCTCCTCACTTTCGGATTCAGAGCTGGAAGATGAATCATTGTCTTGCCAGGCTATATAAGCCTTTTTCCCTTTGTATCTTGATTCTTTCTTGTTCTGATTCTTGGTCTTTTCAGGACAATCACTCTTTATGTGACCCTGTTTACCACAAGAATAACAAGTAATATTATTTTGAACAGATTCGAGTCTTTTTATCATTGTACCTTTTTACTTGGCCAGTTCTGTTCTTTCTTCTAAGAAATTTCCCAAATTTCTTAACCAACAAAGTCAGGTTCTCTGATTCATCTTCTTCGAGATCCACTGTTTTCTTCAATTGTCTTGAGAACAATATTTCTACTTTTCTTTTCTGCATTCTCTTGTTCTTTGAACCGATTGATTTCCAACTCATGTTCCCTCAACTTACCAAAAAGTGAAGCGGTAGTCATTTCAGTCAAGTCTCTTGATTCTGATATAGCTGTCACCTTTGGTTGCCACGTTCTGTCCAAACACTTTAAGATTTTGATGTTCAACTCTTCTTTGTCAAAAGTCTTTCCTAACCCAATTAGATGATTGACTATGTGCGTGAACCTTTTCTGCACATCTCGCAATTGTTTCTCCTTGCTGCATTTTAAACAACTCATAGTCCCTGATTAACTCATGCTTTCTTGCCCTTTTCACATCGGACGTTCCTTCATGTGTAACCTCTAAAATTTCCCACATCTCTTTGGCAGAGGCACACTTGAGACACCCTGAAAAACTCATCAAGATTTAAAGCGAGAGGTAATAATATTTTTTGCAAGTATAATCATATTGGACTCTCCTATTTTCTACATCGATTAATTCAGCCCAATCTTTTTCGACTACTTTACCATCTACAGTATGAGTTGGTTTATAAGGACCATTAACAATTGTTTCCCAAATGCCTCTATCAAGAGATTCAATAAAGATTTTCATTCTAACCTTCCGAAAGAATAATTCACACCGAGAAAAAATGGAGGCCTGTTTATGGAGGCTCCTTCTAAAAAATTCATCTTTCCCTCGAGCCATTGGACCGATTCCTTGAGTAACTTACAAGAACCAGCTCTGATGCCAATTGAAAGAATTAATGGTTGAGTTCAAGAGGGGGGGTGAATTGAACTTTAAAACTTTTTCGCAAATCTTACTTTCTTTTGGAAGAATGAGTTATCTTTATTCAATCTTTGCAAAGGTAATTTGATTTAAACACAGTACAATTAAAGACAGAAATTAAAAGAGATGAAAGAAGAATATTAACACACAAGTTTATACTGGTTCACTCTAATCCAGAGCTACATCCAGTTCTTGACAAACCAGTCAAGTTTCACTAATACCAAGTGAAAAATACAACCAGTAGATACTCACCAATCTACCTCAAGAACTATCTTGCAAAACCCACAAGACAGAATCTTGAAAACCACCAAGTAACCAAATCCGATTCATTGTACCAAGTGCAGATTACAATCCAACCTGCACAATCAAACTTTACAAAAGAATATGAAAAGAATAAACCTGGACTTGAAGTTTCTAATTGTCCAGAACCAATTCTATCAAGCACTTTCTCTCTTTGAATGACCACAATTCTGATCACAGCACCTTATGATATGAAAAAGATTCTTGAATGCAGAGAAAGTCACGTATGAAAATTTCACAGATTGATTTCACAAGTTTTCTCAAGTAGTGTATTGTCTTGTATATCTTCAAAAGATGAATCAAATCTGTATATATAGAGTAAATCAGAAAAACAGAACGTTTCATCTGTTAAAAACTGTTTTAGAGAGTCAAAAGATAAGTTGGTTAGCGATAAAACAGGTTTAGAAGAGAATCTGATCGATTAAAGCAGAAGAATGATCGATTAGGCTGAGTTATGATCGATCAGAATAAAACTATGATCGATCAGAATGAGTTATGATCGATTAGAACAAAACTATGATCGATTAGAGTATTATTTCAATCGATTAAAAGATCGATTCAATCGATTGATTTCATTTAAAGTTCCTTTTAATCGATTAAGACATCGATTCAATCGATTGATTTCGTTTAAAGTTCCATTTAATCGATTGATTCGAGTTTTAATGGATTAAAACAACTTAATGAAAAATGACGACACTCTGTTTCAATCGATTGAAAATCATTTCAACAGATTAAATTCCTGCAAATACTTAGTTAAAAAATAGTCTCTCTGTTTCAACAGATTGAAAAATATTTCAACAGATTGATTTTCTAAAAACTCTTAGGCTGAAAAAGATCTTTCTGTTTCAACAGATTTAAAATCATTTCAACAGATTGAAAATGCGAAACTTGATGTTGAAAATTCATTGAGTTATTTTAACTTGTTGATTCAGCGAATCAATCAATTGAATTTTCGATTGTGTATGACCATTTATTATGTTAAGTGATTTTAACAGATTGAAAAATCCTTTTCAACAGATTAAAAAACTTAGTTAATTCTTTTAATACTTAAACGTAAGTTTTTCATGCAGAAAAATGATTTTCAATGAGATGCATAATTTTAAGGTGCTTATCACAAAATATAATGGCCTATCAAGAGATTAAGTGCTTAACCTTAAAACCCTAATCATCTACACACCCACAACCTAAGTTATATCTATGTCTTCATCAAATCCACCAAGTGCTTCATCCATGGGATGTGTGCTCAGTCAACAAGATGAAACGGGAAAGAAGGAGCAGGCCATACATTATCTCAGTAAGAAATTCTTAGACTATGAAACTCGTTATACACCACTAAAAAAGACATGTTGTGCATTGGTGTGGGCAACTCAACATCTTCGACAATATATGGTTAGACATACAACTTGGTTGGTCTCCAAAATGGACCCAATCAAATATCTATTTGAAAAGCCCATCTTGACCGGAAGAATAGCTAGGTGGCAAGTACTCCTCTCAGAATTCGACATCATTCATGTCACCCAGAAAGCTATCAAAGGTAGTCCTCTAGCAAACTAGCTAGCACATGGATCAACGGATGAATATCAATCCCTACAAGACGACTTTCGTGATGAACATATCATGCATATTGAGCAAAAAGAAACCAAAGATGACGCATGGACTATGTTCTTCGATGGAGCCTCAAACATGCTTGGACACGGGATTGGAGCCGTTTTAATATCTCCAGAAAAGAAGCATATCCCAGTTACAGCCAGGCTAAACTTTGATTGCAAACAATATGGCTGAGTACGAAGCATGTGCCTTAGGTATCCAAGAAGCTCTAGATCACGGAGTGACCAAACTTAAAGTGTTTGGTGATTCATCCCTTGTTATTTATTAGCTCAAGGGGGAATGGAAACCAGAAATTCCAAATTAATCCCGTATCTAGAGTATATTCATAATTTGATTTTGAGGATGGAAAGCGTCACCTTCGAGTACATTTCTCGGGAAGACAACCAATTTGCTTACGCCCTTGCTACTCTGTCATCCATGTTTGCCTTAGATCAAGAACATGAAATGCCTGTAATCCATATAAGGTTGAATGACAAACAGACTTTTTGCTTGGTAATAAACAATGAGGAAGACAAATCCCCTTGGTATCATGACATCAAGTGATACCTTGTAAAGGGCGAATATCCCGAGGAAATTAGCGATAACGACAAAAGGACCATTCGTAAGAGAGTCGTGGGGTTCACGTTAATAGGAGAAACCCTCTACAAAAAGAATTTTGATTCCACTCTGCTAAGATGTGTGAACCAAGAAGAAGCTCAAAATTTAATGAGAGAAGTCCATGAAGGAATCTTCGAGACCCATATAACAGGGCATGTCATGGTAAAGAAAATCCTTAGGACATGATACTTTTGGTCCACAATGGAGGGTGATTGTTACCAATATGCCAAGAAATGCCACAAGTGCCAAATTTATGCCGATAACACTACAAGAAAAACAGTAAATAGTAACCGAAAATTCGGTCACTAAATGTGCAAAATCGGTTACTAATTAAAATAGTGACCAACTGGAATCGGTCACTATTTCCTTGGTCACTGATTTTAGTGACCGATTCAGTCACCGATTCAGTGACCGAATCAAAGACCAACTGGAATCGATCATCGATTCGAGTCACTAAATCAATGAAAAAGAATAACAAATTTAAGAATAACAAATTTAATTATTTTTATTTATTTACATTTTTATTATATCTATTATTTACTTCCCCTATCTCTTAATTATATTTTTTAGAAGTTTAACTTATTATTAGGTGGTTTACTTGTCATTGTCAGGATTCGAACCCGGTACCTTAGAGTTGGAGGCTGAAACTCCAACCACTGAGCTACTAGGATCTTTTAATAATAACTTACAAATAAATTATATTTATATACAAATAAATGTATATCCATATAAATATATAAATATAAAATCTATAAATAAAAATATATTTATATATTTTAATATATATTTCAATATTGATATATTTAAATATTGATATATTTATATATTGATATATTTATATCTTTATATTTTTACATATATTTATATTTTTATATATTTATATCTTCATATTTTTACATATATTTATATGTTTTCATATTTATATATAAAGATATTAGTTTTCTATACAAATAATATTATAATATAGTATATTATACTATTAGTATAGTATACAAATAATATATTAGTATAGTATAGTATACAAATTATTAATTTTGTAATTTATATACAATGAAAATAATATAATGGTATATTAGTATAGTATAGTATATTTGTATTCTAATTTTTAATTAAATTAAAATTATGCTAATAATGTATATTAATATATGAGGGGATAATATTGATATATTGATATATTTGTATATATATATATATATATATATATATATATATATATTTATATATATTTATATATTGATATATTGATATATTTATATATTTATATATTTATATATTTATATATTTATATATTTATATATTTATATATTTATATATTTATATATTTATATATTTATATATTTATATATTTATATATTTATATATTTATATATTTATATTTTGATATATTTATATTTTGATATATTTATATATTTATATATTTATTTATATCCTTATACATTTATATCTTTATATATTTGAAAAAAAAATATTAAATTTTAAAAATAATATTATATTTTTAAAAATAAATATAAGAAAAAGATTTAAAAATATATATAAATTATATTTACATTTACAAAATATTAAAGATATATGTTTATATCTTTACATATTTATATATATTTATATATTTATATGTTTATATTTACTTCTAATAACGGTTGCACCATCGCTCGAGCGAGATTATAGTCGCTCAAGCGAAATACAACCCGAGAATGCCAATTTTGTGCAGGGGGCGTTTCGCTCGAGCGATAAGAGTATCGCTCAAGTGAAATACATTTTAGATAGCGGTTACACAGGAACCGCTCTTAAAAGCTCACTTAGATAGCGGTTAATCTGAAACCGCTATTATATGGTTTCAATTATGATCGATCAGAATGAAATTATGACCGATCAGAACTCTTTTAATCGATTAAATCTCATTTCAATCAATTAAAACAATTTCTGCATAGCGTTTTAATCGATTAAAACTTATTTTTATCAGTTAAAATAACTTGAAAAGTTTTACAAGAAACTTATATTTATATATTTATATATTTATATATTTATATTTTGATATATTTATATATTGATATATTGATATATTTATTTATATCCTTATACATTTATATCTTTATATATTTATATATTTGAAAAAAAATATTAAATTTTAAAAATAATATTATATTTTTAAAAATAAATATTAGAAAAAGATTTAAAAATTCTCAATTCTACATTTTTGTAAATTCTATCATTATATTATCATGCTCATTATATCAAAATGTTAAATACTTTTAAATATTAAAATTAACTTTATAAAAAATTAGGAAAACAAAATTAATCCAAAAGAGTTCAAAAATGTATTATAATATTGTCAATTTTGAGTTTAATTATATTGTTCATTCTCAAAGTAGAAAAATATTTAATAATAATAAATTTAATTCTTTAAATTCAGTAGTTAAAAACTAAAATTATAGTTTCTCTGTTTTAAATAATTAAAATAAATATTTAAAAATAAAAATCAAAACTAGTATTATCTTAAATTTATTAAAAGTGTAATTAAATATCTATTTTCTTAATTTTATTTGTTTCTCAATTCTACATTTTTGTAAGTTCTATCATTATATTATCATCCTCATCTCCTCCCATGTTCTACTTTATCTTTACAATAGTCAATATTCTTAACTAATTTATAGTTTTAATTATAATTTTTTAGTATATATTTTAGAAATTAATCAATTCTAATCTATTATTTGAAAAACTAATCAATTCTAATCAATAATTTAGAAAACTAATCGATTATAATTAATTATTTGAAAAAATTATCAAATATGATCGATCATTTTGAAAATATAATCGATCAGAATCGGCTTTCGCTTGAGCGAGAGTAGTCTCGCTCAAGCGAAATACACTTCAGATATCGTATAAGCCTTAACCGCTATCATATATACACTTCAGATAGCGGTTATAAGGGAACCGCTATTATATCCTCTCAATTATGATCGATAATTTCAAGTTATGATCGATCAGAATCGTATTTCGCTCGAGCGAGAGTAGTGTCGCTCAAGCGAAATACAAACCGAGAATGCCAATTTTGTGCAGGGGGCGTTTCGCTCGAGCGAGAATATTGTCGCTCAAGCGAAATACATTTGAGATAGCGGTTCCACAAAAACCGCTCTTAAAAGTGCACTTCTAATAGCAGTTAACCATTAACCGCTATCTAAATTATACTTTAGATAGCGGTTATTGTGGAACCGCTATCATATCTTCTTATGAAAACTTACATTAACTATTTTTTTGAATATTATGTTTTTAAATTTGCTATTAGAGAAAACCTTTCAGAATTCAAAATGTTAAATACTTTTAAATATTAAAATTAACTTTATCAAAAATTAGGAAAAAAATTAATCCAAAAGAGTTCAAAAATGTATTATAATATTGTCAATTTTGAGTTTAATTATATTGTTCATTCTCAAAGTAAAAAAATATATTGTAACTAGTTTAATTTAATAAAATATAATTTAAATTTTTAATACTAAAATTAAAAGATTTATGTTGCATGAGGTTTCTTCACTTAAAAGATTTTGCAAAATGCCTCTACAAATGTTTTTAACAATTAAAAACAAAGTATTTTGACAAAAGCTTTCTCAAATGCCTCTACAAAGTATTTTTAACAATTATATTGAGTTTAATTCTACAAATTAAAAGATTAAATAATAATAAATTTAATTCTTTAAATTCAGTAGCTAGAAACTAAAATTATAGTTTCTCTGTTTTAAATAATTAAAATAAATATTTAAAAATAAAAATCAAAACTAGTATTATCTTAAATTTATTAAAAGTGTAATTAAATATCTATTTTCTTAATTTTATTTGTTTCAAACTTCTCAATTCTACATTTTTGTAAGTTCTATCATTATATTATCATCATCATCTCCTCCCATGTTCTACTTTATCTTTACAATAGTCAATATTCTTAACTAATTTATATTTTTAATTATAATTTTTTAGTATATATTTTAGAAATTAATCAATTCTAATCTATTATTTGAAAAACTAATCAATTCTAATCAATAATTTAGAAAACTAATCGATTATAATTAATTATTTGAAAAAATTATAAAATATGATCGATCATTTCTAAAATCTAATCGATCAGAATCAAATATCGCTCGAGCGATACTAGAGTCGCTCAAGCGAAATACAACCCGAGAATGCCAATTTTGTGCAGGGGCGTTTCGCTCGAGTGAGAAGAGTGTCGCTCAAGCGAGATACATTTTAGATAGCGGTTACACAGGAACCGCTCTTAAAAGCTCACTTAGATAGCGGTTAACCTGGAACCGCTATTATATCGTTTCAATTATGATCGATCAGAATGAAATTATGACTGATCAGAACTATTTTAATCGATTAAATCTCGTTTCAATCGATTAAAACAATTTCTGCACAGCGTTTTAATCGATTAAAACTTATTTTTATCAGTTAAAATAACTTGAAAAGTTTTACGAGAAAGTTTTGTTGTATTTCAATCGATTGAATCGCTGAAACAATCGATTAAATCAACTTAGAAGATTTTTTGTAAAGTATTTTAATTTATATAAACGTTGTCAGTATCAGTTAAAACAAATATGTTAAAGAATCAAGAACGTTAAATTTTTTTTTATAAAAGTAATTATTATATATTTTTTTATTTTATAAAAATGATTAATAAAAGAAAATTTTATTATTTTTTTCTTTTTTAGGTGTAAAAGTATAATTAAATAAAAGATAAATATATATACTTTTGCATTTTAATTTTCAAATATTAATTTTTTTATGAAATTAATTTTAATTAAAAAAATTAAAGTGATATATATATATATATATATATATATATATGTATATATATATATATATATATTTTATTTTTAATTTATTAATATTATCAAATTTTAGCTTAATAATTAAAAAATTTACCAATAATTTAAATTTTAATATATCTATAGTTTTATATAATTATTAATATAAATTTAATTCTTCTAATAATATTAACACATTTATTAAATTAAAATTCTTTACTTTAATTAATTATTTTAAATTTTTTTAAAATTTTTTTAAATAAAAACAATAAAACTTAAAATTAATTTCTAACTAAATCTTCACATATTTATGGTTAATACTATATTATATTATTATGTTTAATTAAATTTTAAAATAAGTTCACTTTATTTTTACACTTTTATATAAAAATGACTAATATAAACTTAAAATATATATCCAACTATTAAATTATCCAAGATATTAATATAAATTTAAAATATCAATTCAGTAATTAAAATAATTTTAATTTTTTATAAATACATTGAAATACATTTTTATTAACATACAAGTAATATATATATATATATATATATATATATATATATATATATATATATATATATATAAAAGAGACTAAATTAATAATTAATTTAATTATTGATTTAGTGACCGATTCGATGACCGAATCAGTGACCGATCGGTGACTAATTTAATATCGCTCGAGCGATACTAGAGTCGCTCAAGTGAAATACAACCCGAGAATGCCGATTTTGTGCAGGGGCGTTTCGCTCGAGTGAGAAGAGTGTCGCTCAAGCGAGATACATTTTAGATAGCGGTTACACAGGAACCGCTCTTAAAAGCTCACTTAGATAGCGGTTAACCTGGAACCGCTATTATATCGTTTCAATTATGATCGATCAGAATGCAGATTATGGCCGATCAGAACTATTTTAATCGATTAAATCTCGTTTCAATCGATTAAAACAATTTCTGCACAGCGTTTTAATCGATTAAAACTTATTTTTATCAGTTAAAATAACTTGAAAAGTTTTACGAGAAAGTTTTGCTTGTATTTCAATCGATTGAATCGTGAAACAATCGATTAAATCAACTTAGAAGATTTTTTGTAAAGTGTTTTAATTGATATAAGCGTTGTCAGTATCAGTTAAAACAAATATGTTAAAGAATCAAGAACGTTAAATTTTTTTTTTATAAAAGTAATTATTATATATTTTTTTATTTTATAAAAATGATTAATAAAAGAAAATTTTATTATTTTTTTCTTTTTTTAGGTGTAAAAGTATAATTAAATAAAAGATAAATATATATACTTTTGCATTTTAATTTTCAAATATTAATTTTTTTATGAAATTAATTTTAATTAAAAAAATTAAAGTGATATATATATATATATATATATATATATATATATATATATATATATATATATTTTATTTTTAATTTATTAATATTATCAAATTTTAGCTTAATAATTAAAAAAATTACCAATAATTTAAATTTTAATATATCTATAGTTTTATATAATTATTAATATAAATTTAATTCTTCTAATAATATTAACACATTTATTAAATTAAAATTCTTTACTTTAATTAATTATTTTAAATTTTTTTAAAATTTTTTTTAAATAAAAACAATAAAACTTAAAATTAATTTATAACTAAATCTTCACATATTTATGGTTAATACTATATTATATTATTATGTTTAATTAAATTTTAAAATAAGTTCACTTTATTTTTACACTTTTATATAAAAATGACTAATATAAACTTAAAATATATATCCAACTATTAAATTATCCAAGATATTAATATAAATTTAAAATATCAATTCAGTAATTAAAATAATTTTAATTTTTTATAAATACATTGAAATACATTTTTATTAACATACAAGTAATATATATATATATATATATATATATATATATATATATATATATAAAAGAGACTAAATTAATAATTAATTTAATTATTGATTTAGTGACCGATTCGATGATCGAATCAGTGACCGATTCAGTGACTAATTTAATAATCAATTTTAATTTTTTTATTCACATGCTAAATTAAAAAATAAAATTAAATAATTATATTACTAAATTATTTAATAAGTTAGTAAACTATTTTTTTAAAATTTTTATAATGTTATTAACAATGTTATCACTTATTTTAAATTATTAAGTAGATTTATATTTAAAATATTTTAAATAAAATATTTATATAAATGAAAAATAGTTATCAATTTAAAAATTATTTTTTTAGTGATCTGAAAATTTAGTCACTAAATCAGTTACTAAATATAAAAAAAATTCAGTCACCACTTTCGGTCACTATTAACCATTTTTCTAGTAGTGATCGAATCGGTGACCGATTCGATGGATCGAATCAGTGACCGATATCTCGTGATCTGAAATTTTAGTCACTAAATCGATCACTAAATATAAAAAGGGAAATCAGTCACTGATTCAGTTACTATCAGTGACTGAATTTTTCAGTCACTAATTTCGGTCACTATTTGGTGTTTTTCTTGTAGTGTAACGTTCATGTCCCATCAACACCCTTAATGTTTTGGCCGCACCCTGACCATTCGATATGTGGGTGTAGACCCCAAATCTTGCCCGACTTCAAAATAAAGAGTAGAAGACCTCCAATTCGAAGATGGGTAAGGCCTAAAAGGTCCCTAGGATAGACCAAAAGGCCCCAAATTAGAATAGGAAGGTTTTTTGTACAGAAAAAATAGGGAGGACCACCTAGAAGGTCGAGACCGCCGTCTCGCCATCAGCAAAGGGCGAGACCACCGTCTCGCCACTTGCCAATGGTGAGACTGCCTTCCCGTTTAGTGAGACGACCTTCTCGCCATTTATCAAATCGATACCATCTTCTCGATTGGCAAGACCGCCTTCTCGATTGGCGAGACCATCGTCTCGCCATTTATCAAAGGTGAGACCGCTGTCCTGTTTGGCGAGACGGTCGTCTTGACCTGACAGGCGCGAATCCCTATATAAGGAGGGCGTGCTCCCCTTCTTTTCAGATAGTTCTTCAACTTTCCCTTCTACAATTTCTTCAAATTCTTCTCTTAGGATCCCTCCGAAGCATTTCTGGAGTTTCTTAGAATTCTTAGAGGTTATTCTGTAGCGTTGCGAGGAAGAGCGACCAGCGTTGTAGAGTGAGGGATTGACAAAAAGTGTCCCACTTCAAAGAATTTTAATTATGAAAGTGTGCTTCAAAGGTTTCTGCACTTTCTCTCTCTCTCTCTCTCTCTCTGTCTTTTACCGCTTTCTATTTACATTTATACGTGCATTAGTTGTTAGGGCCATGCAGTCGATACCTTAAATTCTGCAAGTAAATAAAAGGGTAAAAGCGTCATTTTAAAAGTTCATTTATGAAATAAACGGTCCATCATAGTGAACCCGAAAGGGGCATTGTAGGGAAACTAATACCTTCCCTACACGTAATTAACTCCCTTACCCAACTTTGGTTATAATAGCCAAAGTTGGTTTTTCAAAACCAACGCCTTCCTTTTTTTCCTTTTCCAATTGTAGACCCCAAATCTTACCTGGTCTCAAAATAAAGAGCAGAAGACCTGTAATTCGAAGATGGACAAGGCCTACAAGGTCCCTAGGATAGACTATTAGGCCCCATGTTAAAATAGGAAGGCTTTTTTGTACAAAAAATAAAGGATTCTCACCTTAAGGGTCGAGACCGTCGTCTCGCTTTTCGGGACTACCGTCTCGCTGAATGGCAAAGTCGAGACCGCCATCTTGTTTGGCGAGACGGCCGTCTCACCACTTGCCATTGGCGAGACCGCCTTCCCGTTTGGCGAGACGGCCCTCTTGCCATTTGGAAAATCGATACCATCGTCTCGATTGACGAGATGGCCGTCTCACCATTTGTAAAAAACGAGACTACCGTCCTGAATGGCGAGACGGTCGTCTCGACCTGACAGGTGGAAATCCCTATAAAAGGGGGGCGTTCTCCCCTTCATTTCACACAGTTCTTCCATTTCTCCTTCTAGCATTTCTTAGAATTTTTCTTTTAGAGCCCCTCCGAAGCATTTTCGGATTTTTCTGAGAGTTCTTAGAGATTTTTTATAGCGTTTCGAGAGATGAAAAGTCAATGTTGTAGAGCAAAGAACTGTCGAAACATGTCCTAACTTTCAAAGAATTAATCAAATATTGCTCTGGAGGTTTCTTCAATCTCTCTCTCTTTTTTATCGCTTTATTATTCATATGTGCATTAATTAGGGTCATGTAGTCATTATCTTTTAATTTCGCAAATAAAAGGGTAAAAATGTCATTTTTAGTTTATTTACGAAATAACCGACCTATCATAGGGAACCCGAAAGGGGCGTCGTAGGAAAGCTAATACCTTCCCTACACGTAACTAACTCCCTTACCCAACTCTAGTTATAATGACCAAAGTTGGTTTTTCGAAAACCAACGCCTTCTTTTCCTTTTTTGATGTTTTCAGTAAAAACATCGGTGGCAACTCCATAAGAACCCCTTCGAAAATTTGCTTTTAGGTCCAGCCCGGTTATCGGACAACCTAGAAGCTCCCTTTCGAAAACATCGCCTTTGGGTCTAGCCCGGTTATTGGACAACCTAAAGGCGTTGTAACATCATCCACATGAAATGCGAAACGGGAAGTCAGAACCATCGCGTCGCTCCGACTGCCTCTTTTGATGGCGACGACACCAATGTTTCCGAATAAAACATTGGTGGCAACTCCAGAACCCATTTTCGAAAACCTAGCCTTTAGGTCCAACCCGGTTATCAGACAACCTAAAGGCATTGTAAAATCACCTTTAAAAACGCGAGTCAAAGTCAGAATCCATCGCGTTGCTTCGACCACCTCTTTTGACGGCAGTGACAAATGGCGACTCCACTGGGGAAGCCTAGAGAGTTGATCCCATTTAGTGATGGGCTAGTTTAATAAATGAGCTTAAAAATTTCGCTTTTACCCTACTTTGTTTTATAACATGTTTTATTTGCTTGGCTTTAATAACTGTTGTTTGTTTATTTTACGTAATTGTTTGAAATACAAATTGTACACAAACCTTTGCACACAACAGTTCCCCCTATACCCGGGGGCAAGTGAGAAATCCATAGGGAGTGGGTGCCAGGTACGGTTTTCCGTAGTGAGGGCCATGAGCCTACCGGTATGATCGGAAACCACCACTCAAGGTGATAACCTTCCTCTTTTGGCACAAAGACTGACTACGACCTTAGTGCCATGCATGGTCAGAAGGCTGGAGAGTGGGGACCCTATAATGGGGGCACCTTGGGGGCCTGGCCTTGGTGAGAACAATTAGAACATACCTTTTCCAATGCACTTTTCTGCAGGATACCCCTACCTCGTAATTAAAACGTCACTCTACTTGATCACGGATGAGTGAATTGTGTGTGCATTTGTTTGTTGCATTTAATTGCATAGCATAACCAAACAACAGATAAAAAATAGAAAAATCAAAAATATTTTCATAATAAACACCCTTATCTCGGACAGTCCACCTTTTAGCTAATCTGGTTTCAGGTTCTTTGTAAGCTAAGTAGCCATGCAGTCCGACAGAAGAGATAAGGGACACTAAAATTATTCTTTTGCAATAAACCATTTTATGTTGGACAGTCTGCCTTTTAGCTAGTCTGATTTCAGGTTCTTTGTAAGCTAAGTAGCCACGTAGTCCGACAAAAGAGATAAAAGGCTATAAAACAAAACAAGTCAAATAAAACCCAACAAAATAAAAAAGGGACCTTGTTCACAAACATTCAATTCATCCATATGGGTAGTTTATTTTTGAAAACATACAACAAGCACTATCACGTATCATGTAGAAATAAAACATGATAACGTTCAAGGAAAATAAACACTCGCATGCATGCCTGCATTAAGCATCATATTCATAGCATTCATTTTTGGTTTTTAGAAAATGGAGGGGACTAGTAGACAATTGTAGAAAGTGGATGTTCCCTGATACCATGCCGAGAAGTTAGAACGACTCTACACGTTAATGCCACCAGAGGTCCGCTCCGATTTCAAAAAATCCTATGGACAGATTCTCAACCTGTTGAAGATCTGTGTCGATCCCATTTTCATCAGAATTCTAGTTCATTTTTGGAATTCTAGTCTGCACTGTTTCAAATTCCCGCAGTTCGATATGGTGCCCACTTTGGAGGAGTATGAGATTATGTTAAAATGGCCCAAATCAGCCGGGGTCCATATTCACCATGGGGCATATACTCCCGTAGCACAGGTCGCTGCCATCATCTGATTGTCATCTTGGCAGACTACCCTGATAGCAAAAGGGAATGTCCAGGGTTGGAAAGTCTCACTGTTAGAAGACCATTTTTCCTCTTTGGCTGAAAAGGCAAAATGGACTGCTTTTAACAAAACCATGGCTTTAATCGTATTTGGGACGATATTGTTTCCCTTCCATCTTGACACAGTGGATCAAGTCGTCATGGACGCCTTCTTCGCCTGGTACGTGAACTCGAAGAGTCCCTTGCTTGCACTTCTTGCCGACAACTTGCTTTCAGTGGAATTCTATCACCAGAAGCAAGGAAGAACACTCAGATGTTTCTCTTCACTGTTATTTGTGCGGGGTATCACACATTTTTACGCCTCTAGTCATATGGGGATGTTCCCCGACCCTTTGAGAAGCTTCTCCAAAATCCCTCTCCACCAATTCCTGACCATGGAATGGAAGGTTGAGTTAGAACAATGGGACGCCAACCGTTTATCTTGGGTATGTCCTTGGTTCCGACCCGGCCCAATCCTCATCAGATGTGGGGATTATCTGAGCATACCGTTAATAGGACTTAGGGGTTGCATAACCTATTCCCCAAAAGTGGCTATGAGACAATTCATGAGGACCCAAACCGTGATATCACGGGAAGAGCTCGGAGGACTGTGTTTCTTTGGGGACCCATGGACTGTTGCTAATTCACTTGCTGTACAGAGAGCATGGGAGTAATCAGTCTTCATGGGAGATAGAGAGCTAGGAAAAGCTCGAGTAGCTATCTCCAATGACTATGAGGAGTGGAGAAGAAATAGAGGGATGTCACAACCATCTGCCCCACCTACTGTGCTTTCAAACAGTGGAGAGCTCCAAACCCAAGTCGACACCTTGACCCGGAGGATAGAAATCATGGGAGCCCAGATGTGGGCCCTTGAAGAAAGAGAGCAAGAATCTATCCTCACCATAGACGGTTTACAGAGGCAATGCAAGAAGAAAGATCACGAGATAGAGCCCTCAAGGATCAGTGTGCTGATTCTAATGAGTAAGTTATCCGAGCATCCAAAACTATCAGAATCAGCTCGGATAACCAACTTCAAAAAATAACCGCCAAGTCAGCATGCCTTGAGGCCGAATGTGCAAAACAGGCTCAGACGATCAAGGAGTTGCTACAAGACCTCACAAGGACTCGATCTGAAATACGCGAAGAGCGGGAGGCCACCCAGAGGCTTAACAGAAACCTTACTGAGCTACACTGCAAAGAAAGAGATGGATTAGCTCAGTATGGTCAGGTGCTACGAGAAAAAGACCAAGCCCTTGCGAAACTCGACGAGCTACAAGCTTTGGTCATCCATCAGGAGGCAAAGATCAAAGAGGCTCAAAAGTATAGTGAAGATATGGGCCAAGCAGTCCAAAAACAAACCGAAGCACTCCCCCGTCATGTCCGGGAAGCCGAAAGAGAATTACATAGAGATCAAGACCTGCCTGTGGGTTTCTTTAGGCTTTTCCGTTTCTGTCAAAAAGTGTTTCATAGCATGGGGTAGGGGAATGTACACTTTCTACAAATAAATAAAATCTCTTTATTCAACAGTTGTCTACTTGCATGCATTTGATTCATTTGCATAATTGATTTCCCCTCCTTCACTTTTAATAAATAAGATAATAAAAAGGAAGGATTAACTGATACGTCTTCCAATCAGAAGGATGAAGAGAAAACCGCCCAAGGAGTTACAAGAAGATGCCCACAAGAATAAAGGAAAAAATAAATAGACCGAAGAAAAAGAAAGTAAAGAATCCAAGGAGGAGACTGACGAATTATTCAAGTTCATAAGGTAAAGCGAGTATTCCATTATCGACCAGCTCAATCATACACCTGCAAAGATAACTCTGATGTCTCTAATGTTGAGTTTGGAATTGCATAGAAACACCCTGATAAAGGTTTTGAGCGAAGCGCATGTACCTCATAATATATCCCAGGAAAAAGTTGAGAGGATTGTCGGTCATATTACGGCTAGCGATCACCTCACCTTCACGGATGAAGAACTCCCCCTAGGGGGGTCGAGCCACAACAAGCCCTTGCATATTTCTATCAAATGCAAGGAGTATCTCATCGCTAAAGTTCTTGTAGATAACGGGTCATCCTTAAACGTGATTCCCAAGTGCACACTTGACAAGTTAACTATTCAAGGAACCCGTTTGCACCCAAGCAGCACTATCATTCAAGCCTTCAATGGATCCAAACGAGAAGTAGTGGGGAAAATTAACTTGCCAATCCAAGTCGGACCCATTATCTTCAACATTGATTTTCACGTAATGGACATTACTCCAGCGTATAATTGTCTCGTTGGAAGACCTTGGATTCATGACGCTAAAGCAGTACCTTCAATGCTCCACCAAAATGTCAAGTTTATAGTAGATGACAAACTGTTCACGGTCCAAGCAGAAGATGATATCCTGATCAGTGGACCGTCTACCCAACCTTATGTGGATGCGGCTTAAGAGGCCCTTGAAACATCTTTTCAAGCGCTTGAAATTGCCAGCGTACAGAGACTTCCCAATAATACAAAGGTAGCCCACATGATGATGAAGCATGGTTACCATCCTGGCCAAGGACTGGGGGCAGACTCCCAAGGGATGAGGGAACCCCAAAAATTCAAAGATAACCCCCTAAAGTATGGCCTAGGATATGACCCTACGAAGGGCTGAGCATAAAGAAGAAAAGGGAAGTCTCCCCTCTGCACACTCAAGCAGATTTTCCGAAGCGGAGGAATACAAGAGTTACGAGCAACCCTAGTCATTAGGAGTTCTTTTTCTTTTCTCAAGGGATGTAAACCCAGTGATTGTTAGAGATTATCCCCCGGGGCTAGCCCGACCCCTAGGCATCTTTTGGGCACATATTCCCTTACTAATTAATAAAGAGTACATTTCTTACCATTCGCTTCTTTTCTTGCTATTTCATATCTAAACCTCATAATAACCATGTTTAAGCAAAAAAAGAAGAAGAAGAAGAAGAACAAAAATGCGTCCAAATAATCAAAATGTGTCATTGCCATAGTTATCGAGTTGATCGATTAGAAGCACTGTTAAGGTTCCAACATAAAACCAATTGGCAATATATGGAGTAACCTAACATGTATTTAAACCATACCAAATGACATGAGGTAGGCGATGTGGGACTTTCAACACACCCCCTCCAACGAAGCCTGCCGGACCAGGCAAAGGGTACTTTTGACCCAACTAAAGGGCAACTTTGGGCCCATGACAATAACCGGAAAGATGTTAGGCTTTGGCTCTGATACCATGTTAAGGTTCCAACATAAAACGAATTGGCAATATGTGGAGTAACCTAACATGTATTTAAACCATACCAAATGACATGAAGTAGGCGATGTGGGACTTTCAACAAGCACAAAATAAGGTTTTACCCCATCATAAATAAAGTCGTGGTTCGCCAATATTGTGTAAAAATAAATAAAAAGAGAAAACGTCCATAGAAGTCGAAGGCCAAAAAGAAAGGGCAAAGTACCCAGTAGGAAACCCACTAAGGGGGCTACATAGAAATTAGGGTCAACCCGCTAGAAAACCCGAACAAAAATAAAGGGTAACCTAGGAAAAAGTTAGGGTTACAAAATAAGGTCCGCTAGGATTCCCAAAACAAGAAAAAAGAAACCTAGACAAAAGATAGGACCAACACACAATATCCTAGTCCGAAAACTCGAAGGGCGGTCTGGGGAGATCAATCAGCCAAGAAAGGCGACGAAAATAGGCTAAGACGTGAATCCTCAAAGAAAAATGTTCACTTAAACATCAACTTAAAACACTCAGGCCTAACCTCAGCCAACCATTCTTACAAAATCCCTTCTAAATAAAAGTCAACCACCTAAAACACAAGCCATTGAAGTTATCCTCTTACTTCTCTTCTCTTGACCCTCACTACATTATTCTAACAATTAGTCTGGGAATATGGAGGCGTATAATCAACAAGAGGATTGAAATCCCTAAAGTAAGGAAAAAGTGCACCCACATGGCAAAGTGTGCTCTTCGAACCAAAAGTCATTCTTCGGTCACGATAAGTCCGGAACGTCACCAACCAGTACAACAAGAGAAGTAAACATTAGAAGGCCCCCATCTCCCTAAGACACACCAGTTAATCCTTCTTAAAAACTAATGAAATATCATTGTAGGACATCAAACATGAAAATATTGCATGCATAAATGTTTTTGAACAAGGTCCTATAGTTCCATAAAAATAAACTCCAAAAAGCGAGACTGTCGTCTCATTTATCGAGACCGTCGTCTCGCCTTTGGTTAAAACGAGACCACCTTCCTGAATTACGAGACCACCGTCTCGCAATTTGACAAAAGCGAGACAGCCTTTGCACTTGACGAGAAGGTCGTCTCGTCATGAGTCAATGGCGAGACCGCTGTCTCAGAATTCCAGACGGCGGTCTCGAGCCTCAATGAATCGAGACCGCCGTCTCGAAATCCCAAACGGCGGTCTCGACCAGAGACGAAAATCCTATATAAAGGGGGCATGGGGGGTTGGTTTTGACCATCCTACTCCTGCATTCTCTACACCTTCTATATTCTTGAGTATTTTTATCAAAAATGCATCGAGGAGAATCATCCAGAAAGAGAGGGCGGGGTTCCGGCCCAAGTACATCTGCGACCCCGGTTCCTCCAGACCTAACCTAGCTAACGCCCCAGCACCTGCCCAGGCTTGAGCATATCAGAGATTATGCCTGGCACCCCATGCTAAGGTTGGATTTTTAAATCCTCGCTGAATTCGGATGGGAAGATGACATGCAAGGATATATCGAGAGTATTGGGTGGGACTTCCTCCTCCAGCCTCCCCCCACCTGCATGTATACACAAGCCGTAATGGAGTTTCTTGCCTCCATTACGATGATTGAGCTGCCTACGATGATCTCGGGCATCCCTCCAATCAAGATGGTCTCGTACTACATGAACGGGGCCTATCGGACGACGACATTGGACGAATTCAACATCACCATCGGCTTCGTTCGACCCGAGGACACCTTGACCTCAGAATACCAAGGGGCCATTTGTGAGCGGCCAGCTACCCTCACAGCCGGTGAGATGTGGGAAGATCTCGCCGGGTTGCGAATTCTGCTGGCCCTGCTGAAAGGGTCAGCACTTAACCCCACAGGCGAAAGGAAAGCCAGGGAAAGGTTACCCACTCTGACCTCTTCACACTGCATTGCATGATCCACGGGCGTCGGTGCAATCCCGGTTACTTCTTTGTGAAGGCTCTCAAAGACTTCGGGAGTCGCCCTGTAGGAGCCATCCTCATGGGTCCGCTCATCACCCCGCTGGCCGAGAAGTGGGGGTGCCGCGACAGAGAGAACATCTCCTCCACTCTCCATCCCGAGTACATCAGCAGATCCATGCTCGCTAGCATGGGGATGCTCATCCGGCACGGGACCCAGATGGCCCTTCACCCTGCACTCGCCATGACCCTAGATATCCAAGATTTGGAGGCGATGTAGGATATCCCGACGCCCTCGGAATTCCAACTGCAAAAACAACAGCAGCAGCAACAGTAGTACGGGGACGACTTTACTGGCGTAAATTGTAACTATTACAACATCCGCCAGCAGTTGGATCAGATGTCCCAAAGACAAGACGTCTTCGAAACACGGCTAGAAACCTTCGGCCAAATGCAGGAGGGGATGAGACAAGACTTGGCACTGATCCGGCAAGACCAGCTCAACTCAATCCGGAGCCAGGAGGAATTTCAAAAGCATATGTATCAGTAGTTTCCCCCTCCCGGGTCGTCTCCAGGCTCAAGCCTGCCGCCGTCTTAGGGACATTATCAAAATAAATATTGTACAAATTTTATCAAATATGAATAAATTCTTTTGATAAATTTACCTTCTTTTATTCTCTTTCTAAAAAGTCAATGTAACAAAAGAGACTAAAAAGTAAAAAGACTTACGCTCAAGCCGAAAAAGCCAAAATCCGAATCGCGAGAAAAAAGATGAACCACGGAAAAAGCCAAGATTAAATCTAAAACATCTTCCTAAAAGAAAAGGGAAGATTGGAAAGACGACCAAGTCACCCAAAAATCCCCCGCAATAAACAAGCTCGATGATTACCGAAAGAATCAAAAATCCCTGGTACACCGAAAGACTCTACCAAACAAAAGCATTCAAAATCATGGCACATTAGCTAGAGCAGTAAGCCGCCACCACCACCAATCCTACAAAGGGGACTGCACCAGCCTGATGAGGGGTTCATACCCATCAACCTATGCATGAGCCAGAGCAGTAAGTCGCAGTCGGTCCTACGCTGTGGACCATACCATCCAGTCTTATAACGGTGGACTGCAAACACTACCAACCGGATGGGGGTTCATACTCATCAACCGAGGGGTCGGCTACCGCAAGAAGGAGCATCCCGAGGTTCTACCACGTGTCAACCAAAGGGCTCGGCTACCGCATGAAGGAGCATCCCAGAGGCGCACACACATTTTTCGTCTAAAGGGTCGACTACCGTAAGATGGAGCATCCGAAGGACAGCCGGGCAAGAGGGTTAACTCCTTCACCCTCCAGCCGATTTTTTTGGCATAATAGGCCAACAATCAGCTAGTCATGTGAAAGGGGGCCAGTTGTAGACCCCAAATCTTGTCCGGCCTCAAAATAAAGAGCAGAAGAACTCCAATTGGAAGATGGGCAAGGCCTAAAAGGTCCCTAGGATAGACCAAAAGGCCCCAAATTAGAATAGGAAGGTTTTTTGTATAGAAAAAATAGGGAGGACCACCTAGAAGGTCGAGACCGCCATCTCGCCACTTGCCAATGGTGAGAGCGCCTTCCCGTTTGGCGAGACGACCTTCTCGCCATTTATCAAATCGATACCGCCTTCTTGATTGGCAAGACGGCCGTCTCGCCATTTATCAAAGGTGAGAACGCTGTCCCGTTTGGCGAGACGGCGGTCTTAACCTTGCTAGGAAAGACGGTCGTCTCGACCTGATAGGCGTGAATCCCTATAAAAGGAGGGCGCGCTCCCCTTCTTTTTAGACAGTTCTTCAAATTTCCCTTCTATAATTTCTTCAAATTCTTCTCCTAGGATCCCTCCGAAGCATTTTCAAAGTTTCTTAGAATTCTTAGAGGTTATTTTGTAGCGTTGCGAGGAAGAGCGACCAGCGTTGTAGAGTGAGGGATTAACAAAAAGCATCCCACTTCAAATAATTTTAATTACAAAAGCGTGCTTCGAAGGTTTCCGCACTTTCTCTCTCTCTCTTTTACTGCTTTCTATTTACATTTATACGTGCATTAGTTGTTAGGGCCATGTAGTCGATACCTTAAATTCTACAAGTAAATAAAAGGGTAAAAGCATCATTTTAAAAGTTCATTTATGAAATAAACGACCCATCATAGGGAACTCGAAAGGGGCATCGTAGGGAAGCTAATTCCTTCCCTACACGTAACTAACTCTCTTACCCAACTCTTGTTATAATGGCCAAAGTTGGTTTTTCAAAACCAACGCCTTCCTTTTTTTCCTTTTCTAATGTTTCCAGATAAAACATTGGTGGCGAATCCAGAACCCATTTTCGAAAACCTCGCCTTTAGGTCCAGCCCGGTTATCGGACAACCTAAAGGCGTTGAAGGCGGGTCCCTTATGAGATGATGCAGATATGAATGTTTGACTTTTTCAAAATTCCTTTTATTGTACAAATATTTTTTATTGTTTTACATCATTTTTATTTTTATTATTATTATTTTAACCATTTATCTCTTTTGTAGGTTCACGTGGCTACTTAGCTTACAAAGAACCTCGAAACTAGGCTAGCTAAAATGTAAACTGTCCAAGATAAAGTTGTTTATTATGAAAATTTGGTTTTATAACCCCTTATCTCTTCTGTCTGGTCCACGTGACTACTTAACTTACAAAGAACCCGAAACCAGGCTAACTAAAATGTATATTGTCTGAGATATGGTTGTTTATTATGAAAGGGTTTTTTATATTTATTTTTGTTTTTGTTGTTGTATGATTATGCTATGCGACAAATAAATGCAACAAACAAATGCACAAACAATTCACTCATCCGCGAACCAAGTGACGACATTTTTATCACGAGGTAGGGGTATCCTACAGAAAAGTGCGTATTCAAGGTGGTTCTAATTATCCTCACCAAGGCCAGGCCTCCAAGGTGCCCCCATTATAGGGTTCCCACTCTCTCAGCCCTCAGACCATGCATGGCACTAGGGCCTTGTCAGTCTTTAGGCCAACAGAGGAAGGTTATCACCTTGAGTGGTGGTTTCTGACCATACCAGTGGGCTCATGGCCATCACTACGGCAAATCATACCTGTCACCCACTCCCTAAGGTTATCCCACATGCCCCCGGGTATAGAAGGAATTGTTGTGTGCAAAGGTTTGTGTACAGTTGTTATTTCCAAAAATTGCAGAAAATAAACATACAATAATTATTAAAGCCATAGAATAAAGCATGTTATAAAAGCAAGGAAGGGTAAAAGCATAATTTCAAGTTTTTATTTCTTGAACTAGTCCATCACTAAATGGGATCAACTCTCTAGCTTCCCCAGTGGAGTCGCCATTTGTCACTATCGTCAAAAGAGGCGGTCAGAGCGATGAGATGGTTTGTATGACTCATGCTTTTTATAAGATGGTCAACATTCTTAAGACGCCCGATAACCGGACTGTGTCTTAAAAATGAGGTTTTAAAAAAAGGTTCTATGGAGTCGACATCAATGTTTTTACCGTAAACATTGAAAAAGGAAGAAAAGAAGGCGTTGGTTTTCAAAAAAATTAACTTTTATCGTTACAACCAGAGTTGGGTAAGGGAGTTAGTTACGTGTGGGGAAGGTGTTAGCACCCCACAACGCCCATTTTGGGTTCCCTATAATGGACTAATTCATAAATAAAGATTGAAAGAAACTATGTTTTTACCCTATTATTTTATCTACTTGCAGAATTTAAATGTCTACATGGCCTTAATATGTAATGCATACAAGGAAAACAATAAAAGAAAGCAGTAAAAGAGAGAGAATAAGGAAAGGAACCTCCGAAACGAGCTTTATATTAACTCTTCAAACTTGAGGATGATTTTTGGCAGTCCCCTCGCTCTACAAGCACGTTCCTCACTAGTGAAAGAGAAAATACCCTTCTACTGAGTGTCGGATGTCTCAAAAGGAGACTTCCTTAACTGATTTCTACCTTAAACGAAAATCGAAAAGCTTACTCGAACTCTGGAAAGTGCTCAGAGTTATCATGAAGTCTTAGGAGAGCTTCTAGGATGACAAAAGGGTGTGAGAGTGTGTGAAATGAGGGGGGGAGGCTCCTTTTATAGGAATTCGCACCAGGTAGGCTGGGACAGCCGTCTGGGCTTCTGACAGGCGAGACGGCCGCCTGGGAAATCGAGAAGAACGTCTTAGGCTCAAAGAAAGGCGAGACGGCCGTCTCGCCAAACGAGACGGTTGTCTCAACCTTCGCCAAACGAGACAGTTGTCTCAACCTTTAGGGAAAGTGAGACTGTCATCTGGCCAAACAGGACGGCCGTCTCGAGCCTCCTGTTAGATTTTCCTATTTTTTCTTATTTTTTTGTGTATAGAAAGCCCTCCTGTCCTTACATGGAGCCTAGTGAACATGCCTAGGGGCCTAACGAAGCCTTGTCCATCTTCGAACGGAGGTTTTCTGGTCTTTATTGAGAAGCCAGGTAAGATTTGGGGTCTATAGTTGCAAATGAAAATTTTGAATCAAGCAAATTAACTAGTGCAGAAATCCAATTTAGTTGAATTAAAAGCCAGTGGGAATCAAGAATTAAATGTAAATTAGTGCTAGATCATGCAAAATAGGAAAGAGGCGAATTATTTCTTTCAAATCAATCCTAGAAATTTCTCATCACAATAATCCAATTTTGCAATTTTTAATTTGGGAAATAATTAACTTTAGGCTTAATTTCTCGTGTTTAATCCCTTATAAATAGAGATCTAATGAGAACACAATCACAAATTCATACTCTGGGGCGAGATGTTGTTTAATTTCGTCCCCATTTTCTTTTTTGTTCTCACGTTTTAGTTTAGTTTTTAGTCAGGGGAGCTCATTTACTACTACACTTTCGATTTGTTCTCTTTTATTTAATTTTCAATTTCTATTGAATTTTCCAATTTATATTGTTTTATTTACTTTATTCATTCAATGTTCATTTTAATTTCTATTATTTAATTGTTTAGAAATTTTATTTTATTCTAGTAATGCTTAACTTTCGATTTTAATTCATCTCTTTTTCAATTCCAATTCTCAATTTAGTTTGAGTTACTTTTAGAAATTTTAAATTTAATTAGTGCACTATTTCATTTTAAAGCAATTTTTTGTTTTGCACCTGGAATAAAAAATACTTTATTTTAATTTATAAATTTCAGTTATATAAATTATGTTTCAATTTAATTTTAATTATCGTTAATATTCTATTGCAATTCGATTTTAATTTTTATTATTCTAAATCAATTTTTTTACTCTTTCATCAACCCCTCATATTTACTATTATTTATTATTTTTAAAGAAAATGATGTGTTGTAATGGGTAAATTCCTATAATTGTGTCCTTGTGAGATTCGACAAGGGTTAGCTGCATCTGCATTAGTTTAGCAACTTGTTTATTATTTTTTATTAGTATTTTGTGCGACCAAAATGTTGTTGCCACACCCTGAACGTAACATAATCAATTTTCTACATCTCTTGTATGACTCTAAAATCAATGAGATTTTTATCTTTAGAACTAGAAAAGTGTACAGACTCAGCCTGAATTATGACCCCACTATTTTGTACTCTACTTTTATCATCTTCTATTTTTGAGTAGAAATAATAGTTGTTAATGTCATACCCACCAAATGTAATGACATCACTAATAGGCCCACGAGCGAGTCTCAAAAGTGTATCTGAAGCATTAACATCAACATATACCATTTTTTAAACAAAGAAATGGAACTCTTGTTATTTTCATTCATTCGCGGATGTGTTGCCTTTATTTCACTTATATGTTGTAATATGTAAGGGATTACTTCATCAGTGTCATTCAATATGTATACAAGACTAACATTTGAATAGTATCGTTGTGGCACTTTCACCCCACGTAAACACTCAAAAAAGCTTTTTCTTTTTGTTCTTTGATAGAGTATGACAAGCTGGAGGTAAGTAAGTGCATTTTACAACAGATTGTGGATGTAACTCAGAACATATACCCATGTTCGCCAAATCTTGTCATGCTTTTATCTATTTTTTGCCTTTCCTTTTATGTTAAGCAATGTCTCAATTATACTATCACAAACACTTTTTTCAACATTATTAATGTTTTTCACCTACTCATATACTTGTTCACCATCGCACAGTACTATGCAACTTCATTCTCTTGACATTCATTAAATGCTTTCTTCATTGTACGGTATGGATGATTATCAACAGTCTTTTGTCCATGTTTCAATTGGATATAACTTGTGTCTTCTTGGCATAAAGGGCATGTATAATGACCCTTCACACTATAACCGTTCAAATTACCATATGATGGAAAATAATCTATTGTGCAAAATAACATTGCACACAATCTAAAATTGACTTCATGGTATGCATCAAATACCTCCACTCCTGTTTCCCATAACATCTTCAAATCACCAATCAAATGACTAAGACATACATCTATGTCATTTTCTGGTTGTCGAGGTCCTAAAATCATCATATAACACATAGTATATTTTCTCTTCATGCATAACTAAGGAAGCAAATTGTAAATTATCAACAAAACTGGCCATGAATTATGTTTACTACTTAAATTACCATAAAGATTCATGTCATCTGTAGCTAATCAAATTCTCTAAGTTTCTTGACTCTATCCCAAATTCCAAAAATGTTTCATCAATCCTCTTCCATTGTGGAAAATCAGTTGGATGTCAAAGAAGATTATCACATTTTCTACCATTCGCATGTCATGTTATGTTTATTATATCTTCTTTTATGGAAAATAATTTTTTAAACCTAGGTAATTTTGGCAAATACCATAGCACCTTAGCAGGAGGGCCATCTATTTCTTCCTCACCACTACTTCCATCAACTTTAATTTTGAACCGCGATAAACCACACATTGGGAACATCTTTAACGTAGCAAAATCATTTTTGTACAATATGAAATCATTAGGGCATGCATTCAATTTCTTGAACTCTAAACTCATTGGACATAATATCTTCTTTAACTCAGTTATAATCAGGTAATATGTTATCTTCTGGAAACATCTCCTTCAATAACTCCATTAATTCGTTGAAACTTTTATCAGTCCACCAATTTCTTGCTTTTAAACTGAACAATATTAAAGTTGTTGATTATCTTGTAAAACTGCATCCTAGGTACAAGTGTTCCTCAAGATCATATTTCAAATAATCATATATACAGATGTGCTTTCTTAAATTTTTCATCCCTCCTTCAAAATTTTATGTTGTTAACATAATTCAGATGTCTAATATTTCTTCATGTCATGTACATATTGTATAACAATACCATAAACAAACAAGTGATCATATATATCCCCAAGTTCATGACGAATTTCATTCAAACAACAAATGCATGGACAATAATATGTCCCTTTGATAGGTTTCCACTTTCACGAACAAATTTCAAAAATTCATCAACTCCCTTTTCATACTCTTTATTAATACGACATGCATTCATCCAACCCTGATTCATACCTACCTATGTTATCAATTTTCGTCACTCCTAGAGATTCAAACACAAATTCATACCTACCTATGCCACCACGTTTTTTTTAAGTAAGATATTTTTAGATCCAACGAGAAATGGGTGACGTAAATAGCCCCTTTTGCACTAATGCTTTTTCCTAATATACTATTTATTTTAACTATTTTTATCTAATATGGGACTTATTGTATGATTTGATTCAATTTGGTAGGTTCAACAAGTGAGCATGTTATGATTTTTCTTCTTTTGATTTTTCCTTGTCTTCCAACCTATAGTATGTGGGTCACTCATATTTTCTCCTTCATTTTCTTTCCAAAATCATCTTTCTTATTTTTCTTATTGTTGCCGCCGTCAGAAGAGGTGGTCGGAGCGACGCGATGGTTTTCTGATATGACTCGCATTTTCTTTGAAAGAAACGGTTCAACGCCTTTAGGCCGTCCGATAACCGGGCTAGACCTAAAGGCGAGGTTTTCGAATAGGTTCGAGGAGTCGCCATCAGTGTTTTAACCTTAAACACTGAAAAAGGTAAAAAAGAAAAAGGCAGTGGTTTTAGAAAAAACCAACTTTGGCCATTACAACCAGAGTCGGGTAAGGGAGTTAGTTACGTGTGGGGAAGGTGTTAGCACCCCCACAACGCCCCTTTCGGGTTCCCTATGATGGACTAACTTAGAAAGTAAACACCTAAGGAAATTACATTTTTACCCTATTATTTGATCTACTTGCAGAATTTAAATATCTACATGGCTCTATTATCTAATGCACACAAAGAAAGCGATAAAGAAAGCAGTAAAAAGACAGAGAATAGAGAAGGAACCTCCGAAGCGAGCTTTTTATTAACTCTTTGAAAATGTGAGGACGCTTTTTGGCAGTCCCCGCACTCTACAAACACGCTCCTCCTGCAAAATAAAGAAAAGTCACTCTACCGAGGGCCGGATGTCTCAAAAAGAGACTTCCTTAACCGATTTCAACCTTAACGGAAATCAGAAAGCTCCCTCGAACCCCGGAATAATTCTCAGGGTCACTCTCAAGTGCCAAAAGGCTTCCAAGAGAGTGGAGGAGTGGAAGAGGTGTGAAAAATCGGAGAAATGAGGCTCCTATTTATAGGGATTCGGGCCTGGAAAAGGTGGACGGCCGTCTAGACAAAGCGGACGGCCGTCCATGGCAAAAAGTGGCCATGGACGGTCGTCCATGCAGTGTGGATGGTCGTCCATGGCAACTTTTTGCCATGGACGACCGTCCAAGCTAAGTGGACGGCCGTCCATGGCCTTAAAGCTGCCATGGATGGCCATCTGCTTGTCCCGGACGGCCGTCTGCCTGTTCTGGACGGCCATCCGCCTGTTCTGGACGACCATCTGCTGTCTCCGGCGGATTTCCCGATTTTTAATGCCTCTAAAAACCCTTCATATCCTAAATGGGACCTAGAACAAGCTACTAGGGACTTGATAAAGTCTTAACCATCTTCGAAACGGGCGATCTTCGGCTTTATTAGGGGGCCGGGCAAGATTTGGGGTCTACACTTATCATCCTTAGTGTTACTGATAAATTCCTTAATCTTCTAAACTAAAACAAAAAGGCATGTATTGAAATGTTTAAATATAATTTAAGAGAGAGTAGAGAGAACAATGAAGGGTACAATATTATAAATTTTTTTTTTGGAATCAATTTACATGGTTTCCGTTTTGGTCACGAGCACATCTCAATCTAGCTCAACAAGCTTAGCTTTCAGTTCAAGCTCGAAATATGTGCGCACTATACAAAAACAACCAACCCTTTTACCCCAAAGTGGAATCGGCTACATACATGACATGATTCAAAAATGTTTATACGTGAATCATGATTCACATATGTTAGAAATGTAGGCTGAGATCAAGAGGGGGGGGGGGTGAATTGATCTTTGAAAGATTTTCACAATTTACAGATTATCTATTTCAAAGATTAAGAATACTGACCAGTTCTTGAATCACACACAGCAAGCAATCAAAATAAATGCAGTCACAGAATTAAAGGAGAAAAAGGTTTAGAAAGATACAACCAAGATTTATATTGGTTCACCCAATCCCAGGGCTACGTCCAGTTTCCAGCCAAATTCCAGCTGGGTTCCAGTAGATTGAACGTTTTACAGATTACAACTTTAATCTCACACTCAATCTACCACAAGAACCAAAATTCCAGTCCCTGCACCTAAACCTTCACCAAGAACCAAATTCCAGTTCTTGACCAACCCTGCAGCCAAATTCCAGCTACAGAAACCAGTGCCTACAATTCCAGGCACCCACAATACAGTAAAGAAAGTAAAGAAACAAATAGAAGAAACTAGAACGCTCAAACCATATTTATGCAGCTCTATAGTATGAGTTTCTTCTCCAAAAGAATGCAAATTTTGCCTCAAGAAAGAACTTCTATGAACTTCAAAAAATTAGCGCGATTCTCTCTTGAAAGTAGCCCTTATGATTGCTTGATTGATTGCTAAAAGATGTGTTTTAAAAAGTTCAAGCAACTCTGTTTATATAGAAGATTTTCAAAACTACCTGGTTTATTTAATCTGTTAAAATAATCTTTTAATCTGTTAAAAGTCTTGTTTTAATCTGTTAAAACTTTTTTTAATCTGTTAAAAAGTTCTTGATTATTTTCCAGATCTGTTTTAACTGATACGACACTGTTTATATCAATTAAAACTCATTGTAAAAAATCTTCCAAACTGTTTTAATCGATTGTTTCGTCTTTCAATCGATTAAAATACTATAAAACATTCTTATACACTTTTCTAAAAGATTTTAAATGATAACAATCTGTTTTAATCGATTAAAACACTCAAAAAAGTTCACTTAGTTATTTTAATCGATTGAAACACATTTTAATCGATTATAATTCTGCCAAAAGATTTCATAAGTCTTTCTAAGTTATTTTAACTGATAGAAAGCTTGTTTTAATCGATTAAAACATTCTAGAAAAACCTCTTAGTTGTTTTAATCGATTATTTTGCATTTGAATCGATTAAATTACTGACAGAACAACTTTCAAAATACTTCAAGTTATTTCAATTGGTTATTTCGAGTTTGTATCGATTAAAATTCTGCCAGAACACTTTTCAAAATATTCTAAGTCATTTTAATCGATTATATCAATTCTATATTAGTTAAAATACTCGCGTAAGATTTTCAAAAATCCTTTTAATGAAAACAATCGATTATTTCGAAAACATATCGCTTAAAAACCTGTTACAAAAGTGTTAAGAACATTTTAGTTGATAAAGCTTATATACTATTAGTTAAAATAGTTAATTAAAAACCTTTTAACAAAATACTTTGTTTTTAACCGTTTAAAAATTTTTTAGAGGCATTTGCAAAATCTTTTAAATGAAGAAACCTCATGAAGCAGAGAGATCAAAATGATTATACCTAAGCAGAGATGCAGACTCACTAATCCCACTACCCTTTTATCTAAGTGACCTTTGACTGCCACAAAGTAGCCTTTGACTTCATCACTTTCAGTCTCCCCCTATTTGATGAAGACAAACACCTCTTTCAATAATAACTTTGCAGAAGAAGTCACTTGAATATATAGATTAGTGAGTATTCAAAAATTAATCATTTTCCCATTTCTCCCCCTATATTGCTACTCCCCCTAAATAAAGAAAATCAATATTAGTTCTCCCCCTTTTGACTTCATAAAAAAATAGGGAATAGAGGAACAAAACTATGCATGATATGTATCAATTTTTGAAAAACAGTAAAAGATTTGAACAATATACCTTACTCATGTAAATTCCAATCAAAGTTGATTCAAACTTATCTTCATTAACACGTTTGTAATGAATACAATTAACACGTGTAAAGATAAGGGAACCATGCTTTAGTAGCATGTTACAAGAACAACCATTAACTAAAGCCTTTAATTTTTCTTTCCAGAGTAATAATCGATTAAAAACAGGACGAAATCGATTAAAATGATCTGGTGACTAGTTTTAATCGATTAAAATACTATTTTAATCGATTAAAACAGTGATGCATTTCGAAAGTTTGAAACATAAGTTGATTTAATCGATTAAATCGACATTTTATCGATTAAAATAGTAAGAAAAATGTTGTATAAGTGCTTTTAATCGATTTAAAGCTTGTTTTTATCGATTAAAACAACCAGTTTTGAAAACTAAGTAATGTTTGATGCATCTATCATGCCTAATTCAGTTCGGATTTTGTAAAAACGATCACGAGCAAGAGGTTTTGTAAAAATATCTGCTAGTTGTTTTTCAGTTTCTATAAAGAAAATTTCACAATTACCTTTCAAAACATGATCTCTAATGAAATGATGTCTAATTTCTATATGTTTTGTCCTAGAATGTTGAATTGGGTTTTTAGTTATCATAATGGCACTAGTATTATCACATAAGAGAGGAATTTTTCTGAGAATTAAACCATAATCCTCAAGCTGTTGTTTGATCCAAAGAGATTGAGCACAACAACTTCCAGCTGCAATGTACTCGGCTTCAGCTGTAGAAAGAGCAACACATGATTGCTTTTTACTATGCCATGAGATTAGACTGCTTCCAAGGAGATGACAGGTGCCACTGGTGCTTTTCCTATCAAGCTTGCAACCTGCAAAATCTGAGTCAGAGTATCCAATTAAATTTAGTTTGGACTCACCAGGATACCATAACCCAACATTTAAAGTTCCTTTGAGATATTTGAGGATTCTTTTTGCAGCAGTAAGATGAGATTCTTTTGGTGCAGATTGAAACCTGGCACACATACAAACACTAAACATAATGTCGGTCTACTTGCTGTTAGATATAGTAAAGAACCAATAAGCCCTCTATATTTAGTTTCATCAACAGGTTTTCCTTTTTCATCAGAATCAAGATAGCAATTTGTGGACATTGGTGTTGATGCTTCTTTGCAATGTTCCATCTCAAATTTCTTTAAAAGTTCTGTGCAGTATTTAGATTGATGTAGAAAACTTCCTCCTTGAAGTTGTTTAACTTGTAATCCAAGAAAGTAGTTGAGTTCCCCCATCATAGACATCTCAAATTCTCCCTGCATGTCTTTGATAAAATCTTTACATAAAGACTCATTAGTGGCTCCAAATATGATGTCATCAACGTATACTTGAACTAGAATTACATCATTATTTAATTTTTTTAAGAATAAAGTTTTATCAACCAAACCTCTTTGATAGCCCTTTGAAATGAGAAAATTACTTAACCTTTCATACCATTGTCTAGGGGCTTGTTTGAGACCATACAAAGCTTTCTTTAATCTATAAACATATTCTGGATGAATATGATCTTCGAAACCAGGTGGTTGTGTAACAAAAAATTCTTCATTCAAAAAACCATTTAAGAAAGCACTTTTGACATCCATTTGAAATAACCTAAAACTTTTCATTGAAGCATAAGCAAGTAAAAGTCTAACAACCTCAAATCTAGCAACAGGAGCATATGTTTCATCAAAATCAATTCCTTCTTGTTGATTATACCCTTTAGCAACTAATTTGGCCTTGTTTCTAGTAATTATACCATTTTCATCCATTTTATTCCTAAACACCCATTTTGTTCCTACAATATTTGCATTATCTGGTTTTGGAATTAATTCCCATACTTCATTTCTTGTAAATTGATTTAATTCAGCATGCATAGCATTAATCCAGTTATTATCCTTTAATGCATCCGATATGGTTTTTGGTTCAATTTGTGATACGAATGCCATGTGATTGCAAAATTTATTTAAAGATCTTCTAGTGGAAACTCCCTGATTTATTTCACCAATGATGTTGTCTATTGAAAGATTTCTTGGAGTCTTCCATTCTTTAGGCTGTTGCTCGTCAGATTCTTCAATATCTTCGGCCTGTTTTTGAAAAACTGTTGATTCTGGAAGTTTTAACTGATACATTTTATCAGTTAAAACATCATCTTCTGTACTATACTCAGAAATATTTTGCATACTTGGGTTAGTCTCATCAAATACAACATGAATAGATTCATCTACTGTATTTAGCCTTTTGTTAAAGATTCTATAAGCATGGTTATTCAATGAATATCCCAAGAAGATACCTTCATCTGATTTGGAATCAAACTTTCCAAGACTTTCCTTTCCATTGTTTAAAACAAAAACCTTACTTCCAAATACTCTAAAATAGTTTATGTTAGGCTTTTTACCTTTATATAATTCATATGGAGTTTTCTTAAGAAAAGGTCTGATTAAAACACGGTTTAATACATGGCAAGCAGTACTAACGGCATCAACCAAAAAATATTTTGGTAATGCTTTCTCATTAAGCATTGTCCTAGCTAACTCTTCAAGAGAACCATTTTTCCTTTCAACTAGACCATTCTGTTGAGGAGTTCTAGGAGCAGAAAAATTATGCTTAATACAGATTATATATTTCAAAGATTAAGAATCCTGACTAGTTCTTGAATCACACACAGCAAGCAATCAAAATAAATGCAGTCACAGAATTAAAGGAGAGAACGGTTTAGAAAGATACAAACAAGATTTATACTGGTTCACCCAATCCCAGGTCTACGTCTAGTTTCCAGCCAAATTCCAGCTGGGTTCCACTAGATTGAACATTTTACAGATTACAACTTTAATCTCACACTCAATCTACCACAATAACCAAAATTCTAGTCCCTGCACCTAAACCTTCACCAAGAACCAAATTCCAGTTCTTGACCAACCCTACAGCCAAATTCCAGCTACAGAAACCAGTGCCCACAGTTCCAGGCACCCATAATACAGTAAAGAAAGTAAAGAAACAAATATAATAAACTAGAACGCTCAAACCAGATTTATGCAACTCTGTAGTATGAGTTTCTTCTCCAAAAGAATGCAAATTTTTCCTCAAGAAAGAACTTCTATGAACTTCAAAAAATTAGCACAATTCTCTCTTGAAAGTAGCACTTATAATTGCTTGATTGATTGCCAAAAGATGTGTTTTAAAAAGTTCAAGCAACTCTGTTTATATATAAGATTTTCAAAACTACTGGTTTATTTAATCTGTGAAAATAATCTTTTAATCTGTTAAAAGTCTTGTTTTAATCTGTTAAAACTTCTTTTAATCTGTTAAAAAGTTCTTGATTATTTTCCAGATTTGTTTTAACTGATACGACACTGTTTATATCAATTAAAACTCTTTGTAAAAAATCTTCCAAATTATTTTAATCGATTGTTTCGTCTTTCAATCGATTAAAATACTGTAAAACATTCTTATAAACTTTTCTAAGTAATTTTAACTGATAACAATCTGTTTTAATCGATTAAAACACTTTGAAAAATGTTCACTTAGTTATTTAATCGATTGAGACGCATTTTAATCGATTATAATTCTGCCAAAAGATTTCATAAAACTTTCTAAGTTATTTTAACTGATAGCAAGCTCTTTTTAATCGATTAAAACATTCTGGAAAAACCTCTTAGTTGTTTTAATCGATTATTTCACATTTGAATCGATTAAAATACTGACAAAACAACTTTCAAAACACTTCAAGTTATTTCAATCGATTATTTTGAGTTTGTATCGATTAAAATTTTTCCAGAACACTTTTCAAAATATTCTAAGTCATTTTAATTGATTATATCAATTCTATATCGGTTAAAATATCGCGGAAGGTTTTCAAAAATCTTTCTAATGAAAACAATCGATTATTTCGAAAACATATCAGTTAAAAACCTGTTACAAAAGTGTTAAGAACATTTTAGTTGATAAAGCTTATATACTATTAGTTAAAATAGTTAATTAAAAACCTTTTAAGAAAATACTTTGTTTTTAACTGTTTAAACATTTTTTAGAGGCATTTCCAAAATCTTTTAAATGAAGAAACCTCATGCAGCAGAGAGATAAAAATGATTATACCTAAGCAGAGATGCAGACTCACTAATCCCACTACCCTTTTATCTAAGTGACCTTTGACTGCCACAAAGTAGCCTTTGACTTCATCACTTTCAGTCTCCCCCTATTTGATGAAGACAAACACCTCTTTGAATAATAACTCTGTAGAAGAAGTCACTTGAATATATAGTTTAGTGAGTATTAAAAAATTAATCATTTTCTCATTTCTCCCCCTATATTGCTACTCCCCCTAAATAAAGAAAATCAATATTAGTTCTCCCCCTTTTGACTTCATAAAAAATAGGGAATAGAGGAACAAAACTATGCATGATATGTATCAATTTTTGAAAAACAGTAAAAGATTTGAACAATATACCTTACTCATGTAAAGACCAATCAAAGTTGATTCAAACTTATCTTCATTAACACGTTTGTAATGAATACAATTAACACGTGTAAAGATAAGGGAACCATGCTTTAGTAGCATGTTACAAGAACAACCATTAACTAAAACCTTTAATTTTTCTTTCCAGAGTAATAATCGATTAAAAACAGGACGAAATCGATTAAAATGATCTTGTGACTAGTTTTAATCGATTAAAATACTGTTTTAATCGATTAAAACAGTGATGCATTTCAAAAGTTTGAAACATAAGTTGATTTAATCGAGATTTTATCGATTAAAACAGTAAGAAAAATGTTGTATAAGTGCTTTTAATCGATTTAAAGCTTGTTTTTATCGATTAAAACAACCAGTTTTGAAAACTAAGTAATGTTTGATGCATCTATCATGCCTAATTCAGTTCGGATTTTGTAAAAACGATCACGAGCAAGAGGTTTTGTAAAAATATCTGCTAGTTGTTTTTCAGTTTCTATAAAGAAAATTTCACAATCACCTTTCAAAACATGATCTCTAATGAAATGATGTCTAATTTCTATATGTTTTGTCCTAGAATGTTGAATTGGGTTTTTAGTTATCATAATGGCACTAGTATTATCACATAAGAGAGGAATTTTTCTGAGAATTAAACCATAATCCTCAAGCTGTTGTTTGATCCAAAGAGATTGAGCACAACAACTTCTAGCTGCAATGTACTCGGCTTCAGCTGTAGAAAGAGCAACACATGATTGCTTTTTACTATGCCATGAGATTAGACTGCTTCCAAGGAGATGACAAGTGCCACTGGTGCTTTTCCTATCAAGCTTGCAACCTGCAAAATCTGAGTCAGAGTATCCAATTAAATTTAGTTTGGACTCACCAGGATACCATAACCCAACATTTAAAGTTCCTTTGAGATATTTGAGGATTCTTTTTGCAACAGTAAGATGAGATTCTTTTGGTGCAGATTGAAACCTGGCACACATACAAACACTAAACATAATGTCAGGTCTACTTGCTGTTAGATATAGTAAAGAACCAATAAGCCCTCTATATTTAGTTTCATCAATAGGTTTTCCTTTTTCATCAGAATCAAGATAGCAATTTGTGGACATTGGTGTTGATGCTTCTTTGCAATGTTCCATCTCAAATTTCTTTAAAAAATTCTGTGCAGTATTTAGATTGTTGTAGAAAACTTCCTCCTTGAAGTTGTTTAACTTGTAATCCAAGAAAGTAGTTGAGTTCCCCCATCATAGACATCTCAAATTCTCCCTGCATGTCTTTGATAAAATCTTTACATAAAGACTCATTAGTGGCTCCAAATATGATGTCATCAACGTATACTTGAACTAGAATTACATCATTATTTAATTTTTTTAAGAATAAAGTTTTATCAACCAAACCTCTTTGATAGCCCTTTGAAATGAGAAAATTACTTAACCTTTCATACCATTGTCTAGGGGCTTGTTTGAGACCATACAAAGCTTTCTTTAATCTATAAACATATTCTGGATGAATATGATCTTCAAAACCAGGTGGTTGTGTAACAAAAAATTCTTCATTCAAATAACCATTTAAGAAAGCACTTTTGACATCCATTTGAAATAACCTGAAACTTTTCATTTAACCATAAGCAATTAAAAGTCTAACAACCTCTAATCTAGCAACAGGAGCATATGTTTCATCAAAATCAATTCCTTCTTGCTGATTATACCCTTTAGCAACTAATTTGGCCTTGTTTCTAGTAATTATACCATTTTCATCCATTTTATTCCTAAACACCCATTTTGTTCCTACAATATTTGCATTATCTGGTTTTGGAATTAATTCCCATACTTCATTTCTTGTAAATTGATTTAATTCATCATGCATAACATTAATCCAGTTATTATCCTTTAATGCATCAGATATGGTTTTTGGTTCAATTTGTGATACGAATGCCATGTGATTGCAAAATTTATTTAAAGATCTTCTAGTGGAAACTCCCTGATTTATTTCACCAATGATGTTGTCTATTGAAAGATTTCTTGGAGTCTTCCATTCTTTAGGCTGTTGCTCGTCAGATTCTTCCATATCTTTGGCCTGTTTTTGAAAAACTGTTGATTCTGGCAGTTTTAACTGATACATTTTATCAGTTAAAACATCATCTTCTGTACTATACTCAGAAATATTTTGCATACTTAGGTTAGTCTCATCAAATACAACATGAATAGATTCGTCTACAGTATTTAGCCTTTTGTTAAAGATTCTATAAGCATGGCTATTCAATGAATATCCCAAGAAGATACCTTCATCTGATTTGGAATCAAACTTTCCAAGACTTTCCTTTCCATTGTTTAAAACAAAAACCTTACTTCCAAATACTCTAAAATAGTTTATGTTCGGCTTTTTACCTTTGTATAATTCATAGGGAGTTTTCTTAAGAAAAGGTCTGATTAAAACACGGTTTAATACATGGTAAGCAGTACTAACGACATCAACCAAAAAATATTTTGGTAATGCTTTCTCACTAAGCATTGTCCTAGCTAACTCTTCAAGAGAACCCTTTTTCCTTTCAACTACACCATTCTGTTGAGGAGTTCTAGGAGCAAAAAAATTATGCTTAATACAAATTATCTATTTCAAAGATTAAGAATCCTGACTAGTTCTTGAATCACACACAACAAGCAATCAAAATAAATGCAGTCACAGAATTAAAGGAGAGAACGGTTTAGAAAGATACAACCAAGATTTATACTGGTTCACCCAATCCCAGGGCTACGTCCAGTTTCCAGCCAAATTCCAGTTGGGTTCCACTAGATTGAACATTTTATAGATTACAACTTTAATCTCACACTCAATCTACCACAACAACCAAAATTCTAGTCCCTGCACCTAAACCTTCACCAAGAACCAAATTCCAGTTCTTGACCAACCCTACAGCCAAATTCCAGCTACAGAAACCAGTGCCCACAATTCCAGGCACCCATAATACAGTAAAGAAAGTAAAGAAACAAATATAATAAACTAGAACGCTCAAACCAGATTTATGCAGCTCTGTAGTATGAGTTTCTTCTCCAAAAGAATGCAAATTTTGCCTCAAGAAAGAACTTCTATGAACTTCAAAAAAGTAGTGCGATTCTCTCTTGAAAGTAGCACTTATGATTGCTTGATTGATTGCTAAAAGATGTGTTTTAAAAAGTTCAAGCAACTCTGTTTATATAGAAGATTTTCAAAACTATTGGTTTATTTAATCTGTTAAAATAATCTTTTAATCTGTTAAAAGTCTTGTTTTAATCTGTTAAAACTTCTTTTAATCTGTTAAAAAGTTCTTGATTATTTTCCATATTTGTTTTAACTGATACGACACCGTTTATATCAATTAAAACTCTTTGTCAAAAATCTTCCAAACTATTTTAATCGATTGTTTCGTCTTTCAATCGATTAAAATACTGTAAAACATTCTTATAAACTTTTCTAAGTGATTTTAACTGATAACAATATGTTTTAATCGATCAAAACACTTTGAAAAAAGTTCACTTAGTTATTTAATCGATTGAAACGCATTTTAATCGATTATAATTCTGCCAAAAGATTTCATAAAACTTTCTAAGTTATTTTAACCGATAGCAAGCTTGTTTTAATCGATTAAAACATTCTGAAAAACCTATTAGTTGTTTTAATCGATTATTTCACATTTGAATCGATTAAAATACTGACAGAACAACTTTCAAAACACTTCAAGTTATTTCAATCGATTATTTCGAGTTTGTATCGATTAAAATTCTACCAGAACACTTTTCAAAATATTCTAAGTCATTTTAATCGATTATATCAATTCTATATCAGTTAAAATACTGGCAGAAGGTTTTCAAAAATCCTTCTAATGAAAACAATCGATTATTTCGAAAACATATCAGTTAAAAACCTGTTACAAAAGTTTTAAGAACATATTAGTTGATAAAGCTTATATACTATTAGTTAAAATAGTTAATTAAAAACCTTTTAACAAAATACTTTGTTTTTAACTGTTTAAACATTTTTTAGAGCCATTTGCAAAATCTTTTAAATGAAGAAACCTCATGCAGCAGAGAGATCAAAATGATTATACCTAAGCAGAGATGCAGACTCACTAATCCCACTACCCTTTTATCTAAGTGACCTTTGACTGCCACAAAGTATCCTTTGTCTTCATCACTTTCAGTCTCCCCCTATTTGATGAAGACAAACACCTCTTTGAATAATAACTTTGTAGAAGAAGTCACTTGAATATATAGATTAGTGAGTATTCAAAAATTAATCATTTTCCCATTTCTCCGCCTATATTGCTACTCCCCCTAAATAAAGAAAATCAATATTAGTTCTCCCCCTTTTGACTTCATAAAAAATAGGGAATAGAGGAACAAAACTATGCATGATATGTATCAATTTTTGAAAAACAGTAAAAGATTTGAACAATATACCTTACTCATGTAAAGACCAATCAAAGTTGATTCAAATTTATCTTCATTAACACATTTGTAATGAATACAATTAACACGTGTAAAGATAAGGGAACCATGCTTTAGTAGCATGTTACAAGAACAACCATTAACTAAAACCTTTAATTTTTCTTTCCAGAGTAATAATCGATTAAAAACAGGACGAAATCGATTAAAATGATCTTGTGACTAGTTTTAATCGATTAAAATACTGTTTTAATCGATTAAAACAGTGATGCATTTCGAAAGTTTGAAACATAAGTTGATTTAATCGATTAAATCGACATTTTATCAATTAAAACAGTAAGAAAAATGTTGTATAAGTGCTTTTAATCGATTTAAAGCTTTTTTTATTGATTAAAACAACCAGTTTTGAAAACTAAGTAATGTTTGATGCATCTATCATGCCTAATTCAGTTCGGATTTTGTAAAAACGATCACGAGCAAGAGGTTTTGTAAAAATATAAAATATCTGCTAGTTGTTTTTCAGTTTCTATAAAGAAAATTTCACAATCACCTTTCAAAACATGATCTCTAATGAAATGATGTCTAATTTCTATATGTTTTTTCCTCGAATGTTGAATTGGGTTTTTAGTTATCATTATGGCACTAGTATTATCACATAAGAGAGGAATTTTTCTGAGAATTAAACCATAATCCTCAAGTTGTTGTTTGATCCAAAGAGATTGAGCACAACAACTTCCAGCTGCAATGTACTCGACTTCAGCTGTAGAAAGAGCAACACATGATTGCTTTTTACTATTGTAGACGCCAAATCTTTCCCGACCTCCAAATAAAGAGTAGAAGACTTCCTATTCGAAGATGGACGAAGCCTAACAAGCAACTAGGAGAGACTATTAGGCCCCGTACTAGGATAGGAAGGATTTTCGGCACAAAAAATAAGGTTTCTCGCCTTTTTGGGACGAGACCGTCGTCTCGAAATCGAGACCGCCGTCTCGCCTCATGCAAATGGCGAGACCGCCGTCTCGCCAAACGAGATGGCGGTCTCGCCACCTGCGAATGGCGAGAAGGCGGTCTCGCTTTCCCAGACGGTGGTCTCGCCACTTTGGCATGGCGAGACGACAGTCTCGACCCTATCAGACGAGAACGGCGGTCTCGCCACTGTCAGGCGCGAAAACCTCTAAATAGGGGCCTCCCCCCCTCATTTCCACACACACACAGCTTTTGCTCTCACTTCTCTCTAGAATCCCTCCGACGCATTTTCGGAGCTTCTGAGTGCCTTTGTGAGTGGTTTTCGGCGTCTAGAAGAGTTTCCAGCGTCGTGTAGAGTGAAGGGCTGCCAAAAAGCACCCTCTTTTTTTAAAAGAAATAAAAAGAAAGCTTGCTTCGGAGGTTTAAACTCTCCCTCTCCACTTTTACTGCTTTAATTTTAAATTATGCAATAGATTAGGGCCATGTAGTCATAGTTTTAAATTCCGCAAAATAAAAGGGCAAAAGCGTGTTTTTCCGGTTTATTTATTAACAAAATAGATGGCCTGTCATAGGGAACCCGAAAGGGGCGTCGTAAAGGAACTAACACTTCCTTTACACGTAACTAACTCCCTTACCCAACTCTGGTTCTAATGACCAAAGTTGGTTTTTCGAAAACCAACACCTTTTTAAACTCCTTTTCCGATGTTTCCGGTAAAAACATCGGTGGCGACTCCACAGAACCCTTCAAAAATTAGTCCTTGGGTTAGCTTGGTTATCGGACAACCCAAGGACGACCTTTCGAAAACCTTGCCCCTAGGTTAGCCCGGTTATCGGACAACCTAAAGGCGTTGTAACCACCCATAAAAAACGCGAAAACAAGAGGGTCGAAACCATCGCGTCGCTCGGACCGCCTCTCCTTTTGACGGTGGCGACAGATGGCGACTCCACTGGGGAAGCCTCGAGAGTTGATCCCATTTAGAGATGGGCCGGCTTAAAAATAAATAAACCAAGAAAATAATGTTTTTGCCCTTAACTTGTATTATAACATGTTTTACGGTTTGGCTTTAATAATTGTTGCTTGTTTATACTTACGTAATTGTGTGAAATACAAACTGTACACAAACCCTTGCACACTACAGTTCCCTCTATACCCGGGGGCAAGTGAGAAATCCATAGGGAGTGGGTGGCAGGTACGGTTCATTGTAGTGAGGGCCTTGAGCCCACCAGTGTGATCGGAAACCACCACTCAAGGTGATAACCTTCCTCTTTTGGCAACAAGACTGACTATGGCCTTAGTGCTAAGCATGGTCGGACGACTGGAGAGTGGGGACCCTATAATGGGGGCACCTTGGGGGCCTTAGCCTGGTGAGAACAGTTAGAACCAACCCTCACCAATGCACTTTTCTGCAGGAAAACCCTACCTCGTGATAAAAACGAATTCTTGCCTGTTCGCGGATGACCGAATTGTGTGCGCATATGGTTGTTGCATTTGTCTGTTGCATAGCATAAACAAACAACAAAACAAAAATCACAAAAATATTTTCGCAAATAAACCCCCTTATCTCGGACAGTCTGCCTTTTAGCTAGCCTGGTTTCAGGTTCTTTGTAAGCTAAGTAGCCACGCAGTTCCGACAGAAGAGATAAGGGACGCTAAATATTTTTCGCATAAAACCATTTTATCTCGGACAGTCTGCCTTTTAGCTAGCCTGGTTTCAGGTTCTTTGTAAGCTAAGTAGCCACGCAGTCCGACAGAAGAGATAAAAGGCTAAAAAATAAATCCAAAATAAATAAAATAATAATAACAAAATCAAAACATTAATAAAAGAATTTTGACAAAGTCGTATCATTCATATTGCATCATGTCATAAGTGGAAAAACCAAGAGAAAAAAAATAAATGCATAAGGAGAGTCTGCATACGCATCATTATAATAAATCCCTAAAAAGTGGGTCTTAGAAGCGTTTTTTGGGAAAATTACCAGGCCAAATCCCCTTCAGGTATTTGTAGTCTTGTTCTTCACCCTTTTCTCTTCGTTTTGATATATTGTGCGTCTAAATCGGACATCCCAGTCAAAAGTTATCGCACTTTGAACATCTACTGCCCTTTTGTACTGGTGCATGCATAAATACATTCATTCTAGGAAGCACTAGATATCCCTAAGACAATGGCGAAAGAGGCCCTGAGCACATTTGTGACCTTCGCGACAAGGAAGGGACACGTGTACTAAGGTGTGATGGTGACTCCCATTATACTTGTCAAATATGTGATGAGGAAAGAACCATTCTGCCGAAGTGGGTATGACACTCCGCAAAGCGTAAACTTTAAGGATGATGTCAAAGTCATTGTCTTAAGGCATATCTATCCCACACCAATCATTCATTTTTAATAAAAACCCTAACTCATGTACATTCTAGAAAGCGGCTAGTATTCTTCATGCCCTCATCTGCATAAAAAAAAAATCCCAAACACTATCATACATCATGTTAGAAAATAAAACATGATAATGTTTAGGAAAAAACAAACACTTGCATACATGCATCCACCAAACTTCATCCTCATAACATGCATCTAATAAAGAAGTGGACATTCCTCAATACCATGAAAAGAGGATTAGGGCATTCGCATGCCATGCACGGGGGAAGTAAAAAAGAAAATAAATAGAAATGCCTATGGGTTCATTTAGGCTTCCCCACTTTTAAAAAAAATGTACTTCGAAACATTGCATTGAGGAATGTACACTGTCTGGATAAAATAAATAAAATTGTTTTTTTTCATCATCTCTTCAAGTGTTTATTGTATTCATAAATTGCATTCATAAATTGCACTCATAAATTGCATTCATTCTCACTTTAATAATAATAAGATAATAAAAAGAAAGGATTAATTGATGTGCTTCCCATGAATCGGAATAAAATGGAGAGTAAGCCTTTCGTCATCAAGTTCTCTCCAATGGTTGATCCACCTAAGGAGGATAATAAGCCTCAATCGTTGGTCATCTAAGTAAAAAAGGAAGAGGGGGCAAGGATTCCGTTACATTTATTTATGTCTTGAACCAAATAAAGTCGTACCATTGAGATACACAGAAACATCGTCCATCAATGAAGATACTCCAGCATAGCCGGCATTCGGGGGCAAGATTAGGAATGAAAGAATCTATTCCCCCAAGGAGCTGTAAGATGACGCTCCTACAAATAAAGAAAAAATAAAAAGACCGAAGAAAAACACAATCCAAAGAGGAAATTGAAGAGACTTTGGATTCACGACGCTAAGGCAGTTCTCTCAACGCTCCGCCAAAGAGACAAACTCACGGTAGGCGACAAGTTGGTCACGGTTTGAGCTAGAGACGACATTCAGATCAACAAATCGTCTGCCCTACCTTGAATGGATGCGGCGGAAGAGGACCTTTGAAATATCTTTTGCCAATATGAAAAGACTTTCCCAACAATATGAAGGTGACCCACATGATGAGGAAATATGGGTGCCGCCCAAACCAAGGGCTCATTAGAAACTCTCAAGGAATAAGGGAGCACCAGATTTTAAAGACAATCCTTTAAAGCATGGCCTAAGGCATGACCCTATAAAGGATCAAGCTACATGGAGAAAAGGGAAGTCTCCCCTCTGCAGCTCAAATCAGATTTTCCCAAATAGAGGGGTTAGCCCGACCCCCGAGCATTGTAGGGCACATATTTCCCTATTAATTACAAAGAATGTCATTCTTACTATCTGCTTCTCTTCTAGCTATTCATGTCTAAACCTCATTAATAACCATGTGTTAAGCAAACATTTTCAAAATGCGTCAAAGTAATCAAACTGCGCCATTGACCAAAATAAAAGTCAAATCCATCATCACTGATTGACTAGAAACACAAAAAGGTTCCACCTCATCATAATAAAGTCGTGTTTCACCAATATTGTGCAAAAAGAAAATAAAAATCAAAAGAAGCTCATAAAAGCTAAAGGCCAAAAAGAGAGGGCAAGATACCCGGTAGGAAACCCACCAAAGGGGGCTACGCAAAAGTTAGGGTAAACCCGCTAGGAAACCCGAACAACCATAAAGGGTAGCCTAGGCAAAAGTTAGGGTTACAAAATAAAGTCCGCTAGGTTTCCCAAAGTAACAAAAAAAGAAACCTAGACAAAAGTTAGGACAAAACAAAACACAACATCCTAGACTGAAAACCCAAAGGGTGGACTAGGGAAGTCAATCAGTCATAGCAAGCGCCATAGAACAAGACGCCACTCCATAAACAAAACGTTTGTCTAAACTAGCCTAAACACTCTAACCAACCTTAGCTAGTCGTGCTTACAAAAACCATTTTTGGCAAAATAAAACAATTCTAAAACACAAGCCTTTGAATTAAATATCCTCTTCTTTCTCTTCTCTTGACCCTTACTACTACAACATTCTAGTAATTAGTAGGGAAATGTGGAGATAGTAATCAATAGGAGGATTTACATCCCCAAAGAAAGGGAGGGGCGCACTGACATGGCAAGTCGCTCTGAAATCAACACAATCATTCTTCGGTCACGGTAAAGTCAAGACAGCAAAATCGGTACAATCTATCCCGTCAATGAAGGCACATAACGTCAGAAGCTCATCAGAAGTAAAAGCACATTGGTTAATCCTTTTGAAAAATTAATTGAAATAGTATTATAGGATGCATATCACAAACATTGCATACATGCATAGGGTCCTTTCTCTCAAAAAGAAAAAAGAAAAAAGAAATGAGAAAAATAAAAATAAAAAATAATGCCTGTTAGGAGATTCTTAGGCAAAAGTTAGGGTAGCCCGCTAGATCGAAAACCCGCAAAGGGCGGTCTAGGCAAAAGTTAGGGCATTCATAAAAAAGGAAAAAGCCCGCTAAGATATCCTAGGCAAAAATTAAGGCAGCCCGCTAGACCGAAAACCCCAAAAGGGCGATCTAGGCAAAAGATAGGGTTAAACCAAAAAATGAATAAAAGAGAGGGGTCCTTCATCATAATCATGAAAGTCTAGCAGGAGAATGCCAGTCACTTTTCCAGATGCATCAATAAAAAAGAATAGATTGCATTTAGGGCATCCACGCACGAGTAGTCGCACAAAACGACTTTGTCAATGTCAAAAATGAAAGAAATAAAAATCACTTCAGACAAATAACAAAAAACGAAAAACATTCATGCATATAAGGAGACTAGCTCCATGTTTGTGATTGAAAACAGGATCACCAAGACTGAGTCTCCAAAAATTGCCCTCAAGAAAACGGAGCAAGTCGTCAATCAAGCGACTCAGCGGAATAAGAGATTCGAAAAATTAAGAGCTCTAGCTACCATCCTTCTACCCAGAAAAGAAGGCACAAGAAAGTAATAAGTCTCCAAACATTGCTCTCCCTCAAGAAAGAAGAGTGAGTTGTCATAAGAAGCTTCCAGAAGTCAAAGCTCCAATCATCACCCAATAAAAGAGGGCACAATCATCATACATCTAAAAGGAAAAGCCGACGGAAAGGCTTAGTCATCCCCAAGAGGATCCCTTCCTACTCCGAAGGCAAAACAAAAACACTCCTCACGGCTCAACATTACCACTACATGAATCATCGAGCACACTCACCCAAAGTCTCCTCCACACTCCCCAATGGAGAATAAAGGCTTCAAGAGCCCATCATCATCAGCAATCAAAAGAGTCCAATCTCCATACCATCAAGGGCTCAACAAAAAGAAAGAAGAAAAGAAAAAAGAAAAAACCCTTGCATCCCCAGCGGATGTCCGAAAAGGCCATGATAGAGAGGGCCGAATAAAAATTCTCAAGTGGATCGCCAAAAAATTCTACAAAAAGGAATCAGAAATTCCCATCCCCCAGTGGAATAAGAGCTTCACAAGTATAGTTCGCATCAACATCAATCAAGGAGCCAAGACTCCATTCCTAGAAAAGAAAAATTAGATCCCCAGGAAGTCAACTAATTCCCTGGTGGATCACTAAAGAAATAAAACGTCATCCCTAGTGGACCCCCCCCCCAAAAAGAAGGGAAAAAGCCAGCGTAATAAAAAGAGACTAAAAAGTAAAAAGGCTTACGCATTATCCCCATTAAAAAGCCAGGTTTCAAAATCGCGATAAAAAAAGAGATAAATCGCGAAAAAAAGGTGAAATCAATCCTAACTTTTAGGCAATCAATAAAATCCCTAAGTGGGTCACCGCAGAAAAGGGAAAATCAACGAAAAAGAAGGAATCGGAAATCCCAATGAAACAAGAGTATCGGCAAAGCCATCTCATACCAACAACATTCAACAAGGAGACAAAACTCCATTCCCTCAACGGGGGGGGGGGGAAGTCAAAATTAGATCCCCGGTTAGGCAACCAATTCCCCGGTGGATCAATCAAAGAGAAAGATCATCCCAGTGAGCCTACTGCAAAGGCAAAACTTCATATTCATCCTCAGAATGTCATTTGCCTATGCATAGGCAAGACCTGGCAAGCAAGAGCCAGCATCCCCATAAGGGAATATCAGCCGAGTCAGAGGCAACTAATTTGGCCTTGTTTCTAGTAATTATACCATTTTCATCCATTTTATTCCTAAACACCCATTTTGTTCCTACAATATTTGCATTATCTGGTTTTAGAATTAATTCCCATACTTCATTTCTTGTAAATTGATTTAATTCATCATGCATAGCATTAATCCAGTTATTATCCTTTAATGCATAAGATATTGTTTTTGGTTCAATTTGTGATACGAATGTCATGTGATTACAAAATTTATTTAAATATCTTCTAGTGGAAACTTCCTGATTTATTTCACCAATGATATTGTCTATTGAAAGATTTCTTGGAGTCTTCCATTCTTTAGGTAGTTTCTCTTCAGATTCTTTGATATCTTCGGCCTGTTTTTGAAAAACTGTTGATTCTGGCAGTTTTAACTGATACATTTTATCAGTTAAAACATCATCTTTTGTACTATACTCAGAAATATCCTGCATACTTGGGTTAGTCTCATCAAATACAACATGAATAGATTCTTCTACAGTATTTAGTCTTTTGTTAAAGATTCTATAAGCATGGCTATTCAATGAATATCCCAAGAAGATACCTTCATCTGATTTGGAATCAAACTTTCCAATATTTTCCTTTCCATTGTTTAAAACAAAAACCTTACTTCTAAATACTCTAAAATAGTTTATGTTAGGCTTTTTACCTTTGTATAATTCATAGGGAGTTTTCTTAAGAAAAGGTCTGATTAAAACACGGTTTAATACATGGCAAGCAGTACTAACGGCATCAACCCAAAAATATTTTGGTAATGCTTTCTCATTAAGCATTGTCCTAGCTAACTCTTCAAGAGAACGATTTTTCCTTTCAAATACACCATTTTGTTGAGGAGTTCTAGGAGCAGAAAAATTATGCTTAATACCATGTTTATCACAAAATTTATTGAAATTTTTGTTTGAAAACTCTCCCCCATGATCACTTTGAATACAAGAGATGAAATAGCCTTTTTCATTTTGAATTTGTTTCACAAATTTCTTAAACAAATGGAAAGTATCAGATTTTAATTTTAAAAATAATGTCCAGGTAAATCTTGAGTAATCATCTACTATAACCAGTGCATATAGATTTCCTCCTAAACTCATAGTTCTAGAAGGACCAAAGAGATCCATGTGCAAAAGTTTAAGAGGTCTAGAAGTTGAAACAATATTTCTCTGTGAAAAAGAATTCCTTACTTGTTTCCCCTTTTGACATGCATCACATACTTTGTCTTTCACAAACTTAAGTTTAGGTAAGCCAACTACAAGATCTTTAGAAATCAGTTTATTAAGATGATTCATATGAATATGAGCTAACCTTCTATGCCACAACCAGGAATCATTCTCTTTAGAGCAACAATTTTTAGCAGAATTAGTATCTAACATGTAAATATTGTTGATCCTCTTACCAGTAATCAGTACCTGTTCTGAATCTGATTTGATTATTTGACATTGATCTTGACCAAAGACAACTTTGTGTCCTTTATCACAAAGCTGGCTAATACTAATCAAATTATGTTTTAAACCCTCAACATATAATACATTGTTAATAATACCTGATTATGTGCATTTGATGTCACCTATTCTAAGGATTCTTCCTTTGTTATTATTCCCAGAGACAACAGTCCCACCATTCTTTAGTTTTAAGTTGTGAAATTTTGTAATATCACCTATCATGTGTTTAGAACACCCGCTGTCAAGGTACCAAAGATCTTTAGTTTGCTTTGCCTGAAAGAGAAATTAGTATAGTTGCAGTACAAACTGATACAGAATTGAAATAATCAATTAATTCTGTACTGGAAGAAGAATTTTAATCGATTAATTTGACATTCAATCGATTAATCAAGTTCTGGAGAAAATATCTCAGAATAATAATCGATTTAATCGAGAAATAATCGGTTAAATTTATCCTTTTAATGATTTTAACTGATATAAATCCTTTTTAATCGATTAAAACAGCTAAACTAAATTCCTGAGAACATTTTAATCGATTGATTCATATTTCAATCGATTAAAACTGCACAGATTGCTTTTCTAGTATTCTCTGAAAGTGATTTTAATCAATTAAAATTGTTTTATATCAATTAAAACATTCAGTTTTTGAAACCAGAACCGAATTTGTTGTTTTGAACACCAAGGGACTTCCAGATTTTGTTCATGCAAAACAGATTTAGCATATTTCTGGTACCCTTTTTATAATCACTGGGTCCAATCATGTTATTTGAAATGAATTTTTGGGAATCCACTTCACTCTACCTTTAGGAATAACATATTTTTTAATTCTACAATATTTCACAAAATGGCCTTTTTTCATGCAGTAAAAGCATTTAATAAATGGAGATGAAACAAATTTACTTTACGCAAAATAGTTTTTAAATGCTCTAGTTTTCTTTCCAACAAGAGGTGTAAAACCTATACCACCACGATCAATAACCAATTTTTGAGAATCAAGTATCATTCAAGACTAGTTTTTCCTTGTGCAAGTTTAGATGCAGGTTTTATTAAATATGTTAATTTCTCTTGTAACTCATGACAATTTTTACAATCTTTATCATTACACATGCAATCAGAGTTATTATCTATTTCCAGATTTTCATTCTTGATTTCTTCATCAACTATTTTCTTTTCAAGAAGAGTGATCTTGTTTTCTAATAAACTATTCATGCTTTTTAATCTTTTGTTTTCAATTTCTAATTTCTTAGTTACTGCATGCATTTCATAAAAAGCATCTTGTAATGAACTATAATTCATAGTAATTGTTGAGTCAAAACTTACACTAGTCATTGGAGAATCTGAATTGACCATCAAGCATATCTCTGTTGTTTCTTCATAGGCCATTTCAAGGGTTTTCCGCATTTGTGCAGCAGTTTGACAATGTGCTATCCTGAAAAAATCATTTCTGTTAAGTGCAGATATGATGATATTCTTAGCAATACAATCATCTTGGATTAGTTTCCTTTCACAATCATTTAAGCTAGACCATTCTTTGTTAAGAACATAAATTCCCTGTTCAATGATATTCCAAACATTTATACCAACAGATTCAATAAAGATCTTCATCCTAATCTTCCAAAAAGAGTAATATGTACCACAAAATAGTGGAGGTCTATCAATACAAGCACCCTCAGAAAATTTATTTCCAGCCATTTGGATCGAAAGACTTGAATAATTCTCAAGAACCTTGCTCTGATACCAATTGTTAGAAATGTAGGCTGCGGTCAAGAGGGGGGTGAATTGATCTTTGAAAGATTTTCGCAATTTATAGATTATCTATTTCAAAGATTAAGAATCCTGACCAGTTCTTGAATCACACACAGCAAGCAATCAAAATAAATGCAGTCACAGAATTAAAGGAGAGAAAGGTTTAGAAAGATACAACCAAGATTTGTACTGGTTCACCCAATCCCAAGGCTACGTCCAGTTTCCAGCCAAATTCCAACTGGGTTCCACTAGATTGAACGTTTTACAGATTACAACTTTAATCTCACACTAAATCTACCACAAGAACCAAAATTCCAGTCCCTGCAACTAAACCTTCCCCAAGAACCAAATTCCAGTTCTTGACCAACCCTGCAGCCAAATTCCAGCTACAGAAACCAGTGCCCACAATTCCAGGCACCCACAATACAGTAAAGAAAGTAAAGAAACAAATAGAAGAAACTAGAACGCTCAAACCAGATTTATGCAGCTCTGTAGTATGAGTTTCTTCTCCAAAAGAATGCAAATTTTTCCTCAAGAAAAAACTTCTATGAACTTCAAAATATTAGCGCGATTCTCTCTTGAAAGTAGCACTTATGATTGCTTGATTGATTGCTAAAAGATGTGTTTTAAAAAGTTCAAGCAACTCTGTTTATATAGAAGATTTTCAAAACTACTGGTTTATTTAATCTGTTAAAATAATCTTTTAATCTGTTAAAAGTCTTGTTTTAATCTGTTAAAACTTCTCTTAATCTGTTAAAAAGTTCTTGATTATTTTCCATATTTGTTTTAACTGATATGACACTGTTTATATCAATTAAAACTCTTTGTAAAAAATCTTCCAAACTATTTTAATCGATTGTTTCATCTTTCAATCGATTAAAATACTGTAAAACATTCTTATAAACTTTTCTAAGTGATTTTAACTGATAACATTCTGTTTTAATCGATTAAAACACTTTGAAAAAAGTTCACTTAGTTATTTTAATCGATTGAAATGCATTTTAATCGATTATAATTCTGCCAAAAGATTTCATAAAACTTTCTATGTTATTTTAACTGATAGCAAGCTTGTTTTAATCGATTAAAACATTCTAGAAAAACCTCTTAGTTGTTTTAATCGATTATTTCGCATTTGTATCGATTAAAATACTGACAGAACAACTTTCAAAACACTTCAAGTTATTTCAATCGATTATTTCGAGTTTGTATCGATTAAAATTCTGCCAGAACACTTTTCAAAATATTCTAAGTCATTTTAATCGATTATATCAATTCTATATCAGTTAAAATACTGGCAGAAGGTTTTCAAAAATCCTTCTAATGAAAACAATCGATTATTTCGAAAACATATCAGTTAAAAACCTGTTACAAAAGTGTTAAGAACATTTTAGTTGATAAAGCTTATATACTATTAGTTAAAATAGTTAATTAAAAACCTTTTAACAAAATACTTTGTTTTTAACCGTTTAAACATTTTTTAGAGGCATTTGCAAAATCTTTTAAATGAAGAAACCTCATGCAGCAGAGAGATAAAAATGATTATACCTAAGCAGAGATGCAGACTCACTAATCCCACTACCCTTTTATCTAAGTGACCTTTGACTGCCACAAAGTAGCCTTTGACTTCATTTTTAACTTCATCAAATCAACAAGATCTTTGCCAAAGTAATTCAATAAGATCTTCATCACTTTCAACATAGACCGTCAATTCCAAATATCAAGCAGATTGATTCCCATACCCTTGAAGGCCCAATTCTTATGTTTTTATATACACATTAAATAATTCAATATACACAAAGAAATGCTCACACTAGTACAAAATGGATTTTTTACGTTACTCAATTCTTGTTGGACCAAAAAATAACCAACTTAAACAAAAACACGATAGCATTTTTGTAAATATGGGACACTACTTTTACGTCAGACCTCTTAGAGACCGATGTAAAAGTTATTTTTTACGTTGGGTGGCTCTCTAACTAACGTAAAAGTCGCATTTTAATCGCTCCAAGACTTGTGGCAAAAGGGTACTATCAAGAGGAAGGTATAGATTATGATGAAACTTATCCTCCTGTTGCTAAGTTAGAGGCTATACGCCTACTTCTTGCATATGCTTCAATGATGAAATTCAAATTGTATCAAATGGATGTCAAAAGTGCTTTTATAAATGGTTTTATTAAAGAAGATGTTTATGTACAACAACCTCCGGGTTTTGAAGATTTCAAATACCCTGATCATATTTTTAAATTGAAAAAGGCACTTTATGGATTAAAACAAGCTCCTAGATCATGGTATGAAAGATTAAGCAGTTTTCTATTAGCTAATGACTTTTCTAGAGGAAAAATTGACTCAACTTTGTTTATTAAGAAACTAGGTGAACATATTTTGTTAGTTCAAGTATATGTTGATGATATTATTTTTGGATCTATTGATAACTCTCTATGTGAAGGATTTGCTAGTATTATGCAGAATGAATTTGAAATGTCCATGATGGGAGAATTAACCTTCTTCCTTGGACTTCAAATTAAGCAACTAAATTATGGCACTTTTGTGTCTCAAACAAATTACTGCAAGGAGATTCTCAAGAAATTTGGAATGGACACTACAAAAGAGGCTAACACACCAATGGGAACGTCCTGCTATTTGGATAAAGAAGAATCAAGTTTGGAAATTAATCAATCAATGTATAGAGATATGATAGGCTCTCTATTATACTTAACTACAAGTAGACCTGATATTATGCATTATGTTTGTGTGTGTGTTAAATTTCAAGCATGTCCAAAAGAATCTCATTTAACTGCAGTAAAAATAATTTTAAAATATTTGAAAGGAACCACAAGATTTGGGGTATGGTATCCTTTTGGAGCTTCACCTAGTTTAATAGGTTTTTCTGATGCTGATTGTAGACCCCAAATCTTGCCCGGGTCAAACAGTAACTCTCAAAAATCCTCCATTTCGAAGATGGTTAAAGCTCTAGTAGGCCCTTAGTAGCATTCACTAGGTTCCATTTAAGAAGAGGAGAGATTTTTGAGAAAATAAAATTTAGAAAAATCAGAAAATATGGGACGGTCGTCCCACGTTTCCAGATGGTCGTGCCACTTGCCATTTAGGTTGGGACGGCCGTCCCACTTTCCTAGACGGTCATCCCACCCTCCTTGAACCTTGAGACAGCCGTCCCATTTTCCCAGACGACCGTTCACTTTTCCTTCAGCCTGGGATGGTCGTACCATTTTTCCAGACGGTCGTCCCACCTGTCAGAAGCCCAGACAGCCGTCCCAGCCTTCCTGGCGCGATTTGCTATAAACAAGGGCTCCTTCCAACTCATTTCCACACATTTCCACACTCTCCTATGCTCTGAGGACCTATTTTTGGGACTTCTAAGCAACTCTGAGCATTATTCTAAAGTACGAGTGATCTTTTTCACACTCGAGGAGTTTAGTTAATATTTTTGTTCGAGGGAGGAGTGCCTTTGTAGAGTGCGGGACTGCCAAAAAGCGTTCTTTAGTTCAAGATTTATAAAAGCTTGCTTCGAGGGTTCTTCTTCATATCTCTTCTCTTTTATTGCTTTCTTTTATTGCTTTCCTTGTATGCATTAGATATTAGGATCATGTAGATAGCCATTTAAATACTGTAATGAATAAATAGGGCAGAAGCATAATTTTATTGTCTTTATATTAAGATTATTCCATAATAGAAAACTCGAAAGGGGCGTTGTGGGGGTGCTAATACCTTCCCCACACGTAACTAACTCATTTACTCAACTCTGATTATAATGGCCAAAGTTGGTTTTTCTTAAACCAACACCTTCCTTTTTTCCTTTCCCGATGTTTATGGTAAAAATATCGATGGCGACTCCTGAATCCATTTATGAAAACCTCATTCTTAAGGGTAGTTCGGTTATCGAGCATCCTAAGAGCGATGATCACACTTTTAAAACAAACGTGAGTCATCAAAACCATCGCGTCGCTCCAACTGCTTTTTTGTGGCGGCGACAGATGGCGACTCTACTGGGGAAGCTAGAGAGTTGATCCCATTTAGTGATGGAATAATCTAAAAACTATTAGATTAAAAATTATGTTTCTACTCTTTCTTTGTTTTACTATTTGGCTTTAATAACTGTTGTCTGTTTATTTTATGCAATTGTTTGAAATACAAATTGTACACAAACTCTTGCACATAACAGTCCCTCTATACCCGAGGGCAAGAGTGAATACACATAGGGAGTGAGTGATGTTTATGGTCGGCCGTGGTAATGGCCATAGTGCCAGCAAGTCGTTGTCAGAAGCCACCACTCAAGGTGATAACCCTCCTCTCTCAATTTGTAGGACGTCGACAAGGCACTTAAGCCACGCATGGTTTGAGGGCTGAGAGACCGTGGGAACCCTATAATGGGGGCACCTTGGGGACCTGGACCTTGGTGAGGACAATTAGAACCTACCTTTGTCAATGTACTTTTCTTCAGGAAACCCCTACCTCGTAATTAAACAACATCGCTTTGTTCGCAGATGAGTGAATTGTTTGTGCATTTGTTTGTTGTATTTTGTTTGTCGCATTTGCATAGCATAATCATACAACAACAAAATAAAAAATATAATACAGAATAAAAATAACATCTCAAAATTTTGCAATAAACAACTTTATCTCGGGCAATCTTCATTTAAGCTATAAGCTAAGTAGTCACGTTGATCTACAGAAGAGGTAAAGGGGTAATAAAACAAATAAAAATGAAATACAATAAAACACATTTTGACAAAGTCAAAACATTTATTTAAAAATAACGAAATTCAATAAAACGATTTTGACAACATCAAATGTTCATACCCTCATCATTTTAAGAGTGGTAAAATAAGAGAGAAAATAAATGCATAAGAAAGGTATGCATATAATCTTTCAAGCATAAATTAATTCATTACTAGGACAGATTAGATAACCTTAAGACAAAGGTGAAAGAGGCCCCAAGCACGTTTGTAACCATCCACAAGGAAGGGATAAATGTGCTAAGGTGTGGTAACCTTCGTAATACTTGTCAAATCCATGATGGGGAAGGAACCATTACACCAAAGTGGGTATGATACCCCATAAAGCATAAGCTTTGAGGATGACACCAAAGCCAATGTCTTAAGGCATATCTATCCTACCCTAGTTATTTATTTCAAAAATTAAAATAGGGAAATGGGATCTCGTTCATGGTAATAACATCAAATCCATAAACATACATATAGGTAGTTTCCTTTTTCTTGGAAAACCAAACAAAAAATATATATATACAAAAAACCTCAAACACTATCATACATCATGTTAGAAAATAAAACATGATAATGTTTAGCAAAAATAAACACCTACATGCATGCACCTAAACATCATACTCATGACAGTATTTTTGTTTTTAATTAATGGAGGGATCCAGTAATAGGCAGTTAGGAAAGGTGGACATTCCTCGGTACCGTGTCGAGAGGTTGGAACAGTTATGCACATTAATGTCGTCGGAGGTTCATTCCAATTTCGAGAGATCTTATGGACGGATCCTCGACCTCTTGGAAATCTGCGTCGACCACGTATTCGTCAGAGTCTTAATCCACTTTTGGAGCTCCAAACTACATTACTTTGAGTTCCCAGAGTTTGATTTGGTTCTGACCTTGGAGGAGTATGAGCTCATGATTCGATGGTCCAAATCAGTCGGGGTCTATATTAGCCACGGAGCCTATATTTCGATGAACAAGGTCGCCACCCTTATTCGATTGCCACCTTATCAATCTTCCCTAATGGAAAAAGGGAGTGTCCAAGGGTGGAAGATCTCACTACTAGAAGACCATCTATCATTCTTGGTTGATAAGGAAGATTGGTTTGCCTTCAACAAGACTCTAGCACTAATTGTGTTTGGGACCTTTTTGTTCCCTTTCCATAACGACAATGTGGATCACACTGCAATGGATGCCTTTTTCGCCTGGGACGTACATTCGAAGAGTCTCGTGCCTGCACTTCTTGCTAACACCTTGCTTTCAGTAGAATTATGTCACCACAAGCAAGGAAAAACACTCAGATGTTGTTCTACATTGTTGTATGTCTGGGGAATCACTCATTTCTACGCCTCAGGCCACATGGGAGCATTCCCCGATCCTTTGAGGAGCTTCTCAAAGATCCCTCTCCGTCGTCATCATGCCATGGAATGGAAAGTCGAGTTGGAACACTGAAACATAGATCATATATCTTGGGTCTGTCCATGGTGCCGACCCTGCCAAATCCTCATTAGATGCGGAGATCACCCGAATATACCACTATTGGGCCTTAGGGGCTGCATAGCCTATTCCCCAAGGATAGCTGAGGTAGCTTATGAGGACCCAAACCGTGCCAGCACGAGAAGAACTTGGGGGACTGTATTTCTTCTATAACGCCAATAGCTTCTCAAGGATGCGCCTGCCGTCCGAAGAGCATGGGAGAAACCAGTCTATATAAGAGATAAATAGCTTGGTAAGGCTCGAGTGGTTGTTTCCAGTGACTATGAGGAGTGGAGAAAAAGTAGAAGGGTGCCACAACCACCCGCTCCACTCGCCTCACCATCAGCATATGAAGAATTGCAAACTCAAGTCGATGCCTTGACCCAAAAGGTAGAAATCATGGGAGCCCAGTTGAGGGCCCTTGAGGAGAAAGAACAAGAATATACCCTCATCATTGATGGTCTGCAAAGGCAATGCAAGAAAAGGGATCACGAAATAGAACGCCTCAAGACTGAACGTGCTAACTTTAGAGAGGAAACTAATCCAACGCCAAAAGTTCCAAAGCTCGATCCAGATAGTCAACTCCGAGAAATGAATGCCAAAATAGCACATCTTGAGGATGCATATGCAAAACAGGAACGAACGATCAAGATGATGAAAGATGACCTTGCAAGGGATCAGTCCGAAGCGCAGATATGGCGATGTAGACCCCTAATTTTGCCCGACCTCTCAATAAAGGCCAAGAAGACTTCCTATCTGAAGATAAAGCTTCGATGGACGTCTAACGGCATCAATCGACGTCCGAATAAAGAAAGGAAAGCTTCCTGGGAGTCCCAGAACACAAAATCTGGCCAAAACAGTCGAGATGGTTGTCCCAAAAGTCGGGATGGCCATCCCAGTCAGCCCAGACGGCTGTCCCACATGCCAGACAACCGTCTCAGCCAGTTTTGATGCATGGGACAGCCGTCCCAAATCCCAGACGGCCGTCCCAGCCTCCCCAGACGCTCATCCCTATTTTCTGCACCCCAGACGGCCGTCCTGAGCTGCCAGGCTGCGAAAACTATAAATAGGAGGCTAATTTGCCACTTTTTCACACTCCAGACACTTGTCTTCTCTCCCTCTTTCGAATGAACTCTCTAATTGCCTAAAAAGGTAACAATCAGTTAAGGAATATTATTCCAACATTCGATTCTTCTTTAAATTTTAGTAGAGTCAATCTTGTATTCGAGGAGGAGAGTCTTTGTAGAGCGGGGGATTGCCAAAACGCATCCTCACAGTTAAAGATTTGCAATACAAAACTTGCTACAGAGGTTCTTTTCACTTCTCTTCTCCTTTATTGCTTTATTTATTGTTTTATGTATGCAATAGAAAATAAAATCATGTAGATAGCCATTTTTAAAATATTGTACAATAAAATAGGGTAATAGCGTAATTTCCCGTAATCTTTACCTAATGAATTAATCCGTCATAGGGAACCCGAAAGGGGCGTCGTGGGGGTGCTAACACCTTCCCCACACGTAACTAACTCCCTTACCCAACTCTAGTTATAATGGCCAAGTTTGGTTTTTCTTAAAATCAACGCCTTTTTATCCTTTTCCAATGTTTATGGTCAAAACATTGGTGACGACTCCATAAGAACCCTTTTGCGAAAACCTTGCTTTTATTAGAGGATAGCTCAGTTGTTGAGCACCTTGGAAGCAATGAACACATTTTTAAACAAACGCGAGTCTAAATCATCTTTTCGCGACCGCTCGCATAAACGTTTGAGATGTCCCTAGACGTCGGAACGACGGCGGCGACAGATGGCGACTCCACTGGGGAAGCTAGAGAGTTGATCCCATTTAGTGACGGATAAATTCAAACTAAGTAAAGATTTGAAATTATACATCTTTACCCTCTTCCGTATGTTTTATTGTATGACTTTAATAACTGCTGTATGATTATTTTATGCAAATTGTCTGAAATATAAACTATACACAAAAACCCTTGCACACAACAGTCCCTCTATACCCAGGGGCAAGAGTGAATACCTATAGGGAGTGGGTGGCAGATACGAACGGCTTGTTGGCACACGGGGCTACAAACGTTGTCAGAAAACCACCAACTCAAGGTGATAACTCTCTTCTTTTGGTCCAAGGATGCCGACACGGAGTTCTGTGCATGACCCGAGGACTGAGAGATTGAGAGGTCCCTATAATGGGGGCACCTTGGGGACCTTTGGCCTTGGTGAGAACAGTTTAGAACCACCTTAACCAAGCACGTTTCTGTAGGAAAACCCCACCTCGAAAATAGCGTGGCTCTGCTCATGGATGAATGAATTGTGTGTGCATTCGTTTGCTGCATTTGTATTGATGCATTAGCATAGGGTAATCATACAACAGACAAAAATAGTAAAAATCCTAAAAATCATAAAAGTGATAAGATAAACCAACTTTATCTCGGACATTCTTCATTTAAGCTAGCCTGACTTCAGGTTCTTTGTAAGCTAAGTAGCCACGTTTACCGACAGAAGAGATAAAGGGCTATAAAAATATGAAAAACAATTTAAAGCCATCAAAATACATCTTACAAAATAAAAAGATTCTTGGCAAAGTCGTATCATTCATACCACATCATCCAATAAGTGGTAAAACTAAGAGAGAAAATAAATGCACTAAGAAAAGTATGCATAAACATCATCATAATAAAATTTCTCATACATAGACACATTCATTCTAGGAAATATTAGATATTCTTAGACAATAGCGAAAGAGACCCAAGTGTGTTTATAATCTTCCTAGAAGAGATAAGTGCGCTAAGGTATGATGGCAACCTTTGAGAAAAAGGGAACTATCACACTGAGGTGGGTATGGTACCCCTTAAAAATAGGCTTTTAAGAAGATACTAAAGCTATTGTCTAAGACATATCTATCCCACACTAATCATTTGAAATAAAGAGCTATAATAAAAATCTTTAAAATCATTTAGAAAGTGGCTGGTCTTCCGCCCGTCCTCACTCGTGCTCAGAAGGCTAAAAAGATGGAGCAATTAGAAGAACAAAACTGAAAGCTCACCACTGAGCTTAATACACTGAAAGAGAAGATGGCTCAAATGTTGGAAATGATGCGTCAACAAAATCCTCATAAGGAGGGTCATCAGAGTGGACAAGCCTCTCACCAAGAAAAAGAAGAGGAACCCAATGATGAACACGCCCAATCTGATACAAGGGCAGTACATATTCATACGCCGGAAATATCGAAACAACAAATTACTGCCCTTGAGGAGAGGTTGAGAGCCATGGAAGGGCATAACTTTGATGTTAAAGAGGCAGCTGATATGTGCCTCGTTAAAAACATCCAATTCCCCAACAAATTTAAAACTCCGGATTTCCCAAAGTACATGGGAATAACTTGCCCCAAAAGCCATCTTACAATGTATTATCGTAAGATGGCTGCATATGCTGACAATGAGAAACTCCTGATCCATTGCTTTCAGGAGAGCCTGGCTGAGTCAGCCCTAAATTGGTATATGCAACTGGAAGGAGGGCAAGTCCAAACCTGGAGACATCTGGCGGATGCTTTTTTCGTCGTTATAAATACAATATTGATCTGACACCAGAGAGAGCAGATTTACAACTACTAAGCAAAAAAGACGACGAATCTTTTAAGGCATATGCTCAGCGTTGGAGGGAATTAACAGCCCAAGTAGAACCTCCTCTATCCGACAAGGAAACTACATCCATGTTCACCAATTCTCTGACTGGTCCCTATTATGACAAAATGATAGGGAACACATCAACACTCTTTGCAGATGTGGTAATTATAGGATAAAGAGTGGAGCAAGGTTTGAAAAGCGGAAGAATTACACAACATACTTCCTCCAATTCCTCCACTCCAAACATTAAAAAGAGCTTTGGAAAGAAGAAGGAAGGAACCGTGAATGCAATCAACTTTGCCACTCTCTTCCTCGCAGCAGACCAAGTCACGCAGACCGGAAAGGAAATTCACTCCAATACCCACCTCCTATGGAAGTCTGTTGTTAAAATTGTTGGATGCCAAACTCCTCGTGCGCATCCCTCCCAAGAAAATGGAGCCACCATATCCAGAATGGTATAAGCCAAACGAAAAATGTTGAACATTCAAGGACTTGATGTTGCACTTGATGAACATGAAGATTGATGATTTTGATGATGATTCAAGAACTCAAAGACTTAGAGTATTGAAGACTTGTTTTGTAGTGTAATAACTCTATTTTAATTAGATTGAGTCTGTAATTTTAGAGTTTGAGATAGCCGGTACATAGTCTGCAACTTAGAAGCTTCAAAAAGCCCAAATATATCATCCAGGCTTGGCTTTAATCGATTATATAGGGAAATAATCGATTAAAACAGTGAGAAAACCATTTTCTGTATAAACTCACTGCTTTAATCGATTAAAATTCAAAATAATCGATTATTACTGTCTGATAATCGATTAAAACGTCTAATAATCGATTAAAACAGAGAGGTTTTGGGTTCTGTTGTTTTTGGCTCTGCTTTTAATCGATTATAACTCCATTTAATCGATTATTTCAGTCTGTTTTTGTTTTTAAATTTCAAATCAACCCTATTTTCGAAAATCCAATTACCAAGAACCCTAATTTCGAAATCCCCAATTTCTAAACCCTAATTTCCCTACTTAAACTCTCCTTTGGCACTCAGAAAATATGAACAACCTTTTCCATACAAAAGTTAAGTGCTGTGAGTGCCAGAGAACTGTTTGTTGCAAGGAAAGGGGGCTTTTGGAACCTGGTGTGGGCTAGAAGCGATAAGAATCACTAAGTGGAGTTCTTAGTGGATTGTGTGTTGTGCCGTCTCTAGGGAAAGTTGTTCATCATCTCTTGTGGATTTCAAGAGAGGTGTTTTCTTATCTTTATATTTTCATTGTAATTTGTTTGTAACAACTTTGATCATAGTGACAGCGTTAATCCTCTGTTGAGTGATTAGCAACTGGACGTAGGGTCTTTTGATCTGAACCAGTATAAATCTCCTATGTAAGATTCTCTTCTCTTCTCTATTTACATTTACACAGTTTTTAATCGGTAAAATTTGGGGAAAAATTTGAAAACCTAATTTTTATTAAGAAACCAATTCACCCCCCCTCTTGGTTTTTGTCCGACCACGCGATCATTCCGCTGCGCGATTCTAACAAGTGGTATCAGAGCTTGCTTTGATAGTCATTCAAATTTTCGAAAATGGCCGGACAAAATCAAACTTTTGCCGAAGGTGCGTCTATCAACAGACCCCCACTTTTTGCGGGTCAAAATTATCCTTTATGGAAGGTACGTATGCAAATATTTTTAGAGTCTGTTGATAGAGGCGTCTGGGACGCTATTTTAAACGGTCCATTTGTTCCTAAAACTACTGAGAACGGTGTTGACATTCTTAAACCTTTTTCAAGATGGACTGCAGAAGAAAATAGGAAATCCCAATTTGACGTTAGGGCTAGAAATATTATTTCATCTGCTCTAACGCTTGACGAGTTTTATAGAATTTCAGTTTGTAAAAGTGCACAGGAAATGTGGGAAATGCTAAGGGTGACCCACGAAGGAACTGACGACGTTAAAAGAGCACGTAAAAATTCATTAATCCAAGAATACGAGATGTTCCGGATGCAACCAGGCGAAACGATATTTGACGTACAAAAGCGTTTCACTCATATCGTGAACCATCTCACCGGACTAGGTAAAATTTTTGACGTTGATGAACTAAATGTTAAAATTTTGAAATCTCTGGATAGGAAATGGCAACCTAAGGTGACGGTCATCTCGGAGTCACAAAATCTTGCCACTATGTCTATGGCGGCGTTATTTGGAAAGCTTAGAGAGCATGAGCTTGATCTTGGAAGGCTAAATGAGGAAGAAGGTCAATACCAAAAGAAGAACCTTGTCTTCAAAACCGAAATTTCCAAAGGTAAAAATAAAAAGGAAGAAGAAGAAAATTCGGAAAATGATGAAGAAGAGTTGAGTCTTATTATAAGAAATTTCACCAAATTCATGAAAGCAAAAGGAAGACATCCCTTCAAAGGTAAAGGAAAGGTAAGAGAAAGTACTTCCGTAAATATAAAATGTTATGGTTGTGGTGAAGCAGGGCATGTAAAGACCGAATGCCCAAACAAGAAAAACGATGAAAACAAGGGCAAAAAGCAATTCAAGAAGAAAACCTATATTGCTTGGGACAACAGTGATTCAAGTTCGGAATCAAGTGACTCGGAAATAGAAGCAAACATTTGCTTAATGGCAAATGACAACATATCTTCGGATTTTGAGGTTAGTGATTCCGACTCATCTTCTAGTGATGAAAATGACCATGATGAGTTGCAAAATGCTTACAATGAATTATTTATTGCTTTTAAGAATTTGAAAGATGAATATAAAGTTGTAAAGAAGAATCTAAGTAGATCCGAAAAGAAAAATGAGTCCTTAAAATTGAAAATTGCATGTTTAGAAGAAAAGGAGGTAGCTAATACGAAAATTGTATGTTTAGATGAGGATAAAAACTTAGCATGTGCAAACTGTAAAGAGCATGAATATGACATAGATATTCTTAACCATTTGCTAGACAAAGCCGAAAAGGAAATAGATGAACTTAAGAAGCATGAAATGGTGTTTGCACAAAATAATGTAAATCAACGAGTTCCTTTGAAAAAGGGTAAAACTAAAAAGAAAAGAGTATGGGTAGAAAAAGGATCTAGAGCATGTTTGGTAAATAATGCATCTTATTTCATAGCTACATCAAAAGCATGTTTTTATTGCATGAAACAAGGTCATACCTCAAATAGATGTAAAATTAAACATTTTGGTGTTCCTAAAGGTAAATACATTTGGGTTCCAATTGTTAAATAATTTTGTTTGTCTCTAACCCCAAGGACCCAAAAGTTATGGGGACCTAAGTTTACTATGTTCTTGTTTTGTAGGAAACTTCCAAATCAAAGAAGTCTATGTGGTATCTTGATAGTGGATGCTCAAAACATATGACTGGAGATAAATCGAAATTTGTGAGTTTCAAAGCCAAAGAACAAGGATATGTGACTTATGGGGATAACAACAAAGGGAAGATTCTCTGAATTGGAAACATAGGTGGTGCAAACACATTGGAGATTAAGGATGTGCTTCTTGTTGATGGTTTAAAGCATAATCTCCTTAGCATAAGCCAATTATGTGACAAAGGATTTAAGGTAATCTTTGAAAGCAAATTTTGCACCATTCACTTGATAGATTCCGAAAATGTAGCATTGAAAGGCATTAGGCATAACAACATATATTTGATTGATTTGGATTGTTTGCATGAGTCAAGTATAACATGTTTAGTTGCTAAGGAAGAGAACCCTTGGTTATGGCATAAGAGAGCGGCTCATATAAATATGCATCATTTGAACAAATTGATCTCAAAAGACTTAGTTATTGGATTGCCTAAGTTAAAATTTGAAAAAGATAGATTGTGTGATGCATGCCAAAAGGGTAAACAAGTAAAATCATCATTTAAATCAAAGAATGTTATTTCCACTTCAAAACCCCTAGAATTATTACATTTAGACTTATTTGGACCTTCTAGGATAAAAAGCTTTGGTGGAAATCATTATGGACTTGTAATTGTTGATGATTACTCAAGATATACTTGGACATTTTTCCTAACTATGAAAAGTGAAGATTTTAAGGTCTTTAGAAAGTTTGCTAAACAAATTCAAAATGAGAAAGACCTAAGAATTAAAGTTTTAAGAAGTGACCATGGTGGTGAGTTTCAAAATGAAAAATTTGAGAATTATTGTGAAGAAAATGGAATATTACATAACTTTTCTGCTCCTAGGACTCCCCAACAAAATGGTGTAGTTGAAAGGAAAAATAGGTCATTAGAGGAACTTGCTAGGACTATGTTAAATGAATCTAATGTTCCTAAATATTTTTGGGCTGATGCAGTTAGTACTGCTTGTTATGTTTTGAATAGAATGCTCATTAGGTCTATTATTAAATCTACTCCATATGAATTGTTTAATGGTAGAAAGCCTAATGTTGCCCATTTGAAAATCTTTGGATGTAAATGTTTTGTGCTAAATAATGGAAAGGACAATCTAGGAAAATTTGATTCAAAAGCCGATGAGGGCATTTTTCTAGGATATTCATTAAATAGCAAGGCATATAGAGTGTTTAATAGGAGAACTTTAAATATAGAAGAATCTATACATGTTACCTTTGATGAAATTGTAGACCTTGGGGGAAATCCTCTTGAGTCAAATAAAGAACTTGCAAGTGATGATGAATACATAAGAGAGGCCCTTGATGAATTATACTTGGAAAATAATGAGCCTTCTCAAGCTCCTCAATTAGCAAAAGAATGGCAATCACCTAGAGGACTCTCAATGGACAACATCATAGGTGACATCTCAAAAGGGGTAAGAACTAGAAATATGACAAATTTCTGTATGTCTGTTGCTTTTGTGTCACAGATTGAACCTAAAAACATTGAGGAAGCACTTAAAGATGATCAATGGTGCATAGCCATGCAAGAAGAACTTAACCAATTTGAAAGGAATCAAGTCTGGGAATTAATCCCAAGAGAAGAGTCACATCAAGTTATTGGAACTAAATGGGTATTCAGAAATAAGCTTGATGAAGATGGAAACATAACAAAGAATAAAGCCAGACTTGTTGCAAAAGGCTATTGTCAGGAGGAAGGTATAGATTATGATGAAACTTATGCTCCTGTTGCCAGGTTAGAGGCTATACGCCTACTTCTTGCTTATGCATCTATGATGAAATTTAAATTATATCAAATGGATGTAAAGAGTGCATTTTTAAATGGTTTTATTAAAGAAGAAGTGTATGTAGAGCAACCCCCTGGATTTGAGGATTTTAATTATCCTAATCATATTTTCAAATTAAAGAAAGCATTATATGGATTGAAACAAGCTCCTAGATCTTGGTATGAAAGATTAAGTAGTTTCTTAACTGCAAATGATTTTTCAAGAGGAAAAATTGACTCTACACTGTTTATAAAGAAAGTTAAAGAACATATCTTATTGGTCCAGGTATATGTTGATGATATCATTTTTGGATCAACTGATAATTCGTTATGTGTAGAATTTGCTAAGATAATGCAGGGAGAGTTTGAAATGTCTATGATGGGAGAATTGACATTCTTCCTTGGACTTCAAATCAAGCAACTTAAAGATGGCATTTTCATCTCTCAAACCAAATACTGCAAAGAGATCCTCAAAAAGTTTGGTATGGACACCTCCAAGGAAGCTAACACACCCATGGGAACTTCATGCTATCTAGACAAGGATGAATCAGGTTTGGAAGTTAATCAATCTATGTATAGAGGTATGATAGGATCACTATTATACTTAACTGCAAGTAGACCTGATATTATGCATTTTGTCTGTGTGTGTGCTAGATTTCAGGCTTGTCCTAAAGAATCTCATCTAATTGCAGTAAAACATATTTTAAAATATTTAAAAGGAACTACTGATTTTGGTTTGTGGTATCCGTCTGATGCTTGTATGAGTTTAATAGGATATTCTGATGCTGATTATGGTGGATGTAAAATTGATAGAAAAAGCACTAGTGGGACATGTCATTTGCTAGGTTCATCCTTAATATCTTGGCATTCTAAGAAACAGGCATGTGTTGCTTTGTCTACCATTGAAGCTGAATATATTGCAGCTGGTAGTTGTTGTGCTCAAATTCTATGGATGAAACAATAGTTAGAAGATTATAGTATCTTTTTAAATGACATACCTTTGATGTGTGATAATACGAGTGCAATAAATCTAACTAAGAATCCAGGAATGCACTCTAGGACTAAACATATAGAAATAAGACATCACTTTTTAAGAGATCATATCAGGAAGGAAACCGTAAAATAGAGTATGTAGATACCAAACGTCAATTAGCAGAATATATTTACTAAGCCTCTACCCAAGGATAGATTCTATGATCTTAGAAGAGACTTAGGGATATTAGAAATAGCTTAAATTCTGCTTAATTTGACTGTTTTTGGATGATTGTAATGTTATAATTCGTGATATAGGATGTTCATAGGTTATCATGTGTTAAAACACTCAAAACAGGACATTCCTCTCTGGAATAATCGATTACTTGGAATTATAATCGATTATTTGCCCTCAAAACATCCGAAACAGAGTATTTGTCTCTGAATAATCGATTATTTCGCAAATAATCGATTAAACAGCACTGATAATCGATTATCAGCTCAAAATAATCGATTAAATGTACCTGATACTGGTTTAATCGATTATTCTGAATTTTAATCGATTAAACCTGACCAATTTTGCCTTCTAGCCGTTGCCAATGGCTCTTTGGCCTCCATTCTCTTCTATATGAACGTTGGACATGATTTTGCTATATATAGAGACCTCTAGTTCACTTCTACTCACTACTAACTCTTGAAATCAAGCTTTCTTGCCTTATTATCCTCTCTTTCACCTTATTCCATCACTTGTCCTTCTAGATTTTCTTGATATTCATCTACTATTTCAAATGGCCTCATCTTCTCGCCCTAAGATCCCAACTAGAAGAAGATCTGCACCCTCCTCTCATCCCCGTCCTAATTCTGTAGAAGGATGGATCTCTGATGCAGATGGCCAACAAGAATTTCTAACCTACTGGAAGGAAAAGGCTATTATTTCTCCCAAATTTCTTATAGGAGAGCAATTCATTCATAGGGGATTCAATTTTCCTAATCTTCTTGAAATTCAAGGAGTTCTCCCGTTTATCCAAATGCAAGGTACGTACTATCCTGACTTAGTTAGGGTATTCTACTCTAGATTCAAATTTAGAGATCAAATTGCTACATCCCGTGTAAAAGGGGTTACAATAATTCTTGATGATGATATTTGGGAGAATGTTGCTCACTTTCCAATTAGAGAAGATGCTATTAACGTATATGGTGAGCTAGATGACTTTGACAGGTTCCTAGCTTATCGCTCTTTTCTGCGGAATCCCTCAATGGAAATTGGACGTATCCTTCATGCTGGACCTTTAAAGAAGGAAGAACGCATGCTTCTACATTTACTTGTATGGATCTTATGTCCCCGGGCTACGAATCATGCCCAATGCTCTTCCATTGATCTTCGAATTATTCATGCCATAATGAATAATGAACCTTTAGATTGGGGTGTTCTTGTCACAATGACCATGCTTAAAGCAAAACGTCATCCCACCTTCAAAATTCCATATGCCCTCCTTGTCTCCCGTATTCTTGAATATAAAGGAGTGAATGTTGAAGGTGAACAAGCAGTTAGAACAAACAACTTAAACCGCATGCTGGACAGCACATTGATTCAACTCCAAATGGTGCGAGTCAATGATATTTATGTTCACAAAGATGACGTTCCTAATCAAGGGGATGCTAATGACGATTCTGATGAAGATATGCCTCCAGCTGCTGAGTTTCCCTCTGACCAAATCCAAGATGCTGGAACTTCCTCTACTCATCATGAACCAAGACAATCCATGGAAGATATGTTATCTGACATGAATCAGAGGATGCAATCATTCTTCAATCTTTCTGGTGTACGGCATGAGGAATTAATTCGCCGTATATCTGATGTAGATGAAAAAGTGTGCCGTTTAGAAAATAGATTTAATGCACACTTTAATGATGATGATAGTGAAGAATTTTAAATTTGTTGATTGTCTTCTTTTATGATGTACTGTATTGACACTTTTTGAAATAAAATATGATGTTTCTTTAATGCTTTGATTGAGGGGGAGTCTTCTCCAACTTATGCATATTTTGAGGGGGAGCTCTTATGATTGTTATTGCAAAGTTCTTTTTGATTATAATCAAAATAGGGGGAGAAAAATTTAAAGCCTCTTATGAATTGCATTTAAATATTATCTGGTATGTTTGATGTGTTTGTTAGTATGACAGATAAAACAGGTTATTACAAGGGCTTTAAAAGATAATTTTGATCATCATCAAAAAGGGGGAGATTGTTGAACATTCAAGGACTTGATGTTGCACTTGATGAACATGAAGATTGATGATTTTGATGATGATTCAAGAACTCAAAGACTTAGAGTATTGAAGACTTGTTTTGTAGTGTAATAACTCTGTTTTAATTAGATTGAGTCTGTAATTTTAGAGTTTGAGATAGCCGGTACATAGTCTGCAACTTAGAAGCTTCAAAAAGCCCAAATATATCATCCAGGCTCGGCTTTAATCGATTATATAGGGAAATAATCGATTAAAACAGTGAGAAAACCATTTTCTGTATAAACTCACTGCTTTAATCGATTAAAATTCAAAATAATCGATTATTACGTCTGATAATCGATTAAAACGTCTAATAATCGATTAAAACAGAGAGGTTTTGGGTTCTGTTGTTTTTGGCTCTGTTTTAATCGATTATAACTCCATTTAATCGATTATTTCAGTCTGTTTTTGTTTTTAAATTTCAAATCAACCCTATTTTCGAAAATCCAATTACCAAGAACCCTAATTTCGAAATCCCCAATTTCTAAACCCTAATTTCCCTACTTAAACTCTCCTTTGGCACTCAGAAAATATGAACAACCTTTTCCATACAAAAGTTAAGTGCTGTGAGTGCCAGAGAACTGTTTGTTGCAAGGAAAGGGGGCTTTTGGAACCTGGTGTGGGCTAGAAGCGATAAGAATCACTAAGTGGAGTTCTTAGTGGATTGTGTGTTGTGCCGTCTCTAGGGAAAGTTGTTCATCATCTCTTGTGGATTTCAAGAGAGGTGTTTTCTTATCTTTATCTTTTCATTGTAATTTGTTTGTAACAACTTTGATCATAGTGACAGCGTTAATCCTCTGTTGAGTGATTAGCAACTGGACGTAGGGTCTTTTGATCCGAACCAGTATAAATCTCCTGTGTAAGATTCTCTTCTCTTCTCTATTTACATTTACACAATTTTTAATCGGTAAAATTTGGGGAAAAATTTGAAAACCTAATTTTTATTAAGAAACCAATTCACCCCCCCTCTTGGTTTTTGTCCGACCACGCGATCATTCCGCTGCGTGATTCTAACAAAAAATGCAATTATCATTCGGACGCTCCAGGACACTCCATGGATAACTGTGTGGCCTTAAAATATAAGGTCCAAGACTTAGTAGATGCAGGGTGGATTACCTTTGACGCATCTACTCCAAAAGTGGATGACTAGCCCTTATCTAATCCCGAATAAATGACGGGATAAGGAAGATCAGCAAATTAGGGCTCATCATTTTTGCCATCTCTAAAAAATAATAAAAATAAACACAAAAAATATAATAAATGATAAAAATAAAAAAGGCTTCCGATGTATCTTTCGTGATCCTCGCCCATGATCACAAGATTTTTTACTAAAGTGGGTTTGTAAATATTTCTTTCTATCAATACAACGAGGCATTTTTCATAATATTCATATTCTCTTTCATTATTTTCCCTCTCACACATTTAATAAAGAAATCTAAAACAAAGTATAACTATACAGTCATGTCTGTGATTGAAAACTCTCTGGAAGATCCAAAAGCCGAAGACGAACGAATTGAGTCAAACAGTGAAGAGGGGACCATTTCCCCGGACATGCAAAGACTGTTGGAAAAAGAAGCTCAATCAATACAACCCCATTAGGAAAAGACTGAGGCCATCAATTTGGGACAAAAAGATAATAAGAAAGAAGTAAATATTGGTACCCAAATTGACGATGATGTCAGGGAAAGGTTGATACAATTACTAAGAGAGTACGTGGACGTGTTTGCATGGTCCTACCAAGATATGCCTGGAATTGATAAAAGCATAGTGGAGCACAAATTACCACTAAAAGAGGGATTTCGGCCAGTTAAGCAGAAACTCAGAAGAGTAAAGCCAGAATGGTCATTGAAAATTAAGGAAGAAGTAGAAAAATAGTTGGATGCCAATTTTCTAATCGTGTCAAAATACCCAGAATGGTTGGCAAACATTGTGCCAGTTATAAAGAAGAATGGAAAAATCAGAGTATGCGTAGATTACAGGGACTTAAATCATGCAAGTCCAAAAGATGATTTTCCCTTACCACATATTGATATGTTGGTAGATCACACCGCTACAAATACTCTCTATTCTTTCATGGATGGATATGCAGGGTATAACCAAATTAAATTGGCTGTTGAAGATAGAGAAAAAACTTCCTTCATTATGCCGTGGGGTACATTCTGTTATAGAGTAATGCCTTTTGGACTCAAGAATGCAGGGGCTACTTATCAAAGGGCTATGGTAACATTATTTCATGATATGATCCACAAAGAAATCGAAGTATATGTGGATGACATGATCGCCAAGTCCAAAAATGAAATAGATCACCTCTAATACTTAAAGAAATTATTCAATCGGCTTCGGAAATACCAGATCAAACTTAATCCGGCTAAATGTACGTTCAGAGTACGATCAGGTAAACTCCTTGGGTTTATTGTCAGTAAAAAAGGAATTGAGGTAGACCTTGATAAAACAAAGGCAATTGTGGAAATGCCCCCACCAAGAACAGAAAAAGAAGTCAGAGGGTTTTTAGGACGAATAAATTACATCGCACGGTTCATTGTGCAATTAACAGACAAGTGTACACCCATCTTCAAGTTATTGCGTAAAAACCAACCGAAAGTTTGGAATAATGAATGTCAACAAGCTTTTGAAAAGATTAAAATGTGCCTAACCAATCCCCCAGTATTGGTACCACCTGTGGAAGGTAGACCCCTGATTCTTTACCTTTCAGTACTCGACGAGTCCATGGGATGTGTGCTCAGTCAACAAGATGACACGGGAAAGAAAGAACAAGCCATATATTACCTCAATAAGAAATTTCTAAACTATGAGACCCGTTATACACCACTCGAAAAAACATGTTGTGCATTGGTGTGGGCAACTTAGCGCCTTCGACAATATATGGTTAGACATACGACTTGGTTGATTTTCAAAATGGACCCAATCAAATATCTGTTTGAAAAACCCGTCTTGATCGGAAGAATAGCTAGGTGGCAGGTACTCCTTTCAGAATTCGACATTGTTCATGTCACTCAGAAAGCTATCAAGGGTAGTCCTTTAGCAGATTACCTGGCACATGGGCCAACTGACGAATATCAATCCCTCCAAGATGATTTTCCAGATGAGCACATAATGCACATCCAACATGAAGAACTTGAAAATAATAAGTGGATTATGTTCTTCGATGGAGCTTCAAACTTACTAGGACATGGGATCAGAGCTATTTTAATATCTCCTGAAAAGAAGTATATACCAGTAACAACCAGACTAAACTTTGATTGCACGAACAATATGGCGGAATACGAAGCATGTGCTCTAGGCATTCAAGCAACTCTGGATCATGGGGTAACTAAACTCAAAGTATTCGGTGACTCATCCCTTGTCATTTACCAACTCAAAGGTGAATGGGAAACAAGAAATTCCAAATTAATCCCTTATATGGAGCACATCCTTAATATGACTTCAAAAATGGAAAACATTAGTTTCGAGTACATCCCTCGGGAAGATAACCAGATTGCAGATGCACTTGCAACATTGTCATCCATGTTCGCATTAGGACAAGAACTTGAGATGCCCATCATCTAAGTCAAAAGGCACGACAAACAAGCCTTTTGTATGATGGTGGATAGTGAAAAAGATAAAACCCCTTGGTATCATGACATAAGGTGATACTTGACAAAGGGTGAATACCCCGAGGGAATCAGTGACAATGATAAAAGGATTATTCGGAAAAGGGCCATAGGGTTTATGTTGATAGGAGAAACCCTTTATAAAAAGAATTTTGATTCTACTCTGTTAAGATGCGTCAATCTCGAAGAAGCCCAGACGTTGATTAAAGAAATACATGAAGGAATCTTTGGGACTCATGCACTAGGGCATATCATGGCTAGGAAAATCCTCAGGGCAGGATATTTTTGGTCCACAATGGAAAAGGACTGTCATCAGTATGCCAGAAAATGTCACAAGTGCCAGGTACATGCGGAGAATGTACATGTTCCACCAGTACCTCTCAATGTTATGGTTATCCCTTGGTCATTCGCTATGTGGGGCATGGATGTTATCGGACCTATTGAGCCTAAGGCATCCAATGGCCATCGATTGATTTTGGTGGCTATCGACTACTTTACTAAGTGGGTAGAAGCTGCATCTTATGCACATGTGACTAAAAAGGTAGTGGTCACCTTTATTAAGAAAAATATCATATGTCGATATGGCATCCCACATCGTCTTATTACTGATAATGGAACCAACCTGAATAATAAGATGATGGAAGAACTATGCCAGGACTTCAAAATTCAACACCATAATTCCTCTCCGTATCGACCCAAAATGAATGGCGCAGTAGAAGCGGCGAATAAAAACATTAAAAAGATCATTCAGAAGATGGTTAAGACCTATAAGGATTGTCATGAAATGTTGCCTTTTGCTCTTCATGGTTATCGAACGTCTGTACGAACCTCAACATGAGCTACTCCATTCTCCCTGGTATATGGTATGGAGGTCGTGTTACCAATAGAGGTCGAAATACCTTCCTTGCGAATTATAATGGAAGCTGAATGGGTTCAAAGTCGATACGATCAATTAAACCTTATCGATGAAAAGTGGCTGAATGCTATATGTCATGGACAAGCCTATCAAAAGAAGATAAAAAAGGCTTATGATAAAAGGGTCCACCCTCATATTTATCAAGAAGGGGATCTAGTGATAAAGAAATTGCTTCCAGCCCAGAAGGATAAAATTGGAAAATGGGCAGCAAACTACGAAGGACCCTTTGTGCTCAAACGAGCTTTCTCAGGAGGGACACTTATCCTCACCAATATGGATGGAGAGGAGCTTCGACACCCAATCAATTCTGATGCGGTGAAGAAGTATTATGCTTGAAGACATTGTTCAAAACCCGTCAGGAATGAAAACCCACAAAGGGCATCCCTGGGCAAAAGATAGGGTCTATATCCCTCGCTAGGATATGTCCTAGGCAAAAAGTAGAGGTAAAATAAATAAATAAATAAATAATTAAGAGCAATGGTTACCTCAGTCAAAAATCGAAAGGCGACTAAGGTAACATTCTTCCAGAAGCAAGCGGTCTGCATAGTCTTCACTCTGAGCTCAGGCATCTCAACTGAAGTAATTAGGAGAACCAAGGGGGCAGATATCATAGACATGACTGTTTAAGCCTATACAGTATAGTCAACCCTGACCACCCATTCTTCTAAACACCCTTGAAATCCTTCTATAAAAGAAATAAACTTTTGCTCATTTATCAATAAAATTCTCTTTCATTTCCTTTCTCTTGACCAAATATTATGGAAATGCCTCTTTATTGATAAATCATAAATATGCACAAAGACCTTTAATCAAAGATCAAGCATGCATCTAAAAAAAAAGAGGAAGCATAAAAAATAATAAAAGAATAAATGCCTGCTAGGATATTCTTAGGTAAAAATTAGGGTAGCCTGCTAGATCGAAAACCCCAAAAGAACGGTCTAGGCAAAAAATAAGGCAAAAGCCCCCTAAGATATTCTAGGCAAAAATTAAGGCAGCCCGCTAGATCGAAAACCCGTAAAAGAGGAGCCCATCATCATGGTCATCGGCATATTCATAAGAAGCCAACGGTAGAATGCCAGTTACTTTATAAATGCATCAAAAATAAATAAACAAATAGATTGCATCTAGAACATCCACACACAAAATAGATACACAATACGACTTTGTTAAAATCAAGAAAAAATAATTTTCTTCAAATAAGAATAATAAACATGCATATAAGGAGGATAGTCTCCATGCTTGTGATTGAAAATAGGAGGCGCCAGAATCCAGTCTCCAAATAAAAATTCCCTCAAGAAAGAGAAGGCAAAATCAAAACCATTTCAGCAGAATAAAGAGCTTCAAGGAAATTAGCTCTAACCTTCTACCCCAATAAACGAAGGTACACCGGAAAGAGGCCAACGGAAAGGCTCAATCATCCCCAAGTGGATCCTTGCCTACTGCAAAGACAAAATAAAAATTACTTCACGACTCAGAATCACCACATGAGTCGTCAAACATAGTCATTTAAAGCTCCAACCACCATCCTTCCATCCAAGAAAGAAGGAAGCCATCAAAATAGAAAAGGCCAACGGAAAGGCTTGATCATCCCCAAGCGGATCTTTGCCTACTCCAGAGGCAAAATGAAAAGATTACCTCACGACTCAGCTTCATCACCACATGAGTCATCGAGCGCATTCATCCAGAATCTCCGATACTTCCCCATAGGAGAATAAGGACTACATAAAGATCAACCAAAGAAGATATGAAATCAAAATCTCCATATCCCCAGGGGTTCAACAAAAAAAAAACCTTTCATTCCCCAATAGAGGCCACGAAAAATGCCAAATAAATATCTCCAAGTAGAGCATTTCAGAAAAATCTACAAAACGAGAAAACAAGAAAATTCCCTTCATCCTCCAGTTCAATAAAGAGCTTCACAAAGCCAGGAGCCAAGACTCTGTTATAAAAATCAAATCAAAATCCCCAGGAAGCCAACAAACTCCTCGGGGAATCGCAAAATGTAAAGAGAAAAAGAAGAAAATCTCTTCATCCAGCAGATAACAAAAAAAGCCAGTGTGCATAAAAGAAATTAAAAAGGTGCACACATTTAAAAGCCAAATATCCAAATCGCGAAAAAGAGACAAAATCGCGAGAAAAAGATAAAAACCTATTCCCCAGCAGAATAAGAGCATAGGCAAAGCCAGCTCAAAATAGTAGCATCCAACAAGGAGTCAAAAACTCCATTCCTCCCTAGGGGGCAAGTCAAAATAGATCTCTGGGAAAACAATCAAATTCCCGATAGATCATCAAAAAGAAAAAAAACTATCCCCAGTAAGCCTATCAACAAAGGCAAAACTACAAATTTATATCCTCAGGGAGTTAATTGCCTATAACGCCCAATATGGATACCCCAGTGGAATGCAAAGCCTTCACTTCCAATGAAGCCTCTAACTACTCAGAGGCAAGCAAAGAGCCAAAATCCCCAAGAAACGGGAAATCAACATATGCAAGAGGCAATATAAGCCCAAAGCATAAAGCTTCCAATAAAGCATCTGCCTACTCAGAGGTATTATCAAGAGCAAATATCCCCGAGTGGAACATCAGCCTATTCAGAGGTGAAAACAACAAGCATAAAGTCTTCACCACTATTGAAGCATCTGCCTAATCAAGAGGCACAATTGACAGAAACCAAAAATCCCCAATGGATTCCTGCCTAAATAAGAGGCAACCAATAAAGAATCCCCGGCAAGACCGGATGGCTAAACAGAAAAGCCAAAAACAAAGAATCCCCGGCAATACCGGATGGCTAAATAGAAAAGCCAAAAACAAGAAATCTCCGGCAAGACCGAATGGCTAAACAAAAAAGCCAAAAACAAAGAATCCCCGACAAGACCGGATGGCTAAATAGAAAAGCCAAAAACAAGAAATCCTTGGCAAGACCGGATGGCTAAACAGAAAAGCCAAATACAAAAATCCCCGGCAAAGCCGGATGACTAAAACAAAAAAGTCAAAAAGAAAAATCAATCACTCCCCAATGGGCGCATGATCAAAAACAGTAAGCCGTCAACACATCTCCAAAACGAGATGAGGGTTTGTACTCATCAAACATAGGATTGACTACAAAAAGAGCATCCTGAAAGCCTTGTAGAACGGGGCTCGTTAAGAATCTTGCAGAATGGGGTTCATACCAGGTGGGGGTAGGTACCCATCAGAGCCTTGCAGAATGGGGTTCGTACCAGGTGGGGGTAGGTACCCATCAGAGCCTTGCAGAACGGGGTTCGTACCAGGTGAGGGTAGGTACTCACCAGAGCCTTGCAAAACAGGGTTCGTACCAGGTGGGGGTAGGTACTCACCAGAGCCTTGCAGAACGGGGTTCGTACCAGGTGGGGGTAGGTACCCACCAGAGCCTTATAAAATAAGGTTTGTACCGGATGAGGGTAGGTACTCATCAGAATCTAGCAAAGTGTAGATTCGTACTAGGTGAGGGTAGGTACTCACCGAGCCTTGCAAAACAGTGGTTCGTACCGGTGGGGGTAGGTACCCACCGGAGCCTTATAAAATAAGGTTTATACCGGATGAGGGTAGGTACTCATCGAATCTAGCAAAATGCGATTCGTACCAGGTGGGGGTAGATACTCACCAGAGCCTTACAAAATGGGTTGCAAAAACCTTACTTTTATTAGAGGATAGTTCAGTTGTTGAGCACCTCGGAAGTAAGTACCCACAAAGAACCTTGCAGAACAGGGTTCATACCAGGTGAGGGTAGGTACTCACCAGAGCCTTGCAGAACAAGGTTCGGACCAGGTGGGGGTAGGTACCCACAAGAGCCTTATGAAGTAGTGTTCGCACCAGATGAGGATATGTACTCATCAGAATCTAGCAAAGAGCAGATTCATACTGTTGAATATAGAGAAAATAGGGTTTAGAATTAATCTCCCTTGTGTATAAATCACACATAGGGTAGTCTATTTATAATAGAGAGATACAACTAAAAGAGTAACAGAATAAATAGAAGATATTGTTTGATATTGTGGTTAACAATATCTAACAATATCTTAACAATATCAAATAATATCTAAACAATATCTAACACTCCCCCTCAAGCTGGAGCATACAAATCGTATGTGCCAAGCTTGTTACAAATATAATCAATTCTAGGCCCCCGTAAAGATTTAGTAAAAATATCTGTTAATTGATCACTTGAGTTACAAACTCAGTCTTGATGTCTCCAGACATAATCTTTTCTCGAATGAAATGACAGTCAATCTCAATGTGTTTGGTCCTCTCATGAAAGACAGAATTGGAACTAATATGAAGAGCAGCCTGATTGTCACACACAAGTGACATTTGAGTGACATCTCCAAATTGTAACTCTCTAAGCAATTGCTTGAGCCAAACAAGTTCACAGGCAGCTGAGGCCATAGCTCTATATTCTGCTTCTGCACTAGATCTTACCATAACCCTTTGTTTCTTACTTTTCCATGAGACCAAGTTACCACCAATGGAGACACAATATCCAGATGTAGATCTTCTATCCGAAGGAGATCCTGCCCAATCAGCATGTGAGTAGCAAACAACTCTTGTATGGTTATTAGAACTATATAACAATCCTTTTCCAGGAGATCCATTGATATACTTCAAGATACGAATGACTGCATTCCAATGATCTTCACATGGTGAATTAAGAAATTGACTTACCACACTGACTGCAAAGGAAATGTCGGGACGAGTAACCGTAAGATAATTCAATTTTCCAACCAATCTTCTATACCTGCTCAGGATCAGATATAGGCTCCCCCGATTTGGTAGAAGTTTAGTATTGGGATCCATGGGTGTATCAACAGACTTTGAACTCATCAACCCAGCTTCCTCCAAAATATCTATGGCATACTTCCTCCGAGATATAACAATACCATCATTGGACTATGCCACCTCAATACCCAAGAAATATCTAAGTTTGCCAAGATCTTTCGTCTGAAAATGGTGACAGAGATGTTGTTTCAACTGAGAGATGTCATGGCTGTCACTACCTGTAAGAATGATGTCATCAACATATACTATCAAGTAAACACATCCAGCACTCGAGTGTCGATAAAAGACAGAATGATTTGCTTCACACTGAGTCATACCAAATTGTTGAACAATATTGTTAAACTTTCCAAACCAAGCCCTAGGAGACTGTTTTAGGCCATATAGGGATTTGTGAAGACGACATACCATCCCAGAAGACTCCCCCTGAGCAACAAACCCAGGAGGTTGCTCCATATAGATTTCTTCTTGCAAATCACCATTGAGGAAAGCATTTTTAACATCTAGTTGATAAAGAGGCCATTGTTGAAGAGCGGCCATGGCGATAAATAAACGAACAGAAGTCATCTTTGTCACGGGGGAAAAGGTATCTCCATAATCCAACCCAAAAATTTGAGTATAACCTTTGGCCACAAGACGAGCTTTGAGGCGATCAATAGTACCATCAGGTCCAACTTTGATAGCAAACACCCACTGTCGCCGCCGTCCGTTCCGACGTCCTGAGGACGTCTCGAACGTTTATGCGAGCGGTCGCGAATAGATGGTTTGGACTCGCGTTTTTTGTTAAAATTGTGTTCATTGCTTCCGAGGTGCTCAACACTGAACTATCCTCTAATAGAAGCAAGGTTTTCGAAAAGGGGTTCTTTTGGAGTCGCCACCAATGTTTTGACCAGAAACATTGGAAAAGGAAAAAAGGCGTTGATTTTATTAAAAACCAACTTGGCCATTATAACCAGAGTTGGGTAAGGGAGTTAGCTACGTGTGGGGAAGGTATTAGCACCCCCACAACGCCCCTTTCGGGTTCCCTATGACGGATTTATTCATTAAGTGAAGATTATGAGAAATTACGCATTTACCCTATTTTATTCATACAGTTATTTAGATATGGTTATCTACATGATGTATCTACATTGCATACAGAAAACAATAAATAAAGCAGTAAAGAAGAAGAGAATTGAAAAAAACCTCCGTAGCAAGCTTTATATTATGATTCTTGTACAAAGAGGACGCGTTTCGGCAGTCCTTCGCTCTACAATTGTTCTCTCCTCTCGATTACAGACTCGACTCGACTAAATTTTCTAGAAGAATCGAATGCCGGAATACAAATTCCTTAACTGATTGTTACCTTTTAAAGGCAATCGGAAAGATCATTCGAGAGAGGGAGAGAAGAAGACAAGTCTCCGAGTTGTCCGGTGTGTGGAGAATGACAAATGAACCTCCATTTATAGTTTTTTCGCTGCCCGGAACTTTGGGACGGCCGTCCGGGTTGGGACGGCCGTCCCAAACGCGTTCTCGCATTGTGCCAATCTGGGACGGCCAGTCTGGGTTGGGACGGCCGTCCCAAATGCAATTTTACAAAGGCTGAGACCCCCTGACGTTTGGGACGACCGTCCCACATCTGGGACGTGCGTCCCACTTGTTCTGGGCCAGTTGGGACGGCCGTCCCAACTACGGGACGGTGGTCTCGGCCTGTTTTGTCCAGCTTTCGCGTTCTGGGACCCCCGGGAAGCTTTCCTTTCCTGTTTCGGACGTGGATTGATGCCGATATATGTCCGTTGAAGCTTTAGCTTCATGTAAGAAGTCTTCTTGGCCTTCATTAAGATGCCAGGCGAACTTTTCCTTTGTTTGTACGAGGTCTTTTTAACTTTTATCGTGCAGATGAGCAAGCTCCGTGTTGTTGCAGGAGGTTTCCTCGGTTTTGGGAAGCCGGATGAACTCCATCTTCGGGTGAAGTTCCTCTAGCTTTTATTTTGAGAGGCCGGGCAAAATTAGGGGTCTACAGCTGCCCCCCCTTCACCTGCCTAACTAATTCGTTGGTTTTTAATATGCCAACAAAATTAGTTGGTAGGGGAAGGAGTTAACCCTTTTGCCCGGCTATCCTTCGGATGCTGCTCCTTGCTGATCCTCCGGATTGATAAATATTTTGATAGGTACTAACCCCTATCTGGTTTGAGCCTTCTTTTTGTAAAGTTCTGGTGAGTACTTACCCTCACCCGGTATAAGTCTGTATTTTACTAGACTTTAGTGAGTACCTACCCCCACTAGGTATGAACCTTGTTCTGCAAGGTTTTGGTGAGTACCTACCCTCACCTGGTATGAGTTTACTTTTTGCTAAACTCTTGTGGGTACTTACTTCCGAGGTGCTCAACACTGAACTATCCTCTAATAGAAGTAAGATCTTAGCACCCGTTTTTTGCAATGCTCCCGGTGAGTATTTTTACTCCACCTGATGCATTTTTGCTAGGTTTTTTTATAAGCCTCATTCTGCAAGGCTTAGGTGAGTATGCACCCTCACCCGGTGTGAATGATAAGCCTCATTCTGCAAGGCTTAGGTGAGTACACACCCCCACCCGGTGTGAATGATAAGCCTTTTTCGCAAGGCTTAGGTGAGTACACACCCCCACCCGGTGTGAATGATAAGCCTTTTTCGCAAGGCTTAGGTGAGTACACACCCCCACCCGGTGTGAATGATAAGCCTTTTTCGCAAGGCTTAGGTAAGTACACACCCCCACCCGGTGTGAATGATAAGCCTTTTTCGCAAGGCTTAGGTGAGTACACACCCCCACCCGGTGTGAATGATAAACCTTTTTCGCAAGGCTTAGGTGAGTACACACCCCCACCCGGTGTGAATGATAAACCTTTTTCGCAAGGCTTAGGTGAGTACACACCCCCACCCGGTGTGAATGTTAAGCCTTTTTCGCAAGGCTTAGGTGAGTACACACCCCCACCCGGTGTGAATGATAAGCCTTTTTCGCAAGGCTTAGGTGAGTACACACCCCCACCCGGTGTGAATGATAAGCCTTTTTCGCAAGGCTTAGGTGAGTACACACCCCCACCCGGTGTGAATGATAAGCCTTTTTCGCAAGGCTTAGGTGAGTACACACCCCCACCCGGTGTGAATGATAAACCTTTTTCGCAAGGCTTAGGTGAGTACACACCCCCACCCGGTGTGAATGATAAGCCTTTTTCGCAAGGCTTAGGTGAGTACACACCCCCACCCGGTGTGAATGATAAGCCTTTTTCGCAAGGCTTAGGTGAGTACACACCCCCACCCGGTGTGAATGATAAGCCTTTTTTGCAAGGCTTATAGGATGAACTTTTTTGTAGTCAATCCTATGATCATCTGTTTTTTTTGGAGATGAGTTGACGGCTTACTGTTTTTGGTCATGCGTCTCTGGGGAGTAATTGATTTTTCTTTTTGACTTTTCTGTTTTAGTCATCTGGTTTTACCAGGGATTTCTGTATTTTGGCTTTTCTTGTTTTAGCCATCCGGCTTTTGCCGGGGATTCTTTGATTTTGGCTTTTTTGTTTAGCCATGGGGATTTCATTGTTTTGGCTTTTTCTTTTAGCCATCCGGTCTTGATCGGGGATTCTTTGTTGGTTGCCTCTTATTTAGGCAGGAATCTTCTGGGGATTTTGATTTCTATTAGTTGCGCCTCTTGATTAGGCGGAAATCCACTTGGTGAGATTTTTGTTTGGTTACGCCTCTTGATCAGGCGGAAATCCTCTGGGGATTTGAGCTTTTTGTTGATTGTGCCTTTTGTTTAGGCAAGAACCCACTTGGGGATGTGATTTCTATTTGGTTGTGCCTCTTGATTTAGGCATATGCTTCAATAGTGGTGAAGACTTAGGTTTTGGATTGCCTCCTGCATAGGTTGATTTCCCGTTTCTTGGGGATATTGGCTTTTTGCTTGCCTGTTGGAAGTGAAGACTTTGCTTTTCACTGGGGATATCTGTATTTGGGAATTTATACGCGATTCCCTGAGGATATAAACTTGTAGTTTTGCCTTCATTTCGTAGGCTCGCTGGGGATTTTCTTTTTGGTGATCCACCAGGGATTTGATCATTTTCTGGGGATCTTTTTGAATTGCTCCTTAAGGAGGGATGGAGTTTTTGACTCCTTATTGGATGCTTGTTGTTTGAGCTGGCTTTGACTATGCTCTTATTCCTGCTGGGGAATGGGTTTGTATGTGCGCCTTTTATGAACATTGGCTTTTTTCTTTGGATGAAAAGATATTTTTTCTTTTCTTTTTGGTGATCCCTGGGGAATTTTCTTTTGCTTCTTGGGGATCAAATCCTTGGTTTGATTTTTTATGATGGAGTCTTGGCTCCGACTTTTGTGAAGTTCTTTTATTGAGCGGGATGAAGAGATTTTCTTCTTTTCTCTTTTTTGGGATTCACCAAGGAGTCTGTTTCCTGGGGGTCCAAATTTGATGATGGAGTCTTGGCTCCTGGCTTTGTGAAGCTCTTATTTGAGCTGGAAGATGGAAAAAATCTTTTTATTTTCCTCTTTTTGTAGACGTTTCTTGATATGCTCTGTTAGGAGACATTTATTTGACCTTTTTCTGTAGTGGCCTTTGTTAGGGGATGAAAAGTTTTTTCTTTCTTTTCCTTTTGTTGCCCCCTGGTGATTATGGAGGATTTGACTCCGTTTTTTCTTTGATGGACTCTTGAGTAGTCCTTATTCTCCTTTGGTGAATGAAGCGTAGATTATGGATGATTTTGCTTGTTGACTCATGTGGCGACGAAGCTCGAGTCGTGAGATAATC
>OY731402.1:39456140-40038454 GCA_963425845.1 Sphenostylis stenocarpa | reverse complement strand
TCGGACTCAATCCATTCGCCTTCAGTTTCAGGGGTCCACGGAGATTCATCAATCACAGACATGATGTGTTTTAGGTTCTGTTTTAGTCATATATTTTATTATTCATTTTATTTTTGAAAGAATAATAAATAGAAGAGGGAAAGGAATGAATATGACAAAATGCCTCGTATATTAATGAAGATGAAGATGTATGTACAAGCCCTTTTAATCAAAATTCCTGCGGCCATGGGCGGGGACCGTAGGAGATATAGAGAAAAGCTTAAGAAGAAAAGACCCTAGGGCTGATCCTCCCAGTCCTCCCTCTCTGCTACTCTGGCTTTGACAGAGGTTTGTCATCCGTGTTGGAAGCAGAGGCATCAAAGGTTATCCAACCAGCGTCGATTAATTCTTGGACCTTATACTTCAAGGTCAAGCAGTTGTCGGTTGAATGCCCAGGTGCATCCGAGTGGTAACTACATTTTTCATTGGGCTTGTACCATTCGGGATAGGGAGGTTCTAGCTGCTTCTTGGGAGGAACGCGTGCCAAGAGGCTGGCTTCCAACAGCTGGGGCAGTAGCTTTGCATAGGAGGTGGGAATAGGAGTGAACTTCCTCTCCTTTCTTCGTGGCTTCCGCTCTGTCTGAGGGGTGGAGGAAGGGGTTGCAAAATTAATGGCGTGCACGACTTCCTCCTTCTTTTTGAAGGGCTTTTTGAATGAGGTGCTGGAAGGAGAAGGTCGTGCTATTTTTTCACTCCTCAGCCCTTTCTCCACTCTTTCTCCTACAGTGACTATGTCTGAGAAGAGATTGGAGGTACTGGCTATTGCCTTATCGTAGTATGCTCCGGTCAGTGAGTCTATGAACATAGCCACTGTTTCTTTGTCCGTCAAAGGAGGCTCTATTTGGGCGGTCATTTCCCTCCACCTTTGGGCATACGCTTTGAATGCCTCGTCATTCCGTTTGCTCAGAGCTCTAAGATCTGACCTGTCGGGTGTCAGATCGATGTTGTAACGGTAACGATGGAGGAAAGCGTCTGCCAGCTGTTTCCAGTTCTGGGCCTGCCCTCTCTCTAACTGCATGTACCAGTTAAGCGCGGTGTCCGCCAAACTCTCCTGGAAGCAGTGGATTAGGAGCTTCTCGTTTTCAGCGTGGGCGGCCATCTTACGACAATACATCGTAAGATGGTTTTTAGGGCAGGTCATCCCAGCGTACTTGGGGAAGTCCGGGATTTTAAATTTGGGAGGGAAGCGGATGTTCTTCACGAGGCACATGTCGGCCACCTCCTTGACGTCGAAGTTGTGCCCCTCAACCGCCTTGAGCCTCTCCTCCAGAGCAGAGAGTTGTTGTTTGGTCACCTCTGGAGTAAGGATGTGTGCAGTCTTAGCATCCTTCTCGTCATAGAAGTATTCTTCTTCGTCCTCTTCATGGGGAGGGACGTGTTCAGCTTGGCCTTCGCCCTTGCTCTGACCCTGGCGCACGACCTCCATTAATTGGGTCACCTGCTCGCGGAGGGTATTGACCTCTGCAGTGAGCTTTCGGTTCTGCTCCTCTAAATTTTCCATTGCTCTTGCCTTTTATGCACGAGTGCGAGTAGGGAGAGGACCAACCACTTTCTAGAATGCCCGAAAAAGGTTTATTAATGCATGTTGAGTGCTTAAACTAACATGGATATGTTTATGCATGAGAGATTTTGTCTGAATGATGCTGCATGCGCTATCACCCCTTTTTTTTAATTTTCTCTCTTGGTTTTTCTTTACTCATGGTATGATGTGGTATGAATGATTTTGACTTTGTCAGAAGTTGATTTATTTTTTTGGTATTTTGGTATTTTGATTTTTTATTTGATGTTTATTTGTTTATTTTATAGCCTTTTATCTCTTCTGTCAGAACTGCGTGGCTACTTAGCTTGCAAAGAACCTGAAACTAGGCTAGCTAAAAGGCAGACTGTCCGAGATAAAATATGGCTTTTTGTGAAAGAATTTTTAACGTCCCTTATCTCTTCTGTCGGAACTGCGTGGCTATTTAGCTTACAAAGAACCTGAAATCAGGCTAGCTAAAAGGCAGACTGTCCGAGATAAGGGTCTTTATTTGCGAAAAAATATTTTTTTGGTTTTTGTTTTGTTGTTTGTTTATGCTATGCAACATACAAATGCAACAATCAAATGCACACACAATTCGATCATCCCCGAACCAGCGAGGTTTCGTTTTTTTATCACGAGGTAGGGTTTTCCTGCAGAAAAGTGCATTGGCCAGGGTTGGTTCTAACTGTTCTCACCAAGCTAAGGCCCCCAAGGTGCCCCCATTATAGGGTCCCCACTCTCCAGCCGTCCGACCATGCTTAGCACTAAGGCCATAGTCAGTCTTGTTGCCAAAAGAGGAAGGTTATCACCTTGAGTGGTGGTTTCCGATCACATTGGTGGGCTCAAGGCCCTCACTACAGCGAACCGTACCTGCCACCCACTCCCTATGGTTATCTCACTTGCCCGCGGGTATAGGGGGAACTGTTGTGTGCAAGGGATAGTGTGCAGTTTATATTTCAAGCAATTTGCGCAAGTATAAACAAACAACAATTTATTAAAGCCAAACATTAAAACATGTTATAAATACAAGTTAAGGGCAAAAGTGTTATTTTCTTGGTTTATTTATTATTTAAGCCGGCCTATCACTAAATGGGATCAACTCTCGAGGCTTCCCCAGTGGAGTCGCCATCTGTCGCCGCCGTCTCAAAAGAGAAGGTCGGTCGGAGCGACGCGATGGTTTTTCGACCCTTTTTATTTTCGCGTTTTTTATGGGTGGTTACAACGCCTTTAGGTTGTCCGATAACCGGGCTAACCTAGGGGCGAGGTTTTCGAAATGTGTCCTTGGGTTGTCCGATAACCGGGCTAACCCAAGGACTTATTTATTTTGGGTTCTATGGAGTCGCCACCGATGTTTTTACCAGAAACATCGGAAAATGTTTTTAAAAGGCGTTGGTTTTCAAAAACCAACTTTGGTCATTAGAACCAGAGTTGGGTAAGGGATTTAGTTACGTGTAAAGGGAGTATTAGTCCCTTTACGACGCCCCTTTCGGGTTCCCTATGATAGGCCAACTTTTATTGTTAATAAATAAACCGGAAAATATACTTTTGCCCTTTTTATTATGCGAAATTTAAAGTGATGACTACATGGCCCTAATCTATTGCATAATTTAAATTAAAGCGAGTAAAAGTAGTGGGGAGAAATTAAACCTCCGAAGCAAGCTTTGTTTTATATTTCTTTAAAATAAATGGGTGCTTTTTGGCAGCCCTTCACTCTACAAGACGCCGAAAACTCTTTTGGACGCCGAAAAACGCTCTCAAAGACACTCAGAAACTCCGGAAATGCGTCGAAGGGATTCTAGAGAGAAGTTTTAGAGAGAAGGGAGAGCTAGAAGCTTGTGGTGTGTGGAAATGAGGGGGGGGGGGAGAGCCCTTATTTATAGGTTTTCGCGCTGTCAGATGGCGAGACCGCCGGTCTCATCTGACAGGGTCGAGACCGCCGTCTCGTCCAACAAGACCGCCGTCTCGCCCTGTCAAACGCGAAGAGACCGCCGTCTGGGGAAACGAGACCGCCTTCTCGTCCTTCGCAGGTGGCGAGACCGTCGTCTCGTCAAGCGAGACGGCGGTCTCGCCACTTGCCTGAGGCGAGACGGCGGTCTGGGAAGTCCAGACGGCGGTTTCGTCCCAACAAGGCGAGAAAACTTATTTTTTGGTACAGAAACTCCCTCCTATCCTAGTATGGGGCCTAATAGTCTCTCCTAATGGCTTATTAGGCTTCGTCCATCTTCAAATAGGAGGTCTTCTGCTCTTTATTTGGAGGCGGGGCAAGATTTGGGGTCTACACATAAAATGTTTTTAGACCAGGTCCTATTACCTCTTTCAAAAAAAAAAAAAAAACTCTTCCATAATTCGAGACCGTCGTCTGGCTACCCCAGACCGCCGTCTCGATTACCCAACAAGACGAGACTGCCGTCTGGACCAACCAGACCTCCGTCTCGACACAGGCGAAAAACGAGACCGCCGTCTCTCTCAACAAGACCGCCGTCTCGCTTAAGCCCAACGTCGAGACCGCCGTCTCGATGGACCAGACCGCCGTCTCGACTTGGAGGAGACACGAGACCGCCGTCTCGCCCACCCAGACGGCGGTCTCGATTTTGAAAAATTCCCTATATATAGGGGGCGCGCTTGGGGGCTTCCTCACAACTCCCCTTGCCTCTAGAACTTCCTTTCTCTCAACTCCTGCATTCCCAAGCACTCTCTGGTCAAAATGTTTGGTAGGAGCGCCTCCAGGAAGAGAAGGAGCACCGCCGGTGCCAGTAGTTCCGCGGCACCACCGTCCCAGAACCCTTCTCAAATGACGCCACAGCACCAGGCCCGCCTTAAAAATATCCGGACCTACCAGTGGCACCCAATGCTCAAGCTGGATTTCAACATCCTAGTTGAATTCGGATGGGAGGATGACGTCCGGGCCCATCTAGATAGCATCGGGTGGGGCTTCCTGTTGCAACCACCACCTACACACGTGTACCCGCAGGCGGTGCTGGAGTTCCTAGCCTCCGTCTCCTACTCTGAGAGCCCCTCCACGGTCCCGGGCCTACAGCCCACCAAGATGGTGACCTATTTTATGGGTGGGCAATACCAGACCTCCACCCTCAAAGAATTCAACATAGCCATCGGGTTCGTCCGGCCCGAGGACGCCATGACCCAAGAATACAGTGACGCCATCTGCTCATGGCCCACCAACCTTACCGCCGCCGAGATGTGGCATGAGCTCACGGGAGCCACCACACTGCCCACGCTGATGAGGGGATCCGCACTTCCCCCAGCACTCCGTATCTACCACAAGCTGTTGGCAGGAACCATACATGGGAGGAAAGAGAGTCAGGGCAAAATATTCCTCCCTGACCTCTTCGTACTGTATTGCATGAGCCAGAAGCGGCGCTGCAACCCCGGGTACTTCTTCCTGAAAGCCCTCAAGGACTTCGGGCACAGATCCACGGGGGCCGTCCTCATGGCTCCACTCATCACTCCCCTGGCAGAGAGTTTGGGGTGCCCTGGCCGGGAGGAGCTGGCCCACAACCTGCGACCCGAATCCATCAGCGGGTCGATCTTGGTCAGCATGGGAATGCTGATTCGCAGAGGGACCCAGCTGGCCCTCCATCCCACACTAGATTTTGCATTGGAACTCCAGGATGCAATGCATGATCTGCCTACACCTCCCGAATTCCAGTAGCAGCAACAACCACCACGGTATGCGGACGACTTCGCTGGCATGCACCGCCACATGAGCGATCTATGCTAGCAGTTCGACCATATGACTGTGAGGCAGGAGCAAATATCCCAGAGGCAAGAGGAACTATCCCAAAGGCAAGATACCTTTGACACCTGGCTGGGAGAAATGTACCAGCACCAACAGGACATGCGCCACGAATGGACGACATTCCAGCAAGAGTACCGGGATGAAGCCCAAGAACAGGCGGACTTCTGGTATCATATGTACCAGCACTTCCCTCCACAGGGATCGGGTCCAGAGGATAGCCCTTAGGATAGTACTTGCAAAAATAGGGTTGTAATAAAATTCCCCCCATAAATAAAATTTTATTTCATGCATCTTTTTGCCATCCTTTCCAAAAGTCGGCGCAACACGAAAAAAAAACTAAGAGTAAAAAGACGTACGCTCAATAAAAAAGCCAAAAAATCCTAAATCATGAGAAAAAAGAGATAAAACTGCGAGAAAAAGGCAGGATTAAGCCATCACCTCAATCAACAAAATTTCGACTACCAAATCAGAGTCGAATAGAAGACAAGACTCATCCGACCAACCAGCAGGGATCGGATGATCACCACCAAAAGAACAAAAACAAAGAATCCCTAACCACCAGCAGAGCTCGATGAAACACCCAGCAAATCCCGAGCCGGATGATCATTCAGAGGTCAAGAACAATAAACCAAACACAAAACACTCCCCAGAGTCCGCATGAGCTACCGGCATGGCCGCCACTACCACCCAGTGGACCAAACCAGCACACAAGGAGTGCCTGATCGGCGCATGAGCCACCCGAGCAGTAAGCCGCCACCACCACCAGTCCTACCCAGTAGACTGTACCAGCCAGATAGGGGGTTTATACCTATCAACCTGCGCACGTGTTGCGCCTGATCTGCGCTCGAGCTGGATCAGTAAGTCGCACTACCACCCTGATGGGGGGTTCATACCCATCCAGTCCCACACAACGGACTGTACCACCCTGATGGGGGGTTCATACCCATCCAGTCCCACACAACGGACCGTACCAGCCTGATGGGGGGTTCATACCCATCCAGTCCCACACAACGGACTGCAACTACCAGCCTGATGGGGGGTTCATACCCATCAACCGAAGGATCGGCTACCGTTAGAAGGAGTATCCTGAGGTTTTACCACGTGTCCACCGAAGGGATCGGCTACCGTCAGAAGGAGTATCCCGGAAGTGCACGAATACACAATTTTCCCCAGAAGATCACCCGCCGCATAGACGAAACATCTGAAGGGCAACCGGGCAAGAGGGTCAAATCCTTTACCTTCCTGTCAATCTGTCTGGCACAACAGACCAACAGTTGACTAGTCAGGTAAAGGGGGGGCAGCTGTAGACCCCAAATCTTGCCCGACCTCCAAATAAAGACCAGAAGACCTCCTATTTGAAGATGGGCGAAGCCTAACAAGCCATTAGGAGAGACTATTAGGCCCCATACTAGGATAGGAGGGAGTTTCTGTGCCAAAAAATAAGTTTTCTCGCCTTGTTGGGACGAGACCGCCGTCTGGATTTCCCAGACCGCCGTCTTGCCCCATGCAAGTGGCGAGACCGCCGTCTCGCTTGACGAGACGGCAGTCTCGCCACCTGCGAAGGGCGAGACGACGGTCTCGCTTCCCCAGACGGTGGTCTCGCCGCGTTTGACAGGGCGAGACGGCGGTCTCGTTGGACGAGACGGCGGTCTCGACCCTGTCAGACGAGACCCGCGGTCTCGCCACTGACAGGCGCGAAAACCTATAAATAGGGGTCCTCCCCCCCTCATTTCCACACACCTCAAGCATTAGCTCTGCCTTCTCTCTAAAAACTTCTCTCTAGAATCCCTCCGACGCATTTCCGGAGTTTCTGAGTGTGTTTAAGAGCTTTTTTCGGCGTCTAGAAGAGTTTCCGACGTCTTGTAGAGTGAAGGGCTGCCAAAAAGCACCCTCTTTTCAAAGAGAAATATAAAACAAAGCTTGCTTCGGAGGTTTAATTTCCCCCTCTCTACTTTTAACGCTTTAATTTTAATTATGCAATAGATTAGGGTCATGTAGTCATCACTTTAAATTCTGCATAATAAAAAGGGCAAAAGCATCTTTTTCGGTTTATTTATTAACAATAAAAGCTGGCCTGTCATAGGGAACCCGAAAGGGGCGTAGTAAAGGAACTAATACTTCCTTTACCACGTAACTAACTCCCTTACCCAACTCTGGTTCTAATGACCAAAGTTGGTTTTCGAAAACTAACGCCTTTTAAAAAAACCTTTTCCGATGTTTCCGGTAAAAACATCGGTGGCAACTCCATAGAACCCAAAAATAAACAAGTCCTTGGGTTAGCCCGGTTATCGGACAACCCAATGACACCTTTCGAAAACCTCGTCCAAAGGTTAGCCCGGTTATCGGACAGCCTAAAGGTATTATAACCACCTATAAAAAACGCGAAAAACAAAAGGGTCGAAAAACCATCGCATCGCTCCGACCGCCTCTTTTTCAGACGGCGGCGACATCCTCAAATTGTAAAACACCCATGTGAGCAACATGCTCATGAAAGACCTTGGGCAGAAGTCCTTTAGTTAGAGGATCTGCTATCATGGAGTTTATCCTTTAGTGTTCTAGGAAAATCTGTCCAATTTGTACTCTTTCCTTAACAATACAGCTGATTTGTTGTCACAATATAACTTAAGTGGTCTTTCAATGCCTTTCACAATTTGCAGCTCTGTGACAAAATTTCTCAGCCATATTTCCTGATTTGATGCCTCATAGCATGCTACAAATTCTTGACATCCTGCAAAATTTGAGTCAGAAAACCCAGCGATCTCCAACTGGTCTGACCTCCTGTATGTGAGCATATAATCTTTTGTTCTCTTTAAATATCTTATGACCCTTTTTGCTGCTTTCCAATGGTATATTCCTGGATTGCTTAAATATCTGCCTAGAACCCCAACTATGTATGCTATGTCTGGACACGTACATATTTGGGAATACATCGAACTCCCTACAGCTGATGCATAAGGAATATTTTGCATTTTCTCAATTTCAAAAATCCCCTTTAGGCACTGATTGAGACTAAACTTGTCCCCCTTTACACTTGTGATACACACAATCATCAACAATATTCATCTCGAAGCCAAATGTGAGAATTACTTGATGAAATTTGTAGTACCATTGACGAGATGCTTGTTTTAGTCCATAAATGGATTTTGTCAGTTTGCAAACCATATTCTTTGAATCTCCTTGCACAAAAATTTCTGGTTGTACCATATAAATCGTCTCATCAATGTTGCCATTGAGAAACGCCGTCTTGACATCCATTTGATGAAGCTCCAAATCATAATGTGCTACAAGAGCCATGATTGTCCTAAAAGAGTCTTTCGATGAAACTGGAGAGAAAGAGACTTTAAAGTCAATCCCTTCCTTTTGGATATAGCCCTTATCTACTAGATGAGTCTTATACCTTTCCACATTACCTTTAGAATTCCTTTTGGTCTTAAATATCCACTTGCAACCAATGAGTTTCATACCTTCTGGTAATGGGACAAGTTCCCAAACCTTATTGTCTTGCATGGACTTATACTCCTCCTTCATTGCTTCAATCCACTTTTGAGAGTTAGAACCTTGCATAGCTTGACGGAAGTTAACTGGGTCATCTTCCATTATATCATTATTTTCCTCATGTTCCTAAAGAAATATCATGTAATCATCCGAAATAGCACTTCTTCTTTCTCTAGTGGATCTCCGCAAAGTTATTGGCTCATGATGCACAGGTTCTTGAGGATCTTGAGTTTTTCTTCATGAACAACCAAATCATCTAGAGTAAGGGGTTCATCAACAATGCCTTGTGGAGGTTCCGAACTTAATTTATCAAAAGTAACTATTTGAATCGGTTCTGAAATTGTTACCGATTCTTCCTCCAAGACAAAGTTCCTCATTTTATTCTTCCCCCCAAACTCAATATCCTCAAAGAACGTAGCAGTTCCCGTCTCAAAAATTGTCTTTAATATGGGATCATAAAATTTATATCCCCTGGATCTTTTAGCATAACCAATAAAATAACTACTTACTGTTCGAGAGTCCAATTTCTTTTCATTTGGCTTATAAGGCCTTGCCTTAGTTGGACAACCCCACACATGAAAATGCTTCAGACTAGGTTGTCGCCCAATCCAAAGCTCATAAGGTATTTTGGTAGCTGCTTTAATTGGTACTCTTTTTAGAATATAAGTTATCGTATTTAATGTCTCTCCCCAAAGTAATTCCAGTAAGGTGGAATGACAAATCATACTCTTTACCATATCTTTAAGAGTGTAACACAAGCCCAAACGTCACGATTCGATTGTGACCTGAGCACTTGTGCCATAATGCACCTGAGTGAGTATTTTCAATTTTACATTTAGTACCACGTGATTCTGTATTAAGGGTTTCATTATAGGTGACCACAATATCAAGTAAATACTGATTATCATAAGTCAAAAGTGAACCAGTTCCAACAATATCTGAATTAAAAGACAAACTGAACTTATTATTCCCAAATGAACACAAATAACCTAATTTGTCCAAATAAGAAACTGAAACCAAATTCCGTCTAAATGAGGGCACAACAAAAGTGTTTTCCAAATTCAAATAAAAAACCAGTACTCAATAAAAATTTAAAATGCCCTATAGCTTCCACCTCTACCGATTTGCCATCTCTAACATAAATCCATCTTTCAAAATCAATTGGCTTCTGGTAGTTTAGGCAACCCTTTCTTTTCACGCCAAGCATGATATTTAGCACATTTCTTCTTTACATGTCCAGTCTTATTGCAAAAGAGACATTTGTTTTCTTGAGTTTGTTTCTTTTGTTCTGGACCCTTAGCAGCTTCTTTCTCGAGATCCTCTAATCTTTTTCTTTTGCCCTTAGCCTTAGAGGTGCTTGCAAAATGAGCACTTTCTGTCTTGTCTTGCTTTAGTCTTTCCTCTTCTTGTACGCAATGTGAAATGAGCTCATTAATATGTTGAACATACAAGGATATGAATGTTGAACATACAAGGATATGAAGCTTGTAGATTTTGAATGATGATTCAAGAATAAAGGACTTAAAGATTTGAAGACTTGTAATGATATGTAATAACTATGATTTTATGTTTTTGAGTCTGTAATATTAGAGTCCAAGATAACCAACACATAGACCACTCTTTAAAAGTTCTAAAAACTCATTTTTATCAAAAATTTATTGGAATAATCGTTTAAACCACAAGATAATCGATTATTACAGAAAGAAAACCATTTTCAATATTTTCTCACTGGATTAATCGATTAAATGGCTTGTTAATCGATTAACTGGGTAAAGTAATCGATTAAATGGGTTGTTAATCGATTATCTAACCCTGTATTGCTTTTCTACGAGAATGACTCTAGAATAATCGATTAACAATTAAGATAATCGATTATTTGGGTCTGTTATGTGTTTTGAAATTCAAAATTGGATCAAGTTTCGAAAATCCTATTTCCAATTCATCAAGTTTCGAAAATCCCTAATTCTCAAACCCTATTCTCTCTACTTAAGGTTCTCTAAGGCTCTCTGTAAAAACAACAACCTTTTTCATACAAAAGTTAAGAGTTGTGACTGCTAGAGAACTGTTTGTAGGGAAGAAAAATGGGCTTTTGAAAACCTAGTGTGGGCTAGAAGCGATAAGAATCACTGAGTGGGTTTCTTGGTGGATTGTGTGTTGTGCCGTCTCTAGGAAAAATTGTTCTTCATCCTTTGTGGATTCAAAGGAGGTGTTCATCTCTTGTGTGACTCAAGAGAGGTGTTTTCTTTACCTTATCTTTTCAATTTGTAAACTGTTTGTAAATTGTGATTATAGTGACAGCGTTAATCCTCTGTTTGAGTGATTAGCAACTAGACGTAAGGTCTTTTGATCCAAACCAATATAAATCAATTGTGTAATCTTCTATCCCTTATCTATTTACTTTACACAACATTTTAATCGGTGAAATTTGGGAAAAATTTTAAAACCCTAATTTTTGTTTAAGAAACTAATTCACCCCCCCTCTTAGTTATTGTCCGTAAACGCAAACATTCTGTTGCGCGATTCTAACAAGTGGTATCAGAGCTTGCTTTGATAGTCATTCAATTTGCAAAAATGGCTGGACAAAATCAAACGTTTGTCGAGGGTGCTTCTATCAATAGACTCCCACTTTTTGCGGGACAAAATTATCCTTTTTGGAAAGTTAGAATGCAAATATTTTTAGAGTCTATTGATAGAGGTGTTTGGGACGCAATTTTAAACTGACCCTTTATTCCTAAAATTACTGAAAACGGAGAAGAGGTACCAAAACCATTTTCCAGATGGTCGACTAAAGAAAATAGAAAAACCCAATATTATGTTAGGGCTAGAAATATAATTTCATCTGCTTTAACCCTTGATGAATTTTACAGGATATCGGTTTGTAAGAGTGCTCAAGAAATGTAGGAAATGATAAGAGTAACTCACGAAGGTACCAATGACGTTAAAAGAGCAAGAAAGAACTTATTGATTCAAGAGTATGATATGTTCCAGATGTAACAAGGGGAAACAATTTTTGACGTTCAAAAGCGTTTCACACATATTGTGAACCATCTCACCGGGTTAGGTAAGATTTTTGATATTGATGAGTTAAATGTAAAAATTCTTAAATCTTTGGATAGGAAATGACAACCTAAGGTGACGATCATCACGAAGTCACAAAATCTTGCTACCATGTCTATGGCGACGCTCTTTGGAAAATTGAGAGAACATGAACTTGAACTCGGAAGGCTAAATGATGAAGAAGGCCAACATCAAAAGAGGAATCTTATCTTCAAAACTGAAATTTCCAAGAGTAAGAACAAGAAGGACTCTCATGATAAAGAAATTTACAAAGTTCATGAAAGCCAAAGGGAAGCAACCCTTCAAAGGTAAGGGAAAGGTAAGAGAAAATACTTCTTTAAATTTTAAATGTTATGGTTGTGGTGAAACAGGACATGTAAAAATTGATTGTCCAAATAAGAAAAATGAAGATCATAAAGGTAAGAAATTCTTCAAGAAGAAAGTATACACTTCTTGGGATGATAGTGACTCAAGTTCGGAGTCAAGTGATTCAGAAATTGAAGCAAACATTTGCTTGATGGCAAATGACAACATCTCTTCCGACTTTGAGGTTAGTGATTCTGATTCTTCCTCAAATGATGATGAAAATATTATGATGCTTTACAAAATTCATATGGAGAATTGTTTACTACTTTTAAGGACTTGAAAAATGAAAATAAATCTGTGAAAAAGTATTTGAATAAATCCGAAAAAGAGGTGGAGTCCTTAAAAACGAAAATTGTATGTTTAGAGGAAAAAGATAATAAGAATATAACATGTGCATCATGTAAAGAGTATGAATATGATATTGATATACTTAGCTATTTGCTTGATAAAGCTAAGAAAGAAATAAGTGATAGTTATAAGGATAAGGCTATTGTTCAAAATAAAGAAAACTATCATGTTCCATTGAAAAAGGCTAAAAGTAGAAATAGAAGAGTATGGGTTGAAAAAGGAACTAAAACTTCACAAGTTAGAAATGTATCATATTCAAAGATTACATCTAATGCATGCTTTTATTGTATGAAACATGGTCATACTTCAAATAGGTGTAGAATTAAGCATTTTGGTGTTCCTAAAGGAAAATATGTTTGGGTTCCTATAGTTAAATGATTTGATTGTCTCTAACCCCAAGGACCCAAAAGTTATGGGGACCTAAGATTCTCATGTTCTTGTTTTGTAGGAAACTTCCAAATCCAAGAAGTCTATGTGATAGTGGATGTTCAAAACATATGACCGGAGACAAAATGAAATTTGTGAGTTTCAAAGCTAAAGAACAAGGATATGTAACCTATGGGGACAACCACAAAGGAAGAATACTTGGAATAAAAAACATTGGTGGTGCAAATACTTTGGAGATAAAGGATGTGCTTCTTGTTGATGGGCTAAAACATAATCTCCTAAGTATAAGTCAACTTTGTGACAAAGTATTCAAGGTAATCTTTGAAAGTAAGTTTTGCACCATACATTTAAAGGATTCTGAAAATATAGCATTGAAAGGAATTAGGCATAATAATATATACTTGATTGATTTGGATTGTGTTCCTAACACTAGTATAACATGTTTAGTTGCTAAGGAAGAAAATCCATGGTTATGGCATAAGAGAGCGGCTCATATAAACATGCATCAATTAAACAAACTAATATCAAATGACTTAGTTGTTGGTTTGCCTAAGTTAAAATTTGAAAAAGATAGATTATGTGATGCATGTCAAAAATGTAAACAAGTGAAATCATCCTTTAAATCTAATAATGTTATTTCCACATCAAAACCTTTAGAACTATTACACTTAGATTTATTTGGTCCATCTAGGATAAAAAGTTTTGGTGGAAATTATTATGCTCTTGTAATTGTTGATGATTTTACTAGATATACTTGGACATTTTTCTTAATATTAAAAAGTGAAGCTTTTAAGGTCTTTAGGAAATTTGCCAAGAAAATCCAAAATGAGAAAGACTTAAGAAATAAGGTGTTAAGAAGTGACCATGGTGGAGAATTTCAAAATGAATGGTTTGAAAATTATTGTGAGGAAAATGGTATTTTGCATAATTTTTCTGCACCTAGGACTCCCCAACAAAATGGTGTAGTAGAAAGGAAAAATAGGTCACTAGAGGAACTTGCTAGAACAATTTTGAATGAATCAAATGTTCCTAAGTATTTTTGGGTTGATGCTGTAAGTACTGCATGTTATGTATTGAATAAGATGCTTATTAGGCCAATTATAAAATCAACTCCTTATGAACTGTTAAATGGTAGAAAGCCTAATGTTGCTCATTTAAAAATATTTGGATGTAAATGCTTTGTTTTAAATAATGGAAAAGATAACTTAGGAAAATTTGACTCAAAAGCCGATGAGGGCATTTTCTTAGGTTATTCACTAACTAGCAAATCATATAGAGTTTTCAATAGAAGAACTTTGAATGTTGAAGAATTTGTACATGTCACCTTTGATGAAATTGTAGACCTTGAGGGAAATCCTCTTGAGTCAAATAAAGAATTTGCAGGTGATTATGAGTACATAAGAGAGGCTCTAGAAGAAATGTACTTGAATGAGAATGAGTCATCTCAACCAACTAAATTAGCAAAAGAGTGGCAATCACCAAGAGGACTTTCAATGGTCAATATAATTGGTGATATCTCAAAAGGGGTAAGAACTAGAAATATGACAAATTTCTGTATGTCTGTAGCTTTTGTTTTACAAATAGAACCCAAAAGTGTTGAAGAAGCTCTTAAAGATGACCAATGGTGCATAGCAATGCAAGAAGAACTTAATCAATTTGAAAGGAATCAAGTCTGGGAATTAATTCCAAGAGAAGAATATCACAAGTGATTGGAATAAAATGGGTATTTAGAAACAAACTTGATGAAGATGGAAATATAACAAAGAACAAAGCCAGACTCGTTGCCAAAGGTTACTGTCAAGAGGAAGGTATTGATTATGATGAAACTTATGCTCCTGTTGCCAGGTTAGAGGCTATACGCCTACTTCTTGCTTATGCCTCATTGATGAAATTTAAATTATATCAAATGGATGTTAAAAGTGCATTTTTAAATGGGTTTATCAAAGAGGAAGTATATGTGGAACAACCCCCTGGATTTGAAGATTTTAAATATCCCAATCATATTTTTAAATTAAAGAAAGCTTTATATGGTCTGAAACAAGCTCCTAGGTCTTGGTATGAAAGATTAAGTAGTTTTCTAATTTCAAATGACATTTCCAGAGGAAAAATTGATTCCACCCTGTTTATTAAGAAGGTTAAGGAACATATTCTGTTAGTTCAAGTATATGTTGATGATATTATTTTTGGATCAACTGATAATTCTCTATGTGAAGGATTTGCTAAGATAATACAGGGAGAATTTGAAATGTCAATGATGGGAGAATTAACATTCTTCCTTGGACTTCAAATTAAACAACTCAAAGATGGCATTTTTGTGTCTCAAACCAAATACTGCAAAGAGATTCTCAAGAAATTTGGAATGGACACTTCAAAGGAAGTTAACACACCCATGGGAATATCATGCTATTTAGACAAGGATGAATTAGGTTTGGAAATTAATCAATCTATGTATAGAGGTATGATAGGTTCACTATTATAATTAACTGCAAGTAGATCTGATATTATGCATTATGTTTGTGTGTGTGCTAGATTTCAAGCATGTCCAAAAGAATCTCATTTAACTGCAGTAAAAAGAATTTTAAAATATTTAAAAGGAACTACAAGAACTGGTTTATGGTATATATCTGAAGCTTCTCCTAGCTTAATAGGATATTCTGATGTTGATTATGGTGGATTTAAGATTGATAGAAAGAGTACTAGTGGAACATGTCATATGTTTGGATCATCTTTAGTATCGTGGCATTCTAAGAAACAAGCATGTGTTGCTTTGTCCACAACTGAAGCTGAATATATTGCAGCTGGTAATTGCTGTGCACAAATCCTATGGATGAAGCAACAACTAGAAGATTATAATATTTTTCTAGATAATATTCCTTTGATGTGTGATAATACAAGTGCAATCAATCTTACTAAAAATCCAGTAATGCACTCTAGAACTAAGCATATAGAGATTAGACATCATTTCTTAAGAGATCATATTAGTAAGGGAAATTGTAAAATTGAATATGTTGATACAAAGCATCAATTAGCAGATATTTTTACTAAACCTCTTCCCAAAGATAGATTCTATGAACTTAGAAGAGACTTAGGAATATTAGAAATAGCTTAAATTCTGCTTAACTGATCAATTTTTGCATGTTGTACTGTAATAATCGATTATATAGGGATTTAATCGATTATCATGTGTCTAAACCTTAAAAAAAATTGATGATCTCTCTGGAATAATCGATTATTTTGGGAAATAATCAATTATCTGCACCAAAATGACCAAAATCAGACAATTCTCTCTAGAATAATCGATTATTTGAAGAAATAATCGATTATCCGCTATTTAATCGATTAACAACACCAGTTAATCGGTTATTATGTTCAGTTGAAGGTTTAATCGATTAACAGAAGCACTTAATCGATTATTCAGCGTCGTTTTTTATAAACTAACCGTTTGTAACGGCTATTTTGGTTCCAACTCTCCTCCAACTAGCCGTTTATGACCGTTAGGATGTTTCTCTATATATAGGAAGGCTCCCATTCACATCTACACACCTCCAAACCTTTAATCAAAGCATTCTACAATCATTCAAGCTCTCTTGTCTCCTCAAAACCTTATTCTTCTCAAAAACTTGGTCAAACTCTCTTGTTTCCTCTCTTCCTAATCTTAATGGCTTCATCATCTCGTGCTAAGATCCCCACAAGGAGAAGATCCGCTCCTGCTTTTCATCCCCGTCCAAATTCAGTTGAAGGATGGATCTCCGACGATGAAGGAAGACAAGAATTCCTGACTTTCTAGAAAGAAAGGGGCATTATCACTCCAAAATATTTTATTGGTGATCAATTCATCAATAGGGGCTTCAACTTTCCAAATCTTCTTGAGTTGCAAGGTGTCCTTCCATTCATTCAAATGCAAGGTACTTACTACCCAAATTTAGTTAGGGTATTCTATTCATGTTTTAAATATAGAGATCATGTAGCCACTTCTAGAGTCAAGGGTGTGGCCATCATCCTTGATGATGATATCTGGGAAAATATTTCCCACTTTCCTTTAAGGGAGGATTCTATCAATGTTCTTGTGGAGTTAGAAGATTTTGATAGAATTATGGCTTACCGCTCATTTCTCCGCAACCCCTCTATGAAAATTGGCCGACTACTATTGGCCGGACCATTAAAGAAAGAAGAACGCATGTTGCTGCATCTCATTGTATGGATTCTGTGTCCTAGAGCAACCAATCATGCACAATGTTCATCTATTGATCTTCGTATTCTTCATGCCATCATGAATAATGAGCCAATTGATTGGGGTAGTCTTGTCTCTATGACCATGCTGAAAGCTAAGTGTCATCCAACCTTTAAAATCCCATATGCTCTTCTTATTTCTCGTATCTTAGATTATAAGGGAGTAAATGTTGAAGGAGAGCAAACGGTCAGGACGATAAATTCAAATCGAATGCTTGACAGCACGCTCACTCAATTACAAATGGTGCATGTAAATGGAATTTACGTTCACAAAGATGATGCTCCCAACATGGCTGAAGATGCTCAAGATTCTGATGAAGAGATGTTTGTTGCTAAGATGCCTGCTAAAAATATTCATACTATTGGGACATCATCTGCTCATCCTACATCCCGTCCGTCTATGGAAGATATGTTGTTTTATATGAATCAAAGAATGCAAGAGTTTTTCACTATCTCTCAAGAATGACATCAGGAAATCATTCGCCATATTTCGGATGTAGATGATAGAGTTTGTAACTTAGAAGATAGATTTGATGCCCAATTTAACAGTGATGAAAGTGAAGAGTTTTTATCTCTTCAACATATCTTCTAGTTTGTAATTAATTTGATTTATGGAATAAAAATGGTATTTTTGCTTTGTTTGAGGGGGAGCTATTTTCTATATTATGCACTTATTGAGGGGGAACTTTCATTTTTTATCATAATCAAAATAGGGGGAGAAATTATTTAAAGCCTCTCATGTTTATTAATTTTAAATGTTGTCTGGTATGTTTAATGTTTTTGTTAGCTGTGACAGACAAAACAGGTTATTACAAAGGGCTTTAAAGGAAATTTTCATCATCATAAAAAAGGGGGAGATTGTTGAACATACAAGGATATGAATGCTGAACATACAAGGATATGAAGCTTGTAGATTTTGATAATGATTCAAGAATAAAGGACTTAAAGATTTGAAGACTTGTAATGATATGTAATAACTCTATTTTTATGTTTTTGAGTCTGTAATATTAGAGTCCAAGATAGCCAACACATAGACCACTCTTTAAAAGCTCTAAAAATTCATTTTTATCAAAAAGTTACTGGAATAATCAATTAAACCACAGGATAATTGATTATTACAGAAAGAAAACCATTTTCAATATTTGCTCACTGGATTAATCGATTAAATGACCTGTTAATCGATTAACTGGGCAAAATAATCGATTAAATGGGCTGTTAATTGATTATCTGGCCCTGTATTGCTTTTCTGCGAGAATGACTCTGGAATAATCGATTAACATTTAAGATAATCGATTATTTGGGTCTTTTATGTGTTTTGAAATTCAAAATTGGATCAAGTTTCGAAAATCCTATTTTTAATTCATCAAGTTTCGAAAATCCCCAATTCCCAAACCCTATTCTCTCTACTTAAGGTTCTCTAAGGCTCTCTGCAAAACCAACAACCTTTTTCATACAAAAGTTAAGAGTTGTGACTGCTAGAGAACTGTTTGTAGGGAAGAAAAAGGGGCTTTTGAAAACCTAGTGTGGGCTAGAAGCGATAAAAATCACTGAGTGGGTTTCTTGGTGGATTGTGTGTTGTGCCGTCTCTACGAAAACTGTTCTTCATCCTTTGTGGATTCAAAGGAGGTGTTCATCTCTTGTGTGACTCAAGAGAGGTGTTTTCTTTACCTTATCTTTTCAATTTGTAAACTATTTGTAAATTGTGATTATAGTGACAGCGTTAATCCTCTGTTTGAGTGATTAGCAACTGGACGTAAGGTCTTTTGATCTGAACTAGTATAAATCAATTGTGTAATCTTCTATCCCTTATCTATTTACTTTACACAGCATTTTAATCGGTGAAATTTGGGAAAAATTTTAAAACCCTAATTTTTGTTTAAGAAACCAATTCACCCCCCCTCTTGGTTTTTGTCCGTAAACGCAAACATTTCACTGCGCAATTCTAACATAAGAGACCATTTATCCTTCTGATAGTTGTAAGATACCTTAAATTGATTAAACGTTGTAGGAAGATAAATCAACACCAAATGAATGAGCAAGTCTTCTGAGAGTTCAAGCTTTAGTGCCTTGAGTTTAAAAACAATATTAGACATGCTCATAATGTACTCCCTGATATTTCCTTTGCCCTAATATTTCATGGAGATCAAGTTCTGAAGAAGAGTGCTTGCCTCCGCCTTATCGCTTTTTGCAAAGCGCTGCTCAATTTTAGCAAGAAATTCTTTGGCACTTGTGATGTTTTCAGAAACAGTGCCCATAAACACCTCCGGGATGTCGCACTTAATGATCATTAGACTCATGCGATTTGAGCGATCCCACTTCTCATAATCTCTTTTCTATTCAGAGGTACTTGAATCCGTAGGAGTAGGGGGTTGCTCAGTCCTTAACGCAAGATCCATATCCATGCAACCAAGAATAATATCAATGTTCTCTTTCCAGTCCTTTAAATTTGTTCCATTGAGGACCAGAACAAAATTTAAATTGGCAGATACAGAAGCAATTGTAGCTGAATTTAGAACACGAGAAATAAACTAATTATGCTCACATTATATAAAAAATAAATAATATATATTTAAATAATGGTTTAACCCATCTCAAGACACTAATGCACCATCAATATCAAGTCTTTTGACGAGAATATTAACTCGCTAGAGGTATCTTGTTGTAATAATCAAACATTGACAATAAAACACGTCCAACAACAAACCAGTCTTTGGATTATCACATGTTTATCATTACAAGTGTATATGCAATTCGACCAAATATTAATCTTTCTTTGGGCCGATTAATACTCGCATGAATATACACAAACACTAACATTCAATATTTTTCATGAACTGTCCAATTCAAGAGAGGTTACTTTGGTGACTTCTTGACTCAATTTGCTCACAAAAAATATTAAACTACCAAAAAATTGAATATTTTATTTATATAACAAAACCAAATATTTAATATTTGCAAACTAATTCAAAAGATAATCACTTCATTAGAATTTCATTATGGATGAACATCTTCCTAGAATCCCATTAGGGATGAACACCTCCTTTGAACAAATCAAAGGATGAAAGCACCTCATTTTCCACCAATGCATAAAGAATGAACATCTCCCTAAAATCACATTAGGGATGACACAGAGATAGTTCTGAGACTCTTTAACACACTGCTCTAAACCCTAAAAGGGGATTAAACAGTAATCACTCAAACCCTAAACAGGGAATTTAACATCAACTTTTCCTAAAGGCAATAAAATAAGAATAGTCACACCTGTGGAAACATTCACCATTTACCTAAGATTCTCTGTGTTGGGAACTCCACAAACACCACCCCCAATTCCAAACCCATCCATATCCACCATGAAAAGAAAACAAAAACAAAACCCAGAAAATAAAATAAAAACAAAAACAACATATTCAAAGAGAACAGAGAACCTAATACAAGAAAGATTGAAATTTAAAATGTAAGAATTAATGGTTGAGTTCAAGAGGGGGGGGTGAATTGAACTTTAGAAATCTTTTTCAAAAAACACTCTTTCTTTGTGGAAGAATGATTAATCTTTATCCAATCTTTTATTAGGCAGATTTGGTTTTAAACAAAGCAAGAATATAAACCAGGAATGAAAAGAGATAAAAGTAGAAATACAACACAAGAGTTTATAATGGTTCACTCTTCCCAAGAGCTACATCCAGTTCTTGACAAATCTGCCAAGTTCCACTAATACCAAGTGAAAATACAAACCAGTAGATATACACCAATCTACCCCAAGAACTACCTTACAACACCACAAGATAGACTCTTGAAAAACCACCCAGCAACCAAACCCAGTTACTGTAACCAGTGCAGATTCAAACCCAATCTACACAATTAGAATTCGTATAAGTATATGAAAAGAATAAACCTGGACTATAGCTTTTACAATATAGAAGTCCAAAAGCAATTTTTCTAACTTAGAACTTTCTCTCTTGAAGATCTTTCAACAATCTTGATCAAAACGCCTTATGATATGAAATGTGTATGAATGCTCAAAGAAAAACACAAATATGAGAGCTCCAAGATTGCTTTCAATTGATTTCCAAATTGTGTATTCGAAAGAGAAATCAAAACTGTATTTATAGAGTAAAAGAGAGAAACTGATAGTTTCAATCGATTTAAAATGATGTTTTAATCGATTGATTTTATTTAAAACTCTTTCAATCGGTTAATTCAAGCTTTTAATGGATTGAAACAGTTAGAAGAAAAATGGTAGCTCTCTGTTTCAACAGATTAAAATATATTTTAACAGATTAAAATTCTGAGATACCTAAAAATGAAAAATGATATCTCTCTGTTTCAACAGATTAAAATTTAATTCAACAGATTAAAAATCTGAGATGCTTTAAAATGAAAAATGATATCTCTCTATTTCAACAGATTGAACTTGATTTCAACAGATTAAAAGTTTGAGATACTTTTGAAATGAAAAATGGCTAGAACATTTTAATCTATTGATTTATCAATTCAATAGATTAATACTGCGAAACCCTTAATATAAAAAAACCATCAAGTACATTTTAACCTGTTGATTCTATGATTCAATCAATTAAAATATTGGTTGTATACATACATTTCCTATTTTAAGTGATTTTAACAGATTAAAAATGCTTTTTAACATATTAAAAAACTCAGTTTGTTCTTTCAAGGCTTAAAGATTGGTTTTTCATGCAGTAAGATAAATTCTATGAAATGCAACAGTTATAGGCGCTTATCACAAGATATACTGAAATTATCAAGAGATTAAATTCTAAACCTATAGCCTATCTACCTACACACCCACAAACTAAACTTTATATGTCTTCATCAAATCCAACAAGTGCTTCAATCTCCCCCTATTTGATGCAGACAAATAACCACTGCACCTGCATAAAAGAAACAATAACAGAGACTTACAATAACAGAGACATATGATTTTGTGATGTATGTGTGTAGTGTCAGCATAAAACGAATACGTCTCCCCCCATTTGACTTCATAAAAAAGTGTTCAAATACAATCCATAAGTATCATTCAGGTACCCAAAACTAAAATAAATAAAGCAAACAAAACACAAGTGAAAGACAGTTTTTAAAGAGAAATTTCACTCATCACCATCCCAGGGACCCTGATTGAATTGCAGGTCTCCAATTCTGTTGAAGATATCCTCCAGTTGATTATCAATGTGTTGAAATCTGGCAATGGAGTCTTCATAAAGCCGATGTTGGCGAGCTTGCAGAGCATATGTCATCTCCATGTGCCTCCTTTGATTAGTTTGAATTTCATTCATTTGATGCAGCATAGTCCTTTCGAACTATGAAAGAGGTGTGCCACGGTTAGGTGGTGCCACAAAAGGAATCATTTCCAATGAAGACTGCTGAGCCATAACATCTTCCATGGGATGTGTTTGTCTTGCTTCAGTAGCACTTGGAGCACCAGTATTCTGATCGTCTTCCTCTTCTTCTTCTTCTTCTTCATCTCTCCCAGCTTCTTCTTTTGAAATCCAATCACCATCAATCTTAATGAATCCCATTTTATGAAGGATGGAATTGTTAATCTCATTTGTGGGGCAAACAATTTTAGACAATTCTCCTTCTAAGTCAACACCAAAATGAGTTAGAAATTTAGAAATTAAGATAGCATAGGGATACCTAAAATCACTTAGCCTTTTTGCTTTGATCATATGGTCCTTGATAACAAATACCCAGTTTATTTTGATTTTGTGGTGGATACAATACATCAATACCAAGTCACCTTCATTCAGTACTGCATGATTGCTCCCCTTGGGAGTAAGCTGCCAGACCACTATGAATGCAAGTACTCTTTCTTCAAGGTTAAGCTTCCCAGTGTTGAAGGAACTCACAGAGTCACGCTTATTTCTTAAACAAGAACGAAAATATTGAACTTTGTTGAACTCTTCTACATCAGAGGTATACCCTTTAGTGACTTTTACCCCTTCATCCTTGAGTCCAACAACATTTTTCCAGACAGTGGGAGTAATCTCAATATCCACTCCTCTGACTTGAGTTTTAAGTGTAGAACCTTCAAATGACAAGTTAGTAAAGAAAACTTTGATAAGGTCAGAATAGATTCTACCATTGAGCTCTAGGAACTTATGAAGTTTCTGGTGTTGTAGCAACTTTCGAACCCCTTTAAACCCTTCAGCGTCCAACCACGAGAATTTCACAATCTTGGAAATATTAATCTGTTTTCGGCTCATTTCGTGAATGAATAACCCCATCTTCTCTTGATTCCCATTGAATCAGGTTTCAATGCGCCCTCCTCCTGATGTTTCTTGGATAGCAGCTGAGGATTCTCCTCTGCTGAACTTCCTCCTTCCAGATTTGGTGTGCTTGAACATGATGTTTGAGAGGTGAACCGAATACAGAAAAGAGAGAATATTTTTCCAAGAGAGAATACAAGGTTTTCGAATCAACTAATGCATACTAAAAGGAATGGGAGAAACTTGACTCTTCATCTACTTTGAATAGTCAAATTTGTCTTTTAGTAAATTACCTCAGTTCTGTGCCCTGTGTTAGAGATGGAAAAGACAGAGAGAGAACAATGGGTACTGTAATTTTCTCAATTACCTACATCACTCAAGATTTCTTTACCTCTGATTTCCAATCACAGTCTTTTAGCGTTTATTGGATAACCATTAAATTTAAGAGAGTAGCTGAAGTTGTTTGTAGTTGCAAAGACACTTAACTCAATCTGCAGTAAATAATCAGAAGCAAAGCATACAATACTAGCCCTAGAAAAATTAACCAATTGATTTTCCATAAAATCAATTAATTTTCAATTAATGATATAGACACAGATTATCAAAAGTAAAATGAATCGATTGAATCGAAGATTTAATCGATTAATTCAAAAAAGAAAACATGCAGAGCTACAGAGTTATTGAAATAAATCGATTAAAAAACTATTTAATCGATTAATTTGACAATAGATCATGAACAGAGATTGAGAATCAGGAAATTAACATATTATTTCGCAATTTCAATCGATTAAAACACATAGTTTGAAAAATATTTCAAAATTTTCAGACAACTAATCGATTAAACATATTATCAACCTATTAAAAGCACAAAACCATAATAAAGAATCAATTATACAATACTAGATAGATCCAAAATTCCTAATTTAGTTCTAAGCATATTAAGTCTATCTCTAGGTAGTGGTTTGGTGAACAAGTCAGCTAATTGTTTCTCAGTATCAATGAATAAAATTTCACAATCACCCCTAGAGACATGTTCTCTAATAAAGTGATGTCTAATTTCAATATGCTTAGTTCTAGAGTGTTGAATAGGATTTTTAGTTAGATTGATTGCACTAGTATTATCACAAACCAGAGGTACCGTGTTGAGAAACACCCCATAATCTTTCAATTGTTGTTTGAGGTAGATACTCTGAGCATAACAACTCCCAGCTGCAATGTATTCAGCTTCTGCAGTTGAAAGAGCTACACATGCTTGTTTTTTGTTGTGCCATGATATGAGACTGCTTCCCAGTAAATGGCATGTACCAGAGGTACTTTTCCTATCCAATCTACAACCTGCAAAGTCAGAATCAGAAAATCCAACAAGTTTAAGAGAGGCACCTTCAGGATACCATAGTCCAACATTAATGGTTCCTTTAAGATACTTGAGAATCCTTTTAGCAGCAGTGAGGTGAGATTCCTTTGGATTTGCTTGAAATCTAGCACAAAGGAAAACACTCGTTTGTATCCTTGATCAATTAAGAAATTACTTAGCCTCTCATACCATTGTCTAGGGGCCTGCTTTAATCCATAAAGAGCCTTTTTCAGCTTGTAGACATGGTCAGGATGTTTGTGATTTTCAAAACCAGGCGGCTAAGAAACATAGACTTCTTCATTGATGAGTCCATTTAGAAAGGCACTCTTGACATCCATCTAAAGTAATCTGAAACCACTAATACAAGCATAAGCTAATAACAGTCTAACAACTTCAAGTCTAGCTACGGGTGCAAAGGTTTCATCAAAATCAATTCCTTCCTGTTGCTTATATCCTTTGGCTACCAACCTAGCTTTATTTCTAGTAATAATGCCGTGTTCATCTAATTTGTTTTTGAATACCCACTTAGTACCAATTATATTGATATCTTTGGTTTTAGGAACTAATTCCCACACATTATTTCTTTCAAACTGATTAAGTTCATCATGCATGGCACTAATCCAATAATCATCATTTAATGCATCCTTAACAGATTTAGGTTCAATTTGTGAAATGAATGCCATATGATTGCAGAATTGATTAAGAGAATTTCTAGTGGACACTCCCTTATTGATTTGCCCGATAACATTGTCTAGAGAAAGATCTCTTGGGACAATCTATTCTTTAGGAAGCTCATCCAAGGTATCTTCTTCCTATTCTCCAACAATTCTTTCTGGTGAATTAGTTTTTGTAGGATCAGTCGATTGATCACCTTTTTCGATAGTACACTGATCTGTATCTCTGGGATGTTTTAACTGATAAGAATTATCAGCTAATTCATCATCTTCTGCAGTACTTGTTGTTTTACTCTGCAACACTCGAGGATACTCATTAAAAACAACATGTACTGATTCTTCAACAGATTTTAGTCTTAAATTATAGACTCTATATGCATGACTGTTAGAAGAATAGCCAAGAAAGATCCCTTTATCATATTTTTCATCAAACTTGCCAATATTTTCTTTCCCATTGTTTAAAACAAAACATGTACATCCAAAAATCCTGAAATAGTTTATGTTGGGTTTTCTTCCTTTGTAAAGTTCATATGGGGTTTTCTTAAGAATGGGTCTAATCAAAACTCTATTCAAAACATGACAAGCAGTGTTTACAGCATCTGCCCAAAAGTATTTAGGTAAAGATTTTTCACAAAGCATTGTTCTAACAAGTTCCACAATGGATCTGTTCTTCCTTTCCACAACACCATTCTGTTGAGGAGTTCTTGGAGCAGAAAAGTTGTGTTTTATGCCATACTTTTCATAGAATAATTCAAATTTTTCATTTACAAATTCTCCACCATTGTCACTTTGAATAAAACTAATGAAATAACCTTTCTCATTATGTAAAACCTTGGCAAGCTTTTTAAAAGATTTGAAAGAATCTAATTTGGCTTTTAGAAAAATAGTCCATGTAAATCTGGAAAAATCATCAACAATTACCATGATATAAAGATTACCACCTAGGCTTTTGTTTCTTGAAGGACCAACCAAATCTAAGTGGAGCAGTTCCAAAGGTCTACAAGTAAAAACAATGTTTTTATTTGAAAAGGATTTTCTAGTTTGTTTACCTTTTAAACAAGCTTCACAGATTTTGTCTTTCAGAATTTGAAGCTTAGGTAGTCCAGAAACTAAATCTTTAGTAATTAGTTTGTCAAGATGATTAAGATGAATATGGGCAAGCCTTTTATGCCATAACCAAGATTCTTCTTCTTTAGTAAGAAGATAGCTTTGGATGAGATAGAATACTTAATATCTAGCATGTAAATGTTGTTTAATCTCTTACCAACTAGCATTACCGTGTCAGATTTTGGCTCACAGATTAGGCAGATTTCTGGTTTGAAGATAACCTTGTGACCAAATCACATAATTGACTTATACTGATTAAGTTGTGCTTAAGACCTTCAACAAGAAGAACATTGTGAATAGTCACGGTCTCACCATCTCCTATGTCTCCAGAACCTAAGATTCTTCCCTTGTTGTTATCTTCATATGTCACGTGACCTCCAGTATTCAATCTCAATTTCTGAAATTTGGAAATATCACCTGTCATATGCCTTGAGTATCCGCTGTCCAAGTACCAAAGTGATTCTTGCTACTGTTCCTGAAAAATCAAGCATCATGTATTTGGTACCCTTAAATACTTTGGGTCCTTAGTGGTCAAATTTTCTGTTTAACATATTTTGGAACCCATCTCATTTTACCTTGTGGCACAAGATGTTTTCTAATATGACAGAATTTTACAGTATGCCCTTTTTTCATACAATAGTGACAAGATGAGAAGGTAGATGCTGCTGATTTTCTGAAAGAAAAGAAGTTCAAATACCTTTTAGTTTTAACCCCAAACTTAGGTTTGTAACCAATGCCAGTATGATCAAAAACACAGTTTTGAGACCCAAGAAGTGTATCTAAATTTTCTTTACCTTGAGTAAAATTAGATAAGGTTTTAATCAAATACTCAACCTTTTTCTGCAAAGAGATACACTTTTCACAATTTTTGTTAGCAGCAGCATTATCAAAAGATGAATTATTGTAGATTATTTCAAGATGTTCCATATCTGTTTTGCTTTCTAATAGTTCTTCTTCCATAACTTTAACCCTATTCTCTAACCAGTTATTTAGTCCTTTTAACCGATTATTTGTATAGGATAAATTCTTAGCTTCATCATGCATTTCATTAAAAGCAGTTAGTAATGTGCTGTAATTTATTTCATTCTCTATGGGGGTTGAACTTACATGGGATGAAGAGGATTCATAGCCAGCCATTCAGCATAGATTCACTTCTTCACCTTTAGATTTAGAACTCGAGGATGAATCATTGTCTTGCCAAGCTATATAGGCCTTTTTCCCTTTGTACTTCATATCTTTCTTGTTTTGATTCTTGGATTTTTCTGGACATTCACTTCTTATATGTCCCTGCTTACCACAAGAATAACAAGTATAAGTATTTTGAATATAATCAGTTCTTTTATCATTGTACCTTTTAATCTGGCCAGTTCTGTTCTTCTTCTTAAGAAATTTCCCAAACTTCTTAACCAACAGATTAAGATTCTCATATCCTTCTTCATCAGAGTCACTACTTTCTTCAATTGTTTTGAGAAAAATGTTGCTGCTTTTCTTTTCTGCATTTTCTTGCTCTTTAAACTTGTGGATCTCCAACTCGTGTTCCCTTAGCTTACCAAACAATGATGCAGTAGTCATCTCAGTTAAGTCTCTTGATTCTGATACAGATGTCACCTTTGGTTGCTAAGATCTGTCCAAACATTTTAGGATTTTGATGTTTAACTTTTCCTTGTCAAACGTCTTGCCTAATCCAATTAGATGGTTGACTATATGCATGAATCTTTTCTGCACATCTGCAATGGTTTCACCTTACTGCATTTTGAACAATTCATAATCTCTTATTAATTCATGCTTCCTTGCCCTTTTCACATCAGAGGTACCTTCGTGAGTGACTTCTAGAATCTCCCACATTTCTTTGGCAGAGGCGCATTGAGAAACCCTGAAAAACTCATCAAGATTTAAGTCAGAGGTAATAATGTTCTTAGCAGTATAATCATATTGAACTTTCCTATTTTCTGCATCAGTTAAGTCAGCCCATTCTTTTTCAACAATTTTACCATCCACTGTATGAGTTGGTTTGAAAGGACCATTAACAATTGTATCCCAAATACCCCTATCAAGAGATTCAATAAAGATTTTCATTCTAACCTTCCAGAAGGAGTAATTCACACCAACAAATAGAGGAGGGCTATTGATGGAGGCTCCTTCAGAAAAATTCATCTTTCCCTCAGCCATTTAAACTTTCTTGGAACGAATTCTTGAGTAACTTACAAGAACCAGCTCTTGATACCAATTGTAAGAATTAATGGTTGAGTTCAAGAGGGGGGGTGAATTGAACTTTAGAAATCTTTTTCGAAAATCACTCTTTCTTTGTGGAAGAATGATTAATCTTTATCCAATCTTTTATTAGGCAGATTTGGTTTTAAACAAAGCAAGAATATAAACCAAGAATGAAAATAGATAAAAGCAGAAATACAACACAAGAGTTTATACTAGTTCACTCTTCCCAAGAGCTACATCCAGTTCTTGACAAATCTGTCAAGTTCTGAAGCACTTGTTGGATTTGATGAAGACATATAGAGTTTATAGAGTTTATTTTGTGGGTGTGTAGGTGAATAGGTTATAGGTTTAGAATTTAATCTCTTGATAGTTTCAGTAGATCTTGTGATAAGCGCCTATAAATGATGCATTTCATAGAACTTATTTTACTGCATGAAAAACCAATCTTTAAGCATTAAAAGAACAAACTGAGTTTTTTCAATCTGTTAAAATCACTTAAAATAGGAAATATATATATATACAATCAAAATTTTAATTGATTGAATCGCGTAATCAACAGGTTAAAATGTTCTTGATGGTTTTTCCATATTAAAGGTTTCGCAATTTTAATCTGTTGAAATCAAGTTCAATCTGTTGAAACAGAGAGATGTCATTTTTCACTTTGAAGTATCTCAGAATTTCAATCTATTGAAATAAGTTTTAATCTATTGAAACAGAGAGATCATTTTTTCATTCTAAGGTATCACAGGATTTCAATCTGTTGAAATATATTTTAATCTGTTGAAACAAAGAGCTACCATTTTTTTCTAAACTGTTTCAATCCATTGAAAGCACGAATTAATCGATTGAATGAGTTTTAAATGAAATCAATCGATTGAAACGTCATTTTAAATCGATTGAATTTATTAGTCTCTCTCTTTTACTCTATAAATACAGTTTTGATTTCTCTTTCAAACATACAATTTGGAAAACGATTGAAAGCAATCTTAGAGCTCTCATATACGTGCCTTTCTCTGAGCATTCATAAACTTTTCATATCATAAGGCGTTTAGATCAAGATTGTTGAAAGATCATCAAGAGAGAAAGTTCTGAGTTAGGAATTTGCTTCTGGACTTCTATATTGTAAAAGTTGTAGTCCAGGTTTATTCTTTTCATATACTTGTACAAAGTCTAATTGTGTAGATTGGGTTTGAATCTGCACTGGTTACAGTAACTGGGTTTGGTTGCTGGGTAGTTATTCAAGAGTCTATCTTGTGGTGTTGTAAGATAGTTCTTGGGAAAGATTGGTGTATATCTACTGGTTTGTATTTTCACTTGGAATTAGTGGAACTTGGCAGATTTGTCAAGAACTGGATGTATCTCTTGGAAAGAGTGAACCAGTATAAACTCTTGTATTGAATTTCTGCTTTCATCTCTCTTCATTTCTTGTTTATATTCTTGCTTTGTTTAAAACCAAATCTGCCTAATAAAATATTGGATAAAGATTAATCATTCTTCCAAAAGAAAGAGTGTTTTTCGAAAAAGATTTCTAAAGTTCAATTCACTCCCCCCTCTTGACCTCAACCATTAATTCTTACAAGTTCCACTAATACCAAGTGAAAATACAAATAAGTAGATATACACCAATCTACCCCAAGAACTACCTTACAACACCACAAGATAGACTCTTGAAAAACCACCCAGCAACAAAACCCAGTTACTATAACCAGTGCAGATTCAAACCCAATCTACACAATTAGAATTCGTACAAGTATATGAAAAGAATAAACCTGGACTGCAGCTTTTACAATATAGAAGTCCAGAAGCAATTTTCTAACTTAGAACTTTCTCTCTTGAAGATATTTCAACAATCTTGATCAAAACGCCTTATGATATGAAATGTGCATGAATGCTCAAAGAAAAACACAAATATGAGAGCTCCAAGATTGCTTTCAATTGATTTCCAAATTGTGTATTCGAAAGAGAAATCAAAACTGTATTTATAGAGTAAAAGAGAGAAACTGATAGTTTCAATCGATTTAAAATGATGTTTTAATCGATTGATTTTATTTAAAACTCTTTCAATCGGTTAATTCGAGCTTTTAATGGATTGAAACAGTTAGAAGAAAAATGGTAGCTCTCTGTTTCAATTGATTAAAATATGTTTCAACAGATTAAAATTCTGAGATACCTAAAAATGAAAAATGATATCTCTCTGTTTCAACAAATTAAAATTTAATTCAACAGATTAAAAATCTGAGATGCTTTAAAATGAAAAATGATATCTCTCTGTTTCAACAGATTGAACTTGATTTCAACAGATTAAAAGTCTGAGATACTTTTGAAATGAAAAATGGCTAGAACATTTTAATCTATTGATTTATCAATTCAACAGATTAATACTGTGAAACCCTTAATATAAAAAAACCATCAAGAACATTTTAACCTGTTGATTCTACGATTCAATCAATTAAAATATTGGCTGCATATATACATTTCCTATTTTAAGTCATTTTAACAGATTAAAAAACTCAGTTTGTTCTTTCAAGGCTTAAAGATTGGTTTTTCATGCAGTAAGATAAATTCTATGAAATGCAACAGTTATAGGCGCTTATCACAAGATATACTGAAATTATCAAGAGATTAAATTCTAAACCTATAGCCTATCTACCTACACACCCACAAACTAAACTTTATATGTCTTCATCAAATCCAACAAGTGCTTCATAAAATACTATTTCTTTCTTAGTAAAACTTGAAACTTAAACCGAAATAAAAGGGAAAAATGAAGAAGAATAAAAATCCATAATTTCCTCCACGGTTCCATCAATGAGTAGAATCAGATTGAGGATGTTACCCCCAAATTTAAATATTAGGGTTCATGGTAAATGGAGATTATTCTCCACTTAGGGTTCATAAAATTGGATAATTTGAATTGTTTAAAACAAAATTAATCCTAATTTTCATAATTAGGATTCTATAAATTAAACAGACATGAATCAAGTATAGGCGGTTTTGATACCAATTGTTAGAAAATTAATAATAATAATCCTGATTTTGATTCTAACGATCAAACATAAACGTAATCTCATACTGATAAACATGATGTAAACTGAATGCGAAAGCGTACCTGAATTAGCCATAATGATGATATCTTTATAGAGCACTATATTGATCTTATGGTCTTCCACCTGAAGAGCACATGTATTTTCCTCTTGATTTTCTCTCTTGATGGGGATATAAAGAAAGGAACGAGAACTGAGACTTACGTTCTGTGTGTGTGCTCCCAGAAGGGGACCATGACCCCTTAAATAACCAGAATTAGGTTAATTACTTAAGTTTTAGTATTTCCAATTTGGCCCCTCATCAAATTAGAAATTACTCTATGGTCTCTACATAATTTTATTTTCATGGCATATGTCTTTAGCCAAAAATTTAATTTAGTCATATCACTTTATTATTTGGCTTAATAAATAATGGCCCTAACACATTTAAATTATGTATCATATATATACATGACCCAAATTTTGCCAACAGTGTGTGTTTGGTCCCTCTATAGTAAGTAATTGTTATGTCTTATTTAATGTATGAATTTATTTAACTATTAGCATTGTGATTATTGATATTAATATTTGATTTTTTGAACGAATTTATGTTAAGTTTGGGGATTTTGATCCCAGACAAATTGCATTGTTAACTGATGGATTACAGAATGTAGAAATGAACAAAAATTATATTAATTGTGTCCGCATAACTAATGAAAATATGAGAAAGGAGTGAAATAATTTTTATTATTTGTACAACGGAACACTTCGACTAGTTTTACTGGTGGAAGATTTAGGTGTCCATGTGTCAATTGTCTTAATGGAAGATTATTAACTGTTGAGGAAATTAGAAAACATCTTTTATATGACAATTTTCTTAAAAATTACACAATTTGGACATGACATGTTGAATTATTATATTTGTCATGTGCAAATGAATATGATGATTCAATGAATGATCAATTGGAGGATATGATTCATGATGTTGGAGTAGAATTTTTTGCTCAAACACAGTGTATGAAGATATATGTAGTGATACAAATATTTCACTTTATCTTGGTTTAACTAACTATACACGGTTGTCACCAATATATCTCTCTCATACTTGCTTTTGGCTGCTTTTCCTTATGTGTTTTCCTCTTCCCATGTGCATTTTGATGTAGTTTTTCCACGTGCACACACATACAAATATATATATATATATATATATATATATATATATATATATATATATATATAATGAAAAATCTTTTCAAGATGAGAAGATGTGATGAAATCTTACATTAACTAGAAATACGACAACATAATAATGTATAGGTGAATATAATTATCATCTTACTAAGCAAGTATTGTAAAATTAAGTTACATATCTCATCATTTTTAACATGGTATTAGAGCCCGTTTCAACCATTTTGGAACATACAAAACTTTCTCGATGTGAGAGAGTTAAAAAATCTTGCTCAAAATGAGGAACTGTGATGATATCTTAAACTAATATTATTTTTATTTTGTAAAATATAATTATTATATTTTATAGATTAGGCCAATTCTTAGTTAATTGGTATATAAAAAAACACTTGTTCTAAATTATTTTATATTTAATTTTATCCAATTTAACTTTCTTAATTATGTAAAAAATTGTGATTTCTTTGCAAGTAAATTTTAAATCCTAAATCATATCTATTATTTATAATTTTTTTATAAATATTAAAAATAAGAAAATAAATAAATTATTTTATAACAAGAGTTATATAATAAATTCAATTAATAACATAATTAAGAAAGTAATTAAAATACCTTTATTATTTTCAAAAGGTTGACTCTCTTAATAATCAATTGTTAGAAAAGTAAACCGAGATCAAGAGGAGGGTGAATTGATCCTTAAAAGATTTTCGCACTTTTTAAAATATAGATTATCTATTTCAAAGATTATGAATTCTGATCAAGTTTTGAATCAAGAAAAGTAAGCAATTCTATGTAAGATACAAGCAGAATAAAAGAGAGTAAAGATATAGAGAAAGACACACAACAGGGCTACATCCAGTTCTAAACCAAATTCCAGTTGAGTTCCATTATATTGATTATGTTTCTGATTACAAACCCGAATCACAAAACACCCAATCCACACCAAGAACCAAATTCTACTTCTTGATCCAAACCTTCACCAAGAACCAAGTTCCAGTTCTTGAACCAACCTGCAGCCAAATTCCATCTACAGAACAAATGCCCAACACTTCCAAACACCCACAATACAGTAAAAAATTGAAAAGAAACAAAGAGAAGAAACTAGAACAATCAAACCTGGATTATGCAGCTCTTGCAGAATGAGTTTCTTCACTAGTAAGAATGTAAAAATGCCTCAAAAAAGAACTTTAAAAACTTCATAAATGTGGCGTGCTTCTTTCTTGAAAAACATCTCTAATGATTGCTTGATTGATTACTCAAAGGTGTGTTTTAAAATACTGAAGCAATCTTGTTTATATAGAGTTATTTTTCAACTGCTGGTTTAATTAATCGGTTAAAACTTTCTTTTAATCGATTATTAAATCTTGATTAATCGATTAATTCTTCTTTTAATCAGTTAAAATGTGCTTAATCATTTTCCATATTTATTTTAACTGATGCGACAATGTTTTAATCGATTAAAACAGTTAAACAAAAATTCTCTAAGTTGTTTTAATCGATTAATTCATGGTTTAATCGATTATAATTCTTCCAAACATTTTCTCAAAACTTCATAAGTGATTTTAACTGATGAAAGTCTGCTTTAATCGATTAAAACATTTGACAAAAATTTCCTTAAGTTGTTTTAATCGATTAATTCGATGTTATATAGATTAAAATTCTGACAGAATATTTTTTAGAACTTTTCAAGTGATTTTAATCGATTAAATCGAAGTTATATTAGTTAAAATACTGACAGAACACTTTTCAAAATATCTCAAGTGGTTTTAATCGATTAATTCGAAGTTACATCGATTAAAATATTGACAGAACATTTTTCCATACTTCTCAAGTGATTTTAATCGATTAATTTGAAATTATATCGGTTAAAATATCGACAAAAAGTTTTCAAATACTTCTTTAATGAAAATAATAGATTAATTTGAATGTGCATCGATTAAAACAACTCCAGTGTATGTTTTAAATGGTTTTAATTGATTATTTTGAAAATATATCGGTTAAAACTCTGTCATGAATGTTTCTAGCTCACTTTAATCGATTAACCTTAAAGTGTATTAGTTAAATCTAATCCTTAAGATCATATTAATCGATTAATTCATTTTTTAATAGATTAAAACGTTTAGAGACATTTCCAAATTCTTTCAAAATGAATAATCCTCATGTAGCAGAGAGATAAGAATGATTATACCTATTAATATTGATGGTGACTCACTAATCACTCTACCCTTTAACCCAAGTAGCCTTTGACTTCATCAAATCATTAAGATCTTCAATCTATCACAAGGTTCAATAAGATTTTCATCACTTTCAGTCTCCCCCTATTTGATGAAGACAAATACCTCTTTTGAATCTCTTTGAAAGATCTTGATCTGCAAAGGAAATCACTTGGATATACAGATTAGTGAGTATTCAATATAAATTTCTCCCCCTTTGACTTCATCAAAAATACGGAGAGAAGGTACAAAACAGATGCAAAAATGTAGATTTTGTTAGAAAAGTAGGCTGAGATCAAGAGGGGGATGAATTGATCTTTGAAAGTTTTTCACAATTAACAGATTATCTATTTGTAAAAATAAGATTTCAGATCTGTTCTTGAATCACAAAGCAATCAATCAACAATAAACGCAGCAACAGAATTAAAAGAGGAGAAAGGTTTAGAAAGATATCACCGGTGTTTATACTGGTTCACCCAATACCAGGGCTATGTCCAGTCTCCAGCCAAATTCCAGCTGGGTTCCACTAGATCAAATGTTTTACAGATTACAATCTTACACTTAATCTACCATAAGAACCACAATTCCAGTTCCTGCACCTAACCTTTCACCAAGAACCAAATTCCAGTTCTTGACAACCTCTACAACCAAATTCCAGCTGCAGAGAAACCAGTGCCCACAATTCCAGGCACCAAACAATACAGTAAAAGAATGAAAAGAAATGAAAAGAAGAAACTAGAATGCTCAAACCAGTTTTATGCAATTCTGCAGTGTGTTTCTTCTTCAAAAGAAAGCAATTTGCCTCAAGAAAGAATTTCAAATAACTTCACAAAAACTAGCGCGAATCTTTCTTGAAAGAGTGATAAAGTTTGCTTGCTTGATTGCTAAAGATTGATGTTCAATGTGTGTTTAAAATGTTCAAGCCAAACTGTTTTTATAGAAGATTTTCAAAACTGCTGGTTTAATCAATCTGTTAAAATAATCTTTTAATCTGTTAAAAGTGTAGTTTTAATCTGTTAAAACTTCTTTTAATCCATTAAACTGTTCTTGATTCTTTAACAGATTTGTTTTAACTGATACGACAACGTTTATATCAATTAAAACTCTTTACAAAAAATCTTCTAATTTGTTTTAATCGATTGTTTCGTGATTTAATCGATTGAAATACTGCAAAACTATCTTGTAAAATTTTCAAGTGATTTTAACTGATAAAAATAAGTTTTAATCGATTAAAATGTTGTGTAGAAATTTTCTAAGTTGTTTTAATCGATTGAAACGTGTTTTAATCAATTGAAAAAGCTCTGATCGGTCATAACTCAATTCTGATCGATCATATCTGATTCTGATCGGTCATAATTGCATTCTGATCGATCATCCTGAACTCAAAGTGGTTTTAATCGACTAAAACCAAGTTGTATCGATTAAAATACTGCAAAAACACTTCTCTTAACATTTTAAGTGATTTTAATTGGTTATTTCGAAGCTGTATCAATTAAAATACTGACAGAAGGTTTTCAAAACTTTCTTTAATGAAAACAACTAGTTATTTCGAAATTATATCAGTTAAAAAATTGTTTAAGAAAGCTTTTGTTAAAATACTTTGTTTTTAACTTCTTAAACGTTTTTAGAGGCATTTTGCAAAATCTTTTAAGTGAAGAAACCTCATGCAGCAGAAAAGATAAAAATGATTATACCTAAGCATAGCTACGGATACACTAATCTCTCTATTCTTTTATCTAAGTGACTGTTGACCACTACAAAGTTGACTTTGACTTTATCTTTGACTTCATCAAATCAACAAGATCTTTGTCAAAGTATTTCAATAAGATCTTCATCACTTTCAGTCTCCCCCTATTTGATGAAGAAAAACACCACTTTGAATAATAACTCTGTAAGAGAAGTCACTTGATAAAACAGATTAGTTAGAAAAATAAAAAATGAATTATTTTCCTATTTCTCCCCCTAAATTGTTGTTTCCCCTAAATAAAGAATTATTTCTGATCAAAAGTAAAGCAACTATTCTCCCCCTTTTGACTTCATCAAAAATAGGGAACAGAAGAGAAACAATGCAAAGGTATGTATCAAGTTTTAGATTTTTGAAAATAGAAAAAAAATATTAAAATACGATACTTTACTCATGTAAAGACCAATCAAAGTTGATTCAAACTTATCTTCATTAACACGTTTGTAATGAATACAATTAACACATATAAAGATAAGGGAACCACACTTTAGTAGCATGTTACAAGAACAACCATTAACTAAAGCCTTTAATTTTTCTTTCCAGAATAAAAATCGATTAAAAACAGGACAAAATCGATTAAAAAGTTCTTGTTAATGATTTTAATCGATTGAAATAAAGGTTTAATCGATTAAAACAGTGAAGGACTTTGAAAGTATGAAACATAAGTGCATTTAATCGATTAATTCGACATTTAATCGATTAAAACAGTAAAGAAAAAAGTTGTATAAATTCTTTTAATCGATTTAAAAGATTTTTTTATTGATTAAAACAACCAGTTTTGCAAACTCAGTAATGTTTGATGCGAATTTATTATGCCTAAACCAGTGTAAATTTTGTAAAACCCGATCATTTAGAAAGATGTTTTACAATAATATCAACTACATCAATTAAATGTTAACCAATAGATCCATCAAAATCAGAATAAGATCTTATTTAGCTAATTTAACTGATGTATCCTAGATTATATAGATTTTAATCGATTGATACGCAGTTTAATCGATTATTTTGATGTGAAAGTGTTTCCTTTAATCGATTTAATCGATTAAATTCATTTTGTATTAGCTAAAAATATTAGGGATCTATGTTAAACTCTATCTAGGCTAGTTTGATTCGATTTAAAACCTACATTATATTAACCAAAGCTAAAAATATTGTACCTGGTATACAACCAGTAAATATTACAGACCAGAATTTGAAATTAGCATCAAAATAAGAAATAAAAGAAAAGATAAGAAGGGACCCTTTTAATCCATAAATTCAATCATCCCAGTTTCTTTGGTTCAACAATAACATCTGAAACTCCTTTAGAATCATTGAAAAATCCTCTTGTTGATTTGTTGTTAAGGATGCCAGATCATCAGTATAAAATTGATCCCTGTACTGCCAATAAAACACACATACCCTGTGCCAATTTTAGCTTTCCATTCAATTTTTGAATTTCTGTCTCAGATTTGTCTCCTTACAGTATCACCTCGTGACCTTGATGATTAAAACGAATTATCAAAGTTGCACAATTCCAATGAATTTCACCAAGAGTCTTGAACCAATTCATGCCCAAAATTATTCCAAATGTATTGCTAGGTAATACCAAGAATTTTAATGTAAACGTGTGTTCATTGAATCTCCAAGTTATCTGTTCACACTTCCTAGTAATCAACAACTTATTATCAGAAGCAACCATCACTGAAAAATCCTTGATAAACTATGTTTTCAGTCCCAACAACTTGACCCATTTGTCACTATTGAAATTATATGTATTCCCAGAGTCCATAAGAAAAGGGACAGTCTACTTCTTGATAATTGCTTTGATTTGCAATGTATTACCTCCTAGCATTCCATGTAAAGTATTAAGAGAAATGTAGACATCTGCAGCTTGAATCATGTCTATGTTGTTGTCAAAATATAGTTTCTTCTTACTACATCTGCCTCAATTTCTTCCTGGGCAAAGAAGATAGCGTTGGGCTTACCCCAAACTTTACATTTCAACTTATGATTTTTATCTAATTTGTCACCTCATAACCTACACAATCCCTTTGCAATCATGTCAGTAACTTCCTTTCTAAATATGGAAGTTGAGGTGCTATCTTTCGAATCGGTAGTTGCTAAAACAAATACCTAAAGCTTCAAACTGGTTGTAGAATGACTCTACTACAAATTAACCGGAGTTGACCAAGTTCTTGTATATCTTGTTTGTGTTTCCGAATTGGACTCTTGTTTGCAGCAATTTATTTTCGAAAACTTTTAAAATTCCCTTTTGAAGTCTTGCAAGATGCATACCTTCTTGCAGAGACTGTGGTTTATGAATTCTCACAGATTTTTTCAGTTTAGTTTTCATACTTAACAAAGAAAAACTTAATGTCATTGACTCAGATATAACTACATGAGCCAAAAAAAAAATATCAACTTCCAAATATTCTCCCAAATCTTCCTCTTGTTGCAATCTTGATAATTCAACAATATCCTCAAAAGCATGATCATCAAATCGATATGACATATCTTGTGATATTTGTTCCCAAGATTTATTCTTGAAACTGGGTTGATGCATGCAATGTCGCTGCCATGAAAAATCCTTTCCATCCATGGATAACAGCAATAACTTTCCCACATTATGCCACTAGTCTAGTTTCCAATTCAAAGATTTGTTCAGTCTTTGCTTTCCAATCATAAAAATTTGTGCCATTGAAAGGAAATTGGATGTTCCATAACAGACTACTTGAATTAGACATGTCCGAAACTCATTCGGCATTATTCATGATTGTCTTGCCGCTATTCATGGCTGAAAGAAACTAAATTCTCTAATGTATACTACAATGAAACCAAAGATTTCTTTGTTGCTTCTGATCATGTTTGCAGCAGAGATTTGAGAGGAGATTTTGAAAATATGAAAACAGAAGAAAGATGATAAGTTGAGAAATGATAAGTTCAGAACCTGGTTTGATGAAGAAACGGATTTCAAATTTTTGAAATCCAAAGAGACAAAACGGCAATGTTTCATCTTTAACTGCAATTGTCCCCTTTACCAAAGACAGAGGCACAAATTTCTGGACGTTAGGCACATCAGCTATTTTGTTCTTGGAAAGATGTTTGACTTGGTCAAAGAATATTTAAAAGCATTATGCAGATTTTGATTACCATAAAAACTTGGGATTTTGACTTTGATTTGCTTACCAATTTTCATTTGGATGTTATAACACTAATTTTCAGAAACAAATTAATTGATTAACCAACTAATTAACCTATTAAGTTGATATTTAACACTAGGTTTGAAAATGCTACAGTGAAATAATCGATTAATTCATAAAGGAATCGATTAGTCTTGTACAGGATGAAATTAATAAAATGATAACAGAATTTGAATCGATTAAAACGAAAAAGAATCGATTAAATTTGACATCTTAGTGTTTTTAGTTGATATAAATTTCTTTTTAATCGATTAAAACATTTAAACTCAAATCCTGAGAACATTTTAATCGATTAATTCGCATTTCAATCGATTAAAACGGTACGGACAGATTTTCTGATATCCTCTGTAAGTTATATTAATCGATTAATACTGTTTTATATCAATTAAAACAATCAGTTTATGAAAACAGAACCTATTTGCTGTTTTGAATACCAAGGGACTCCCAGATTTTGTTCCTGCAAAACAAATTTAACATGTTTCTGGTACCCTTTATAATTACTGGGTCCAATTAGGTTATTTGAAATGACTTTAACTTTGGAATCCATTTCATTCTTCCTCTAGGAATAGCATACTTTTTAATTCTACAGTATTTCACTGAATGACCTCTTTTCATGCAGTAAAAACATTTAATCACAGAGTATGATTTCTTATTTACATTTGGTTTTCTGACTTTCATCCTAGATTTAAATCCTATGCCAGATTTGTCAAAAATTAGTTTTTGTGACCCAAGTAAAACGTCAAGATTAGTTTGACCTTGTGTAAATCTTGAAACGGTTTGTGATAAAAAATCAATTTTCTTTTGTAATTCTGAACAATTATTACAGGGTTTATTACATGCACAATCAGAATTATCATGAATTAATTTTAAGAAATCACAATCAGTTTCATCTTCAAGAATTTTCTTTTCAAGAGAGTCTACTTTATTTACTAGCCAATTATTTAATCATTTTAACCTATCATTTTCTTTTTGTAGTTTCTTAGCCTCTTCATGCATTTCATTATATGCTTCTTGTAATGAATTGTAATTCACTAAATTTGAAGAAGAATTAGAACTTACACTGCTGGATTGAAGGTTTTGATTTGCCATTAGACACAGGTTGGCTTCTTTATTGTCAGAATTGTTTGTTGATGAAGTGTCATTGTCATCCCATGCTACATAGGCTCTTCTTTTGACTTTCTCTTCTTTCTTGTCATTATATTTGTTCTTTTCTGGACACTCCATTCTTACATGGCCGTGCTTACCACAACCATAGCATTTAAAGTTAGAAGAATCAGTTTTTTTCTCATACCTTTTATGTTTTTCCTTGTCTTGAATCTTTTTCTTGAGAAATTTGTTGAATTTTCTGACAAGCAGTCCAAGATTCTCACTTTCCTCCTCTGATTCTTGATTTCTTTCTTCAACTTTAAGTGCTATACTTCTGTTTTTCTTCTCAGAGACTTCTTGTTCATTAAATTTGTTAATTTCCATTTCATGTTCTCTGAGTTTGCCAAACAAAGAAGTTGTTGTCATGACGGACAAATCCTTTGACTCTGAAATTGCTGTGACCTTTGGCTTCCATGACCTGTCAAGACATTTCAAGACTTTAATATTTAATTCTTCTTTATCAAAGGTTTTACCTAGGCCCATTAGATGATTAATGATGTGAGTGAATCGCTTCGCACATCTGCAATGCTTTCACCAGTTTGCATTTTGAACGGCTCATATTCTCTTATGAGAGTATGCTTTACGGCTCTCTTTACATCTGTTGTCCCTTCATGAGTAACCTCAAGAACATCCCACATCTCCTTGGCAGATTTGCATTGGGAGACCCCGAAAAACTCATCCATGTTAAGTGCGAAGTAATTATATTTTTAGCGAGTGCAATCATTTTGAACTTTTTTCTTTTCCTCATCATTTAAACTGGACCATTCTTTTTACGTAATTAAAGGGTCATTAGCAATTACATCCCAAACATTTCTATCAATAGACTCAATAAAGATCTTCATCCTAATTTTCCAAAAAGGATAATTTGTTCCACAAAATAGTGGAGGTCCGTTAATAGAAGCTCCCTCGGAAAACGGTAATCTGTTTTCGACCATGGATCGAAGAACTTGAATAACTCTCAAGAACCTCGCTCTGATACCAATTGTTAGAAAAGTAGGCTGAGATCAAGAGGGGGGTGAATTGATCTTTGAAAGTTTTTCGCAATTAACAGATTATCTATTTGTAAAAATAAGATTTCAGATATGTTCTTGAATCACAAAGCAATCAATCAACAATAAACGCAGCAACAGAATTAAAAGAGGAGAAAGGTTTAGAAAGATATCACAGGTGTTTATCTTGGTTCACCCAATACCAAGGCTACGTCCGATCTCCGCCAAATTCAGCTGGGTTCCACTAGATCAAATGTTTTACAGATTACAATCTTACACTTAATCTACCACAAGAACCACAATTCCAGTTCCTGCACCTAACCTTTCACCAAGAACCAAATTCCAGTTCTTGACAACCTCTACAACCAAATTCCAGCTGCGAGAGAAACCAAGTGCCCACAATTCCAGGCACCAAACAATACAGTAAAAGAATGAAAAGAAATGAAAAGAAGAAACTAGAATGCTCAAACCAGTTTTATGCAATTCTGCAGTGTGTTTCTTCTTCAAAAGAAAGCAATTGGCCTCAAGAAAGAATTTCAAAGAACTTCACAAAAACTAGCGCGAATCTTTCTTGAAAGAGTGCTAAAGTTTGCTTGCTTGATTGCTAAATATTGATGTTTAATGTGTGTTTAAAATGTTCAAGCCAAATTGTTTTTATAGAAGATTTTCAAAACTGCTGGTTTAATCAATCTGTTAAAATAATCTTTTAATCTGTTAAAAGTGTAGTTTTAATCTGTTAAAACTTCTTTTAATCCATTAAACCGTTCTTGATTCTTTAACAAATTTCTTTTAACTGATACGACAACGTTTATATCAATTAAAACTCTTTACAAAAAGTCTTCTAATTTGTTTTAATCGATTGTTTCGTGATTCAATCGATTGAAATACTGCAAAACTATCTTGTAAAATTTTCAAGTGATTTTAACTGATAAAAATAAGTTTTAATCGATTAAAACGCTGTGTAGAAATTTTCTAAGTTGTTTTAATCGATTGAAACGTGTTTTAATCGATTGAAAAAGCTCTGATCGGTTATAACTCAATTCTGATCGATCATATCTGATTCTGATCGGTCATAATTGCATTCTGATCGATCATCCTGAACTCAAAGTGGTTTTAATCGATTAAAACCAAGTTGTATCGATTAAAATACTACAAAAACACTTCTCTTAACATTTTAAGTGATTTTAATCGGTTATTTCGAAGCTGTATCAGTTAAAATACTGACAGAAGGTTTTCAAAACTTTCTTTAATGAAAACAACCGGTTATTTCGAAATTATATCAGTTAAAAACTTGTTTAAGAAAGCTTTTGTTAAAATACTTTGTTTTTAACTTCTTAAACATTTTTAGAGGCATTTTGCAAAATCTTTTAAGTGAAGAAACCTCATGCAGCAGAAAAGATAAAAATGATTATACCTAAGCATAGCTGCGGATACACTAATCTCTCTATTCTTTTATCTAAGTACTGTTGACCACTACAAAGTTGACTTTGACTTTATCTTTGACTTCATCAAATCAACAAGATCTTTGTCAGAGTATTTCAATAAGATATTCATCACTTTCAGATTTCACAACATATGTAGGTAGTAAACCAAAGAAAGATGAAATTTATTATTCTTTCAAGAACAAGTAAAGTTGATTCAATCTTATCTTCCTTAACATGTTTGCGGTGAACGCAATAGATACATGTAAAGATAAGGGAATCTTGTTTTAGTAGCATGTCACAAAGACAGTCATTAACTAAAACCTTTACATTGAATTTTAGAATAATAAACGATGAAAAACAGAGGAGAATCTATGAAATATGAACTGTTTAATTATTTTAATTGATACAAATTATGTTTTAATCGATTAAAAACAGGAATAACATAAGTATATCAAAGATATGAGAACTTTTAATCAATTAAATCGAGTACTGAACAGACTCATTATAAATGAAATTAATCGATTAAAGCTATTTTATATTAATTAAAACATTAAAAAAATGTGAATTTATGTAATGTTTGATGCACTTGGATTCTCTAATTCATTTCTTAAATACTCATGAGCAAGAAGTTTTATGATTTATTTTGTTGATTGTTTCAGTTCTTATGAAAAGATTTTCATGATCCTTAAAGTCAAGTTAATCATGCAAAAAAAATCATACAGATGAATATAGATAGAGCAAGATTTAAAAAAATAAATTCGCATAATAACAAAATGTAACAACTCAGTTAGTGAATTTAATTGATGTAAATCACTTTTAATCAATACAGTTCCACAACCTAGAGCTTTAAATCGATTAACTCGCAAAATAATCGATTAAAAACAAGACATATGGCCTATGTGGTCTTCTCTGTAAATGATTTTAATCGATTAAAGTTCGAAATAATCGATTAAAATAGTACGAATTATCTATGTGAACATGTTTGTAAATGAATTTAATCGATTAAAAGCATTTTATATCAACTAAAACAACTAGAATGTGTGAATTATTAATTGTTTGGTCTATCTAGGATTTCTAATTTAGTTCTAAAATATCTGCATTATATTAAAGGAAGTTAAAGGAGTGTTTCTGGTCAAAGACCAGTTAATATTACATACCAAATATTAAAAAAAAAACAGAGATAGAAAAAGAAAAAAAATTGTGATAGAAAAATACCCTTCTTGATGAAAATTAATCCCCCCAGTTTCCCTGATTGAGTTGCATGTCCTCCATCTTGGTGTACAGATCAGCAATTTGGTTTCCAAGGTTGAAGAATTACGTATTGGTCTGCTGAAATTGCTGATAGGTCATTTGTGTTGAAAATACAAGGGTATGATGCCTGAAGATATTGATGATGATTCGAAGACAAAAGACTTCAATGATTAGAAGACTTATATACATTTGAAATTTCTTGTAATAACTTTGTTTTGTCATTTTGAGTCTATAAAAGTAGTGTCCATGATAGTCAGCACTTAGTCTGTCCACAAAAGCTTCATTTTTATCAGGGAATCATTGGAATAATCGATTATTGCTGAGGATAATCGATTATCCTATTTAAACTTAAAGTTTTCTGAAAATGGCTCTAGAATAATCGATTATTGCTGATGATAATTGATTATCCTATGAAAAAATGATTTTTCTATATCTGGCTCTGTGATAATCGATTATCACTTATAATAATCAATTATTTGTGTCAGTTATGATTTTGAATTTCAAATTTCAGACCTATTTTTGAAAATCCTAATTTCAAAACCCTAAAATCTCTATTTAAGGAACTCTCATGCTCTTTACAATGTGACAACATTTTTCATACTAAAATTTATAGTTGTGATTGCTGAGAGAACTTTGAGTAGGGAAGAAAAAGGGGCTTTTGTAACCTAGTGTGGGCTAGAAACGATAAGAATCACTAAGTGAGTTTCTTGGTGGATTGTGTGTTGTGTCATCTCTAGAAAAAGTTGTTTTCATCCTTTCTGCCTTCAAAGGAGGTGTTCATTTCTTGTGTGACTCAAGAGAAGTGTTTTCTAATCCTTATTACTTGTAATTTGTAATCTGTTTGAACTATTGTTTTAGTGACTGGGTTAATCCTCTTTTAGAGTGATTAACAACTGGACGTAGGGTCTTTTGATCCGAACCAGGATAAATTACTTGTGTAATCTTCTTTTCTTATCTCTTTACATTTCAAGTGTTTTATTATATTATTGTTTAATCAGTAAAACTTGCGAAAAATTTTAAAAAGGAAAAGTTTTTATAAGAAACCAATTCACCCGCCTCTTGATTTTTGTCCCAAACGCAAAAATGCCGCTGTGCGATACCAACAAGTGGTATCAGAGCTTGCTTTGATAGTTTTTCAAATTTTTGAAAGTGGTCGGACAAAATCAAACTTTTGCTGAGGGTGCCTCTATTAACAGACCCCAACTTTTTGCTGGTCAAAATTATCCTTTCTGGAAAGTTAGGATGCAAATATTTTTGGAGTCTGTTGACAGGGGTGTTTGGGATGTTGTTGTAAATGGTCCTTTTATTCCTAAAATGACTGTAAATGAAGTAGAGGAACCAAAACTGTTTTCTAGATAGACTGATGAAGAAAATAAAAAGGCTCAATATGATGTTAGGGCTAGAAATATTATTTCATCTGCTTTGACTCTTGATAAGTTTTACAGGATATCAGTTTGTAAAAGTGCTCAAGAGATGTGGAAAATTCTAAGAGTCATTCATGAAAGAACCGACGATGTGAAAAAATCAAGAAAGAACTCTTTGATTCAAGAATATGAAATGTTTAGAATGCAACAAGGAGAAACAATCTTTGACGTCCAAAAGTGTTTCACACACATTGTGAATCATCTCTTTAGGCTTGGTAAGAATTTTGATACTGACGAATTAAATGTTAAAATTTTAAAATCTTTGGACAGGAAATGACAACCCAAAGTGACTGTCATTATGGAGTCACAAAATCTGGAAACAATGACAATGACAACTCTCTTTGGAAAATTGAGAGAGCATGAGCTTGAACTAGGAAGGTTAAATGATGAAGAATACCAACATCAAAAGAGAAACTTAGCCTTCAAAACTGAAATTTCCAAAAACAAGAAAAAGAAGGAAGAAGAAAATTTCAATAGTGAAGAAGATGAAAACCTGAGTTTCATGATAAAAAAATTCACCAAGTTCATGAAAGCCAAAGGGAGGCAATCATTTAAAGGTAAGAAGAATGAGAAAGAAGGATCTTCATTAAATTTCAAATGTTATGGTTGTGGTGAAACATGGCATGTGAAATCTGACTATCCCAACAATAAAAGAAGTGATGATTCAAAAGGAATAAAATCCTTCGAAAAGAAAGCTTACATTGCGTGGGAGGAAAATGACTTTAGTTTAGAGTCAAGTAATTCTAAAATTGAAGCAAATCTTTGCTTGATGGAAAATGACAATGTATCTTCCGACTATGAGGTAAGTAATTCAGATTGTTCTTCAAGTGATGATGAAAATGATTATGATGTTTTACATAATTCATATCAAGAGTTTTTTATTGCCTTTAAGGACTTGAAATCTGAATATAAAACCTTGAAAAAGATTTTAAATAAATCAGAAAAAGAAATGGAAGTTTTAAAAACAAAAAATTGCATCTTTTGAAGAAAAAGGAGTAGAACCAATTGCATGTGCATCTTGTAAGAGCTATGAATTTCATATTTGCATACTTGAACACTTGCTGGAAAAAGCTATAAAAGACAAGGTTGATGAAAATAAAAAATTTGTAAAAACTAAAGGTAAGGATCATGTTCCTTTGAGAAAAACTAAAAATCAAAGAACCCGTAGAGTATGGGTTGTGAAAGGAAGTGTACCTTCACAAAGTAGAAATGAATCCTTTTCAAAATTTAAATCCCCAAATGCATGTTTTTATTGTATGAAACAAGGACATACTTCAAATAAGTGTAAGATAAAACATTTTGGTGTTCCTAAAGGAAAATATATTTGGGTGCCTATAGTTAAATGATTTGCTTGTCTCTAACCCCAAGGACCCAAAAGTTATGGGAACCTAAGATCTTGTGTTCTTATTTTGTGGGTATATGCTAAATCCAAGAAGTTCATGTGGTACCTTGATAGTGGTTGTTCAAGACACATGATTGGTGATAGAAAGAAATTTGTAACTTTCAAAGAGAAAGAACAAGGATATGTAACTTATGGAGATAACAATAAAGGAAAAATCCTTGGAACCGGAAACATTGGTGGTGCAAATACTTTGGAGATAAAGGATGTGCTCCTTGTTGATGGGCTAAAGCACAATCTTCTAAGTATGAGTCAACTTTGTGATAAAAGACTTAAGGTAATTTTTGAAACCAATTACTGCACCATACATCTTAAGGACTCTAAAGAAATTGCATTAAAATGTATTAGGCATAACAATATTTATTTGATTGATTTAGATTGTGCATCTGATGTTGATATAACATGCTTGGTTGTTAAAGAAGAAAACCCTTGTTTGTGGCATAAAAGAGCAGCCCATATTCATATGCATCAATTAAACAAATTAATCTCTAGAAACTTAGTTGTTGGTTTGCCCAACTTAAAATTTGAAAAAGATAAATTATGTGATGCATGTCAAAAAGGTAAACAAATAAAACCATCTTTCAAAACTAAGAATATAATTTCCACAATAAAGCCTCTATAAATTTTACACTTAGATTTATTTGGACCATCTAGAATCAAAAGTTTTGGTGGAAATTATTATGCTCTTGTAATTGTTGATGATTACTCTAGATTTACTTGGACATTTTTCTTAACCTTGAAAAGTGAAGCTTTTAAAGCCTTTAGAAAGTTTGCCAAACAAATTCAAAATGAAAAAGAATTAATAATTAAAGTGTTAAGAAGTGATCATGGTGGGGTCATTTGAAAATTATTGTAAAGAAAATGGTACTTTACATAATTTTTCTGCACCTAGAACTCCCCAACAAAATGGTGTAGTAGAAAGGAAAAATATATCACTAGAGGAATTAGCTATAACAATGTTAAATGAATAAAAAGTTCCTAAATATTTTTGAGCAGATGCTATAAGTACTGCTTGCTATCTTTTAAATAGAATGCTCATTGGGCCTATCTTAAAATCTACTCCTTATGAATTGTTTAAAGGAAGAAAACCTAATGTATCACACTTGAAAATCTTTGGTTGTAAATGTTTTGTGTTAAATAATGGTAAAGATAACCTAAGTAAATTTGATTCCAAAGCCGATGAGGCTATTTTCTTAGGATATTCTCTTACTAGCAAAGCATATAGAGTATTTAATAGAAGAACATTAAACATTGAACAATCTATGCATGTTACTTTTGATGAAATTGTAGACCTTGAGGAAAATCCTCTTGAGTCAAAAAAAGAAAATGCAGGTGATGAAGAGTACCTTAAGGAAGCATTAGAAGAAATGTACTTGATTGAAAATGAACCATATCAACCATCCGAGTTAGCAAAAGAATGACAATCACCAAGAGGACTTTCACTTGACAACATAATCTGTGGTATTTCAAAAGGGGTAAGCACTAGAAATATGTCAAATTTTTGTATGACTATAGCTTTTGTCTCATAGATAGAACCCAAGAATGTTGAAGAAGCCCTCAAGGATGATCAATGGTATATTGCAATGCAAGAAGAATTAAATCAATTTGAAAGAAATCAAGTCTAGGAATTGATTCCAAGAGAAGAACATCATCAAGTAATTAGAATTAAATGGTTATTTAGGAACAAGCTTGATGAAGATGGAAACATAACTAAAAATAAAGCTAGACTTGTGGCTAAAGGATATTGTCAAGAGGAAGGTATAAATTATGATGAGACCTATGCTCTTGTAGCTAGGTTAGAGGCTATACGCCTAATTCTTGCTTATGCCTCAATGATGAAATTTAAACTATATCAAATGGATGTGAAAAGTGCTTTATGGATTAAAACAAGCTCCTAGATTATGATATAAAAGATTAAGCAATTTTCTAATATCAAATGACTTTTCTAGAGCACAAATTGATTCTACTTTATTTATTAAGAAAGTAGGAGAACATATTTTGCTAGTACAAGTGTATGTTGATGATATTATCTTTGGATCAATTTATAACTCTTTGTGTGAAGGATTTGCTAGTATAATGCATGGTGAATTTGAAATGTCCATGATGTGAGAATTAACCTTCTTTCTTAGACTTCAAATTAAGCAACTAAAAGATGACATTTTTGTATCACAAACTAAATACTGCAAAGAAATTCTTAAGAAATTTGGAATGGATAATGCCAAAGAAGCACACACACCAATGGGAACATCCTGTTATCTGGATAAGGATGAATCAGGTTTGGAAATAGATCGATCAATGTATAGAGGTATGATACGCTTTCTATTATACTTAATTGTAAATAGACCTGATATTATGCAATTTGTTTGTGTGTGTGCTAGATTTCAAGCATGTTCAAAAGAATCTCATTTAATTGCAGTAAAAAGAATTTTAAAATATCTGAAAGGAACCACAGGATTTGGTTTATGGTATCCTTCTGGAGCTTCACCTAGTTTAGTAGGATTTTCCAATGCAGGGGGGACTATAAAATAGATAGAAAAAGTACTAGTGGAACATGTCATTTATTTGGATCTTCCTTAGTATCTTGGCATTCTAAGAAACAAGTTTGTGTTGCCTTATCCACAACTGAAGCCGAATATATAGCGGCTGGAAATTGTTGTGCTCAAATTTTTTGGATGAAGCAACAACTAGAAGATTATAGTATTTTTCTTAAAGACATTCCTTTGAAATGTGATAATACGAGTGCAATTAACCTTACTAAGAATCCTGTTATGCACTCTAGAACTAAGCATATTGAAATTAGACATCACTTTTTAAGAGATCATATTTCTAAGGGAAATTGTAAAATTGAATATATAGATACAAAACATCAATTAGTAGACATATTTACCAAACCTCTTCCCAAGGATAAATTCTATAAACTTAGAAGAGACTTAGAAATATTAGAAATAGCTTAAACTCTGTAAAACTGTAAAATCTTTGCATATATTGAGGGGGAATTGATTTTTTTTTTCTTTTGCATATATTGAGGGAGAGCTTATATTCTTTTTTATTATGATAAAATAGGAGGAGAAAATACTTAAAGTCTGGTATGTTTAATATTTTTTTCTATATTAGTTGTGACAGTAAACAGGTTATTACAAAGGGCTTTAAAGCAAATTTTGATCATCATCAAAAAGGGGGGAGATTGTTGAAAATACAAGGGTATGATGCCTGAAGATTTTGATGATGATTCAAAGATAAAAAACTTCAAACATTAGAAGACTTATATACATTTGAAATTTCTTTTAATAACTTTGTTTTGTCATTTTGAGTCTGTAAAAGTAGTGTCCATGATAGCCAGCACTTAGTTTGTCCATAAAGGCTTCATTTTTATCAGGGAATCACTAGAATAATCGATTATTGCTGAGGATAATCGATTATCCTGTTTAAACTTCAAGTTTTCTGAAAGTGGCTCTGGAATAATCGATTATTGCTTATGATAATCGATTATCTTGGACAAAATAATCAATTATTGCTGATGATAATCAATTATTTGTGTCAGTTATGATTTTGAATTTCAAATTTCAGACCTATTTTCGAAAACCCTAATTTAAAAACCCTAAAATATCTATTTAAGGAACTCTCATGTTTTTTACAACGTGACAACCTTTTTCATACTAAAGTTTATAGTTGTGATTGCTGAGAGAACTTTGAGTAGGGAAGAAAAAGGGGCTTTTGTAACCTAGTGTGAGCTAGAAGCGATAAGATTCACTAAGTAAGTTTCTTGGTGAATTGTGTGTTATGTTGTCTCTAGGAAAAGTTGTCTTCATCCTTTGTGGCTTCAAATGAGGTGTTCATCTCTTAATCCCTTATTACTTGTAATTTCTAATCTGTTTGAACTATTGTTTTAGTGACTGGATTAATCTTCTTTTAGAGTGATTAACAACTGAACGTATGGTCTTTTGATCCAAACCAGTATAAATTACTTGTGTAATCTTCTTCCCTTATCTCTTTACATTTTAAGTGTTTTATTATATTATCGTTTAATCAGTAAAACTTGCAAAAAGTTTTAAAAAGGGAAAGTTTTTATAAGAAACCAATTCACCCCGCTCTTGGTTTTTGTCGCAAACGCAAACATTCCGCTACACGATACCAACAATTTGCATATGCTTTTCTGTGGTTCTCTTGTAGTGAAGCCATCTGGGAAAGCATTGTTTGTTCAAATAGTGAGAGTCGAGTTCCATGGTCAGGTTGTTCAATGAATGGTATGATCTCCATGTTTTCATAGGAAGGATGATCTTCAATTGATTGGGGCACCTCAGCTGCTGGAGAAGAAGGAATTTCAGCTTGTTATGGTTCATCTTCATCCTCATCTTCATCTTCAGACATTCCAGCTTCAACTTTTGAGATCCATTCCCCATCAATCTTTATGAACCCTATCTTTCACAGAGTTGAGTCATCAACATCATTGGAGACCTTTGGAGTCTCCATGTATTCTCCTATAAGATGCACTGCAAAATACCTAAAAAATTGATTAATTAGCATAGCATATGGCAATTTGTAATCAGCCAGCCTTTTTGCTTTAATCATGTGATCCTTGATGACGTAAATCTAATTGACACGGATATTGTTTGTAATACAGTACATGAGTGCCAAATCCCCTTCATTTAGTAAGGCATGATTGCTCCCCCTTGGCGTGAGCATCCAAGCAATAATGAAGAAAAAAATTCTCTGTTTAAGCCTCATTTTTCCAGCATTGAGGATCCTCACCGAGTCATTGTGGTCTCTAAGGCAAGTGCGAAAAAATTAAATTTTATTGAAGTCTGGTAATTCTGCAATGTTTCCTCTGGACACCTTGACACCAATATCACGAAGTCCAGCCACTTGTTCCCATACTTCAGGAGTAATCACCATGTTGACACCTTTTACTTGTGATCTAACAGTGGAACCACTTACAGTGAGGTTGGCATAGAAGACCCTTACAAGGTCAGGTTGAATGTTACCTGTGTACTCCAAGAAGGTCTTCAATTTTCGGCTCTTCAGTTGTCTTCTCAGTGGAGTAAAGCCTTCTTCATCCAGTCATACAAACCGTATGTATTTAGGAATCACAAGTTGTTTTTGGCTAAAATGAGTGATGAAATTATTCATCTTCTCTACATCACCATTAAACCAATTTTCAAGGTGACCCCCTTGATTTCCAGCAGCTAAGAGGATTCCCCCTTTTGCCTTTTTCTACTGGATTTTGATCTTTTAAACATTTGTTCAGCAGAAATTTGAGAAAGGAATTTGGTTAAGAGAAATATGAGAACACGAAGGAGAGAAGAACTGAAAATAAGTCAAGTATGCAGAACCTAGTTTCTTTTTACTGATGAATAAAGATCGGATTTCAAATTTTTTAAGTCTGAATGTTAGACCTGCCATGTTTTCATCTTTAATTGAATGTGTTCCCTTGACTAAAGGCAGAGACACTTGCTTTGGGCAGTGGGTACATCAGCTAATTTGTTCTTTGGATAGGTATTGACTTGGTCAAATAATACAGTAAATGCTTTTTACAGATATTGATAAACACGAATCTTGAAAAATCAATTTTTGATTTGTTGAAAATTCTTCAATTAAACCATATTAAAGCGATCTCCAAGAATAAATTAATCGATTAATCATTAGATTTATCCATTATTTTCATCTAGAATCCTAGGTCAGAAATAACAACAGTGTAATAATCAATTAAAACAGAAAAGAATCAATTATTTTTGTACTGGATATGATTAATGAAATAACAATAGAATTTTAAACGATTAAAACGAAAAAGAATCAATTAATTTTAATCATTTAATGATTTTAACTGAGGGAAATAATTTTTAATCGATTAAAACAGAGACGGTAAATCTATACTGAAATCCTGAGAACATTTTAATCGATTAATTTGCAGGATAATCGATTAAAACAGTACGAACACATTTTCAAAATCTTATGTTAATGAATTTAATTGATTATTTTGAAAAACTAATCGATTAAAACAGAAACATTATTGTTGTTTTCAGTATTTCAATCGATTAAAAATGTTTTGTATTAGTTAAAATAAACCATACCATGATTTTAATCCTTGTTTTTCATATCCTTTATACATATTTGTTGTCTAGGTACCATGAGATTTTCAGATTATTGTTCCTGCAAAAGAAATTTGCAATATTTGGTACCCTTTGATGATAATAGGGTCTTAATATGTTATTTGAAATGAATTTTTAGGAACCCATTTCAATCTTCCTTTTGGTACAACATATTTCTTAATTCTGCAAAATTTCACAGAGTGACCTATTTTCATGCAATAGAAACATTTAATGAAAGATAATGAGTATGATTTTCTATATGCATAATGATGTTTTATTTTTCTGATTTTCTTGCTAGATGAAAATCCAATGCCAATTTTATCAAGAAACAATTTTCTGTGAACCAAGAAGAATATCTAGATTGGCTTTGCCTTATGTAAACTTTGAAACAATTTTTAACAGATATTCAATCTTCTTTTGTAGATCTGAACAATTTTCACATGGTTTGATTTTATTGCACAAGCAATCAAAATTATCATGGATTAATTTCAAGTAATCAAGATCAATTTCATCCTCAAGTATTTTCTTTTCAAGAGTTTCAACCTTATTCTCTAACCAGTTGTTCATGCCTTTTAATCTTTTGTTTTCTTTTTCAAGTTTCTTGGCTTCTTCATTCATTTCATTAAAGGCATCTTGTAATGAATTGTAATTCATAAAATTTGTAGAAGAAGTAGAACTTACGCTACTGGTTGAAAAATTCTGATTAGCCATCAAGCACAAGTTAGCTTCTTCATCTTCAGAATTTTATATTGATGAGGTATCATTGTCATCCCAAGTTATGTATGCTCTCCTTTTTATCTTTTCTTCTTTCTTGTCATTGTGTTTGTTCTTTTCTGGGCATTCCATTCTTACATGAACCTGTTTACCACAACCATAGCACTTATAGTTAAAAGAATCAGATTTCTTTTCATACATTTTTTGTCTTTCTTTATCTTGAATCTTTTTCTTGAGAAACATGTTCTCATTTTCTTCTTCATATTCTTTATCTTTTTCTTAAGCTTTGAGTGTTATGATCTTTCCTTTCTTTTCATAAATCTCTTGCTCATTGAACCTATTAATTTCTATCTCATGTTCTATGAGCTTACCAAACAAAGAGGTTGTTGTCATGATAGATAAATCTTTTGACTCTGAAATTGTTGTGACCTTGGGCTGCCATGACCTGTCAAGACATTTCAGAACTTTGATATTCAATTCCTCTTTATCAAAATTCTTACCTAAAACTCATTAGATGATTAATGATGTGGGTAAAGCGTTTCTACACATCTGCAATGCTCTCTCCAGTTTTCATTTTGAACAGTTCATATTCTCTAATGAGAGTATGCTTTCTTGCTCTTTTCACATCAGCAATTCCTTCATGAGTAACTTCAAGGACTTCCCACATTTTCTTGGCAGATTTACATTGAGACACCATGAAAAATTCATCCATATTAAGTGCAGATGTAATTTTGTTCTTGGCAGTGCAATCACTTTGAACTTTTCTCTTTTCTTCATCATTTAAACTAGACCATTCTTTTTCTGTAATTAGTGGATCATTTACAATTAGATCCCAAACATTTCTATCAATAGATTCAATAAATATCTTCATTCTTATATTACAAAATTATAATATGTACCACAAAATATTTGAGGTCTGTTAATAGAAGCACCCTCAAAAAAAGGTAATTTCTTTTTGGCCATGAAAAGATTTGGACTGAAAGTCTTGAGTGATTTTCAAGACCCTGCTTTGATACCAATTGTTAGAAAAGTAGGCTGAGATCAAGAGGGGGGTGAATTGATCTTTGAAAGAATTTTACATTTTTTAAAATATAGATTATCTATTTCAAAGATTATGAATTCTGATCAAGTTTTGAATCAAGAAAAGTAAGCAATTTTGTGTAAGATACAAGCAGAATAAAAGAGAGTAAAGATTTAGAGAAAGACACACAAGATTTATATTGGTTCACCAAAACCACAGGGCTACATCCAGTTCTCAACCAAATTTCAGTTGAGTTCCACTAGATTGATTATGTTTCTTATTACAAACTCAAATCACAAAACACCCAATCCACACCAAGAACCAAATTCCAGTTCTTGTTCCAAATCTTCACCAAGAACCAAGTTTCAGTTCTTGAACCAATCTACAACCAAATTCCTGCTACAAAACCAATGTCCAACACTTCCAGAAACCCACAATATAGTAAAGAATTGAAAAGAAACAAAGAGAAGAATCAAACCCAGATTATGCAGCTCTTGCAGAATGAGTTTTTTCACTAGTAAGAATGTAAAAATTCCTCAAGAAAGAACTTTGAAAAACTTCACAAATGTGGCGCGCTTCTTTCTTGAAAAACTTCTCTAATGATTTCTTAATTGATTACTCAAATGTGTGTTTTAAATTGCTTAAGCAATCTTGTTTATATAGAGTTATTTTTCAACTGCTAGTTTAATTAATCAGTTAAAACTTTCTTTTAATCGATTATTAAATCTTGATTAATCGATTAATTCTTTTTTTAATCGGTTAAAATGTGCTTAATCATTTTCCATATTTATTTTATCTGATGCGACGACGTTTTAAGCAATTAAAACAGTTCAATAAAAATTCTCTAAGTTGTTTTAATCGATTAATTCGCAATTTAATCGATTATAATTCTGCCAAACATTTTCTCAAAACTTCATAAGTGATTTTAACTGATGAAAGCCTGCTTTAATCGATTAAAATATTTGACAAAAATTTCCTTAAGTTGTTTTAATCGATTAATTCAATGTTATATCGATTAAAATTCTGACAGAACATTTTTCAGAACTTCTCAAATGATTTTAATCGATTAAATCGAAGTTATATCAGTTAAAATACTGACAGAACACTTTTCAAAACATTTCAAGTGGTTTTAATAGATTAATTTGAAGTTACATCGATTAAAATACTGACAGAACATTTTTCCATACTTCTTAAGTGATTTTAATCGATTAATTCGAAGTTATATCAGTTAAAATATTGACAGAAAGTTTTCAAATACTTCTTTTATGAAAATAATTGATTAATTCGAATGTGCATAGATTAAAATAATTCCAGTGTATGTTTTAAATGATTTTAATCGATTATTTCAAAAACAAACCAGTTAAAACTCTGTCATAAAATGTTTCTAGCTCATTTTAATCGATTAACCTTAAAGTGTATTAGTTAAATATAATCCTTAAGATCATATTAATCGATTAATTCAGTTTTTAACAGATTAAAACGTTTAGAGGCATTTCTAAATTCTTTCAAAATGAATAATCCTCATGTAACAGAGAAATAGGAATGATTATACCAATTAATATTGATGGTGACTCACTAATCACTCTACCCTTTAACCCTAGTAGCCTTTGACTTCATCAAATCATTAAGATCTTCAATCTATCATATGGTTCAATAAGATCTTTATCACTTTCATCAATCTCATAAATAATATATTTTAAAAAAATACTTAAATAAATTATATTAAGTTTATTTACCTGTTAATATACAAAATTTAATAAAAAGAAATAACATAATTGTTAGATATTATTTAGATATTATTTGATATTTTTAAGATATTGTTAGATATTGGTAACCACAATATCAAACAATATCTTCTATTTATTCTGTTACTTTCGAGTTACTCTTTTAGTTGTATCTCTCTACTATAAATAGACAACCCTATGTGTGATTTATACACAAAGGAAATTAATTCCAAACCTTATTTTCTCTATATTCAACATGGTAAATTGATCCTCCACATCAGAAAAGAATTATCTTTGTTACTAAATTTTATTTGGTAGTGTGAAAGTGCATGTTTAGGAAAGTTCTGGCAAGGAAAGACTTGATATTTAAGTGTGTCCATTAGTGACCCACCTCTCTTTCCTAGGAACTTACCTGGTGTACTAGTTCACGTTGTTGTTACCGCTGCCGCTGGAGCAGTCACCGAATCCGCCGCTGCCAGAGAATTCGCCGGAGTTGCATTTTTTTTTACCGGTGACATGATTTTGCTTGTCTCGGTCAGGTGACCACCGTGCCATTGAGATCACCACTATCGGAGTTGGTCGTCCTATTGTCTCCTGCGCCGTTTAGTCTTGGCGAACTTATTTTTAGTATTCTCATTTTGGATTTGTGCTTCGTGGGTTAATTGGATTACTTTGGATTATTTTAGGGTTTGTTCTCCCGCTCTTCATGACTTCTTCCACTTCTTCCACTATTTCCAATTTTGTTAACGATTCTTTTGTGTTGACATCCCATCGTGATGACCGGGATCGCCCTCACAACACAGGAAAAAGGGCGTCCTAAGTGTGAACATTGTGGCAAGCTAGGTCACAAGATTAACAAGTGTTATACATTACATGGTCGTCTTGCTCAATCTGTTGTAGTTGTTCACACCAATCTTTCCCCACCTTTATCTGCAGGGGATCTTCCTTCTTCTATTGCATCCGACATGCCTGCTGTGTTCAACAAATTTCTCGAATGGTATAAGGATCAACAGTCTTCTAGTTCCACTATATCTGTCACACATACAAATACATATTTTGCTGGTCTGACCCAATCATTTTCTCCTGGTCCTTGGGTTTTTTATTCGGGAGCCACTGATCATATTACTGGTAACAAATCTTTGTTCTCCTCTTTATCCTCTCCTAATCATTTACCTTTTGTTACACTGGCTGATAGCTCTAGAGTATCATCTCATGGTGTTGGAACGGTTAAACTTTTTCCTTCTTTAACCATTGATAATGTTCTTTATGTCCCTGGGTCTCCTTTTAACCTGTTGTCCATCAGTCGTCTAACTCGTTCTCTTGATTGTATTGTTAATTTTACCAATAATTTTGTGTGTTTACAGGATCGGAGTTTGAAACAGGTGATTGGCACAGGATGTGAGTCTCATGGTCTTTATTATCTCCGTCCCTCTGCATATGTTAGTACAGTTATGGAGTCTCCCTCTCTTCTTCATGCTCAGTTAGGTCATCCAAGTATTGCCAAGTTACAGAAACGTGTCCCTGCCTTGTCCAACTTATCTAGTTTGGCGTGTGAGTCATGTCAATTAGGCAAGTATAGTCGTACTTCCTTTCCTCTTAGTTTCACACGTGGTGCTTCGTCCCCTTTTTTCGTGGTTCACTCTGACATTTGGGGACCTAGCCGCGTTAAGTCTACTTTAGGTTTTCAATACTTTGTTACTTTCATTGATGATTATTCCAGATGCACTTGGTTATTTTTGATGAAAAATCGTTTTGAATTATTTCATATCTTTCAAACTTTTTTTAATGAAATTCAAACTCAGTTCGGTGTTTCTATTAGAGTTTTGCGTAGTGATAATGGTCGTGAATATCTTTCTCATTCTTTTAAACAATTCATGACTTCTCACGGTATTTTGCATCAAACTTCTTGTGCTTATACACCTCAATAAAATGGAGTTGAACGTAAAAATAGACATCTTATTGAAACAACTCGCACACTTTTAATTCATGGAGATGTTCCTCAACATTTTTGGGGTGATGCTCTTCTTACTGCATGTTATCTCATTAATCGCATGCCTTCTTCGGTTTTAGATAATAAAATACCTCATTCCATTTTATTCCCTCATGAACCATTTCATCCTTTACCTCTGAAAGTTTTCGGGTCTACATTTTTGTTCATAATTTCAGTTCTGGTCTTGACAAGCTTTCTCCTAGATCACATAAATGTGTTTTCTTAGGGTTTACAAGATCACAAAAAGGATACAAATGTTTTTCTCCTTCTCTTAACCGTTATTTTGTGTCAAAAGATGTCACCTTTGATGAGTTGTCTCTTTATTTTAAAAGTCAATCTTCACCTCTATCTCCATCCAATCTTGTCAACACTCCTAATACATTTAATGTTCCTGTTGTTTGTGACCCTCTAACTATGTCTTCTTCACCATTAGTTCCTGCTCCGCAGTCAGCTTCTTCTCCACTGCCTCTTCAGATTTATAGTTCTCGAAACCAATCACAACCACCACCATGTGACTCTACTCAAGTGCCAACTACTCTGTCTCCTCCGGATCTGACACATGAGTCTGACCTTCCCATTGCCCTCCGAAAAGGTATTCGTTCTACATGTAATCCCTCTCCCCATTATATTGCTTTGAGTTATCATCGACTGTCATTACCTTTTTATACATGTCTTTCCTCTATTTCTTCTGTGACCATTCCAAAAACTTTCCGTGAAGCTTTAGCTCATCCTGGTTGGCGTTAGGCCATGTTAGATGAACTAAGTGCTCTTCATAATAGTGGAACTTGGGAATTGGTCCCGTTACCGTCTGGGAAATCTGTTGTTGGTTGCAGGTGGGTGTTTGCTATCAAAGTTGGACTTGATGGTACTATTGATCGCCTCAAAGCTCGTCTTGTGGCCAAAGGTTATACTCAAATTTTTGGGTTGGATTATGGAGATATTTTTTCCCCTGTGGCAAAGATGGCTTCTGTTCGTTTATTTATCGCCATGACTGCTCTTCAACAATGGCCTCTTTATCAACTGGATGTTAAAAATGCTTTCCTCAATGGTGATTTGCAAGAAGAAATATATATGGAGCAACCTCCTGGGTTAGTTGCTCAGGGGGAGTCTTCTGGGATGGTATGTCGTCTTCGCAAATCCCTATATGGCCTAAAACAGTCTCCTAGGGCTTGGTTTGGAAAGTTTAGCAAGGTTGTTCAACAATTTGGTATGACTCGGTGTGAATCAAATCATTTTGTCTTTTATCGACACTCGAGTGCTGGATGTGTTTACTTGATAGTATATGTTGATGACATCGTTCTTACAGGTAGTGACAACCATGACATCTCTCAGTTGAAACAACATCTTTGTCACCATTTTTAGACCAAAGATCTTGACAAACTTAGATATTTCTTGGGTATTGAGGTGGCACAATCCAATGATGGTATTGTTATATCTCAGAGGAAGTATGCCATAGATATTTTGGAGGAAGCTGGGTTGATGAGTTCAAAGTGCTGTTGATACACCCATGGATCCCAATACTAAACTTCTACCAAATCGGGGGAGCCTATATCGATCTCGAGCAGTATAGAAGATTGGTTGGAAAATTGAATTATCTTACGGTTACTCGTCCCGACATTTCCTTTGCGATCGGTGTGGTAAGTCAATTTCTTAATTCACCATGTGAAAATCATTGGAATGCGGTCATTCGTATCTTGAAGTATATTAAAGGATCTCCTGGAAAAGGATTGTTATATGGTTCTAATAACCATACAAGAGTTGTTTGCTACTCGAGATGCTTGATTGGGCGGGATCTCCTTCGGATAGAAGATCTACATCTGGATATTGTGTCTCCATTGGTGGTAACTTGATCTCATGGAAAAGTAAGAAACAAAGTGTTGTGGCAAGATCCGGTGCGAAGCAGAATATAGAGCTATGGCCTCAGCTTCCTGTGAACTTGTTTGGCTCAAGCAATTGCTTAGAGAGTTACAATTTGGAGATGTCACTCAAATGACACTTGTGTGTGACAATCAGACTGCTCTTCATATTAGTTCTAATCCTGTCTTTCATGAGAGGACCAAACACATTGAGATTGATCTGTCATTTTATTCAAGAAAAGATTATGTCTGGAGATATCAAGGCTGAGTTTGTTAACTCAAGTGATCGGTTAGCGAGATAGTTTTACTAAATCTTTACGGGGTCCTAGAATTGATTATATTTGTAACAAGCTTGGCACATACGATTTGTATGCTCCAAGCTTGAGGGGAGTGTTAGATATTGTTTAGATATTATTTGATATTGTTAAGATATTGTTAGATATTGGTAACCACAATATCAAACAATATCTTCTGTTTATTCTGTTACTTTCAGTTATTCTTTTAGTTGTATCTCTCTATTATAAATAGACCACCCTATGTGTGATTTATACACAAGGGAAATTAATTCCAAACCTTATTTTCTCTATATTCAACAACAATATAGATATTTTTCTCTCTTTTCTTATTTTTCTCTCTTCATTTACTTATTGATTTCCTTATATTTTCTCTCTTCTCTCATTTTTTTTCTTCCCTCACTCCATCTTATTCTTCAATTAAAAATATATTGAAATTTAATAACATAAGTTTTTTATTATGACTTGAAAGATGAAAATATTTAATGATAAAAATACTATAATTTAATATATTATATTTGAAAGAATATTATATAATAAAATATTATTATTATGTTATAACTATTAAGAAAAAATGAATATTTATATTAAAAAAATTAATAAATATTTTTGTAAAATTACTTAATCTAACTAATTATCATAACTCAAATTTATTATAACTAGATTAAATTATTATATAAAAAATACATTTAACTTATAAATATTCGATATTTTTTAATTAGATAATTAGTTATTTATTTTAATAAAATAATTTTAAATTAATTATTTATGTCATCATAAATAAAAAATATTTATTTTTAAAATAAATAAAATTATTTATTCTTATCATAATTTTAAATAATTAGTTATTATTTTTCTACTTTTAATATTATTTTTAAAATATTTGTTTTAATATATTTTTATTAAATTATAATATAATTTTAATTAAAAGAATAAGTAGAAAAGGAGAGAAAATAAGAAATATAAGATAGAAAAAGGAATAAATAATGAGTAAAAAAAGAAAAAGAAAAAAAATAGGAGAAGAGAGAGGAAAAAATTAGGTGTAAACAGTAAACTAGTGAATTATTCTATTAGATAAATAAATTCATATAGATTCTACTTTAGTAAATTGTTTAAAAAATATATATTATTTTTAGGATTTATTTTCTTAATAAATTATAAAAATATGATTTTATATATTAATCATGATTACAAAAGTACACAAATAAATACTCTTTTATAGAATATTTTCATAATAATATATTAAATTTTAATAAGTTTGTACTTGTTTTTTATTTTAATGTTGTACCTTATATTTAATTAATAAAATTATGTGTATATTTAATTTTAACCCGTTGTAATATAAACTCATCGAAATTAAAAATTCAAAAATCGAAACTCAAATGGTCAAAAGCCACGAAGTGTAATTTTTTACACTTTAAGTTAAACTTAAGCTGTTTGGCAGAAGCCTACTTTGTTTGAATAAAAGCATGAATAATACCTTACTCATCGTGAATAAACAAATTAAAATTACATTTATTTATTTTTTTGTCCTCTTGATATTAATGGTAAAAATTATTATATTTAAGAACAAGGTTTTTTTTTTTCAATTCAATTTTAAAATTCTTCTTTCCTCTCTCATATTGGTTTTCTTTTCATAATTATTTGAAGTTAATAATGCTGTTAAAATATAATTCCGGCCAATTTTCATTTATGTAAAAAGTTGTCATTAAATTGTGAAATGCTGACTATTTGACAGGTTTTAATTATTTTCAAAATTTTAGTTTACCAAATAATAATTAATAGTAATAGTATATTTTTAAGATATATATATATATATATATATATATATATATATATATATATATGAAGAATATTTCTATTGATTAACACTAATGCGTTTGTTTTTTTACTTGTAATACAATTTTTTTTAATAAAAATAGTTACACAATTCCTTATTTTACCCAATTTTCTCTTTCTACAACACAGTAAATATATGTGGAAATTATTGAATATATAATTCATAAAAAATAATTAATATAATTTTAAATTTTACGCATAATAAATATTTTTTTAAATTCAAGGGGAAGAAAGTATTTGAAAGTGTTGATAGCAATAAATGATGAAATGTTGAAAAGTGGAATAACTGGTGGCAGTTGTTGACTCTCGTTGGCCTACTATTCCCGCGCTCTGACTCATTAATACACATTAATTGGAAACACGTTATTCTATACAAGTGGAAACATGTAAAAAATTATTAAAAAATATATTCAAATATTAAAAACAAAATTACAATTTTGAAAATATAATTAAAAAAATAATTAGATTATATAATTTTAAAAATGTTAAAAGTAAAATTATAATTTAAAATACAAAATAATAAAAAAATTTATATAATATAAATGTGAAATAAAAAGAATGGTATATAAAAAATAATTCCACCTCTTTTATTAAAAACATAAATTAATAACATCTATATTATATGTATTTTGTTAATTTAGTTCAAATGCATTTTAAATACTTTTATAATATGATCAAATCATAAATGACTGCATATAATAATATTATTGATTTTCAATACTTGTTTAAAATTTTGTGAATTATTTAATATAATAAAAAAACCTCGGGAACAATGTATTAAAATTAAAAGTATAGTTTATATTTTATTTATTTTTATGTATTCATTACAAAATTATTTTTAGGGTTTATAAAAATATTTAATATCAATAATTATGTTATCTTAAATTTAAAAACTTAGATATGTGTAATAATGATTTAATCGTATAACATGCAGTGGTGAAGACACGAGTGTGCTTATAATTTACATACTAAAAAATTATTTATGTATCTAATTTTCTTAAAATTTTAAATTTTTTATCAATATTTTATTTTTTTTCGTTATCAATCATTATTAAACTAATATTTCATAAGGATATATAAGAAAAATTTAAAATTAATTTAATTGAAATAATCCTTTATATTAAAAACTTTTTTTTTAATTATGTCTTATCCTAAAGACAGAAGAGTAATAGATAAAAGTAATTGATTATCTCAATTCCATTCTACGATGCCAGAATAAATAGAATTTGTTTACTATACTAGACAGTTTTAATGTAAAAAATATATATATTTTCAACAAATTTAAATTAATTCTTAAAATATTTTAAAATAGTTATAATAAAAAACCAACAATTTATCATACACAACTCTCTTTGTAATCAATGAATTCAAATAAATTACTTGTAAATAAATTCAAACGAACAAAGCAACCATGTTAAGAAAATGTCTAAACTGCAAAAACAAAATCCATTTATTTAAAAAATGATTCTAAAGTCCCTTTGTCTTCAATACGTGATACTTTTATTATTCTTCACTTACCTTTCTGACTGTAATATTAATGTGGAAGCAAAAAACCATTAAAAAGTTTCCCATACGTCATATACTCTTTCCCTCCACAAAATAATACTAACAATTCTTCATCTTTTTCTCTTTTTTCCTCTCGTTCTTCTGTCTCTGATTCTGCTTGTCGTTTTCCCATTCTATTCTGAAACTCTCTTTCAAAACAAAAACAAGAAAGTGAAGGTGGTGGTCCTGATCCTGAGATAAGACATAACCATGGTGCGGTTTGTGATGTCTTCAAACACCAAACACGTCTCCATGTTCTTCATTTTTTTTATGCTGGCTTTGAATCGCTTCCAACACTTTGGATCCAACGCTCAACTCATACCACAAGATGAAGGTACTTACTTGATTCCCATTTTATTTTTGCTATGCTTTTTCATGTGTTGATAATCTCTGTGTTGGAATTTGTAACTTCCGAAACCTAAGAAAAACTGTCGTTTACTTTCACACCATCTTCACAAAGTTTCAATCTTTATCACTTGTAGTGCAAACCCTACTTTCAGAATTTACTTCATCAACTTGCATTGCTACTTCTGTCATCAGATCCATAGGGAAATCACCATTTTTTTTGCTGTTCCCTTTCTCTTTCATTAACATTTAAGTAGTTTTTTTAAGGAAGTTCAGCGTCTAACTACTTAGAAATAATTTTAAAAAATATGTTTGGTTTCCGTGATCTCGCAATTCATCTATGGCAATGACGGTAGTTTTTTTGCCTTGGCCTTTTAATTTTCTGGGATTGTTTTGGTTCCGATGGATTCGAAGGAAAGAAGGAGAAGAGATAGAAATCATTGAAATTTAAATTGAAAAAGAAAACAAAAGAAAATATATTTGTATACTTGTCCGTACTAAATAAGGAAAACATATCCTTACTTATGCTTTCTCTTGTATTTATTTTCTTTCTATCATTGAAACTATTAATTTTTATCTGGATTTTCTTTCCTCAATGAAACAAGGGATTTGTATCTGGATTTTATTTGATCGTCATTTTGGAGTGTTTTGTAGATCCAATGAAATCACCACAGTTGCTCTTTACTATCCCATGTGATGTAAGGTAGAATCCTCTGTAAAGGACAAATGGGGCCATTTTTTTATAACATAAAGGCTTCATTTTCAGTATTTTATTGGGGACCCCCTTTTACAAATTGTCTTTTTCATTAATAGATGGACCTTACAAGCTAGCCTAAGAATTCTGAATAAATATTTTGAACTAAATGTATTTTAGTTTTATTTCTATAATCACTATCACTGAGTCATCACCGACATAATTGTAATTTGTATTATTTACATTTGCATTTTTAATAGACCAGAATTCTGAAAAAAAAATCAATAATTATTTTATTTTTATTATTATTATTATTATTTATTCTCTATCACAACAGTTATAATATTTGTAATTTTAGCTATATGAAAGCACGAATAGTGAAGTTGAGAGAGGGCATAATTTTGTACATCACATATTACAGCTGTGTGTAGCAAGTTATAAGGTTGAAAATTGTTAAATAAGTGAGGGTAGATTGGTAATATAAGGGCATATGATTGGGTCTAAACGTGTGCAAGTAAGAGAGTGTGTGTCAGATTGTGTTCATCCTTTTCTAGATGTTTGTTTGCCCTCTTAGGGTAAGCAATAGGTTTTTTATTTAACCTTTTTTTCGCAGTGAGTGAGGTTGCAAGGGTGAACTTGTGCAGATGCATCACTAGTCATCATTGGCATGCCATATTTTTATACTATAATCCAATCATAAAATATTGTATACATGCAAAGTCATATCAACAACATTTTTTGTACTGTGATGAGCATTATCCTCATTAAAAAATATTTTTGCTTTTAAAAAATAAATAATAGGGAAATGTCACTTCTACCACCAGCTGTATTATTAGCAACTTTTTTTGCACTTCTGTTCACATTTCACAAGCAAAAGAGACAAAAATAGCACCACTGTTTCGGTCATAAAATCAAGGCAGCGATAGGAGAAAGTAAATAATAGGAGACAACGTGGATTTTGATGGATATGTGAGTCAAATTACGTCTCAAATGCTCTAATACTACTTTATTCCTTGGGATAAACATGCGTGTCTATGTAATTAGACGGTAAAACGGGTCAGCACGTCCGTTCCGTCTTTGACCACCCGTCCGTCTTGTTTTTATCCGTTAAAATCTGGATGATAGATTAACTTGTTATAGTCATGTTATGTTATAAGTCTTGATTTGTCCGTTAAAGAAAGAGTTGACGAGTTAATCTATTATATTTTTTATTTTATTATTTTTAAATCAAATTTTTTAATAAATTTAATAATAAAATTATCATTTTTAACCATTTAATATATATATTTATATATATATATATATTTCAAGTTAATAATATAAATTGATATATTATTTTAATAAATTATATTTTAGAACAATTAAATTAAAATAAAATTTATATAATAATAAATATATGTATGGATCAGTAAAAATTTATTAAATATTTATTTTTTATATTTTATAATTTTTTTTGCCTAGAGATTTTAATAAAAGCTCAAATAGAAAAATATAATAAATGAGTCATGAGAGAGAAAAATACTAGAAGAAAAAATGAATCCTTAAGAAAGTAAAAAATATAAAAAAGAGTAAAAAGTACGATATATATATTATTTTTACCTTATAAAAAAGGATGAGCAAGAAGGATTGACGAGAAAGAAGAGAGAGGTTAGTGTTTGTCAAAGGAGAGTTTAAGTAATTATAAAACTTTTTTAATTTTCTTAATAGTGAGATCTTGATACTTTATGAAATTATCTTTATGAGACTTTTAAATTTTTTTTATAAATCTTTATATTATATATTGTCTTCCTGACTCTTGGTATTTTATCACAACAAAAAAATTATTAGTAAAGTGGGTCATGGGCTAACCCGTCCCGTTATATTATGGCGTGGCGGACCTTACCCGTTTTATCATCCTATATGTAATGATGGTGTTTTGTGTACCTTAAACCTTACGATTTCTTCAAAATAAGGTTTGGTTATCTTTATTTTGAACTCCACGTTGATCATGTTTTTTGTATTCATGACTGTTGATAGTATAATAATAATACCAAACTGAGAAGGGTTAACAATGTGAAATGTGGAAAGATATTATCTTTGCATGCATGCAAAGTTCAACTTCTTATATTTATTAGCCACCTTGTTTGACTGGGTCAAATTATGGATGAAAAGTTAGTATCGTGCTCAAATTGTTGAAGCCATTGACTATGAGAGTTGAAAGTGGCCAATGCATGTTTGCTAATCTTTATTATTTTTTTCTTTTTACCACCTGACTGTTGCTAAATCTTGTACTAGTTAAAATATGAGTTGGTCACAATCTAGGATTTAACAAAATTGGTATGAAATTATTTTCTTAAAATTGGCCTAATATTAAAAATATTAATTTGGGGGGTTAAAATATAAGTGTTTATTACTTTTACTAATCTTTTAAATTTTTAGAATAATATATGTCTGAAAGATTTGTCATCTATACTTTTTGTTTAATGGTACTTGACCCATGTTATTTGAAGCACTTTCACATTGTTTTGGTTTTTCAAATAGTTTGAGTAAATTAATTAACAAGTTATCCCATGTGATATGAAGGGCTTTTCACATTGTATTTCAAAGAAGTTTTATTGAGTTAAAACAAAGATGAGGTGCATTAACTCTAAAATTTTACAGTTGAATTACTACAAGCAATATCAGACAAAGTAGAGAACTTGAATTGGAAAGTTACAAAACGTTCCTGCGATGGGGATAGAGGGTTTGATAACAGGAAGATTTCAAGGGATCAGGATCAAAGCATAAGGAATGTCACGTGCAAATGTTCTTTCAACAATGGCACTGTTTGCCATGTGACATCCATGTAAGGCTTTTCTTCTCAGACCCTCTCTGACTATTTTATTATACAGTTCAATTTTCTGCAACTTAAGACAATATTGTAGTTTACACCAATAGACAATAGTATGAGTTTCACAAAAAAAAAAATTGAAAAATTTATTGATAACCACTGTTAATAAAGTATTTCACTTTTCTGGATAGATAAAAACAATTATGCTATATTTAAAATGCACTTGGAATTGCAAGTATTGATCATTTCTTATCTTTTAATTATAAAAGAAATGGTAGAATTTGATAATTTCAATCCTAACATTAGGGTTTGATATTTTGATCTGGCTTTGGCAACTATCAGTGAATTTAATTTTGACGTGTATCAATCAAGATGGTTGATATTAATACCAAATTCACTGAAAGTTATCAAACTTAGGGTTCAAAGTATCTGATACTGAAATGTTAGCAACCAACTTGACTGGTGATGCAGTTTCAAGGACCAACTCAATTATAATTATGAATTTCAAGATATATAATTTCTCATTCCTAATTTCAGCGAATCTATTAATGTTGTTGACCAATTGGTGGAAGGTTTAGGTAATTTGTTTCAAGTTTTAAGGTTAAATCTCATTGCCTATTGTAGACAGTTTTTTATTCCAGTTTCAAGAACAAAATCGGTAAGTAGTGAAAAATTTAGAGACAAATTTAGTGTGCCATTTAGAGACTGATTTAGAGTGTTATTTAGAGACCAAATTCACCTTTGGTTACTTTACATTCATTCCTGTTCATTAAATTACAAAGAATATTCATTTGAGATTCTAATTGTACCCATTGGCAATGACAGTGCACTCAAGGGTATCAATATAACTGGACCTTTACCCGATGAATTTGGAAATCTAACTCGACTGGAAATACTGTAAGTGGTTATACATTCGTTTTCCCTCTTACTTTTCTAGTTATATGTTCACAAATGTTGTCACTGTGTTAGAAAATATATATTGAATATGGATTAACCAAATGAGGAAGTTACTATACTATCTTGTTTGGTATCCTAATCAGATGGGATATTAAGCATCTGTTAATAGCCAAATACATTAACCCGCAAAAAATTTGAAGTTGGTTAAATTAAATATAACTAACAAATAATGAAGTACTGAAAAAATCAACAAAACCAGAAAAAAAACATGGTACAAATATGAATGGTGAATTGCAAAAGATTGTTATTTTCTTTTAACATTAGTAGTATGCATTCTAGTTCTAACTTCATCAAATGCAAAGGAATATCTACATAGAAAAGACTAACTGAAACTTGTATTGACCAGTGATCTCACTCGGAATTATTTCAATGGCTCAATTCCAAAAAGCCTTGGACGCCTCTCATCACTTGTAGTTCTGTAAGTCATCGTTATCTTTGTATCTGTGTTTTCTTGTATTGCTTGCTCCTTGTGTGAGGCATGTTCTTCATTAGTTAAAGAAGAAACTTTGAGAGTTGTGTTCCTTTTTAGTAGATGGTATATGTACTGTGAAAGAACGTGGTTTTTACTTTTACGTTGTGATTCGGTATAAACTCTCATGTTTATTGACTTTGACAATAATTACTTTTAAAAGTCATATAATTTTATTGTCATTTGTTTGGTTTATGATAGTAAAAAGTTTTATAATAAGCTCTTTATTTTGTTATTGAATATAATTTTCATACATTGTAATATTACATTGTGAATTGATTATAAATCATTCTGAATATGAATTCTAAAATAGCCATTACAAAAGTCAACAATGTTACTGTACATAGCAACATGAGTAAGGATAATAATGTACAAAACTTTTATATTATATTCTAAATTAAATTCTTTTTTTTCTTCAAAATGGGGTTTGTATGATTTTCCACCATGTTCACATAAATTCAAATCCTTAATGTACAATTGTTACCATGTTTCAGGTCACTTCTGGGAAATCGACTTACTGGTTCAATTCCTTCAGAAATTAGTCATATGACTAGTCTGCAAGAACTGTAAGCGTTTTAGAAAACTATGATATCATATTGATTAACATTTGAAATGGAATAAATATATTTGTAATCCATATTTATAGGAACTTGGAAGATAATCAACTTGAAGGCCCTCTTCCCCCGAGCCTTGGAAAAATGAGCAACTTGCTGAAATTGTGAGATTATTATTTGTTTTATTTTAGTCATTTTTATTTGATCTAGATAATCAAATTCTAATGTTTTGCACACACATGCCTAACTCATCTTTTTTCATTTCAACGAAATCAACAAGCAGACTTCTTTCTGCAAATAATTTCACAGGGACAATACCAGAAGCATATGGCAAGCTAAAGAATCTCAATCAGTTGTGAGTGATATGATATGATCTGATACAATTTCTTTCTAAGTTTTTATTTTATGCCTTTGTTAAATTGTTAAACCACTCCACATTTTCTGCAGTCGGATAGACGGGAGCACTTTATCTGGGAAGATACCCAATTTTATTGGGAACTGGACCAAACTTGATAGACTGTGAGTCTAATTTTGGTTTATCCACGACACGACCTTTGCTCAGTTGAAGAATCAAATAATGCTATATTTTCATTGTATTATCTGAGAAAACTTTTTTTGTAGGGATTTGCAGGGCACATCCTTGGAAGGTCCAATTCCTTCTGTCATATCTGAATTGATCTATTTGACAGATTTGTGAGTACTTTCCCCCCTTTTAGAATATTCCAAATTATTACATTTTATCTACATTTTAAAATGGTTATGAAATGCAATCTTCAATAGAGAAACATTTTCTTTTTATTGATGAAACATTTATATATCAGGAGAATATCTGATTTGAAGGGACCAACCATGACATTTCCTAAGCTGCAGAATTTGTCACTCTTGCAAAGACTGTGAGTTCAAACCTTCATTGCTCTTACGTGAAGAACTATGTAATTCCTTTAGCCTTTTAACGTTTGGTTTATTTCTGTTTCTCAGGGAGTTGAGAAATTGCTTAATCACTGGTCAAATTCCAGATTACCTTGGACAAATGCAAAATTTAAAATCTCTGTAAGTTGCATCTAGAGTATGTTACTGGCTATATATGCTTTAACATTTTTTTATCGACCTGTTTATCTATCTCATTATTATCAATTATAATAATAATAATAATAATAATAATAATAATAATAATAATAATAAAGAAGAGACATGAATCTGCTTGATATTTTGTTTACCTGGCCCTCACTGAGATGGTAGTATAAGAAGAAATTTCTGGTTGCAATCATAATGAATAACGAGAGAAGTTAAATAATGACACAATTAAGGTTTTAGAAGTCACTCTGTGATACTTAGATTCTTTTATTATCTTCATTTTAACGGTCTGAGTTTTAACACAATTACACTCAAATTGTTATATAGCACCTTTTCTCCCTCCTTTTCTTTTCTATCCTCAATTACTTTAAGAGGTCTATTCATCTGTTGATTAAGTTTAGGATCATGGAATTACTTCATTATGAAGACCTGTAAATAATTTAAATCCAATTAATTGTGATTAACACTTCTTTGCTTCTTTGTTAATCATTGTTAATATTTTTCAAGACTTAATTTTAGACACTCTTCAGCTGTTTGTGTAGTAGTTTGAAAGTCTAATTTTTAAACTATTCAACCAGAATCATTACACATAAGTACATGTCCTTTGAGGTTACTGTGATTTTGTAGTTATACCAGTATAATGGTAGCATACAAAACAAGGATGTGGATATAAATTTTATCATGCATCATCACGCAAATTATGTCAATTTCAAAATGACCGCAAAATGAGAAAATTTTAAAAATTATTGTAACCTTGAAATTACCTCTTATCATATTCTGCTGCTACAAATTTGGCTCTAACATATGCCATTACTTCATCATAGTAATTATCTTTTTTGTTTTCTTTTTTCATTTAGAGATCTGAGCTCCAACATGCTGACTGGTCCAATCCCAGATTCAATTCAGGACCTGGGAAAATTAAATTACTTGTAAGTGCAAATTTTCATTTTCCGGCAAGATGATAAACTGAAAGGATGTGGATGTTCCTACTAATAATTTGATCTCAAGAGTGTTGGTTGCATTTTCTCGATTTCCTTTTTTCTTTTTCCTGATATAATGAGACATGTGTTCATGATGGATGCAGGTTTCTGACTAACAATTCTCTAAGTGGACGAATTCCTGGGTGGATACAAAACTTGAAACAGAATATGTACATATTTCCTTGAATTTTTACCACCCCTTTAATTTCAAACTTCTACTTTAGACTCACTTGTAGACATTCATCTTATTATGAAATTTAATCTCACTTTATGTTCTCTTTCAGTGATTTATCTTTGAACAATTTTAGTGAGAGTTTTTCAAATGATTGCCAGATCTTGGATGTGTAAGCTTTTATTTGTCTAGAAATTATTTAAGCATTTCACCTATGTCAATACTAAGCATGGTATTATTATCGAACAGGAATTTAGCTTCCAGCCTCTCTCCCTTAGCAAACACTTCGTATGTTCCTTTCTATGATCTAGTTTAATTCGATATCAGCTTTGAATTATCCGTTGAAACTAGCTTCGTATCTTGCAGAATGTCTTGTTTGAAGATGGGCCAACCTTGTTCAGGAAAACCTCGGTGTGAGTATCTAGACTTGGAAAATAATCATGTTTTCATAAATAATGATTTTCTCAATGAAATTATGATAGTTCCATTTGGAAATTTGAAGTAAAATGTATTAGAGATCAAGTTTTGTTTTGTTCGTTTTCTTTCCCTGCTTTTTCATTAAGTTTGGTCATTTTTCTTAACTAACTATTCACTTTCACCGTGTCTTTAGTTCATTCACTGTTCATAAACTGTGGAGGACCTGAAACAGAGTTTGAGGACAATGAATATGAAGCCGACCTCAATTTACGTGGCATATCAAACTATGTTCGTAGTGATAGTGGCAAATGGGCATATAGCAGCACTGGAGTATATCTAGGAAGGGAGAAGGCTGATTATGTAGCAACAAATCAGTTTAATCTGAATATTAATGGCTCTGACTACTACCAAACAGCCCGCATGGCTCCTCTCTATCTTACTTATTATGGCCTTTGTATGCTGAATGGCAATTACAAAGTGAAACTTCATTTTTCTGAGATAACATTCTCTGATGAAAATTCTTTTGCAAGCCTTGGAAAGCGTGTATTTGATGTTTCAATTCAGGTGAGTTATGAAGCAAACAGTTTGTTAGTATATTATGTATGTTAGGACTTAAGTATAAGAGGAGAATCAACCGAAAAGACGAGTCAATTAGATGGGATGGAAGAGTCTCAAGAGTACATCAAGTAGTTCATAGGAATCCTAATATATTATACTCATGTTTTCTATTTGTTTTCTAATAAAACAAGAGTTCTGAAGGTAGATATTTTCATTACTGTACATTGACAGGGTTTTAAATATTTGAAAGATTTTAACATTGTTGAAGAAGCTGGTGGAGTTGGTAAGGGAATCACTAGGGAGTTTAATGTTAATGTTACGGACAACACCTTGCAAATCCACTTATCCTGGGCAGGGAAAGGAACTAATGCCATTCCTGTAAGAGGTATTTATGGACCTCTTATATCTGCTATCTCTGTGACCCCAAGTAAGTAGTTTTCATAACATTGGTTTCCTCTCTATCAAATAAATAAATACCTTGTCTTTTCATGTTAAGGAAACATTTCCACTTTGTTGTAGATTTTAAAGTTCCTTCAAATGGGCTGCCTACTGGAGCAATTGCTGGAATTGTGGTTGGGATATGTGTGTTTGTCATATTGATACTCTTGGCACTTTGGAAGCTGGGTTTTCTATGTGGGAAAGATGAAACAGACCAAGGTAAGATTAAGTTAAAAGGAAGTTAGTGCCCTTATGACTTGTTTTTTGCCAAGACAAGGTTCAGATTGGTTTGAAGTCAAGCATGATGAATATTCATTTATTATTATCTTATAAAATTGAAACAGACATACTTTCTGTATAGTAAATATTAGATCATATTACAACATAAAATTCATTGCAAAGATCTCAATTATGTTAATTTGAAGTTAAGAGAAAATGCACGCTTGGGTTCTCAAAACAATTCTCTACTTTCTCTTTTTTTACTTGATACTTTTTACTGAGTAGCTACGTCACCTTGTTGCAGAACTTATAGGTTTGAAAACAGGGTATTTCAGTTTAAGACAGATTAAAGTTGCTACTGATAACTTTGATCCAGCAAATAAGATAGGTGAAGGAGGCTTTGGACCAGTATACAAGGTAACTTTAGATAGATTCTCAAGCTGTATGAAGTTTAGAAAACATTGGGGGTAAGTATTTTATCCCCAATATTTTATTAGTGAAAAGAAGGTACTAAAGACTTCGCTATTCACAGGGTATACTGTCAGACGGTGCTGTGATTGCTGTTAAGCAGCTCTCCTCCAAATCAAAACAAGGGAATCGTGAATTCATCAATGAAATCGGCATGATATCTGCATTGCAGCATCCAAATCTGGTGAAACTTTATGGCTGTTGCATTGAAGGAAACCAGTTGCTGCTAGTATATGAATACATGGAGAACAATAGTCTTGCTCGTGCACTTTTTGGTAAATGCTTCACGAACATCTTTGGTTGTGTGTGCCGCTACTAAGTTGAAATCTAACTGAAAAAGCTTTTCTCTTCTAGGTAAAGAACATGAGAGGATGCAATTGGACTGGCCCAGAAGAATGAAGATTTGTGTGGGGATTGCAAAGGGATTAGCTTATCTCCATGAAGAGTCAAGGTTGAAAATAGTACACAGGGATATTAAGGCAACCAATGTCTTACTTGATAAGCATCTGAATGCCAAGATCTCTGACTTTGGTTTAGCCAAACTTGATGAAGAAGAGAATACCCATATCAGCACACGAATAGCCGGGACAATGTTAGTACTATGCCACAGCATTCTAGACTTTGTTCATCATTGTTGCACTTAAATTCGCAAATATATCTGTTGCTTAATATTTAAATAAACCTAGAAAGCATAAATTTCATTGTTTTTTGAAATCACTGACTCAAGGGTACTAAATGTTTGTTACCAGTGGTTACATGGCTCCAGAGTATGCTATGCGGGGTTACCTGACTGACAAGGCAGATGTCTATAGCTTTGGAGTTGTAGCTTTAGAGATTGTTAGTGGAAAGAGCAACACAAATTACAGGCCAAAGGAGGAGTTTGTGTATCTTTTAGATTGGGTAAGTTACACTTTTGTGTGTGGCATTTTGTGTTTCTTATTACAGAAGTGGAAGCATTTTGGTTTTGGGTGCGTAACATCCAACTTACCCTGTCATCGTCACAAAATATACTTATGTTCCTCTTTCTTATTGAGATTTACTTTCTTGTTTGATAGTTTTATGATTTGGTTGAAATTTCTAATACTAATTGTTGCATGATATTCAAGGCCTATGTTCTCCAAGAGCAAGGAAACCTTCTGGATTTGGTGGATCCAAGTCTTGGTTCAAAGTACTCCTCAGAAGAGGCCATGAGAATGCTGCAGTTAGCACTCTTGTGCACCAATCCTTCTCCCACTCTTAGACCACCTATGTCATCGGTAGTGAGCATGCTTGAGGGAAAAACTCCAATTCAAGCACCAATAATCAAATGCAGTGATAATGCACAAGAAGTGAGATTTAAAGCTTTTGAGTTGTTATCGCACGACAGCCAAACTCATGTCTCTTCTGCTTTCTCACAAGATAGCTTAGAGCATAGAAGCAAATCACTGGAGGGACCATGGGCTGATTCCACCACATCTCTTACAAGTAGGATCGATCATTCTTCAGGCGATAAACTTATTAGAAGTTCGAACGATGTGTGATTTTCAAGTTGGGGAAGTCAACTAATTAAATTCAAATTCTTTTATAAAGGAAATGAACAAAAACCAGTTAGCTTGATAACATACACACGAAAATATGAAGTCAAACATCAGTTTCAAAGTGTACAGAATATTTTTTTTTTTTTTGTTGCTTGCTATATATGGTGGTTTAAAGGTGTTTCCTGTGTTGGTCTTAAAATTTTGGCCTTTAATATTTCAATTTCTATTTCAAAGCCTCAACTGAGTGATATCTTAGGCTTTAAATGCCTCCATGTAGCAATAAACGTTCAATGTCAGACAAAACAATCAAATTTATTTTTGGGTGGCTATTACTGCCGATTTCATGCATGAATTAGAAGGTTTGAAGATGTGCTCACAGCCTTTAAGTTTGTGACCGCGTTACAACAAAATTAGGCTTGGACATGTCATAATTATGCATTACTGTATATTATAAAATCCTTCATACGTTGGGTTAAGCATGTGTCTATATCAGTTTTTCCTTAATATTTCTTTCATAAATGCAATTGAAAGAACGAAAAAATAACTAAATTTCTTTCATATACTAAAATCGACTTAAAAAAAAATCAATGAAACCTTCTATAAAGTTAAGTGTAGAGGTTGGTTTTAATTAAGGAGAGAAATTTAACATACCTTACCTTTCCTTCTCTTATTCGAGAAATATTTATATTTACAAAGAAAATTATCTAAATGGTGTAAATCAAATAAAGAATAAATTGTTATTATATTTAAGCTATTTGATTATGTTAATATATTAGTCCTATATTTAAATAAATACTAAAGTAAATTTGTCGTATAGTAAAATAATAAGATTAACTTTTAATTTTGTCATTTTTTAAATTAAAACACTTCAACAAATTTTGTATTTAAAACTAGACATCTTAAGCTGTACAGAAGAAGCTCATTCTGTTAGAATGACCACCTCTTAACACCAAATTGATAAATACTTTTTAACCTCTTCTTCTTGTACACCCATAATTTCTTCTTGTGCATCCATAGTTAAAATAAATTATATTTTATCCTTCACTAAAACATGTTTACATTTCCAGAATTTATTTTCAGAGTAATTAATCCAAAAAATTATTCATAATAAGATATTCTGAAATATATTTTTAGAACAATCATTTCAAATTACCTGTTATGAAACATTCAATCCAAAAATACATTTTGAATCACTCTTAAAATGTATTTTTAGATTACCTCTTTCCAAAATACATTTCAAAATAAACATTCTATATAACTCACTTTCTACACTTTCCGGTTCGAAAATACATTCCTGATAGAACAAGATCCCTATTTTCATTTTCAGTACAATTCTCATCTAATAAATATAAGAAATTATGAAGATATAGAAAAGCAAAAGAAATAACACTTTCAGGATTTCAAACAAAAATTAATAAAAGATTATTTCGATTATTTTACATAATTTACGAAAGTACAGGTGCCGAAGAAACTATGACAAAGTGAGGCTTTTATGGGATTTTACTTGCTCCAATTCCAATGAAAGATGAATTGAAAACCTTTTTGCTGGTGATCTAATTCAACCAAACTGAATAAGTTTATTCTTGATTGAAATGATTTAATTCAGCTTGAGTCCAAAATTTTGAAGAAACTTGAATTTAACCAAAACAAAGACAAAAGATTGATTTGGATCCTAATTTTACCTGAACAAATCTAAATCGACCTCTGCATACCCTTATGCAGGAGTTTTAGTTCTTTTACAAATGAAAAATCCTTCCCTAGTAGTAGTATTAACAAGCATTAGAATGTGAATATTAATACTAATCTATGATAAAATAACAATGAGGAATCCTACATACTGGAATCTAGCTTTTACAAGTTAAGCCTGCAAAATAATTAGAAATTCAATAGTAAGTACACCAGGCTCCAAATGAGTAAACTAATACACTACCAACCATGGCAGGATTTCTATTCTCACAAGACTATAGCTTTGTTGTTAGCAATTTTTTTTTTTTTTTTTGGATTTCCTGCATGTACTGTCCATGAACCAAACCTATGTACACTTTCATGCAACATATAAAATAGATGGCACAAAACACTAGAACGCTATCAAAACTCGATGCCACTATTTATTTGAATGGAGAAGGAAGGACGCCCAACAGTGGAGAGGGGGACATCAACTCTTAAAACAAGACCCGAATTCCCCACATTTCCGTTCCACTTTGATCTGCCAATCTGTAACACACAATATAAAGAAACAAACCATTTAGATAATGATATACATAAGCACAATCCTTTCACAGTGAACTTTGGAAATAATAGTCAGCAACTAGTGATAATAAAAGTCTATAATTGTTATGAAGCATTAAATAATCAAATATAGTATCAAAAAATATTTGTGACCAGGTTTGCTAATCCAATATAACTACTACATATTAAACACTAAAGAATTGGATGCCTTTTCACTTACTTTTTTGTTATCAAGCGACTAGTATGTTAATCACTAAAGAATATACTTCCTACTTTTCTTATGCAATATAGCAACGAGCATGTACCTACGAAAAATGTTATATATAATATTTTATGTAGATGTAGAATATTGATAAATAAATAGACATTGATCCTTTCTTATTAATTCATAATTATGACGATCACAATTACAAAAGACAATGATCATAAAAAAAGAATATACTTTTTATCTAATCAATCTTGACTAACTGCATGAATAAAAACATCTATGGTAGAACTTAACAAATTTTGACTCTAGACAATAGGTTAGGTTACAGTTCAGAAGCATAGTTAAATTTGTATCCTCTCCTTCGATAATATCATCTAGAAAAAGAATAGATGCTAAGTTTAGTTCATAAATAGAGAAATCTAACAATACGAGAGCAAAATCATCATCATTTGAATATATATCCATTATAGTCTGCACTATTGTCTCTCCTTTTCTATACAATAATACACTTAATCTTTTCCAGACAGAAGTCGAAGGTTATCGTTCTGGATCCAGTTTGGTTCTCTTCAAAAAATGAATGAAGAAGTATGTCCTCTAATTCCTCTCACAACACGAGAAAGAATATGATTGTTCAAAAGGCTTTAAGACAAACTTTTGGATACTTCTCGGAAGTACCCAAATCATATCCGTAAAAACATTAAATGAAAAAGGATTGAATACTTCCCGAATATGTATCTACAAATATCTCTGAAGTATCTTAGAAAAAAAAATTAAGTAAAATTATGGAGCAATGTGATTAGAGAGCTGATATTTTCCCCATTTTGATAAACTGATAACTGTCATTTTGTGATTAATCAACAATAATATTAAGGCAGCAGAAATTAAAACATGCGAGCTCCTAATTCTATCATAAACATGTTTTTACAACATCAGGAAAATTGAAATGAATCTTGAATAATTCAAAAAGTGATGCTCATTCAGAAACAACTTACAGATACTGACGCAAATGCAGAAGGATATGTCATGAAAGCACATCCACAAATTAGATTAAGTTTCTCTTTAACTGAATGAATGAGCTCTGCCCGCAACCCTGGATTGCTTCCGCCAACAGTAGGACACACACTGACCAAATAGCAATTATGAAAAAAAATATCAGCGCATATGCAAGAAATTAGAAATACAAGTTATCAAGAAAATCGGAGACAACAATGAAGTACACCAAAAGATTTGATGCATTGGAGACATTCAGACAATTAATGCATGCTTAAATTTGCATAATTTGTGTTTCCGAATAACTTTTTCTTAAAAGCTTAAGCTCTCTCACTAAGATTTTTATTAAAGGCAATTTTGAACGATAATAAAAGAGTGCTAAGGTTATAAGAATGAAACAAGAAATGGGCTAAGTGCAACAAGTAAATCAGCTGGATCGCTGACACCATTGCACTGGATTAAAAAACAAATTTTCAAGGAATAAGGATATTATTAACCACAAGATCCCTTTTTAATAATTTCTGCATGCGGAAGCAAGGCAAATAAAACAAAAACAAATTGGTATTCATAAAACTACAAATTATATTACATATCCTATGTTCTCATTTCTTAGTAAATCTTATTATAGAATCAAGAATGGCAGGAGTCCAATGCTTCCTCAACCAGGCTTAAAATCAAGAAAGACAACTTCAAGAGCCTATTTTTCCTCTCATGAATGAAACCATAAAACTAAACTACATTTTATTTATTTAGAGAGTGAACTATGCAATCAAAACTGTAGTGTACTACTAGAACACCATGTTTGAATTTTGTAGAAAAAACTTCATTCACACTTGGAGGAGACAATTTTATCTAGATTGGAGAAATTCATTCTAAAATGTCAAAGCACGTAGACAAGCAAGCAATCATCACATCCATAGAAAACTTCAACTAAGTGAAGCAGCACAAATATGTTATCCCCAAGGTAACCATATGAAATGCCTTAGCAATCCCCATGATAGTCACAGCACCTTCGTTCCTTTCCCCTGCCTCAAATGTAAGATCTTACCTGAATTGAATCGATGGTCTCAACATGAGACCAGATCGCTTCCAGGCCAAGGCTTGAGCAAGACCCAGAGAAAAGGATTTGTCAGGCAATTGTACCATCGGTGTGATTCTCGTTCCCCACTTGTTCTAGAAAAATAAAATTGAAGAGTAACCAATATTAGATCCAGTGCACAAGGAAATCAGTTCATGCAAACATATTGTGAACTTCAAACATAATTTAATCAAAGCCTTCAATAACTGACTCTAACCTTGCATGAAAAGCTAAATCTCATTTCTCCAGGATATTGACCCTGCGCTTGAAGAAGACCTCCACAGACAGGAAGGAAAGCACTGGTACTTAGGCCCTCACCAGATACGTAGGTTAGTTGCCCATTGGGGAATTGAAGATCCACAAATGACTGGGTGCAGAAAGATGGGGAAAAAGAATGACATGAAACTTATTTCAGGCTGATTAAACAGTTGACAAACATAATTCTTGGTTTCTTACTGACAAATGCCAAGAGATTGCTCATGTAAGGGTGAGTTATATATTAACTAAATATCAAATTCAGTATTTTATTCCATCTAGCATAGCAATTAAAAAGAACCAAATAACAACTGAAACAATGACAGCTCAGAGACCATCAAACGAAATGCAAAGAAACAGTACAAACATGTCAAACCAGAAGAAAACACAAATAAAACAGCCTAATGAATCAAATTGCAACATAAGCAATAGGGGCTGAGATTAGCAGGAGATGGGGTCGTGAGGTAAAAGAACAACAGACATGGAAACAAGAACTTTCAACACCAGACAATTCATTCAATTGGTTAAAGAATAGTGTAAGGTTTAATGGTTTAACCATAGATAAACTGGTAATATTTAATTAATATCATTTTAGTTTCTAATATACTACATTAAGGAATATTAAACAAAAAATAATAATGATAATAGAATATAATACTGATATGTGGTTAGCAATAATGCGTTCCTAAATACAGAACTCTAACTCCAATTCATACAAATATCAAACCCTAATTCCAATAGATACGAAAACAAGTCATTCAATGTCAAATATGGATAGGAAACCAGTCCTAAGGTCATCTACAATACTCAAAATACTTTCTAACATGTAAAAATAGATTTTGAGATCATCTAAAATACTGAGTTTATTAGACATTTTCTATATATTCTAGTCCCACAAAATGTTACCTTTGTTTTGAGTCTTTTGACCATTCTTCCTTCACATAATTCAAGATTGTTTTTTACTTGTATTCTGATCACTCTTCTTCAATAGACTTTCTAGTTCATATTCTCCGAAGTTTTATATGTTCTTTTCCAATTAATTTCACCATCTTTCATTTTTTAACTTCATTACTGTGATGTTGTTTCCCCTAGAAGAATAATGGTGATTGTGTATGTAAACTGTGACTTATTATTTATCATTCATTTCTTTAACATTTTTCTTTTTTTGAGTATTTATGGGTGCAATATAAATTCTTTATTATGTATTATAATATTTAAAACAGCTGTCATCCCACTTTCTACTACAGCGTTTTCAAAGTTGACCACTTATCCAAGATTGATAACTAAGGTTTAAATCTAATAGAAATCAGTTTATCCATTAAACTAGTTTTGACTTATGAAAAATGATCTAGAAAAACAGCCTTTAACCACAACACCATATTTTGACAACATTAAGGTATCCAGTTATCTGGCTGCTGATGTTTGGCATTATCTTTCAAGAGATTTCAAGTGTCACACAAAGAACATTATATTCTCAGTTAGCCGTAAATGATTAAACTATGCCTCCAACCCTTTCTATTTCTTTCTTATGCTCTTGAAAAAAAGATTGGTACAACCAATAAAATTCTATAAAGTCAAATGTTCCGTGATGAACTTAAATAACAATTTTACATCTTAGGGTAAGATTATTATAATCCTATATTTAATAATCAGGTAAGAAAATCAAGTTGACTTGCAAAGCAAAGCAACCTAAGCACTCAATTGGTAGATTAACATCATAAAATTCATCATGGCACGTATAAAAAAATAAAAACAGAACAAATATTTTTGGAGGCATCATAAAAGCATAATCTATCAACTTACACAAGCTACGGGATTCAGGCAAAGCATGGACATTAGCAGCCACCTTCTGTGTTTTGACCACACTGCTGGACAAAGAGAGTGCATTCCATTCTGACAACAAAAATAATGATCATGTAAGCTAACAAAACTAAATTTGGGTGGGGAGCACTACATAATATAACAGAGATGATGGAGACTAAATAAGCAGTTCTAAACAATAGTTAAATAATTATACCAAGTACGAGAGAGTAATTTCAACTAGAAAAACGAGGCATACAAACTATATTGTAAATTGCTACTGTCATAAAAGAGTATATAAATTATTATGATGTTCAATATGGATAACCATACTAATATGAGCACCATTTCAGCATCATAGAAAAATATATAATAATATGGATGGAAAAGTGATAACTAACTATGCTTAGTTGTTACGGTCTGGTCATATATGTTTACTATAAATTGTGATCATCGTCTATTAACTATTGATATGTTTATATATTAATATCAATTATTAATGGGAATGTCTATATCTCTTTATAAATATCACGCATTTATAATAATAATACATGTTACCCAAGTAACATATATTGTATCTTGACCATGTCATATCTTGATTTACTAAAAACAATTGTATGTATACATCATACCCATATTGTATTTTGTTGGCTTCTTAGGATACATGATATAGTAAAATACTTTTTATCAGGTCAGGCTATGAATGAAAGATTTTTTTTTTCTAACTATAGTCCAAGACAATGCCTACACAGCTGCTTTCAAAGATAAAACACAATGTATAGAGACATGCTTTATATATTGCCAATTTTGTAGCAAAGTCCAATTAGCCAGCACAACGTTATCTTTACCTTTCTATCATAACCATACCACAGCAAGTGCTGCTTTGACAAATGAACAGGTAAGAGGAGAGTTGAATCACGGATAAAGAGGAGAGGTCCAAGCTGAACTAAGAAAAGAGATGAATTTTCATTTCCAGATGTAGAACCACCATGTGATGCCTCTAATCTCCATAAATCTCCCCTGGCAACTAAAGAACCTTCCACTTCTTGAGTTCTACTATCATATGTTGACGTAAAATTTATGATTCCCTACATGACAAAATATAACCAGTAAATGAAATAGATAGAGTAAGAATTCAACAGTTAAAAGAACATTTAGCCATATAAAATACACATTCCAGAGCTTGCACATTTTTGGCATACATTGCAAAATAAATATTGAAAATAAGAAATATTTCCAAACAATCAATCAAAATTTTGAAAGCTAGTTGGCTATATTAAATTGTACCCCGAAGAAATTCAATATAAGTCTTTGCTCCACAGATTATAACTCAACAATAAGATCAATAATACCATTAATATACTCAACTGCTAATATGGTCAATGACATAAACAAGTAATTACTCTGACCTAGTTAGTGCAAGTACTCATTACTAAAATTACATGTTTGATGATGCATATATCACAGGAAAATTTGTGGGCATTGAAGAAAAAAAAAATTTCCAAGCACATATTTTACAAATGATAAAGAAACCATTTGCTCGACTCTTGTTTTCCCTTTATCTAAATTATGACTAACGCAACTATAGTAAGAGCCCAAGATGTCATGGCACATCACCAATCCTGAATCCCCAAAATAAAACCGTAGAAGCAATGAACAGAAAATAACTCCAATGCAAAATCATGCAGGTTAACAATACTCTGTACTTCTGATAGAGGGTGGTTCCCCAAGTGCTTGGGTGATTATAAGTCTTCCCTCTTACATTCAGATAACCAAAACATAACAAAGACCACCGACAAACCCTCCTCACAATAACATTTAACACTACAATCTCACCGTCTAAGGCACAATCTAATCAGATTAGCCACTTGATCTCAAACAGAATAGAATTTTAGAAGTAAAAACTGTTTTTTCTGCACATGAAAACCAAAATTGCACAAAAATTGCAAAGTAAACCATGGGAAGAAACTACTTCAATAGCTGTATTACAATCATAAATGTTCTCCTTCCATTACACAACAAACGTTTATCACTCCATCAATATCAAGCAATTAAACAACCACAGTTGATCACTTCCACATCCAAAAAATCAATCTGCAAATAAACAAAAAACAAACATATAATCCAAAGCCAAGCGTTTTTACCTGACGCCTGCCCATAAGACCAATCGATCCAAGGTTAAACCCACCACCACCCTCTTCTTCGGTGCTTCCACTGCCACTACCACTAACACTCTCAGCAAACCCATGATTCTTCAACCTCTCACTAAGCGACCCCAACCCCAAATCCTCCTGCACAGAAAGCCCAACTCCTCCTCTCTGCCACCCCTTATCCCCACCCTCCACCCTCACCGAAGTTTCCTCATGCTTGAACGGTACCGGCACGGGCAACGACCGGAAAAACTGCTGAACCAGCCCATTCAAGCTGGCCCCAAAGTCCGCCCCAGCCTGCCCGATCCTGTTCCCGATGTCGAAAATCGCCGATACGCCATTAATCCCATATTCCTCAGTTGCCAAAGCGAAATCCCTCTTCCCGAAGCTCTGCGATGGGAACTCTAGATCAAAGAGCTTCGATTTCGGAGGGTTCGGCCACACAAACTGCGGAGGATTCATATGCGAATGAATCAATCCGCTGAAACCCTGGGCAAGCCGGTCAGCCAGGTCCAGCCCGTGACGCTGCACCTCTTCCCATGCCTCAAACGACCTTTCCACAGACATCTTTCTTCCTCAACAAAACACACTAACTTTCCATGAGGTTTAGGGTTTCAATTATGCTAACAAATCTAATTAAAACAATAGCGAGTCAATCGAATCAAAGCACAGATGACTGAATCTGAATCTAACTCTATTTCATTTAAAAATAAAATGAATAGAAGATAAAAAAACAGGCTCTTCTTCAACAAAACTCAAAAACTTTCCAAACGGTCTAGGGTTTCGGTTTTCCTTATACTCACAAATCTAATCGAGAGAGAACGAATCTACAAGTGAAAATACTTTCACCTCAATAACTAATCCAATATCTTATCTAAAATAACACGAGCCAAATACACAATAACTGATTCTTCTCAGGAATTCAAAAATCAACGAATCAAAGCTATAGAAAATGACTTCCGAAGGTTGTGGTGGCAATTGCGAGGTGAAGCAGTTGAAGAAAATGGTTGGAATGATAATGGAAATGGGAGGGGGTGCGCGATGTGCACGGTGTTTGGTTTAGCGACACGTTGCGTGCGATTTGTGCAGTGCGAGGAGGACCAAGATTTTTATTTTTATTTTTCTGAATAGAAGGAAGCGATTGCGATAAACGATAATAATGGGGGAACGAAATGGGTCTCCAGAAAAATTAAAACAAATGCTGCAGCCAATGAAAACGCGTGAATTCGCGACACATTACGGGTGCTGACGCCACAAAAGCAAATTGAATCTCTTCGTTTCAAATATTTTATTTTATCATCAAAGAAATTTTCACTCTAATTTTTATTTTTGTCTTCACACAATCTTTAAAATAAAAAATAAAATAAAAGATAGATTTGATTTTAATTTTTTGGTTTTACTATAACAAAACTCTTTCATTTCTCACAAATGGCTCAATTAATACAACCAACTATACTGCAACTGTTGTCATCACTGATTCTATTACTATAACTGTTATTATCAATGGTAAATTGAAATTCACTGTCCCCGATTGGTTGTTATCATCATTTTGCTACTATTTTGGCTATTTACAGCACCAACTTTTATACATCATTAGCTTATTATTGCTATTATCACAATTATTGTCTGTAATTTTCATTGTAAAATGCCCCACCAACCCACTTTTTTCATTATCTCTTCCACCACTACCAAAGAAGTCCAAGTGAAGAGAAAATTAAAATTTTTGAAAAATAAAGTAATCAAAAGTAAACACAAACAAATTAAGAACTAAAATAAAATTAACTTGAAATGAAAAATTTTTTTACACCAATTTTGTAATAAACATTTGAAAAAATGGGATAAGACAAGTTCCCTCAATTACATAAGTAAAAAAAAATTACGAGGATAGATGAAAAAACGGAATTAGGCTACCCCATTTTCATTTATTGCATCTTTAATATGTTACTTAAAAATAGAACAAGTTGTTTTGTTATAGGTTATAAATCTCAATCAATCTATCAAGGCATCATGGATTAGCAATCCTAACTTGTGAATATTTTTTTGTTGAACATACAAGGACTTGATGTTGAACTTACATGAAGTTTGTTGATTTTGATGATTATTCAAGAACAAAGAACTTAGAGAGTTGAAGACTTGTTTTATTGTGTAATAACTCTGTTTTGATTAGTTTGAGTCTGTAATATTAGAGTTTAAGATAGCCGGTACATAGTCTGCACTTTAGAAGCTTCAAAAACTCACATTTATCAGTTTGTCTCGGCTTTAATCAATTAAATGGTCAGATAATCGATTATTACAGTGAGAAAAAACCATTTTATGTATCTGTTCACTGTAATAATCGATTAACACACCTATTAATCGATTAACAGGGTTTTTAATCGATTAAAACAGAGAGTTTTGAGGTTCTGTTGATTTTGGCTCTGTAATAATCGATTAACACTTCATTTAATCGATTATTTCAGTCAGATTTTGATTTTCAACTTCAAATTAAACCTATTTTCGAAAACCCTAATCTCAATACTCTCTAGTTCCGAAAATCCCAATTCCCAAACCCTAATTTCTCTACTTAAGGTTCTCTAAGGCTCTTAGAAAATTGAACAACCTTTTTCAAACAAAAGTTAAGTGTTGTGAGTGCCAGAGAACTGTTTGTTGGAGGAAAAAGGGGCTTTTGGAACCTGGTGTGGGCTAGAAGCGATAAGAATCACTAAGTGGAGTTCTTAGTGGATTGTGTGTTGTGCCGTCTCTGGGGAAAGCTGTTCTTCATCTCTTATGGGTTTCAAGAAAGGTGTTTTCTTTACTTTGTATTTTCAATTGTTATCTATTTGTAACAACTTTGATTATAGTGACAGCGTTAATCCTCTGTTTGAGTGATTAGTAACTGGACGTAGGGTCTTTTGATCCGAACCAGTATAAATCTCCTGTGTAAGACTCTATCTCTATCTTATTTACGTTTACACATTATTTTAATTGGTAAAATTTGGGGAAAATTTTTAAAACCTAATTTTTGTTAAGAAACCAATTCACTCCCCCCCTTGGTTTTTGTCCGATAACGCGAACATTCTGCTGCGCGATTCTAACAAGTGGTATTAGAGCTTGCTTTGATAGTCATTCAAACTTTTCGAAAATGGCCGACAAAATCAAACTTTTGCCGAAGGTGCGTTTATCAACAGACCCCCACTTTTTGCGGGTCAAAATTATCCTTTCTGGAAAGTAAGAATGCAAATCTTTTTAGAGTCTGTTGATAGAGGCGTTTGGGACGCTATTTTAAACGGTCTCTATATTCCTAAAGTTACTGAGAACGGTGTTGACGTTCCTAAACCTTTTTCTAGATGTACAACAGAGAAAAACAAAAAAGCACAATTTGACGTTAGGGCTAGAAATATTATTTCATCTGCTTTAACCCTTGACAAGTTTTACAGGATCTCTGTTTGTAAAAGTGCTCAGGAAATGTGGGAAATGCTAAGAGTGACCCACGAAGGTACCAACGACGTTAAGAGAGCACGGAAAAATTCTCTAATTCAAGAATACGAGATATTCTGGATGCAACAAGGTGAAACGATATTTGACGTTTAAAAGCGTTTCACTCATATTGTGAACCATCTCACCGGATTAGGTAAAATCTTTGACGTTGATGAATTGAATGTTAAAATTTTAAAATCTTTGGATAGGAAATGACAACCTAAGGTGACGACCATCTCGGAATCACAAAACCTTGCCACAATGTCTATGGCGACGCTCTTTGGAAAACTAAGAGAGCATGAGCTAGAGCTTGGAAGGCTAAATGAAGAAGAAGGACAATATCAAAAGAAGAACTTAGCCTTCAAAACCAAAATTTCCAAAGGTAAAAATAAAAAGGAAGAACAAGACTCTGAAAATGAAGAAGAAGAATTGAGTCTTATGATAAAGAAGTTCACCAAATTCATGAAAGCTAAAGGAAGGCATCCATTCAAAGGTAAGGGAAAGGTAAGAGAAAGTACTTCCGTAAATATAAAATGTTATGGTTATGGTGAAGCAGGACATATGAAGACCGAATGTCCAAATAAGAAGAACGAAGAAATCAAAAGCAAAAAGTTCTTCAAGAAGAAAGCCTATATTGCTTAGGATAACAATGATTCAAGTTCGGAATCAAGTGACTCGGAAGTAGAAGCAAATATTTGCTTAATGGCAAATGACAATATATCTTCCGACTTTGAGGTAAGTGATTCCGGCTCATCCTCAAGTGATGATGAAAATAACTATGATGAACTGCAAAATGCATATAATGAATTGTTTAGTGCCTTTAAGAACTTGAAAAATGAATATAAAGTTGTGAAGAAGAATTTAAGTAGATCCGAAAAGGAAATTGATTCATTAAAAACGAAAATCACATGTTTAGAGGAAAAGGAATCCTTAGAAACGAAAATTGTATGTTTAGATGAGAATGATGATAAGAACTTAGCATGTGCAACTTGTAAAGAGTATGAATATGACATAGATATCCTTAACCATTTGCTAGATAAATCCGAAAAGGAGATAAGTGATTTTAAGAAGGATAAAATTATTTTAGCTCAAAATAGTGTAAATCATCAAGCTCCTTTTAAAAAGCCTAAAAAGAAAAACAAAAGAGTATGGGTAAAAAAAGGAACTAGAGCATCTATTGTTAGAAATGCATCTTATTCTAAAGCTACATCTAAAGCATGTTTTTACTGTATGAAACAAGGTTACACTTCAAATAAATGTAAAATAAAACATTTTGATGTTCCTAAAGGTAAATACATTTGGGTTCCTATTGTTAAATAATTTGTTTGTCTCTAACCCCAAGGACCCAAAAGTTATGGGGACCTAAGTTTATTATGTTCTTGTTTTGTAGGAAACTTCCAAATCAAAGAAGTCTATGTGGTATCTTGATAGTGGATGCTCAAAGCATATGACTGGTGATAAAACGAAATTTGTGAGTTTCAAAGCTAAAGAACAAGGATATGTAACTTATGGGGACAACAATAAAGGGAAAATTCTAGGAATTGGAAATATAGGTGGTGTAAACACATTGGAGATTAAGGATGTGCTTCTTGTTGATGGACTAAAGCATAATCTCCTTAGCATAAGTCAACTATGTGACAAAGGATTTAAGGTAATCTTTGAAAGTAAATTTTGCACCATACATTTGATAGATTCCGAAAATATAGAATTAAAAGGCATTAGGCATAATAACATATATTTGATTGATTTGGATTGTTTACATGATTCTAGCATAACATGTTTAGTTGCTAAGGAAGAGAACCCTTGGTTATGGCATAAGAGAGCGGCTCATATAAATATGCATCATTTGAACAAATTGATTTCAAAAGACTTAGTTATTGGTTTGCCTAAGTTAAAATTTGAAAAAGATAGATTGTGTGATGCATGTCAAAAAGGTAAACAAGTAAAATCATCATTTAAATCAAAGAATGTTATTTCCACTTCAAAACCCCTAGAATTATTACATTTAGATTTATTTGGACCTTCTAGGATAAAAAGCTTTGGTGGAAATTATTATGGTCTTGTGATTGTTGATGATTACTCTAGATATACTTGGACATTTTTTCTAACAATGAAAATTGAAGCTTTTAAGGTCTTTAGAAAGTTTGCAAAGCAAATACAAAATGAGAAAGACTTAAGAATTAAAGTTTTAAGAAGTGACCATGGTGGTGAGTTTCAAAATGAAAAGTTTGAAAATTATTGTGAAGAAAATGGAATATTACATAACTTTTCTGCTCCTAGGACTCCCCAACAAAATGGTGTAGTTGAAAGGAAAAATAGGTCATTAGAGGAACTTGCTAGAATAATGTTAAATGAATCTAATGTTCCTAAATATTTTTGGGCTGATGCGGTTAGTACTGCTTGTTATGTTTTAAATAGAATGTTCATTAGGTCAATTATAAAATCAACTCCCTATGAATTGTTAAATGGTAGAAAGCCTAATGTTGCTCATTTGAAAATTTTTGGATGTAAGTGCTTTGTGTTAAATAATGGAAAGGACAACTTAGGAAAATTTGACTCAAAAGCTGATGAGGGCATTTTCTTAGGATATTCATTGACTAGCAAGGCTTGCAGGGTGTTTAATAGAATAACTTTAAATATTGAAGAATCTATACATGTTACTTTTGATGAGATTGTAGACCTTGGGGGAAATCATCTTGAGTCAAATAAAGAACTTGCAGGTGATGATGAGTATATAAGAGAGGCTCTTGATGAATTATATTTGGAAGAAAATGATCTTTCTCAAATGCCTGAATTAGCAAAAGAATGACAATCACCTAGAGGACTCTCAATGGACAATATCATTGGTGATATCACAAAAGGGGTAAGAACTAGAAATATGACTAATTTCTGCATGTCTGTAGCTTTTGTGTCACAGATAGAACCCAAAAATGTTGAGGAAGCGCTTAAAGATGACCAATGGTGCATAGCAATGCAAGAAGAACTTAACCAATTTGAAAGGAATCAAGTCTGGGAATTAATCCCAAGAGAAGAATCACATCAAGTAATTGGAACCAAATGGGTGTTTAGAAATAAACTTGATGAAGATGGAAACATAACAAAGAATAAAGCTAGACTTGTTGCCAAAGGCTATTGTCAGGAGGAAGATATTGATTATGATGAAACTTATGCTCCTGTTGCCAGGTTAGAGGCTATACGCCTACTTCTTGCTTATGCATCTTTGATGAAATTTAAATTATATCAAATGGATGTTAAAACTGCATTTTTGAATGGTTTTATTAAAGAAGAAGTTTATGTGGAGCAACCCCATGGATTTGAAGATTTTAGTTATCCTAATCATATCTTTAAATTAAAGAAAGCATTATATGGGTTGAAACAAGCTCCTAGGTCTTAGTATGAAAGGCTAAGTAGTTTCCTAACTTCAAATGATTTTTCTAGAGGAAAAATTGATTCTACGTTGTTTATAAAGAAAGTAAAAGAACATATCTTATTGGTCCAGGTATATGTTGATGATATTATTTTTGGATCAACTGATAATTCTTTGTGTGTAGAATTTGCTAAGATAATGCAGGGAGAGTTTGAAATGTCTATGATGGGGGAATTAACATTCTTCCTTGGACTTCAAATAAAGCAACTTAAAGATGATATCTTTGTCTCTCAAAAAAAATACTGCAAAGAGATACTCAAAAAGTTTGGAATGGACACCTCAAAGGAAGCTAACACACCCATGGAAACTTCATGCTATTTAAACAAGGATGAATCAGGTTTGGAAATTAATCAATCTATGTATAGAGGTATGATAGGTTCTCTGTTATACTTAACTACAAGTAGCACTGATATTATGCATTTTGTTTGTGTGTGTGCTAGATTTCAGGCATGTCCAAAAGAATCTCACTTAACTGCAGTAAAAAGTATTTTAAAATATTTAAAAGGAACTACTGGTTTTGGTTTGTGGTATCCATCTGATGCTTATACTAGTTTAATAGGATATTCTGATGCTGATTATGGTGGATGCAAAATTGATAGAAAGAGTACTAGTGGGACATGTCATTTGTTAGGTTCATCTCTAGTATCTTGGCATTCTAAGAAACATGCATATGTTGCTTTATCCACCACTGAAGCTGAATATATTGCAGCTGGTAATTATTGTGCTCAAATTTTGTGGATGAAACAATAGCTAGAAGATTATAGTATATTTCTAAATGACATACCTTTGATGTGTGATAATACGAGTGCAATCAATCTTACTAAGAATCTAGTAATGCACTCTAGGACTAAGATAGAGATTAGACATCACTTCTTAAGAGATCATATAAGCAAAGGAAACTGTAAAATTGAGTATGTTGATACAAAGCACCAATTAGCAGATATTTTTACTAAGTCTCTACCCAAGGATAGATTCTATGATCTTAGAAAAGACTTAGGGATATTAGAAATAGCTTAAGTTTTGCTTAATTAGACAGTTTTTGGATGGTTGTAATGTTATAATTCATTATGTAGGATGTTAATAGATTATCATGTGTATAAACCTCAAAAATTTGATGAACTCTCTGGAATAATCGATTATTTGGAGTTATAATCGATTATTTGCATCCAAAACACCCAAAACATGACATTTCTCTCTGGATTAATCGATTAACTCGCCAGATAATCGATTAAACTCAGTGTTAATCGATTAACAGCTTGAATTAATCGATTAAATGAGTCTGGTATTGGTTTAATCGATTAATTCAAGATTTAATCGATTAAACCTGACAAGTTTTGATTCCTAGCCGTTGCCAACTGCTCTCTTGACCCTTATTCACTTCCATATGACCGTTGGAGATGCTTGGTTATAAATAGGGACCTCCATTTCACTTCTACTCACTTCTACTCACTTCTATCTCTTGAAATCAAGTTTTCTTGCCTCATTCTATCAATCTTGCTTTCTTCTATCTTAACTTGTCCTCCTAAATCTTCTTGTTATTCTTCTAATCCTACAATGGCCTCATCTTCTTATGCTAAAATTCCCACCAGAAGAAGATCTGCACCCTCATCTCATCCCCGTCCTAATTCTATAGAAGGATGGATCTCTGATGGAGAATGCCGACAAGAATTTCTGTCTTATTGGAAGGAACGTGGTATTATTTCTCCTAAGTTCCTTATTGGTGATCAGTTCATCAATAGGGGATTCAACTTTCCTAATCTCCTTGAAATTCAAGGAGTTCTCCCTTTCATCCAAATACAAGGTACGTATTATCCTGACTTAGTTAGGGTATTTTTCTCTAGGTTCAAATTTAGAGATCAAATTGCTACCTCTCGTGTAAAGGGAGTAACAATTATTCTTGATGATGATATTTGGGAGAACGTTGCCCATTTTCCTATAAGAGAAGATACTATTAACGTATTTGGTGAGTTAGATGATTTTGACACGATCATGGCTTACCGCTCTTTTCTGCGAAACCCTTCCATGGAAATAGGGCGTCTCCTTCTAGTTGGACCTTTGAAGAAGGAGGAACGCATGATTTTGCATTTACTTGTCTGGATCCTATGTCCTCAGGCTACAAATCAAGCTCAATGTTCTTCAATCGATTTTCGTATTATTCATGCCATAATGAATAATGAGCCTTTAGATTGGGGCATTCTTGTCACCATGACTATGTTAAAAGCCAAACGCCATCCCACCTTCAAAATTCCATATGCCCTCCTTGTCTCTCGCATTCTTGAATACAAAGGAGTAAATGTCGAAGGTGAACAAACAGTAAGAACGAATAACTTAAACCACTTGCTAGACAACACATTAACCCAACTCCAAATGGTGCGTGTCAACAATATTTATGTTCACAAGGATGATGTTCCAAACGAAGGTGACGATAATGAAGATTCTGATAAAGATATGCCCCCTGCTGCTAAGTTTCCCTCTGATCAAATTCAAAGTGTTGGAACTTCCTCTGCTCATCCTGAAACCCGACAATCTATGGAAGATATGTTATCTGATATGAATCAGAGGATGCAGGCATTCTTCACTCTTTCTGGAGTGCGGCATGAGGAAATAATACGGCGTATATCTGATGTATATGATAAAGTGTGCCATTTAGAGAATAAATTTGATGCACACTTTCATAGTGATAGTGAAGAATTTTAAAGTTTGTTTTTATTTTATCTTGTGATTGTAATATATTTTCATTTCTGAAATAAAATATAGTGTTCTTTTAATGCTTTGATTGAGGGAGAGTTATCTCTAAGTTATGCATATTTTGAGGGGGAGCTCTTATGATTGTTATAGAAGAATTCTTAATTTTTTTATTATAATCAAAATAGGGGGAGAAATATTTAAAGCCTCTTATGATTGAATTTAAATATTATCTGGTATGTTTAATGTGTTTGTTAGTATGACAGATAAAACATGTTATTACAAGGCTTTAAAAGAAAATTTTGATCATCATAAAAAAGGGGGAGATTATTGAACATACAAGGACTTGATGTTGAACTTACATGAAGCTTGTTGATTTTGATGATGATTCAAGAACAAAGAACTTAGAGAGTTGAAGACTTGTTTTATTGTGTAATAACTCTGTTTTGATTAGTTTGAGTCTGTAATATTAGAGTTTAAGATAGCCGGTACATAGTCTGCACTTTAGAAGCTTCAAAAACTCACATTTATTAGTTTGCCTCGGCTTTAATCAATTAAATGGTCAGATAATCGATTATTACAGTGAGAAAAACCATTTTCTGTATCTGTTCACTGTAATAATCGATTAACACACCTGTTAATTGATTAACAGGGCTTTTAATCGATTAAAACAGAGAGTTTTGGGGTTCTGTTGATTTTGGCTCTGTAATAATCGATTAACACTTCATTTAATCGATTATTTCAGTCAGATTTTGATTTTCAACTTCAAATTAAACCTATTTTCGAAAACCCTAATCTCAATACTCTCTAGTTCCGAAAATCCCAATTCCCAAACCCTAATTTCTCTACTTAAGGTTCTCTAAGGCTCTCAGAAAATTGAACAACATTTTTCAAATAAAAGTTAAGTGCTGTGAGTGCCAGAGAACTGTTTGTTGGAGGAAAAAGAGGCTTTTTGAACCTGGTGTGGGCTAGAAGCGATAAGAATCACTATGTGGAGTTCTTAGTGGATTGTGTGTTGTGCCGTCTCTGGGGAAAATTGTTCTTCATCTCTTGTGGGTTTCAAAAGAGGTGTTTTCTTTACTTTGTATTTTCAATTGTTATCTGTTTGTAACAACTTTGATTATAGTGACAGCGTTAATCCTCCGTTTGAGTGATTAGCAACTCGGACGTAGGGTCTTTTGATCCGAACCAAGTATAAATCTCCCGTATAAGACTCTATCTTTATCTTATTTACGTTTACACAGTATTTTAATCGATAAAATTTGGGGAAAATTTTTAAAACCTAATTTTTGTTAAGAAACCAATTCATCCCCTCTTGGTTTTTGTCCAACAAAGCGAACATTCAGCTACGCGATTCTAACATTTTTTACATATTTTTTTAAATATATTTTTAATTATAGAAATTATTTTAAAATTTTATTTATTAATTAACATTTTTATTAAATAAATTAAATTTTTTATTATATTTATATATTAAAATAACTAATTATAATCAATAATTTAAATTTAATTCATTAATATTTATAATTTAAATTATAATATTATAATATATTTTATATTTTAATAATATAAGAATAAATATATAATATTTTTAATTTAATTTTAATATATAATATTTTTTAAAGCTGATAATTTTTTTCATCTCATCTTAACTCACCGATTAACGGTTAAGCAGGATGAAACAAAAAGATAAACTAAAATTATCAATTCTTTATATGAATTTTTAGATGAACTCATGGGTTAATCCCTCGCACCTAGCACTTTTTGGCATTGTATGATGTAAGCCGCGAAATCCTGTCCAGTATTTATATCTCTTTCATTTGGATTTTTTTTCTTTTTTTTCTCTTAAGAGAAAAGAAGGCTATAAGGAATCTAGTTTCTGGTGGGGTAACATTTTTTGGTTGTGGGCTTCATTATCCAATTAATAGAATATTATTATCATTATCTTATTTTCTTTTCCCCTATTTCTTTCCCAAATTCCCTCTAAGAAATGCACATGAAGACAAATAAAAAGAGGGGAAGAAAGAAATCTAAGAAGAGGACGGGTGCCAGTTGTGAAATTTGAAAGATGAGGAGGAAAAAAATTTAGATGGGTGAAATGATACAAGCACACACAAAAAATGATAGAAAGGGGTCTAGAACCCTAGAATAACCTAGAATCAAGAGTCAATAACCCGAAGCATGACATAAAGACAACAAAAATAGAAGCGACTACTGGAATCTTAAAAAAAATATCTTGATATGTTTTTTTCTGTGTAAGGGAACAAAAAGAGTCAATTACAAACAATAGACACAATCCTCCATTCAACTGTAAAATCGCTAGAAAAGTACATATGCTCTTTGATCACATCCTAAAATGGCCGTTGAAATCCTCCTAAACTGAATAAAGAATGAAGGAATGCTGATTCACTAAGTACAGGGATTCTCACAAATGTACCCAGAAGCGCACACCTTATACACCTTATCATTACAAAAATATAAGCCAATGCCACACCAGCCCAGTAATACATTCCCAATGTTCCCTTGAAGTGTATAAGTGGCATGAAATTGCTTGAAATCCACACTATCTGCAGAGCAAGTTCCAGCAACATTCCCATCATTACATGGAATCTGAAGATAAGAGGCAAGTCCTTGTTTTTCACCACCCATACAATAGCCACATAGCAATATAGCATAGGGAACCAGTTTGGTAATCGGTTGACAGCTCCTGGGATATAAAAAATCAAATTCTGAAACAATGGAAATTTTTCAAGGATAGGTTCCAGATAAATCCCAGCTGCAGATGTCTGCAATGCTATCAGATAAGGAAGACATGATAAAGCCCTCCACGTCCATTCTGGCTTCTCAGCATTTGCTGGGATTCGGAAACCAGATGAATGATATATAAATGCTTGTCCACGGATAGTAGATATGCGTCTTTGAGACATAGGAAGTCTAAGTGAGGGGCGAGCTTTTTTATCAGCGAACATTGGAGATGAAACTGCAGTGAGTTTGATAGCTGATTTTCCTGATATAAAGAATTTGGGGATTAAACAGATAGAAACAATTTTAAGCACTTAAACTAAATAAACAATACATGCAACTTCAAAAAGGGATAGCGTTTAGATGACATGGTGAATAAATTTCTTAACATTGAAATGAACAAAACGTAATGAGGAGCTTAATCAAATCAGCATACAAGTCTTAGACATCCTCATATTTCATTACTACAATCGATTTAATGAAGCTATTTATATATTAATATCAGATGGAAAATCCTTAAAAAATGTTGGGGAGCAAGATGCTAACTTACCAAGAGAATTGCCCGCAAAAGCTGTGATGCCATTATTCTTTTTCTTGTTGATTATAGAGCATCTTTTTGGAGTCAAATCTTTATTCCTAGTTCAAAACCACATATAAAGAAAATATCAGTTTCAAATGCAAATAGAGAAGCATGGGAGACCATGATATAACAATACCAACTCATCAGTTTGATGCCCGAGATATACAAGTATACATTGACAAATGTCTCTTTAACATGCCACAATTACTACACAAAAGCTTTAAAATGTGACCTAATTTTCAAATTTCTCATTGTCACAAGGTCCTTTCGTGTATAAGCTAACTTAGGTTAACCTAACGAGTGCACTCTGACGTCTAAAATTTATTCCAAATTAGCACAACAACACTAAATCAAATGGCCTTCCATTTATGTTCCAACAGGCATATACTTGAGCCATCTTTCTTTTCAAATTAAAAAGTACAAACAATGACCCTACATAATGCCTCAAGGCTTGTGCTCTACGCATATGGCTAAGGGAACCTAAAAAATGACGGACAGTGAAAAACCACCACCACAACTCAAGGACTAATAATTATGATTTCAAAATTTAATGCTAGAAATCACAAACCTTAGTATTGATGACAACGACAAGGTTCTACATCATAAAAGAGGAGAGGATTGATCAATCGCCAAATTTAATGCAACTGTTTGTCTACTACATGAAAAACTCCAGTGGCACATCTCACTTCAGAAAGATAATATATAATTCGTCAAACTATGGCCGTTTAGGCCATCTTAAACCATAGACTTACAAACTTGGGTTCCCCACGATACAAGATACGGAAAACAAGACAAGAAAAGGCTCCACTAGTTTGACTTCATGGTTGGTGTAAATTTATATGAACCAAAGGCCATATCATATGAGATAGTAAATATTCAACAACAATAAATATACAACAGCAGCACATGTATCAGATGAGAAGAAAAGGAATATTAGCGAATTGTAAGTTGTGGGATACAAGAATACCTTGTGAAACAGAGGAAAGCCGAAGAGGGAGGAACAAGGAGAAGAGAAGAGTTGGTTGCTGCCAATTGAGATGACATCGTCTCTCTTCTTTGCCACTATCACACGAAAGAGAACAAAATTATAAACATGAATTGATGTAAGTTTGCATGATGATAAACAAAAAAAAATAGTTTATCACCTAAATTTCATTCAATCCCCTTCTCAAGCTTTTCATCGAACTCCTTGGATGCGTTAGAAATTCAAGAACAACATACAAACCAAACTAAATTCGTACGGGTTTGATGATGGTTACTTAAGTTCAGAAAATTCAAGATCACTTATAAGTTTTTTGTTGTTATTCATAGAAGATGGCAGAATCGCACAACATGGGGACCCTCTGAAAATCAATAACAGAAAATAGAGACCGATGAATTCGAAAGAAACACTATCTTTAGAGAATAGTCTTAATAATAGTTAATTAATTTTATTGTACGAGAAGTTGTTAAGCAAAAGAAAGAAACAAAACTTACGACAGAGGAGAGAGAAAGCGCAACACACACATACACACACGTTAAGAGCGAAATGAAAGTAACGAATGTGTTTAGAGAGAGAGCGCACTGGTATATTTATAGTAGTTCTTTACGCCGCCTTACTATGTAACAAGCCCATTAAGTTGTTGCTTTTATTCAGGTTTCATGCTTTTTTAGAGACTATATTTTTTTATTTAGTTTTCAATATTATGTTTTTTATTTAGTTTTTAATATTATTAAATTAATAAAATATTTTAAAATAAAATATATTTTCCATATAATAATTATAATTAATATTTATGTTTAATATAATTATTTTTTTATTTTTATATATTATTAATTATTTTGTTAAGTTTTGAATCACCATAATTAAAGAATTTGTCAATTTTATATCACATGTATAATTAAGTAATATATAATTAAGCAGCGTATGTGAAAACAATTTAATTATATATTATCTAGAGAGGAGAACTTGATGACTCTGATAGTGAACATTTATATAATTAATTATATTTTTTATGAAATTAATTTTTTAATTAAAATCATATACATCAGTATATATGTGATTTAATGGTTCAGGTGACTTACAAAACTAATTTTATCTTGAACAGTGAGGATTAAAAACTTAATAGAATAATTGATGTTGTATAAAAACCAGACAAAATATTATAATTATATTAAATATAAATATTTTTAAGAACTATTATATAAAAAATATATTTTATCTATATTTTCATATGTAAATTTCATTTTTCGTATTTATTTTTCAAAACGATTGTTTACATATTATTATTAAAATATAATTTACTTATTATGTATATAAACTAATTTATAGTAAATGATCATATAAAAACTAACAATTATTAAGAAAAATGGAAGATTAAAATTAATTTTAATTTATTTAAATTATAACACTAGAATATTACTAAATTAAAGCTTTATTATATTTTTAATGAGCAACTATTTATCTTTTATATATGTCGGAGACATTTTTTTATTTAAATATATTAAGTCCTTGTAAATATAATTTATTAGTCTTCAATTTTTATTTTTTATTTTTAACATTAATTAGTTAATGTGAAAAAAGAAAAAATATTAATTTAAAAAATAGAAAATATTTTAAATTGAAAAATTAGATTAAATTTATAATCAAATTAACTAAAATATTTAGTATTTTTATGAATAATATAATTATATACAAAATTTTATTTAATATAATATTAAAAAATCATGTTTTATTTTAATATATTATGAATAATCATTTTTATATTATTTTTCTTAAATAATCTTACCTTTTCACAAAATATTATTAAAAAGGATAGATTTATTTTTATTTTATATTATATTAAATAAATCAAAGAAAAAATAGAAATGGGTTAACTTGTGTTTTTTTGAAAGATTTATAAAAAAATCAAAAAACATATATATATATATATATATATATATATATATATATAAATATATATTAATTCGTTTTATGTGAGACTATATTTTTTTTTACCGAGTAAAATTTTCATCATTGTTAGACAAATGACATCTAGAGGGGGTGAATAGATGCACAAATTAAAATAGATGTCAAATTAAAAATTTATTTGTGAGTCAATAATTTGTTTGAACACAGATAAAGCGGAAGCGATAATATAATCAGGAAATGAGAAAGAGATAAGGGAAAGAGAAGAACACACAGAGATTTATACTGGTTCGGTATAGCCAACCCTACATCCAGTTCCTAGTCAACTCTTAACACAAGAGTGACTCCCCATTCACTATCTTTCAAATTCAGTTTACAAATTACAATCAACTCAGCAGAAGTACCAGTAAAAAATAAACTAGTTAAAAAGACAATCACCTCCTTAGAAACCCACTAAGGATGGACATCTCCCTAGAATCCCACTAGGGATGAACACCTCCTCTGAACAAATCAAATGATGAAAAACACCTCCTTAGAATCCCACTAAGGATGAACACCTCCCTAGAATCACACTAGGGATGAAAAACACCTCCTTTTCCTCAATACAAAAAGGATGAAGATAATAAAAATAAGAACAGACACACCTGGGTAATGGAGACAACAAATTGTAGAAGCCTATAGAATGCCAATGTTAAGTGGTAAAAAGTTGATATAATTATGCCTTGAATTGTTATGAAACCACTTAACTTATGTTAATTCTAATATATTTTTCTCCCAATATAGGATGAATTCGAGAGTACCTTGATACAAGAGTAAGAAGCATAATTGTCAGCATAATTAGAGTAAAATTGAAAGAAAGAAGAACGCTTAAGCGAATGAATGATGCGAGACCCAACCCAAATTCTCTTATAAAAAGATAAGTGTGTTTTGAGAAAAGAAAGCAGTCTTGGAGGAGAGAAGGCACGACTACTGTTAGGGTTTTGTCTAATTTTCATCAATTCTTCACTTCTTCATCAATTGGAGTATTGTAATGGCCAACATGAGTGACTAACTTCATTCTCTTAGGATTCGGTGCACTTCCTTTGAACTCTTTTGTATCATGGTGATATTTTGATATATTAATCTATGCTTTGATGTTATTATTCTTATCCTTTATGCTTTGGAATGATTTATTCTTGATGTTTGAGGTATGATTGGAAAATATATCTTGAACCTTAGATCACGATAAGAATATTTGTTACGTTAATTGCCAGGAATGGAATGAATGTATCAATTGCTTAACACCCTAACCCTAATGCTAGAAAATCTCTTAATTGTGTGAGGAATCAACATTTATTAGGTTTTCTTATGAATTTCATGTGTGAGGAATCAACCTGAATGATTTGAGTAGGTGGCATCAACATTGTTAGGTTAATTGACGTTCTTAATTGATTTAGCCATTACAAAAGAGGGATAAGGAAGGAAGTCAATCCTAAGTAACTTTAATTGATATTTTCTCAACAATTTACAGTTCTTTGTCATTTAATTTCAATTCAACTCTTATTTGCAAAACCCAATCTGTTTAATATACTTAATAAGCCTAATTGGGAATTTCCATTGAAATTGTTCCTCGTGGGATCAACTTTTATTTAATCGAAATACTATACTACGATTGATAATTTTGGTACGCTTGTCAATAATTCAACAAGTATTTCTGGCGCCGTTGCCGGGGAACGGTGTTCTTTGAGAATTCTTTGTTTAGCTTATTGAGTATTTTATTTTTATTTCTGTTTTATTGTTATTATTATTATTATTATTTAGTTTTTAGTTTGTGTTAATATTTGTTTGAGTTACTCTTTTGATTTATAGGTTTAAGAGGACAGGTATCTTCAGAGCAGTTAGAATTTAATCCAGAGATTGAAAAAACAGCTCGGAGGAACTGGTGTAGAAGAAGAAGGGAAACTCAAGAACAAACTACAAGAGAATCTGCTAATTCTTCTTTCACACTTGATTTACTAGACCCAATTATAGAAGATATGGCGGAAGAAGGAGCAAATCTGAATTCGAATCCAGATCCAAATATAAATCCAAATCAAAACCCAAATTCAAATCAACCTAGAAGAACTCTTAGAAATTGTGCTATGCAGCAAGGTCCAAGGCATTTTTCCAGCATTGTCATTCCGAATGATCATACATTGCAGATGAATTCATCCTTCTTAAGCTTGATTAGTGCTCATCAATTCACTGGATTGGATCATGAAGACCCTTATATTCATTTGTCTACTTTTTATGAGTTGATTGGTACCATGGGATTTAGAGCAGCAAATCTTGAATCTGCATATTTGATATTATTTCCTTTTTCTTTGGCAGGTAGGGCAAAGGAGTGGCTGAAAGCACATCCTAATCATAATTTGACTAATTGGAGTAGTGTAGAAGAGAAGTTTCTGAATAGATTTTTCCCACCATCCCGCTACATCAAAGCAAAATCTGACATCACTTCTTTTAGACAAGGAGCAGATGAAAAATTTTGTGAAGCATGGGAGAAATTTAAATCATTGTTGAGAAGTTTCCCAAATCATGGATTTGATGACGTTTCTCAGTTGAATATTTTCTATATTGGCTTGCGACATGATGCAAAGATGTTATTAGAGGCTGCAGCAGGAGGATCCATGTTGGATGTAGAAAATGATCATGCCACCAGAATTATTGATGCACTAGCCTTTACAGACCAACATGCACAACATGATAGGCATCCAATTCAAAGGAAGGGAGTCCTTGAACTTAACACCACAGATGCTCTCTTAGCCCAGAATAAAATTTTGACCCAACAAATTGAAGCATTGAACCAAAAAATAGAGAAATTACCTCAACAAATGCACACAGTACAATCTATTCCTAATCAATAGATGAGTTGTGACGTGTGTGGAGGTGATCATTCAAATGAACAATGCTCTTATCAAAACAACATTCAACAAGAAAAAGTTAATTATATGGGGGCCCAAGGTAGTAGTCAAGGCAGACAAGGAAATTTTCCTAATCCCAATAATTATCAGAATAATTTTGCACAAGGATGGAGAAGGAATCAGAATCACAATCATAATCATAATTTTGGGTGGAAACAAGGTGTTAGCTCATCTACTAGACAATCTGCATTTCAACAACAGTCATATCAGCAACCTCCATATCAACAGCAGCGACAACATTATCCTTCAGTGCCTGATAGAATAAGTAAATTGGAGGATACTTTAGAAAAATTCATGCAAGGCACTATGGCTAATCAGAAAAATACTGAGGCAACTGTAGAAAAATTCATGCAAAGCACTATGGCTAATCAGAAAAATACTGAGGCTTCATTCAGAAATATAGAGACTCAGATAGGCCAACTGGCTAAGCAATTATCTGAACAACAATAAGGAGGAGAGTTTTCAGCTAACACACAAACCAACCCCAAGGAACAATGTGTTAGAAAAGTAGGCTGAGATCAAGAGGGGGGGTGAATTGATCTTTAAAAGTTTTTCGCAAATAACAGATTATCTAATTCAAAAATTAAGATTTCAGATCTGTTCTTGAATTACAAAGCAATCAATCAATATAAATGCAGCGACAGAATTAAAATAGGGAAAGGTTAAGAAAGATATCATCGGTGTTTTATACTGGTTCACCCAATACCAGGGCTACGTCCAGTCTCCAGCCAAATTCCAGCTGGGTTCCACTAGATCAAATGTTTTACAGATTTACAATCCTACACTTAATCTACCACAAGAACCAAATTCCAGTTCCTACACTCAACCTCTCACCAAGAACCAAATTCCAGTTCTTGATAACCTCTACAACCAACTTCCAGCTGCAGAGAAACCGAGTGCCCAAATTCCAGGCACCAACACCTAACCTTTCACCAAGAACCAAATTCTAGTTCTTGACAACCTCTACAACCAAATTCCAGCTGCAGAGAAACCAGTGCCCAAATTCCAGGCACCAAACAATACAAAAAGAATGTAAAGAAATGAAAAAGAAGAAACTAGAATGCTCAAACCAGTTTATGCAATTCTGCTGTAAGTGTTTCTTCTTCAAAAGAAATCAAGTTGCCTCAAGAAAGATTTTCAAAGAACTTCTCAAAAAGCTGATGCGAATCTTTCTTGAAAAGAGTGCTAAAGTTTGCTTGATTGATTGCTCAAAGATGTGTAAAGCTGATGTTCAATGTATGTTAAAAAAGTTCAAGCCAAACTTGTTTTTATAGAAGATTTTTAAAGCTGCTTGGTTTAATTAATCTGTTAAAAGATTCTTTTAATCTGTTAAAAGTGCGGTTTAAATCTGTTAAAACTTCTTTTAATCCATTAATACGTTCTTGATTCTTTAACAGATTTGTTTTAAGCGATACGACAATGTTTATATCAATTAAAACACTTTACAAAAAATCTTCTAAGTTGATTTAATCGATTGTTTCGCGATTCAATCGATTGAAATACTGCAAAACTTTCTTGTAAAACTTTTCAAGTTATTTTAACTGATAAAAATAAGTTTTAATCGATTAAAACGCTGTGTAGAAATTTTCTAAGTTGTTTTAATCGATTGAAATGAGATTTAATCGATTAAAAGAGTTCTGATCGGTCATAATTCAATTTTGATCGATCATATTTGATTCTGATCGATCATAATTGTATTCTGATCGATCATCCTGAACTCCAAGTGGTTTTAACCGATTAAAATCAAGTTGTATCGATTAAAATACTGTAAAAACACTTCTCTGAACATTCTAAGTGATTTTAATCGTTTATTTCAAAACTGTATCAGTTAAAAACTTGTTTAAGAAAGCTTTTGTCAAAATACTTTATTTTTAATTGTTAAAAACATTTTTAGAGGCATTTTGCAAAATCTTTTAAGTGAAGAAACATCATAGAGTAGAAAAGATAAAATGATTATACCTAAGCATAGCTGAAGACACACTAATTCTTCTACTCTTTTATCTTAGTGACTTTTGTCCACTGCAAAGTTGCTTTTGACTTCATCTTTGACTTCATCAAATCAATGAGATCTTTGTCAAAGTATTTCAATAAGATCTTCATCACTTTCAGTCTCCCCCTATTTGATGAAGACAAACACCACTTTTTGAAAACAAAACTCTGCAAAAGAAATCACTTGATAATACAAATTAGTGAGTAATCAAAAATTAATTATCTTCCTATTTCTCCCCCTAAATTTTTGCTCCCCCTAAATTAAGAGTTATTTCTAAAAGAAACTATTTCTCCCTTTTGACTTCAAAAAAAAAATAGGGAACAGAAGAGAAACAATGCATAGGTATGTCTTGAAAAGATTTTGAAAATAAAATATGAAAAATACGATACTTTACTCATGTAAAGATCAATCAAAGTTGATTCAAACTTATCTTCATTAACACGTTTGTAATGAATACAATTAATACGTGTAAAGATAAGGGAATCACGCTTTAGTAGCATGTTACAAGAACAACCATTAACTAAAGTCTTTAATTTTTCTTTCCAGAATAAAAATCGATTAAAAACAGGATAAAATCGATTAAAAAGTTCATGTTTAATGATTTTAATCGATTGAAATAAAGGTTTAATCGATTAAAACAGTGAAGGACTTTGAAATATAAAACATAAGTGTATTTAATCGATTATTTCGACATTTAATCGATTAAAACAGTAAGGAAAAATGTTGTATAAATTCTTTTAATCGATTTAAAAGATTTTTTATTGAATAAAACACTCAGTTTTGAAAACTAAGTAGTGTTTGATGCGAATTTCTCACGCCTAATCTTAGTGGATATTTTGTAACACTGATCAGCTAGAAGGATGTTTAACAATAATATCAACTACATTGATTAAATTTTAACCAATAGATCCATCAAAATCCGAATAGAATCTTATTTAGCTAATTCAACTGATGTAAACTAGTTTTAGTTGATTAAATTCATTTTGTATTAGCTAAAAATATCAGGGATCTATGTAAAATTCTATCTAGGTTTTCCTAATTCGACTTAAAACCTATATTATATTAATCACAACAAAAAAAATTGTTTCTGGTTAATAACCAGTTAACATTACAGACCAGAATTTTAAATTAGCACCAAAAGAATGAAAGATAAGAAGGGATAAGAAAGGACCCTTTCTGTCCAAAAAAAAACTCAATCATCCCAGTTGTCATGGTTCCATAATAACATCTGAAACTCCTTTAGAATTACTGAAAGATCCTCTTGTTGGTTTGTTGTTGAGGATGCCAGATCATCAGTATAAAATTGATTCCTGTACTGCCAAACATACCCTGTGCCAATTTTAGCTTACCATTCAATTCTTGGATTTCTGTCTCAGATTTGTCTCCTTACAGTATCACCTTGTGATCTTTGATGATTAAAACGAATTATCAAAGTTGCACAATTCCAAAGAATATCACCAAGGGTCTTGAACCAATGCATGCCCAAAATTATTCCAAATGTATTGCTAGGTAATACCAAGAAATTCAATATAAACGTGTGTTCATTGAATCTCCAAGTTATCTGTTCACACTTCCTAGTAATCAACAACTTATTATCAGAAGCAACCATCACTGAAAAAATCTTGATAAACTATGTTTTCAGTCCCAACAACTTGACCCTAATGATATTATGTGTACTCCCGAGTCCATAAGAAAAGGGACGAGTCTACTTCTTGATAATTCCTTTGATTTGCAATGTATTACCACCCAGCATTCCATGTAAAGTACTAAGAGAAATGTGGACATCTGTAATAGTTAGTTCTTCCTCAAAGTCCATGTCCTACACTATATTTGCCTCAATTTCTTTCTGGGCAAAGAAGACCCCAAACTTAACATTTCAACTTATGATTTTTTTTTTTTATCTAATTTGTCACCACATAACCTACACTAGAATTGGTAGTTGCAGAAACAAACACCTAATGCTTCAAACTGGTTGTAGAAAGACTCTGTTATGAATTAACCGGAGTTGACAATGTTTAAAGATGCATACCTTCTTGCAGAGACTGTGGATTATGAATTCTCACAGATATATCTTTTTTCAGTTTAGTTTCCATACCTTTAAAAAATTCTCCCAAATCTTCCTCTTGTTGCAATCTTGATAATTCAATAATATCCTCAAAAGCACGATCATCAAATCAATATGACATATCTTGTGATATTTCTTCCCAAGATTTATTCTTGAAACTGGGTTGACGCATGCAATGTCGCAGCCATGAAAAAACCTTTCCATCCATGGATAACAGCAATAACTTTTCAAAATTATGCCACTAGTCTAGTTTCCAATTTAAAGATTTGTTCAGTCTTTGCTTTCCAATTAAAGAATTTGTGCCATTGAAAGGAAATTGGATGTTCCATAACAGACTACTTGAATTGGACATGTCCGAAACTCATTTGACAATATTCATGATTGTCTGGCCGTTATTTATGACTGTAATGGAAGAAACTAAATTCTCTAATGTATACTACAGTGAATCAATGATATGTATGCAGCAGAGATTTGAGAGGAGATCTTGAAAATATGAAAACAAAAGAAAGATGATAAGTTGAGAAATGATAAGTTCAGAACCTGCAAAATCAGCTTTAATTGCATATGTCCCCTTGACTAAAGACAGAGGCACAAATTCTTGTACAGTGGGTGCATCAGCTAAATTGTTCTTGGAAGATGTTTGACTTGGTCAAACAATATTTAAAAGCATTATGCAGATTTTGATTACCATGAAAACTTGGGATTTTGAATTTGGGTTGCTTACTAATCTTTAATTGGATGTTATAAAACTAATTTTCAGAAACAAATTAATCGATTAACCAACTACTTAACCTATTAAGTTGATCTTTAATACTAGGTTTGAAAAATGCTACAGTGAAATAATCGATTAATTCTTAAAGGAATCGATTAGTTTTGTACATAATGAAATTAATAAAATGATAACAGAATTTAAATCGATTAAAACGAAAAAGAATCGATTAAATTTGACATCTTAGTGTTTTTAGTTGATATAAATCCTTTTTAATCGATTAAAACATCTAAACTCAAATCCTGAGAACATTTCAATCGATTAATTCAACATTTCAATCGATTAAAATGGTACGGATATATTTTCTGATATCCTCTGTAAGTTATTTTAATCGATTAATATTGTTTTATATCAATTAAAACAATCAGTTTATGAAAACAAAACCTGATTATTTGCTTTGAACTCCAAGGGATTCCCAGATTTTGTTCCTGCAAAACAAATTTAACATGTTTACGGTACCCTTTATATTTCTTGGGTCCAATTAGGTTATTTGAAATGACTTTAACTTTGGAATCCATTTCATTCTACCTTTAGGAATAACATACTTTTTAATTCTACGAGTATTTTACTTGAATGACCTCTTTTCATGCGGTAAAAACATTTAATCACGAGTATGATTTCCTATTTACATTTGTTTTTCGACTTTCACCCTAGATTTAAATCCTATGCCAGATTTGTCAAAAATTAGTTTTTGTGACCCAAGTAAAACGTCAAGATTAGCTTGACCTTGTGTAAATCTTGAAACGGTTTGTGATAAAAAATCAATTTTCTTTTGTAATTCGAACAATTATTACGGGGTTTATTACATGCACAATCAGAATTATCATGAATTAATTTTAAGAAATCACAATCAGTTTCATCTTCAAGAATTCTCTTTTCAAGAGAGTCTACTTTATTTACAAGCCAATTATTCAATCCTTTTAGCCTATCACTTTCTTTTTGTAGTTTCTTAGCCTCTTCATGAATTTCATTAAATGCTTCTTGTAATGAATTATAATTCACTAAATTTGAAGAAGAATTAGAACTTACACTGCTGGATTGAAGATTCTGATTTGCCATTAGACACAGGTTGGCTTCTTCATTATCAGAATTGTCTGTTGATGAAGAGTCATTGTCATCCCATGTTACATAGGCACTCTTTACATCTGTTGTCCCTTCATGAGTAACCTCAAGAACATCCCACATCTCCTTGGCAGATTTGCATTGGGAGACCCTGAAAAACTCATCCATGTTAAGTGCAAAAGTAATTATATTTTTGGCAATACAATCATCTTGGATTAATTTCTTTTCACATTCATTCAAGCTACACCAATCTTTGTTAAAAATATCGGTTTCTTGTTCAATGATATTCCACACATTTATACTAATAGATTCAATAAAGATCTTCATCCTAATTTTCCAAAAAGGATAATTTGTTCCACAAAACAGTGGAGGTCTGTTAATAGAAGCTCCCTCAGAAAACGGTAATCTGTTTTCAGCCATGGATCGAAGAACTTGAATAACTTTCAAGCACCTCGCTCTGATACCAATTGTTAGAAAAGTAGGCTGAGATCAAGAGGGGGGGTGAATTGATCTTTAAAAGTTTTTCGCAAATGACAGATTATCTAATTCAAAAATTAAGATTTCAGATCTGTTCTTGAATTACAAAGCAATCAATCAATATAAATGCAGCGATAGAATTAAAATAGAGAAAGGTTAAGAAAGATATCACCGGTGTTTTATACTGGTTCACCCAATACCAGGGCTACGTCCAGTCTCCAGCCAAATTCCAGCTAGGTTCCACTAGATCAAATGTTTTACAGATTTACAATCCTACACTTAATCTACCACAAGAACCAAATTCCAGTTATTGATAACCTCTACAACCAACTTCCAGTACTGAGAGAAACCGAGTGCCCAAATTCCAAGCACCAACACCTAACCTTTCACCAAGAACCAAATTCCGAGTTCTTGACAACCTCTACAACCAAATTCCAGTACGAGAGAAACCGAGTGCCCAAATTCCAGGCACCAAACAATACAAAAAGAATGTAAAGAAATGAAAAAGAAGAAACTAGAATGCTCAAACCAGTTTATGCAATTCGTCGTAAGTGTTTCTTCTTCAAAAGAATTCAAGTTGCCTCAAGAAAGATTTTCAAAGAACTTCTCAAAAGCTGATGCGAATCTTTCTTGAAAAGAGTGCTAAAGTTTGCTTGATTGATTGCTCAAAGATGTTTAAAAACTGATGTTCAATGTATGTTAAAAAAGTTCAAGCCAAACTTGTTTTTATAGAAGATTTTCAAAACTCGTTGGTTTAATTAATGCAGTGAAAAGATTCTTTTAATCTGTTAAAAGTGCAATTTAAATCTGTTAAAACTTCTTTTAATCCATTAATACGTTCTTGATTCTTTAACATATTTGTTTTAAGCTGATATGACAACGTTTATATCAATTAAAACACTTTACAAAAAATCTTCTAAGTTGATTTAATCGATTGTTTCGCGATTCAATCGATTGAAATACTGCAAAACTTTCTTGTAAAACTTTTCAAGTTATTTTAACTGATAAAAATAAGTTTTAATCGATTAAAATGCTGTGTAGAAATTTTCTAAGTTGTTTTAATCGATTGAAACGAGATTTAATCGATTAAAAGAGTTTTGATTGGTCATAATTCAATTCTGATCGATCATATATGATTCTGATCGGTCATAATTGTATTCTGATCGATCATCCTGAACTCCAAGTGGTTTTAACCGATTAAAATCAAGTTGTATCGATTAAAATACTGTAAAAACACTTCTCTGAACATTCTAAGTGATTTTAATGGTTTATTTCAAAACTGTATCAGTTAAAAACTTGTTTAAGAAAGCTTTTGTCAAAATACTTTGTTTTTAATTGTTAAAAACATTTTTAGAGGCATTTTGCAAAATATTTTAAGTGAAGAAACCTCATGCAGCAGAAAAGATAAAATGATTATACCTAAGCATAGCTGAAGACACACTAATTCTTCTACACTTTTATCTTAGTGACTTTTGTCCACTGCAAAGTTGCTTTTGACTTCATCTTTGACTTCATCAAATCAATGAGATCTTTGCCAAAGTATTTCAATAAGATCTTCATCACTTTCACAATGCAATTCAATAACTACAATGAGTGGAAAAGTTGTAGGTAAGAGGATTGGTGACAATATAGTTGTTGAAGAAGAAGTTTTGGTAAAAGAAGATGAAGAGCAAGAAGAGGAGAATAATAAAGAAAGACATATCCCTAATAAGAAGAAAGAAGAGGGAGAGAAAAAACAAAAGATAGAAAAAGGAGGGAGTCAAAAACCATTTGTAGAGAAGTTACCATATCCAAAGGTTCCCTCATAGAGAGATAAAGAAAGACAGTTTGCAAGATTCATGTATATTTTCAAGCATTTACAGATTAATATTCCATTAATGGAAGTTATGGAGCAGATGCCGACTTATGCAAAATTCATGAAAGAGTTGTTAACTAAGAAAAGGAGATTTACTACAGAAATAGTGGAGCTAGAAGCAGGATGCAGCGCTATAATTCAGAAATCATTGCCTCAAAAGTCCAAGGATCCTGGCAGTTTCACTATACCAGTCGCAATTGGGACATTACAAGTAGGTAAGACATTACTCGATTTGGGTGCTAGTATAAATCTAATGCCTTTGTCTATGCTTAAAAGAATAGGAGACTTGGAAGTAAAGCCTACAAGAATGACACTGCAGCTAACTGACAGATCTCTAAAGATTCCTTATGGAGTAGCAGAAGATGTTTTAGTTAGAGTGGATAAATTCATATTTCCTGTTGATTTTGTGATTATGGACATGGAGGAAAGTGAGGAAGTTCCATTGATCCTGGGAAGGCCATTTATGAAGACTGCCAAAGTAATTATAGATGTTGACATAAGCAAGTTGAAAATTAGAAATGGAGATGATGAAGTTAATTTTAATCTGTTTGAAGTTGTACAACAACCGGAAGACAAGAAAAATTGCCTCAGAATAGATACTTTGGAGGAATTATCCATCTCAACTGAAAAACAAGATTACAAGCCTGTTGCACAACCCCAAAGACATCTTAGTCTGACTATGAAGGAAGTTATTCAAAGAGAGGTACTGAAACCTCTTGAAGCAGGTATGATTTATCCAATCTCTGATAGTCGTAAGGTTATTCGCAATGAAAAGAATAAATTCATTCCCACAAGGACAGTCAAGGGATGGAGAATGTGTATATATCACCTTGATCACTCTCCTGCATGAGCCTTAAAGAAATAGGCGTCGAGCTAAAGACGTTAAACAAGCGCTCCTGGGAGGCAACCCAATGTTTTGAATTTGTTTTTTTTCTTTTTGCAGTTTAATTTTTTTTGTGCATTTTTCTTCCTTAGGTTCTTTCTTTGCAAGATTGTTCCAGGTACACAGTGCACTTCTCCTCAAGACTTTGAAGCCTTACTTCAATGGTCTGGAGACAATCCAACTTTTCCGGAGGGGGTGAGAAAGTCTGCAGCTGAGGCTGAGGCACAAGATAAGGAGTAGATGACAAGTGAAGAAAATAAGGGAGGAAACTTACTTTGTTTTTAATGTTTTTAATTTAATGTTTTTAATTGCTTTATTTTAAATTTTGAATTCTCTTGTTGTCCCATAATTTGTTTTAGAGTCATATATGAGATTATTGCTTATTGTCTAATTCAAATCTAGAACGTGAAAAATAATTTTGATTGTTTCCAATAACAAGTGATTTTGGGATATTGAGTATGATAGTGAAAAGGAATTGATGAGGAAAATTAGGAATTAACTAAATTGGAGAAGCTAGCCAAAACCCAGGTGAGCAGAGTATCACAAACAGATAAATTGAGTGTCAACACTTTGTGATGATAACTGATATTGGTTGATTCTTTGATGTGATTACATATTGGCAAGACTTGAAAATGATAAAGGCATTTTTTTTCTTTGTAGTAGATATAAACCAGAGTCAAATAGTCAACCCTGTATTAGTTATAGGACATCCATTTGAACCCCTTATGAGGCAAAAATAATATTGTTTCTGAAACAGAACCCTTAAGCCTAAACATTATTTATCTACCTTCCTATATTTGAGAAAGGAAATGAGTATGAATGTCACTATTTTTCTTATTATTGGGTATTGCTATTGTTGTCCTACGGGTATTATTGGGGTGTATTGTTAAAAAAAAAAGTGTAAAAAAAAGGAAAAACAAACCTTAAAAAAATTGGCAAAGCCAAAAAGAATACATGCAAAAGCATGAAAAAATATATATATTTCTTTATATAAATAATTCAAGGGGGGAATAATAACTTGTGAGATTATTAACTCATTGTCATTGTGTTAGGAACAAAAGCATGAAGTTTGAAACCTGACTTGAGGAATTGTTAATTAAGAATCGTTCATATGAGTTGAATTTCTCAAATATTTTTGTATATCCCAAAAAAACCAATAATTCTTTCTTAGCCCAGCCCCATTACAAGCCTCAAAAGACCTTTTGATTTAAGTCTTGTTTAACAATTGTTGATTGCTTAAAGATGATTATCAATATTGGATTGTCTAAATGAAGTGATTGAATGAGACAAACACTTACCTATGAGAATTAGAGATGAGTATATATAACTCTATTTGAGAGATCATGCTTCTCTGAGGATAGTTGAGGACTAATTATTCTTTATTGGTTTCTATAACTTGAATGCTTATGTGTTCTATTTTCATTTGGAGTTGAGAGCATCACCTCTAAAAATTTTATGATTATGGAAGAGAAAGTGATAATAAGCGATGATTTTTTTTTTTTGAAAAACTACTTTGCTTGGGACAACCAAGATTCTAGGTTGGGGGGAGTTGTTAAGTGGTAAAAAGTTGATATAATTATGCCTTGAATTGTTATGAAACCACTTAACTTATGTTAATTCTAATATATTTTTCTCCCAATATAGGATGAATTCAAGAATACCTTGATACAAGAGTAAGGAGCATAATTGTCAGCATAATTGGAGTAAAATTGAAAGAAAGAAGAACGCTTAAGCGAATGAATGATGCGAGGCCCAACCCAAATTCTCTTATAAAAAGATAAGTGTGTTTTGAGAAAAGAAAGCAGTCTTGGAGGAGAGGAGGCACGACTACTATTAGGGTTTTGTCTAATCTTCATCAATTCTTCACTTCTTCATCAATTGAAGCATTGCAATAGCCAACATGAGTGGCTAACTTCATTCTCTTAGGATTCGGTGCACTTCCTTTGAACTCTTTTGTATCATAGTGATATTTTGAGATATTAATCTATGCTTTGATGTTGTTATTCTTATCCTTTATGCTTTGAAATGCTTTATTCTTGATGTTTGAGGTATGATTGGAAAATATATCTTGAACCTTAGATCACGGTAAGAATATTTGTTACGTTAATTGCCAGGAATGGAATTAATGTATCAATTGCTTAACACCCTAACCCTAATGCTGGAAAATCTCTTAATTGTGTGAGGAATCAACATTTATTAGGTTTTCTTATGAATTTCATGTGTGAGGAATCAACATGGATGATTTGTGTAGGTGGCACCAACATTGTTAGGTTAATTGACGTTCTTAATTGATTTAGTCATTACAAAAGAAGGATAAGGAAGGAAGTCAATCTTAAGTACCTTTAATTGATATTTTCTCAATAATTTACAGTTCTTTGTCATTTAATTTCAATTCAACTCTTATTTGCAAAACTCAATCTGTTTAATATACTTAATAAGCATAATTGGGAATTTCCATTGAAATTGTTCCTCGTGGGATCGACTTTTATTTCATGGAAATACTATACTGCGATTGATAATTTTGGTACGCTTGCCAATAATTCAACAGCCAATCTCCAAGAACAAGTGTGATTAACAATGAAAGCACAAAAGGTAGTAGAGAAGAGAGTTTTCTCAAAAGGTGAAAAATATCTTTGTTGTCTTGCTCAAAATTATTTTCTCAAAACTGATTGAATGTAAATTGTATTTTCGAATTCTGTAATTGTGTGTTTTTGATTTTTCATCAAAACTTAATTAAATAGAAAAAATAGCATCAGAAAATGGCCGTTGGACATTAATATTTTTGTGAATAAAAATCAGGATATATTCAAAAATATTTATTCTTCAAAACAGATATACTTTTCAAATTTAAATTGCCATAATTGATTATGTTACCATTATAATCAATTATGACAGAGAAAATCATTTTTCCATTTATGATGCATCATAATTGATTATGATAGTGAAAAATATCATGTTATGAATTTTATCACACTTGTGCTTTGGAGGCTTATGCATAATATTACTTCATCAACTTGTACCTCCATATCCATTATTCTAAGACTCTATCTAGTCTTCAGGAATCATCTTGGGTTTGCTTGAATCATCATCTTTATCAAAAACATATCTTGGACATGTAGGGAAATGTTTCACATTTTCACCAACGTCATAAATTCAGCTTGTCCTTAATTCATCTTGAATGGTGTTGACTTGAATGTAGTTGACTTGAATCATCATCAAAATCATCTCTTAGGAATGTAAGGACATTTCCATCAATCTCCCCCTCATTGCTTTCAATCTCCCCCTTTTTTATGATGATCAAGGAAACACCTGAAATGAATTAAAATGCTTGACTCTATATAGCCAGCTCAAGATTACCACAGATTTGTATCAAGTGTCAGAGTCTCTTAATCTCCCGCTGGATATATTAATAACAAGACTCCCCCTAACTCATATGAGCAAAGACTTCTCTTAACTCCCCTTGTTTAATTTAGAGATAGAAAAGAATTTCACACAAATTTTAATTCATCAAAAAATCTCCTCCTGTTTCATTGATAATCATAAAAAATATTATAAGAGAAAAAAAATCTCCCCCTGTTTCACACAGATTAATATCATCAAAATATCTCCCTATTTCATTGATAATTATGAAAAATATTATAAGAGAAAAAAAAATCTCCCCATGTTTCACACAGATTAATATCATCAAAATATCTCCATGTTTCATTGATAATTATGAAAAATATTGCAATAGAAACTGAGAACAAATTTGTACATATTAGTACATAAATCAAGGTAGAGAAGATAATGCATTACAAAGTGTCATAGAGAAGAACATCATATTAAGGAGGTAATATCTAGGATACCCAAGGCTTGTCTTAACTCATAAAACCTATCTTTAGGTAATGGTTTGGTAAAGATATCAGCTAACTGATGGGTAGTATCTATGTATTCTATTATGCAATCTCCTTTTTGAATATGATCTCTAATAAAGTGATGTCTGATCTCTATATGCTTAGTCCTAGAATGCATGATAGGGTTCCTAGTAAGATTTATTGCACTAGTACTATCACATTTTAAAGGAATATGATCTAGAAAAATGTTGTAATCTTCTAATTGTTGCTTCATCCACAAAACTTGGGCATAACAACTACCTGCAGCTATATACTCAGCTTCAGTTATGGATAGAGTAACACAAGCCTGTTTCTTAGAATGCCAAGAAACAAGTGAACAACCAAGTATATGACATGTCCCACTTGTACTTTTCCTATCTAGTTTACATCCTCCATAATCTGAATCTGAATATCCTATAATGCTAGGTGAAGCTCCTGAGGGATACCAAAGGCCAAATGATCTAGTTCCTTTTAAGTATTTAAAAATTCTCTTAATAGCAACTAAATGTGATTCCTTAAGATTAGCCTGAAATCTAGCACAGACACACACATTATGCATAATATCAGGTCTACTTGCTGTAAGATAAAGTAGGGAACCAATTGTACCTCTATATTTCGATTGGTCAAACGCCTTACCTTTTTCATCTTGATCTAGATATCAAGATGTTGCCATTGGAGTAGCTGCTTCCTTTGAATGTTCTAATTCAAATTTCTTGATTAATTCAGTGCAGTACTTTGATTGTGAAATGACGATGCCATCAGTTTTCTGTTTGATTTGCAGTCCTAGAAAGAATGTTAGTTCACCCATCATCGACATCTCAAACTCACCCTGCATTATCTTGACAAACTCTTGACAAAGATCATTGTTAGTTGAGCCAAAGATTATATCATCAACATAAATTTGAACTATAATAATATTTTTCTTATGCTCTTTTATGAATAAAGTTTGATCTATTTTACCTCTCCTGTAGTTGTGACTCACCAAAAAATTGCTTAGACATTCATACCATGACCTAGGTGCTTGTTTGAGTCCGTACAGAGCTTTCTTCAATTTATAAACATGATCTGGATGTTGATAATCTTCAAAGCCAGGAGGTTGACACACATACACCTCCTCTTTGATGTATCCATTTAAGAATGGACTCTTTACATCCATTTGATATAATTTGAATTTCATGATAGATGCATAAGTTAGTAGAATTCGGATAACTTCCAATCTTGCTACTAGTGCATATGTCTCATCATAATCAATTCCTTCTTCTTGACTATATCCTTTTGCAACCAATCTTGTCTTATTCTTTGTGATATTTCCCTGCTCATCCAACTTGTTCCTGTACACCCATTTAGCTCCAATAACCTGCATTGACTTCTTTCTTGGTACTAGATCCCAAACTTCATTTCTCTTGAACTAATTTAATTCCTCTTGCACAGCTTGAATCCAATATTCATCTTGTAAGGCTTCATCAATACTTTTAGGCTCAACTTGTGAAACAAAAGCTACATTCATATAGAAGTTATTCATTCTACTTCTTGTTGTAACTCTTTGATCTACATTTCCAATAACATTTTTCAGTGAGAGTCCTTTGGGTGTACGCCATTCTTTGGGTAGATCTTGAACTGGTTGAGATTTAGAAATAGTGTGTTCTTCTAAACTCCTTCTAATATCCTCCATTTGGTCTTCCTGTGACTGAACATGTTTCTTTTCTGCTGTAATTTGTTCTTCTTCAATATCTATAGAATCTTTTCTTGACTCAAGAGGGTTCTCCTCAAGGTCCAAAAACTCATCAAACGTTACATGAACAGATTCTTCTACATGCAATGTTCTCCTATTAAATACCCTATATGATTTGCTATTTAAAGAATAGCCTAAAAATATTACTTCATCATCCTTAGAATCAAATTTGCCAAGGTTATTTTTACCATTGTTTAAAACATAACATTTGCAACCAAAAACTTTAAAATGAGAAATATTTGGTTTTCTACCTTTGAAAATTTCATAGGGAGTGAGTTTCAAAATAGGTCTTATTAAAATCCTATTTAACATATAACATGCAGTTGACACAACATCGGCCCAAAAATATTTTGGAAGGTTATTTTCATTTAACATTGTTCTAGCTAATTCTTCCAAGGACCTATTTTTCTTCTCAACAACTCCATTTTGTTGTGGTGTTCTTAGGGAAGAAAAATTATGTGTTATGCCTAATTCTTCACAAAAATTTTCAAAAAGCTCATTTTGAAATTCACCACCATGATCACTTCTAATTGATTTTATGTTCAAATCTTTCTCATTTTGAATAGCCTTAGCAAATTTCTTAAAAGTCTTAAAAGCATCATTTTTAGTTGCCAAAAAGAAAGTCCAAGTGAACCTAGAATAATCATCTACAATAACTAGTGCATAATAATTACCACCTAGGCTTCTTGTTCTAGAGGGTCCAAATAAGTCCATGTGCAATAATTATAAAGGCTGTGATGTAGAGATAATATTTTTATTCTTAAAAGAGGTTTTAGTTTGCTTTCCTTTTTGGCATGCCGCACAAATTTTATCTTTGTTAAAACTTAACTTAGGCAGGCCAATCACTAAATTTTTTGAAATCAATTTATTTAAATAATGCATGTGAATGTGTGCAGCTCTCCTGTGCCATAACCACGGATCTTCATTCTTAGAAACAAGACAGGAGATAGACCTAGGAATTGTGATGTCAAGATCAATTACATAGATATTGTTAAGACGCATACCTTTCAAAACAGTTTCTTGTGTGTTGTCCTTCACTATGTTGCATGTAGTTGATTCAAAGATAACTTTCAGTCCTTTGTCACATAGCTGGCTAATGCTCAGAAGGTTGTGTTTTAATCCTTCTCCAAGTAACACGTCTTGAATCATGAAGTTGTTGCTTACCTGTATTTGTCCTGATCCAAGAATTTTTCCCTTGTTGTTATCACCATATGTCACATGTCCTTGACTCTTCTTTGTGAGGCTTTCAAACTTGTTCTTGTCACCGGTCATGTGCCTGGAGCATCCGCTATCAAGAAACTAGATCGATTTCTTATCCTGTGATGAGGCTTTATCATTACTTTTTGTCATCGAGCAAAGATTTGCTTCTTCTTCTTCTCCATCACTACTTTCGGAAGAACTCTCTTGTGTTATGGAAGAATCATTATCCTCCCAAGCAATATAAGCTTTGTGTTTGCTCTTATAGGTATCATTCTTCTCTTTCTTCTTCTTTTTCACATATTTCTTCTCTTTCTTAAGTTTCGGACAGTCGGGTTTGATATGGTCAGGTTTTCCACATTCATAGCAATGGAATTTATTTGTTTTCTCCTTTCTTTGCTGTCTCTTTTTCCTGTTCTTCATAAAGCGAGAAAACGGTTTAACAAAAAGAGACATATCAGAATCCGAAAACTTACCTTCATTTTCGCTTTCTTCTTGTGAAGATTTTTCTACTTTTAGAGCTATCGTATTGGCTTGATTCTGTTCACCGTTCTGTAACATTTGTAGCTCCATCTCATGTTCTTACAGCTTTCCAAATAGAGTAGCAATATTCATTTTTGTGAGATCCTTTGATTCTGTAATAGCAATGACCTTTGGTTGTCAATTCCTGTCTAAGGATTTCAAGATCTTTGTGTTCAACTCCTCATTGTCAAAACTCTTTCCTAATGCTTTCAAGTGATTTACTATATGTGTGAAGCGTATTTGGAAATTCGTGATGCTTTCATATTGCTGCATTTGAAATAATTCATACTCATGGATGAGTGTGTTCTTACGTGCTCGCTTTACTTCATTTGTTCCTTCATGTGTTACTTCAAGAGTGTCCCATATTTCTTTTGCCGTCTTGCATTGTGAGACCCTAAAAAATTCATTACGAGTTAAGGAAGAAACAATAGCGTTTCGGGCTCTTACATCATATTGGGCGCGCTTGTTTTCATCTGGCGTCCATTGATCAAAAGTCTTTGGAACAGCTCCAGACTCCGTTGTTCTCATCGGAATGTAAGGACTGTTGAGTACAACATCCCAGACACCATAATCTAGTGTTTGTAAAATATTTCCATTCTCGCTTTCCAAAACTAATAGTCTTCTCCTTCAAATAATGGTGGCCTGTTTATTGAAGCTTCTTCCCTGTAAACCTGATTCTGCATAGACATATTGATAGATCGTTTAGAAATATCTTATCTAACCAAGCTCTAATACCACTTGTTAGACAAATGGCATCTAGAGGGGGGGTGAATAGATGCACAAATTAAAATAGATGTCAAATTAAAAATTTATTTGTGAGTCAATAATTTGTTTGAACATAGATAAAGCGGAAGCGATAATATAATCGGGAAAAGAGAAAGAGATAACGGAAAGAGAAGAGCACACAGAGATTTATATTGGTTCCGGTATAGCCAACCCTACATCCAGTTCCTAGTCAACTCTTAACACAAGAGTGACTCCCCATTCACTATCTTTCAAATTCAGTTTACAAATTACAATCAACTCAGCAGAAGAACCAGTAAAAAGTAAACTAATTAAAAAGACAATCATCTCCTTAGAAACCCACTAAGGATGAACACCTCCCTAGAATCCCAATAGGGATTAACACCTCCTTTGAACAAATGAAAGGATGAAAAATACCTCCTTAGAATCCCACTAAAGATGAACACCTCCCTAGAATCACACTAGGGATGAAAAACACCTCATTTTTTCCAATACAAAAAGGATGAAGGTAATAAAAATAAGAACAGACACACCTGGGTAATGGAGACAACAAATTGTAGAAGCCTGTAGAATGTCAATCTCCAAGAACAAGTGTGATTAACAATGAAAGCACAGAATGCAGTAGAGAAGATGGTTTTCTCAAAAGGTGTAAAATATCTCTGTTGCCTTGCTCATAATTCTTTTCTCAAAACTGATTGAATGTAAATTGTATTTTCGAATTTTGTAATTGTGTATTTTTTATTTTTCATCAAAACTTAATTAAATAGAAAAATAGCATCAGAAAATGGTCGTTGGACATTAATAATTTTGTGAATAAAAATCAGGATATATTCAAAAATATTTATTCTTCAAAACAGATATATTTTTCAAATTTGAATTTCCATAATTGATTATGTTAGCACTATAATCAATTATGACAGAGAAAATCATTTTTCCATTTCTGATACATTATAATTGATTATGACAGTGAAAAATATCATGTTATGAATTTTATCACATTTGTGCTTTTGAGGCTTATGCATAATATTACTTCATTAACTTGTACCTCCATATCCAGTATTCTAAGACTCTATCTAGTCTTCAGGAATCATTTTGGGTTTGCTTGAATCATCATCTTTATCAAAAACATATCTTGAGCATGTAGGGAAATGTTTCACATTTTCACCAACGTCATAAATTCAATTTGTCCTTAATTCATCTTGAATGGTGTTGACTTGAATGTAGTTGACTTGAATCATTATCAAAATCATTTTTTGGGAATGTAAGGACATTTCCATCAATCTCCCTCTCATTACTTTCAATCATAACAATATTATTTAAATATTATTTTTTACTTACAACACAAGTATTAATTTTATTAGCTTATTCAAACTAATTTTATGAATACTTTTTTAAAAAAAATTGTAAGCTTTAATATTGTTTTCAACAATAAATCACTCCTACTTACAATTTTTCTTTTTACTAATTTTTCAAGTTATCTTTTTTATAAAAGTGTTAAAAGAGGTAGATTGTTTTTCTCAAGGTAGACTTAAGTTTACAAATGCCGAATATAAGGTTTATCTCACTAAATTTAAGAATTCTAACAATATTTACAAATTAGAAAATAATGAAAGATTGCAAAATATAAATAATTATTTTTCTCAGTAAACTGATCTTCTTCTTTTCTTTACATAAAGATATTCATTATCACTAACATTATTTTAAAAATAGCTTTTCTATCATGATTTTTTTTTCTCTCTCCATTGATAGTGATCTAATGTTTTGTTTTAAAAATAGTTTTTTTTTCTTTTATTTATTTAAAAACTTATTTCTCTCATTAATATAAAATAAATAAAAGATGACATCTTTTAATATTAATTAATTAAAAACCTTAATTAGAAAAGAATGGTATTAATTTTAAAATTAATTTTAATGGTTTGTATATAATATATTTATTATATGTTTTATAATAAATAGTCGTTATATGTTTAAATAATAAATTTTTATTATTGATTCTTTTATAATTATATGTCAAGTATGAAAATGGTTAGATATATAATTATTATTATATGTTAATTTTTTAACGACTTTTTTTAATCGTTATCATATGTGATGATGACAATCTTTTATAATTGTCGTATATTATTATACAATTGTCTAATTTTATAACGATGATTTTTTTTATAGTTATTATTACATGTGACATATTAAAAACCTTAATTAAAAAAGAATGATACTAATTTTAAAATTAATTTTAATGGTTTGTATATAATATATTCATGATATGTTTTACAATAAAGTTGTTGTATGTTTAAATAATAACTTTTTATTATTGATTCTTTTATAACTATATGTTACATATGAAAATGGTTAGATATATATAATTATTGTTATATGTTAATTTTTTAATGATTTTTTTTATAATTATTATCATATATGATATATGATGACAATCTTTTTATAATTGTTGTATGTTATATAGAATAATTATTATACATATAACTATTATTGTATGTTTAATTTTATAACGATGATTTTTTTATAATTAGTATTATATGTGACATGACAATTTTTTTATAATCATTATTATATATTACAAATGACGATAGTTACAAAAAGAATTGTCATTATACATATTGTAAAGTTAGTCATTTCCTCTGCATTTCTCCAACTTTCATATCTTCTCTTTTCTTTTTTTTCTTTTTTTTTCTTTTTCTTCTCTTCCTCCTCCATTACATTTATCTTTTTTTCTCTCCTTATTTTACTTTTTCCTATTTCTTTTCTTTTTTTTTCTCATCTGTGAAATATATATTTCAATCATGAATATCTTTAACATGTTCAATCTCAAAAAAAAAATGACAATAAGAAAGTACTTTTTCTCATTCTTCTCTTTATTGTTCTTTCCCTTTCTTTGTAATATTTCCAACTTTTTTTTTCAAAGAAGAAAATTATTCAAATTATATTAGGGAAGTTTCTTTTGAACAAGTAAAAAATAAATAATGAATTAGAAATTGTTTTGTTAAAAACATGCTTCATGTGACTATTAGAACTTTTGTTGATATTAACATTATGCTAGAAAGCAATAAGAGAATTATAAAAACTTTTAAATATACTTTGTATGGTGTTTAACATACAGTGACAATTATAAAAAATATACTGTTGTTGAATAGGTTGAGTTGAATTAAATTAATTTCTTTTATATTTTTTTAATACTATCACCTTAAGACATTTTTTTATAAAAATTGGATTGAGTTATATATATATATATATATATATATATATATATATATATATATATATATATATATATATATATATAATTCATCCCTCAATTCAATTAAATATTCATGAGTTAGGTTGAATTTTTTCATTAAAATTTATAATTTTTAAAAATAGACTATATTAGTTAGTATTTAAATAAATTAATATCCCTAATAAATATTTACTTAAGAGAATACTTAAATAAATCCAATAATTATTATAATAATAATAACAATAAGAAGGTGGATATTATTTAATAGTTAAATTCAATCCATTTTTTATGTTCAAATTGAGCTATCACATTATCCAATCAAATAAGATTTCTATTGATCAGTTGATGAACTGAGTTAAAAAAATTTATTTTTATTTTAAAATTTATAATTTTAAAATATTATTTTTGCTAAAAAAATTTAAATATTAAAAAAACTATATTATTTTATATTTATATAATTAAATACTTTAATATTTCAACAATACATATTTAATTAAATATATTTAAATAAATTGAATAAAACTGTTATTATTATTATTATATATTTTTTCTAAGACGAAATTATATATATATATATATATATATATATATATATATATATATTATTAGAAAGGTATAATTTTAATCTAAAAAAATAGTATAAATGAGTCAATATGTCACATTCATCGTATGGTTTCTTAACTTGATAAATAAAAAATGTCTATCTTAGTTGTTATGTAATTTGAGGGTCAAGTTAAATAGCTTGTTTATCTTTGAATGAAGTTTGTTTAAGATTGGCATGTTTTAATTTTTTAACCGTTTGAGAAAGAATTTGACCGTGGGATAGATGATGTAAGAAAGAGGAATAATGAACTCTTGAATGTAACAAATAGATTATAATTACTATTTTTAGATTTAACTTTTAGACAAGTATAAATATTTTTAGTCATTTATATTAGTTTATAATTTTTAGATTTAATTTTCTCATAGGTTATATTATTTGATTACTTAAATATTATATAATGTTAAACTTATAAATTTAACTACTATCAGTTTGACTACTATTATTACACTCGAATTATAAAATTTAATATTTAATTTAAATTTATTTTTAGTCTTTATAATTACGTGACTGTGTAATTTTGCTTCTTGAAAAAACAAACATTTAGTACTCTATTTTCTCTTTCAAATAATATTATTAATTACTATTAATACAATATCTAATTTCTAATAAAAATGTTGACATTTATATAAGATATATTAATACTAATTATTATTTAAAAATATTAATATAACATATTATGTTTTACATTTGTCATTAACATTTCATTTGTTTAACAATATATAATGTTTGATGAAAAATAATTAATTTTATAGATTTTTTTTTAAATCTCTAAATTCAAATCGTATGCTAACTTGGTTTATTAACTTTTCTAATGTGGTACTTATAGTGTGCTACAATTTTATGTTATTTATATTATAAAGTTTAAAATTATGATTTATTACGATAAATTCGTATAACGAGAATTAAATTATTTAATTAATATAATAATAAAATCTCTAATTTTACATAAAATATTATATATAAAGTAAAACAATTTATTAACAAGATTTAAGATTAAGTTACAAGTTTATTGAATAATAAATATAACTTATTAAATAATAAATATAAATTTATAATTTATTAAATAATAAATATAACTTATTAAAATATCGAGATTTTTGGAGTAACAATATTTAATATTTTTTTTATTCTTTATTATCTTATTATTTATTGTTACGGCCACAACACCGTGTAGATACTCAATGCTAATGCTTATTCGAAGTTTAAGTGATGCATAAATATTTTTGAATTAATAAAATATCCACTGTTATGTTAATAACTTCACATTCAAGACTCATAATATAAAAAATTTGACTAACCAAATCCATTATTTAAAAAAATAAATTAAAATTAACTATTTTTAAATTTATAAATAAATCTCTAACACCCTTAATTAAATAAACTAATTTTACTCATGAGATTTTGAGTAACAAATTCTTACTCAAGACTTTTTCTAAAACATTAAGCAAAAATATATATATGGTTATTTCTACATTTTTATTTTATTTCACTTATTGTTGAAAACGTGTGGGAAATACATAAAAAAACAAACACATAAACTTTCAATGGTTGTTGATATATATAATTTTTTAATTTTTGTTATTCCTAAAATTATTTACATCAATTTAAAGAGAAAAAAATATTTTATTTTAAAAATAAGAATTAGAAAATAAGTGAATTATTATTTTAATTCATTTAATTATAACAAAAATTAATAATGATGATAAGAAATAAGTCTGTCGTTCTTATTTTTAAAATAAATAAATTCTCTCATATACACAACAAATATTATCAAGTAAAAATTTCAAGTGATTGTAATAGTTTAGAATTAATCTTATGAATAATATATTAAATAAATTATATTTTTTTCTTTATTAAAGTAAATATGTGTATTGTTTTTATTTTATTTTTTCATTCCTTATAATTTTTTTCTTATTTATTCTTTATTTTTCTTTTCTCTATTTTATTTTTCTCTCTTCTCCTACTTATTCTTTTAATTAAAATTACTATATTAAAATTTAATAAAAATATGTGAAATTAAATTTTTTAAATCAACCTTAAAACTAAAAAAACTAATTATTTAAAATTATGATAAAAATTAATAAATTTATTTATTATAATAGTAAATAATTTTATTTTAAAATTATTTTAACATAATAAATCAATGAAACATCTAATTAAAAAAATATTGAGTATTTATGAATTAAATATATTTTTTTATTTGCTAATTTAATTTAATTATAATTAGGTTGAGTAATATTGATTAGTTAGTTTAGCTAATTTAAAAAATTTACTTTAAAATAATTATTTTTTTAATAATTATAACATAACAATAATATGTGTAATGTTCTTAAATTTTTTATATAATATTTTTTAAAATATTATATATTAAATTATAGTATATATGAATAATTAAACTATTTATTTTTTCAGAAATAATAAAATATCTATTTTATTAAATTTTAATTTAATATTTTTAATCATAAGAATAAGATGGAGTGAGTGAAAAATAAAAGAGGGAAAGAGAAAAAAACACTAAACTACTAAAAAAAAGAATAACAATAAATAAATAAATAAAGAAAAGGCAAAATAAATAAATAAATAAATAAATATCTTATGTTATAAAAAATTATTTTTTATTGTTAAATTTTATGTATTAACAATAAATGTAATTAGAAAAATAAATTTGCAAAAAATTTATTTAAATATTTTTTAAAATATATTATTAATCGAATTGATTGTTTAAACTATTCCAAAAAACTGCTAGTGTTAAGGGTTGTATGAACAATGGAATTAATCTACCTCTAACTATCATTATATTCTTTGTTCTGAAAACATCAATTGATTTTCTATTTTTTTCAAATAACTATTAATTTTTTTCTCAGTTAATACCTGATGTTTGACTACTTAAATTAACACTACAAAAAAAAAGCCTATTATATTAAACTAAAAGAATTGTCACTAGCAAAAATCGAACCCAGTACCTTAAAGTTGAAAACTGATACTCTAACCACTAAACTATTAGGATATTCTAATAATAATTTACAACTAAATTATACTTATATTTATTCGTGTAAATATATAAATATATAAATACATAAATATATAAATACATAAATACATAAATACATAAATACATAAATACATAAATACATAAATACATAAATATATAAATATATAAATACATAAATACATAAATATATAAATACATAAATATATAAATATATAAATACATAAATATATAAATATAAATATATAAATATAAATATATAAATATAAATATATAAATACAAATATATAAATATATCAAAATATAAATATATTTTATATTTATATATTTTATATTTATATATATTTTATATTTATATATATTTTATATTTATATATATTTTATATTTATATATTTTATATTTATATATATTTTATATTTATATATATTTTATATTTATATATATTTTATATTTATATATATTTATATTTATATATATTTTATATTTATATATATTTTATATTTATATATATTTTATATTTATATATTTTATATTTATATATTTTATATTTATATATTTTTTATATTTATATATTTACACGGATAAATATAAATATAATTTATTTGTAAATTATTATCAAAATATCCTAATATCTTAGTGGTTGGAGTATCGATCTCCAACTCTAAGGTGCTGGGTTCGAATCTGTCGATGATAAATCTCTTAATCCAATAATAATTCAAAGTTATGCATTACCTACAGATTTTACCAGTAGATAATAAAGCATTTTTTTGTAGTGTAGGTGAAGTCAACATTCCACGGTTGACTACATTTTGTATTTTTCCGTATTAACTACATTTTGTTGCTAGCAACTTATTTTCTAAATACAAATAGAGTAAATTAGCATGTACTATTATTTTGCGTAGTTGAATTATTTAAAAATACCTTCACAACCTTATTTTAATTATATATATATATATATATATATATATATATATATATTCAAATTATTTTTAATTATAAATTTAAATTAAAACATCTCTAAGAAGATATAAAATTAATTTGACTTGTACACTTAGATGTTTGTTTCACTTTTTTTTCTAATTGTTCTGCTGACAAAAAAATATTTGTATTGTATTATTTGATTATTAAAGCACGTTTTCTTAAAAATTCAATCAAAAGAAATTTATTTATTTTAAGAATACATATTATAGATTTTTTTTAATTTAATAATTTAATATAATGATTTATTTTAATTATTAGAATGTGAAGATATAAATATTATTTTTAAAATAAATGAATTCATTTTCATAATTAAATAATAGATAATAATTTCCAAGAATAATTAAAACAAAATTATAACATATTTCAATTTTGTCAATGAAGAAGGAAGTTTATTTGAAAATCATTTTTTGATGATGTCCTAATGAGGTAACTAGGTAATTGTATGAGTAGTTTGTATAAAGTCAAATAATCTAATCTTTGTTAAAATAAAGAAGGTAAAAATAATCAATTATATTAAAATTAAATCAATATTAATTGATTAGAAAAGTACTTCATTGATTATATGACTTAAAATCATGTTTTCAAAACTCACGGTAATAATCGACTATGTGGTCATGTAATCGATTATGTGCTTAAATCTCTATTTTAACATAATGCGTTAATAATTGATCATGCAGTCACTTAATCGATTACGTGTCTACATCTTTGTTGTAATATAACACGCTAATAATCAATTATGTTGTACCTAATCGATTATATTACTTATTTCATATTATCACTGCACGCAAATAATCGATTAAATATTCTGCTAATTGATTATCTAAGTTAGTTACAACAAATTTTTACTCTATAAAAGGATGCAAATTTTCTTTAATTAAATCATATCTTTTATAAATGATTAAAAAAATTAGAAAAAATGTTGTGAGCATCAAGAAAAGTGTGTAATTATGTAAAATGCTTTGAAGATTATTTGACTAAAGGATGCAATGTTCTTGTTAGACAAATGACATCTAGAGGGGGGGTGAATAGATGCACAAATTTTAATAGATGTCAAATTAAAAATTTATTTGTGAGTCAATAATTTGTTTGAACATAGATAAAGCGGAAGTTGTAGTATAATCAGGAAAAAAGAAAGATTTAAGGGAAAGAGAAGAGCACACAGTGATTTATACTGGTTCGAGTATAACTAACCCTACATCTAGTTCGCAGTCAACTCCTAACACAAGAGTGACTCCCAATTCACTATCTTTCAAATTCAATTTACAAATTACAATCAACTCAACAAAAGAACCAGTAAAAAGTAAACTAATTATAAAGACAATCACCTCCTTAAAAACCCACTAAGGATGAACATCTCCCTAGAATCCCACTAGGGAAGAACACCTCCTCTGAACAAATCAAAGGATGAAAAACACCTCCTTAGAATCCCACTAGGGATGAACACCTCCTCTGAACAAATCAAAGGATGAAAAACAACTCCTTAGAATCCCACTAAGGATGAACACCTTCCTAGAATCACACTAGGGATGAACACCTCCTTGAACAAATCAAAGGGATGAAAACACCTCCTAAACCCACAAAGGATGAAGGAGTAAGATAAGAACAGTCACACATGAGTAATGGAGACAACAAATTGTAGAAGCCTGTAGAATGTCAATCTCCAAGAATAAGTGTGATTAACAATGAAAGCACAGAAGACAGTAGAGAAGAGAGTTTTCTCAGAAGGTGTAAAATATCTCTGTTGCCTTGCTCATAATTCTTTTCTCAAAACTTATTGAATGTAAATTGTATTTTCGAATTCTGTAATTGTGTTTTTTATTTTTCATCAAAACTTAATTAAATAGAAAAATAGCATCAGAAAATGGCAGTTGGACATTAATATTTTCGTGAATAAAAATAAAGATATATTCAAAAACATTCATTCTTCAAAATAGATATATTTTTCAAATTTGAATTTCCATAATTGATTATGTTACCAGTACATGTGATGACAATGTGAAACATGTCCCTACATTCCCAAGAGATGATTTTAATGATGATTCAAGTCAACAACATTCAAGACTCAAGCAAGCCCAAGATATGATTTTGATAAAGATTTTATTCAACATTTAAGCAAGCCCAAGATGATTCCTGAAGACTAGATAGAGTCTTAGAATACTGGATATGGAGGTACAAGTTGATGAAGTAATATTATGCATAAGCCTCCAAAGCACAAGTGTGATAAAATTCATAATATGATATTTTTCACTGTCATAATCAATTATGATGCATTAGAAATGGAAAAATAATTTTCTCTATCATAATTGATTATACTGGTAACATAATCAATTATAGAAATTCAAATTTGAAAAATATATCTGTTTTGAAGAAAAAATGTTTTTGAATATATCCTAATTTATATTCACGAAAATATTAATGTCCAACGACCATTTTCTAATGCTATTTTTTCTATTTAATTCAGTTTTGATGAAAAATAAAAAACACAATTACAAAATTCGAAAATTTAATTTACATTCAATAAGTTTTGAGAAAAGAATTCTGAGCAAGACAATAGATATATTTTACACCTTCTGAGAAAACCCTCTTCTCTACTGCCTTTTGTGTTTTTATTGTTAATCACACTTGTTCTTGGAGATTGACATTCTACAGACTTCATCAATTTGTTGTCTCCATTACCCAGGTGTGATTGTTCTTATCTTACTCCTTCATCCTTTGTGGGTTTAGGAGGTGTTTTCATCCCTTTGATTTGTTCAGGGAGGTGTTAATCCCTAGTGTGATTCTACGGAGGTGTTCATCCTTAGTGGGATTCTAAGGAGGTGTTTTTCATCCTTTGATTTGTTCAGAGGAGGTGTTCATCCCTAGTGGGATTCTAGGAAGGTGTTCATCCTTAGTGGGTTTCTAAGGAGGTGATTGTCTTTTTAATTAGTTTACTTTTTACAGGTTCTTTTGCTGAGTTGATTGTAATTTGTAAATTGAATTTAAAAGATAATGAATTGGGAGTCACTCTTGTGTTAAGAGTTGATTGAGAACTGGATGTAGGGTTGGCTACACCCGAACCAGTATAAATTACTATGTGCTCTTCTCTTTCCCTTATCTCTTTCTCTTTTCTTGATTATATTATTGCTTCCGCTTTATCTGTGTTCAAACAAATTATTGACTCAAATAAATTTTTAATTTGACATCTATTTTAATTTGTGCAACTATTCACCCCCTCTAGATGTCATTTGTCTAACAAGTGGTATCAGAGCTTGGTTAGATAAGATATTTCTAAACGATCTGTCAAGATGTCTATGCAGAATCAAGTTTACAGGGAACGAGCCTCAATAAAATGACCACCATTATTTGAAGGAGAAGACTATCAGTTTTGGAAAGCAAGAATGGAAATATTTTTACAAACACTAGATTATGGTGTTTGGGATGTTGTACCCAATGGTCCCTACATTCTGATGAGAACAACGAAATCTGGAGTTATTCCAAAGACTTTTGACCAATGGACACTAGATGAAAATAAACATGCCCATTATGATGTAAGAGCCCAAAATGCTATTGTTTCTGCATTAACTCGTAATGAATTTTTCAGAGTCTCACAATGCAAGATGACAAAAGAAATATGGGACACTCTTGAAGTAACACATGAAGGAACAAATGAAGTAAAACGAGCACGTAAAAGCACACTAATCCAGGAGTATAAATTATTTTAGGTAGCAAATTGAAAACATCACGGATTTCTAGACACGCTTCACACATATAGTAAATCACTTGAATGCATTAGGAAAGAGTTTTTACAATGAGGAGTTGAACACAAAGATCTTGAAATTCTTAGACAAGAATTGTCAACCAAAGGTCACTGCTATTACAGAATCAAAGGATCTCACAGAAATGAATATTGCTACTCTATTTGGAAAGTTGCGAGAACATGAGATGAAACTATAAAGGTTAAAGAATGGTGAACAGAATCAAGCCAAGACGATAACTCTAAAAGTAGAAAAATCTTCACAAGACGAAAGCGAAAATGAAGGTAAGTTTTTGGATTTTGATATGTCTCTTTTTGTTAAACAATTTTCTAGCTTTATGAAGAACAGGAAAAAGAGACAACAAAGAAAGGAGAAAACAAATAAATACCATTGCTATGAATGTGGAAAACCTGGCCATATCAAACCAGACTGTCCGGAACTTAAGAAAGATGTGAAGAAAGGGAAGAATGGTATCTATAAGAACAAACACAAATGTTATATTGCTTAGGAGGATAATGATTCTTCCACAACACAAGAGTGTTATTCGAAAGCAGATGATAGAGAAGAAGAAGCAAATTGTTGCTTGATGACAAAAAGTGATGATGAAGTCTCATCACAGGTAAGCGATACAAAATCCTTAAATGAATATGATGGGTTGTTTAAAGAAGATCAAGATATGTATGAAGGTTTTACCAAGTTATCTAAGAAATACAATGCACTTAGACAAAAGTTTAATGCATTAGAAAATACTGATGGTATTCTTGAAAAAGAAAATGAGTGCTTAAAGAAAGATGTTGAGAAATTTAAAACTTTGTCTAAAAATAAAGAAGTTGTTAAACCTTGTGAAAATTATAATCATTTGGAAAATGAGATTTTCAAGTTAGAGAAAATAATAAGCAAGTTTTCAAAATTTTCTGAAAATCTTGATTCTATATTAAGTTATCAAAGAGAGAATTCTAACAAAGCTAGAGTTGGTTACAAACCCAAAGAAAGTATAGAACCTCATAAAACTATTTTTGTGAAAGAGTCAAGGAAAAAAGATGTGAAACCAGTTTCAAAAAATGTAAGAAACGACATTTTCAAAGAAAACCAACATGTTTTTATAGCATGAAATTAGGCCATACATTAAATAGATGTTACATAAAACATTTTGGCATATCTACTGACAAATATGAATGGGTGCCTAAAGGAACAAAACATTTATACATGTCTAGATGATAGTTTCAGCATCTAATTGATTATCAGAATTGGAAATTTTTTTCTTGTTGTCATAATCAATTATGTTGATTTTGAAGGTCCTGTGATAATCGATTATTATATTATGGTTATATTCTTTTAATCCTTAGTCTTTTGGTAGAGACTTGTGATTCTACTAACTTTTTTAAGGACCTAAAAATAATTAAAGGGTACCTAGATTTGTATGTTGATGTTGCAGGTAATTATCAAGGATAAGAAATTAATGCAGGTTATTGAAGCTAAATGTGTGTACAGGAACAAGCTAGATGAACATGGAAATATTACAAAGATAAGTTTATGATTGTCTCTCAAGCCTCTATATTGAATAGCTGCACTTATCTGTCACATAAATTTGATTGTTGACCAACTTTGAATTTTGAAAGTTTGAATTTTGAAAATTTGAATTTATGAAAATTTGAAATTATTAAAGTTTGAAATTTTGTAGTTTGAGATTCTTGAAATTTGAAATTTTGCAATTTGAGATTTTTTTTTTTTAATTTTGCAGTTTGAGATTTTTGAAATTTGAAATTTTGTAGTTTGAGATTTTTTTTTTAAATTTGCGGTATGAGATTTTTGAAAATTGAAATGTTGCAATTTGAGATTTTTGAAATTTGAAAATTTGTAGTTTGAGATTTTGAAATGTGAAATTTTTGCAGTTTGAGATTTTTGAAATTGAATTTGAATTGGAATTTGAAATTTGAATTTGAAATTTGGGATTAGAAATTTGAATTTAAAATTTGGAATTTGTTGGAATTTGAATTTGAAATTTGAAATTTTTTGCAATTTGTATTTGAAATTTGAAATCTGGAATATGAGTGAATTTGAAAGCTACCTAAATAAGAAGACTACAATTTGGGGAAACTACTGGATTTCATTCCATTATCTCTACAATCATTCTATTCCCCTATCTTTCTCTCTCTTCATTTGTCTTGGGTATCTTAGATATTGTCTCCTTAATATGATGTTCTTCTCTATGATACTTTGTAATGCATTATCTTCTCTACCTTGATTTATGTACTAATATGTGCAAATTTGTTCTCAATTTTTATTGCAATATTTTTCATAATTATCAATGAAACAAGGAGATATTTTGATGATATTAATCTGTGTGAAACAGGGGGATATTTTTTTTCTCTTATAATATTTTTTATGATTATCTGAGATAGGGGGAGATTTTTTGATGAATTAAAATTAGTGTGAAATTCATTCCTATCTCTAAATTAAACAAGAAGATTTAAGAGAAGTCTTTGCTCATATGAGTTAGGGGGAGTCTTGTTATTAATATATCTAGGGGGAGATTGAGAGACTTTGACACTTGATACAAATCTGTGTTAATCTATGCTATACTATATTGTGTTAATCTGTGCTAACCTAGCTATATAGAGTCAAACATTTTAATTTATTTCAGGTGTTTCCTTGATCATCATCAAAAAGGGGGAGATTGAAAGCAATGACGGGGAGATTGATGACAATGTGAAACATGTCCCTACATTCCCAAGAGATGATTTTGATGATGATTCAAGCCAACAACATTTAAGACTCAAGCAAGCCCAAGATATGATTTTGATAAAGATTTTATTCAACATTCAAGAAAGCCCAAGATGATTCCTGAAGACTAGATAGAGTCTTAGAATATTGGATATAGAGGTACAAGTTGATGAAGTAATATTATGCATAAGCCTCCAAAGCACAAGTGTGATAAAATTCATAACATGATATTTTTCACTGTCATAATCAATTATGATGCATTAGAAATGGAAAAATGATTTTCTCTGTCATAATTAATTATACTGGTAACATAATCAATTATGACAATTCAAATTTGAAAAATATATTTGTTTTGAAGAATAAATGTTTTTGAATATATCCTGATTTTTATTCACGAAAATATTAATGTCCAACAATTATTTTCTGATGCTATTTTTTCTATTTAATTAAGTTTTGATGAAAAATAAAAAACACACAATTATTGAATTCGAAAATACAATTTACATTCAATCAGTTTTGAGAAAAGAATTCTGAGCAAGGCAACAGAGATATTTACACCTTCTGAGAAAACCCTCTTCTCTACTGCCTTCTGTGCTTTCATTGTTAATCACACTTGTTCTTGGAGATTGACATTCTACAGACTTCTACAATTTGTTGTCTCCATTACCCAAGTGTGACTGTTCTTATCTTACTCTTTCATCCTTTGTGGGTTTAGGAGGTGTTTTCATCCCTTTGATTTGTTCAGGGAGGTGTTCATCCCTAGTGTGATTCTAGGGAGGTGTTCATCCTTAGTGGGATTCTAAGGAGGTGTTTTTCATCCTTTGATTTGTTCAGAGGAGGTGTTCATCCCTAGTGGGATTCTAGGGAGGTGATCATCCTTAGTGGGTTTCTAAGGAGGTGATTGTCTTTTTAATTAGTTTACTTTTACTGGTTCTTCTACTGAGTTGATTGTAATTTGTAAACTGATTTTGAAAGATAGTGAATTGGGAGTCACTCTTGTGTTAAGAAGTTGACTGGGAACTGGATGTAGGGTTGACTATACCAGAACCAATATAAATTATTGTGTGCTGTTCTCTTTCTCTTATCTCTTTCTCTTTTCCTGATTATATTATCGCTTCCGTTTTATTTGTGTTCAAACAAATTATTGACTCATAAATAAATTTTTAATTTGACATCTATTTTAATTTGTGCATCTATTCACCCCCCCTCTAGATGTCATTTGTCTAACATAAATTTCAAATTAAAATTCTAACAAATTTCAAATTCAAATTTCTAATCCCAAATTTCAAATTTCAAATTTCAAAATCTTAAACTACAAAATTTCAAATTTCAAAAATCTCATATTGTAAAATTTCAAATTTCAAAAATCTCATACTGCAAATTTTAAAAAAAATCTCAAACTGCAAAATTAAAAAAAAAATCTCAAACTTTAATAATTTCAAATTTTCATAAATTCAAATTTTCAAAATTCAAACTTTCAAATTTCAAAGTTGGTCAACAATCAAATTTATGTGACAGATAAGTGTAGATATTCAATATAGAGGCTTGAAAGACAATCATAAACTTATCTTTGTAATATTTCCCTGTTCATCTAGCTTGTTCCTGTACACCCATTTATCTTCAATAACCTACATTAATTTCTTATCATTGATAATTACCTGCAACATCAACATACAAATCTAAATACCCTTTTATTATTTTTGGGTCTTTAAAAAGGTTAGTAGAATCACAAGTCTCTGCTAAAGGACTAAGGATTAAAAGAATATAACTATGATATAATAATCGATTATCACAATACCTTCAAAATCAACATAATTGATTATGATAACAAGAAAAAAAAAATTTCGATTCTGATAATCAATTAGATGCTCAAACTATCATCTAGACATGTATAAATGCTTTTTTCCTTTAGGCACCCATTCATATTTTCCATTAGATATGCCAAAATGTTTTATGTAACATCTATTTTATGTATGGCCTAATTTCATGCTATAAAACACATGTTGGTTTTCTTTGAAAAGGTCTGAATAATTTTCTTAAAGTTTTTGAAACTGGTTTAACATTTGTTTTCCTTGACTCTTTCACAAAAATAGTTTTATGAGGTTCTAGACTTTCTTTGGGTTTGTAACCAAGTCCAACTTTGCTAGAATTCCCTCTTTGATAACCTAATATATAATCAAGATTTTCAGAAGATTTTGAAAACTTGCTTATTATTTTCTCTAACTTGAAAATCTCATTTTCCAAATGATTATAATTTTCACAAGGTTTAACAACTTCTTTATTTTTAGACAAAGTTTTAAATTTCTCAACATCTTTCTTTAAGCACTCATTTTCTTTTTCAAGAATACCATCAGTATTTTCTAATGCATTAAACTTTTGTCTAAGTGCATTGTATTTCTTAGATAACTTGGTAAAACCTTCATACATATCTTGATCTTCTTTAAACAACCCATCATATTCATTTAAGGATTTTGTACTGCTTACCTGTGATGAGACTTCATCATCACTTTTTGTCATCAAGCAACAATTTGCTTCTTCTTCTCTATCACTGCTTTCGGAAGAACACTCTTGTGTTGTGGAAGAATCATTATCCTCCCAAGCAATATAACATTTGCGTTTGTTCTTATAGATACCATTCTTCCCTTTCTTCACATCTTTCTTAAGTTCCGGACAGTCTGGTTTGATATGGCCAGGTTTTCCACATTCATAGCAATGGTATTTATTTGTTTTCTCCTTTCTTTGCTGTCTCTTTTTCCTGTTCTTCATAAAGTTAGAAAATTGTTTAACAAAAAGAGACATATCAAAATCCAAAAACTTACCTTCATTTTCGCTTTCGTCTTGTGAAGATTTTTCTACTTTTAGAGTTATCGTCTTAGCTTGATTCTGTTCACCATTCTTTAACCTTTATAGTTTCATCTCATGTTCTCGCAACTTTCCAAATAGAGTAGCAATATTCATTTCTGTGAGATCCTTTGATTCTTTAATAGCAATGACCTTTGGTTGCCAATTCTTGTCTAAAAATTTCAAGATCTTTGTGTTCAACTCCTCATTGTCAAAATACTTTCCTAATGCTTTCAAGTGATTTACTATATGTGTGAAGCGTGTCTGGAAATCCGTGATGCTTTCATTTTTCTACATTTGAAATAATTCATACTCCTGGATGAGTGTGTTCTTACGTGCTCGCTTTACTTCATTTATTCCTTCATGTGTTACTTCAAGAGTGTCCCATATTTCTTTTGTCGTCTTGCATTGTGAGACCCTGAAAAATTCGTTACGAGTTAAGTCAGAAACAATAACATTTCGGCCTCTTACATCATAATAGGCATGCTTATTTTCATCCGACGCCCATTGGTCAAAAGTCTTTGGAACAACTCCAGATTATGTTGTTCTCATCGGAATGTAGGGACCATTGAGTACAACATCCCAAACACCATAATCTAGTGTTTGTAAAAATATTTCCATTCTTATTTTCCAAAACTGATAGTCTTCTCCTTCAAATAGTGGTGGTCTGTTTATTGAGGCTTCTTCCTTGTAAACCTGATTCTGCATAAACATCTTGACAAATCGTTTAGAAATATCTTATCTAACCAAGCTTTGATACCACTTGTTAGACAAATGACATCTAGAGGGGGGTGAATAGATGCACAAATTTTAATAGATGTCAAATTAAAAATTTATTTGTGAGTTAATAATTTGTTTGAACACAGATAAAGCGAAAACGATAATATAATCAGGAAAAAAGAAAGGGATAAGGGAAAGAGAAGAGCACATAGTGATTTATACTGGTTCGAGTATAACCAACCTTACATCCAGTTCCCAATCAACTCTTAACACAAAAGTGACTCACAATTCACTATCTTTCAAATTCAGTTTACAAATTACAATCAACTCTGCAGAAGAACCAGTAAAAAGTAAACTAATTGAAAAGACAATCACCTCCTTAGAAACCCACTAAGGATGAACACCTCCCTAGAATCTCACTAGGGATGAACACCTCCTCTGAACAAATCAAAGGATGAAAAAAACCTCCTTAGAATCCTACTAAGGATGAACACCTCCTCCGAACAAGTCAAAGGATGAAAAACACCTCCTTAGAATCCCACTAAGGATGAACACCTCCCTAGAATCACACTAGGGATGAACACATCCCTGATCAAATCAAAGGGATGAAAACACCTCCTAAACCCATAAAGGATGAAGGAGTAAGATAAGAACAATCACACCTGGGTAATGGAGACAACAAATTGTAGAAGCCTGTAGAATGCCAATTTCCAAGAACAAGTGTGATTAACAATGAAAACACAGAAGGCAGTAGAGAAGAAGGTTTTCTCAGAAGATGTAAAATATCTCTGTTGCCTTGCTCAGAATTCTTTTCTCAAAACTGATTGAATGTAAATTGTATTTTTGAATTTTGTAATTGTGTTTTTGATTTTTCATCAAAACTTAATTAAATAGAAAAATAACATCAGAAAATGGTCATTGGACATTAATATTTTCATGAATAAAAATCAGGATATATTCAAAAATATTTATTCTTGAAAACAGATATATTTTTCAAATTTGAATTGCCATAATTGATTATGTTACCAGTATAATCAATTATGACAGAGAAAATCATTTTTCCATTCTGATACATCATAATTGATTATGACAGTGAAAAATATCATGTTATGAATTTTATCACACTTGTGCTTTGGAGGTTTATGCATCATATTATTTCATCAACTTGTACCTCCATATCCAATATTCTAAGACTCTACTAGTCTTCAGGAATCATCTTGGGCTTGCTTGAATGTTGAATAAAATCTTTAACAAAATCATATCTTTGGCTTACTTGAGTCTTGAATGTTGTTGACTTAAATCATCATTAAAATCATCTCTTGGGAATGTAGGGACATGTTTCACATTGTCATCAATCTCCCTCTCATTGCTTTCAGTTCTAAAAGTTTAAGGTGAAATTATTCTTGTTTTTCTCTTTGTGAATTTTTTATTGTGTTTTGATGTATGTGAGGTGAGTTACATAAATTAGCTTGAAAATTGTGAGAAAAAAATATTTTCAAGTGTTGTGATTTGTGTTTAGATCTTCATTAAAGGTTGTTATAGTTAAGACCATCTCTAAATGGAGTTGCTACGGAATAAAAATAAATATTTTATTGTGGGTCTCACATCTGATTTGCTTAAAAGTGAAGAAAATTGCTTAAAATTGGAAGAAAGTTGTTTTGATAAGTAACTCTGACCAAATTTTAAGCAACTCAACTGTAGGACACATAATAAAATATTCAATTTTATTCTTAAACAACTCTGGTTAAAAACTCCCTTGGAGATGCTCTAAGATTATCATGTTAGGTTGTAATTTGATTACTAAACAAATTTTAATAAAAACTCCAAACTAAGGTTGTTTGGTTATATTGGATATAGATTCAAAAGAATCAAATCAATATAAACTCTTAGTATTTTTTTCTTATTTTGATATTTTTATGATCTTAACACTTGCTCTAGTTTTTTTGTATTTGATTATAAGAAAAAGTTATATTATCTAACAAATTTACCCTAGTGTATTTGAACATGTACATTTTTCTAATAAATTTTATTAAAATTCTATTATCTATTTTATTTTATATAATAATATATATAATTATTTATAAATAAAATATATATCTTATCTTTATAAATTATTCAATTCATTGAAATAATTCTTATGATTTGTTTGAATTAAAGAATATAATACCATTTTCAATAAAAAAAATTTAGATATCAATGTTATTATATATGATTTAAATATTTGTTAAATTATTTATATTATCTATTTTATTTTATATAATAATATATATGATTATTTATAAATAAAATATATATTTTATCTTTATAAATTATTCAATTCATTGAAATAATTTTTATGATTTGTTTGAATGGAAAAATATAATACCATTTTCAATAAAAAAATTAAGATATAAATGTTATTATATATGATTTAAATATTTGTTAAATTATTTTATATATTATTAATTAATTAATATGATATTAAAATTAAAATTTAATTTATTTTTATTGTTATCTTGAGTTAAAAATGGTTTTGTCAAGATAAAAATACTCTCTTTATTTTATCAAACACACTTGAATTCAATGGGTTGGAGATGGAGTAGGAGATTGAGACAGAGGGGCCTCTTGCAGGGCAATGTCTTCCACTTTATTTGGTTAGGGAAGGGACAGGAGTGGGAAGTATCTCCCACCATAATTTTATTTTAATTTATCTACATTTTAGAATTAAATTATTTTTTTATAAAATTTACTATTCCACTAAAATATTTAAATATAATAGTATTTTTTTATTGCAGATAAAGGAGGGTCTTGGATTGGATTGGGACCCTCCATGCTCCATCATTCCAACCTTCATCCTTCATTGCATTGCACCCCACGCATCTTCAACGTAGATAACGGACCCTTTTCATTACCACGTGCGCCGAACTCTTACACGTGCGTCTTTCATACTCCGTTCCCTCTCCTCAGATGTTCACGGAATGTTTTTAATTATTGTAAATATCACTGCAATTAGTTTTACTCTTCTCAATTCTTTAATTGCTTTTATTCTTATAATTTTTATTTAAATAATCCTATAATTAGTTATTAATAATGATGTGACATGCATATTCCTGATAATAAATAATAAGAAATCCATTAATAATGTTATTTATAATTATGTGTCCATTAAACTATTTCTCTAGCATCGTTTGACTTCAACAAAAAACAAATAATAAGAAATCCCAAAACCATCAACACAAATGTGTTTGTTTGTTTCTACGTTCATCCAGCACCAACTAGTGATCACAGAAGGAAGAGAAACTTTCCCCTTCTTATAATCATCTCTTAGAAAGTCCAATCTGTATTAACATTTGTGTTTTTTTGTGCTTTGTGTTGGTTTATATCTAAACCAAACACATGCATATTAAGTCCCGTTGATCATTTTATAACCCATCTTTTCATTGGTGTGACATTGGATCTATCCTTAACCAAATGCTACCTCTATCCTTAGCCCCATCTTTTCACAATCATAATTGACTTCTAGATTTCAACACAAGCATGGTATCGGTTGAATAATATTAATGAAAATGGAGAAAAATAAATTGCTATTTCGTTGTGTTGCGAAAGAACGAGAGAATTAGAGTTTTCTTTTCTTACAGTTTTATCTTAAAAAGTATCTTGATAAATAACGTAGACTAATAAACATACTCGAATATTTTATTATTATTTTTTTTTCATTTGAAGATTTTCTCCAAATAGTGAAAATTGCATCTTATATATATACACGTGGCTGTAGGCCATGAGTGTTCTTCTCCAAACACTAATTAAAGGCACCACGGTTGGTGGGAAAGAAGACATGTAAAAAGAACTTGGTCCATGTCCTTAAAGGGTTCATTTTTCGGCAGCACCGAATTACCCCTTTTTCATTCACACTATGTATTTGTTTTTTAAATTTAATTTTACAAAATTATTTTTTAAAATTTAATTATATAATTAAAAAATATACTTACTTATATATTATAATATTATTTATCAATATCCGAAAAGAAATCCTTTCTAATATAAAATTCATACACTAATAACTTTTTCACCTCTTCAACTTTTTAATTTCTTACTTTAAACTTTATATATTACATGGATATATTGAGTATATATTTTGGTGAACTTCTTCGAAAGTTAGAAGAAACGAATTAATTATTTTTTTATAAGATTTAACTTATAGACAAGTTAAAAAAAAAGGAAAATTATATAAATAATTTTCTAATATAAAAAATTAAGATATTTTTTTATAAAGAATTATTCGTAGAAAAAGTCTTTCTAATGTACACTAAAAATGTTTTTTCTTAATATTTTTTTGAAATAAAAACAAATTAATTTTTTCATAAGTTAAAAGTTGGTAAATGTGCATGATGGTGTTGTAATCTAAAATACAAGTGGAAATCAATTTTACACAAGTAAGATTTGTGTTCATAATAGAGCCACTTACCAATGTAGGGAAAAAGGTTGCATTAATTGAAGCCAGTTCCTGAACTTTCATTAATAAAACCCACATGGCTATGGCAAAAAAGGGGTAGGTTAAAAATCATGCTCCACACTTCTATGTTTTTTGGGGTTAACTTTTGAAGGCAGAAACAAAAATAAAAGTTAGCATTGCTTTGACTATTAGTTACTCACTTTTATCAAAACCCATATGATGCCGTTTCAAAAAGATATTCTTAGTTCAAAATCAAATTCATTTTGATGCTTCATTCTTTTTACTTTATCATCTATTTTTTATATCACATTTTCATTATTTAATACATTTAAATATATCGATAATATGTTAGTGTAATTTACTATTTTATTTAACAGAAGTAGAAATATAACAAATTTTGAACTTGTCGATTTTTTATTATTGAATATCAGACTTTGCATATAGTTAGTGTAATTTTTTAACTTTCTCAAACTTTAGTAGTTTAGTGAGAGAAATGTAACTAAGATGGAAGGTTAGAACATATTATTATTATATATGTGAAAACAGCGATCATGTATAATATTATTACATATAACTACAAATTATTATAAAAATATAAAACTAGATGGATTGAGTAATAAAATTTGATGAATAGGAGTGGAGAAAACAATAAAAAATGAAATTGAATTAACTTACTTGTGTGGTCTATAAAAACTTAAAAAGAGAGAAAAGGAAAATTAACATATCCCATGACATTCAACTGAAAGTAACCAACTTAGCTAAATTCAGAAAAGAATAGAGAGAAAAAAAAGAAAAAAAAAAGAAAGGGAAAACCAAAACAAAGTCATGTTAGAGTCTCTACCCAAAACAAAGGTCATCGTAGTGTAAAGCTCTCACAAATTCACAAACATCTCACCACCATAATATGCAAGCAAGAAAGAAAGGGAGAGAAAGTGAGAGAAAAAGGTTTGGCCAGTGATGGATCTAAAATCTCCAACACAACACCCACTCTTTTTCTTTCTCTCCCACTCTTTTTCTTTCTCTCTCTATAAAAATCCAAACGCCATGATCATCAATTTGATCCGCAAATTTGGCTAATCAAGTACCCCATCTTCACTCTTTTCTTTTTCTTCATCTTCTTCCTTTCTCACACACAAGCACAAACACTCTCATTTTTCCGACCACTTTCCGACCCAGATCTCCTCCGATCTCCGATCACTCTCCGGCCACAAAACCCACTTCCCAATTCCACCAAATGTGCTAACTTTGCCACTTCCACCACACCCTTTTGTTTTCGATTTGCTGTGAGAGACCCAGAAGGGCTTTTAACGTTGTTGGGTCGAATCTGGTCCAAAGTTGTGTTCTTTGGGAGGTTTTAAGAGAACCCTTTTGAGTTTTTGAGTTGGGAGATGACGTCGGGGACGAGGCTACCCACGTGGAAGGAGAGAGAGAACAACAAGAGGAGAGAGAGAAGAAGAAGAGCCATAGCAGCGAAGATCTTCGCAGGTCTGAGGATGTATGGAAACTTCAAACTCCCCAAACACTGCGACAACAACGAAGTCCTCAAAGCCCTTTGCAACGAAGCTGGTTGGACCGTTGAACCCGATGGAACCACTTACCGTAAGGTACAACTTCCTACGTTCAATTTTTCCCTTTCTATTTTCTCTACCAATTACCTATTTCTTCATATTATGCAATTTTTAGCTACTTTAATTTAAGTAATTTTGTCTCAGAAGCCTCTATTTTTTTTTCTTTAGCTCTCCATTATTAAGAAATTAGTTATTTTCTGTAAATTTTCTTGTAAAAATTATTTAAATTTATAGAAAATTTATTTTTTATAATTTAACTTAAGCTTTCTCCCAGAAATGGGAAAGTGCTTATCTTCTTCCCCTGTTTTTTTATTTTTTTAATTGCGTGAATTAAAAGTTTGAGGGGGAATAACGCGTTTTCTTGAATCCTTTTAGTGTTGACAAATAATTAATGGACATTTATGGTAAATATAAAACTTTAGTTATAAATTACGATGATTTGTTAATCAAAATTAAGTACTACTTGGGACAATTTTATATTTTATTGTAATTATCTAAGAAACATTAAATAGTTTTGTTTTGTACTGCTGTAAGATTTTTTTTTTAAATATGATTTTATTTTATGTAATGAAAATTAATTATTTCAACCGTTAGGATACATTGTTTCGAAGAAGATAAGAGATCTCAGACATGATGGATCATGGATAGCAAGTTTGACTTCCTCTGTAGTCTGAAAACTTTATCTATTTTAGGCTGTAATATATTTCTTAATTTTTCAATGAGAAAATATAACTATTTTAAAATTAATATTTTATTTAATTTAATTTTGATCAGAGCCGTTTATCATCAGTTATTAACTTATTTCGTAATATAATCAAAATTAAATATTTCGTCACAGCATGTTGGCATTATATATTTCAATAATTTATACTCATTCCCATTTTCTCTTTCACTTTTGTTATTCACCTCATTTTCTTTCTTTCTTTTTCTTTTGAATTACATCACTTTTTATGCATGAAAATTTATCTTTTTTTTTTTTTTTTCTAGTTACACGCCCCATTTTTCATTTTCAACTGTACATTAACTATTGTTGTTTAAAAAAATGAGACAGTTCTAACTTTTCATACAAAAAATTGTACACTCAATTTTTTCATTTTTTTTAGCATGATTTTTTTCTTAATTATAAAATTTGTGATAAAGTTTTTATAAACATAATTTGTAGAGTGAATCTTAGTATAAGATGAAATGGTAAAGGTTTATTGTGTAATTATAAAATCATGTGACCTGTGAGATATCTAGATAGCTAAAATAATTTATAATTGAATAGTGTATATTTATTTATACAAAAAAAATAAAAAATTCCTTGGCTGTGTACGGTGGATCCGGTAGCAGTGGTCCTGGCATTGTTAGTGGGAAAGCATCAAAGATTCGCTCTCTTTCTTGACTGATGGTCACCTGAGAAACCAGGACAATATTTTGTTTTTAGTCTTTTACATTTTCACGGGACCAAAATGCCCTCACTGGTGGGTGCTCCAATCATTGCATGAAGTGAACCTGTGAAGGGGCATTTTGGTAAACTGAAGAGGGCAATTTTGCCAGCTTTGGTGTTCCGTGGTTGGTGCGTTTGTCTGATATTTTGCTTTGTGTAATGTCCGTGTTGCTGTGTGGCATCCTAGCATTAGCTTTTTGACTTTTTCAGACAGCGTGGCCACGTAGGATTCCATTTGGGTGTGTCTTTTGCCTCATCATTCACCCTTCTTTTGTGCTAATGTCACTGTTCTTTCTTTTTCCCTTCTCCTCTTTCAGACAAACATGTTTCAGATCTATGCATGCTCATAATTAGTATCATATATTATATTATACTGTGTTAGATTATAAGTCTCTAATCATAACTCTATTTTCCATTGTTTATTTTTTTAATGGGTTCTTTTCTTGTCATATAAAATATGGAAACATTCACTGATTATTTGAACACACTGTCTAGTGCTTGATTGATTGCATGTAATATAATCAGCCAAGCTTTGACCAGTTATGTCACATTGATTAGACTTGATAGGAATGCAGAGTTGAATAACTGATCTATACTTTTACATCTTTACCGATATGATCAGTGTTTACGACACATTTTCTAACACTCCTTCCACAACAGTTTTTTATTGATCAAAATTCACATGAGTCCCAATAATTTCGGAATAAAATCTATCAAATGAAAAATGGACATCAGTGAAATCAACATGAATTTAGAGAATGCTAGATGAACTTCTAGATAAACACTTATTGTAGAGAAAAATAAGGATAAATGAACCTACTCCTTAGACTTAACTTAGTCTGGGTGAGCTAATTTGTAAGAATTATTCTCTGTTAGCTACCCAATAATCTGGTCTTTACCTCATCCATAAACTAATTTGTCTTATATAATGCATCTTCTAACCCAAACAAACCCTTAATAAACATCTTTTAATCCAAACAAACCTTTAATACAAGTGTCTTAATAACATTTCTCATGTAGTTGATGCCTGATTAACTAGCTAAATGTTCTATTTGAAGTTTTTCTGGCAATGCAAATCCTACCTCTATGCATCTGCACTATATGGTAGGTTAACAAATGCTACTTTGCTTATTATGATCAGTTAATGGAAACATTTTTGTACAATCAGGGATGCAAGCCTTTAGAGCGCATGGACATAGTTGGTGGATCATCAGCAGCAAGTCCATGCTCATCTTACCATCCAAGTCCATGTGCTTCATACAATCCAAGCCCTGGCTCATCTTCCTTCCCAAGCCCATCCTCATCCCCTTACACCAACATTCCCAATGCTGATGGCAATTCCCTCATTCCATGGCTCAAAAACCTCTCCACTGCTTCATCTTCAGCATCATCTCCCAAGCTTCCCCATCTCTACCTCCACAGTGGCTCCATCAGTGCTCCTGTCACACCTCCTCTGAGCTCTCCAACTGCCAGAACACCACGAATCAATGCTGAGTGGGAGGATCAGTCTGCACGGCCGGGGTGGACTAGACAGCAGCACTACTCCTTCCTGCCATCTTCTAGTCCTCCAAGCCCCGGCCGCCAGGTTGTTGACCCTGAATGGTTTGCTGGGATCAAACTTCCTCATGCTAATCCAACCTCACCAACATTCAGCTTGATCTCCTCAAACCCTTTTGCTTTCAAGGAAGATGGTTTGGCAGGCAGTGGTTCGCGAATGTGGACACCGGCTCACAGTGGAACATGCTCTCCAGCTGTTGCACCAGGCACTGATCACAATGCTGACATTCCAATGTCTGAGGCTGTTTCAGATGAATTTGCGTTTGGAAGCAACATGCTGGGGCTTGTGAAGCCATGGGAAGGAGAAAGAATCCATGAGGAATTTGGATCAGATGATCTCGAACTCACACTCGGTAACTCAAAGACCAGGTACTTGAGCATTATTACATGATCAATGGACTTTCTTTAAGGGTGTTGCTGTTGAACTAACTCTGTCAACTGATCACATATCATCATACATGCTAATTCTGTTAGTTATCTTAAGAGCTGTGCTTCACAGTTGATGACAGTTAAATGTGTAAAACCCTTTTACCCTGTCAATGCAGAAAAAATAATTTTTTTCTTGAAGATATTTTCTGCCCCTCTTGGACATGATCTTTTTGCTTTTTGACAGATGAAGTGACAGATAGGAATGGCAGCAATTGAATGTGATTATGTGAACATTGACTTCTGTTGGTTTTGTTCAGTAGATATGTTAGAGAAGGTAAGTGAGGTGAGTGCAAGCAGTTGCTTTCTTTTATTTATTTATTTTGGTGACTCTCCCTTTTCATTTTATAGTTCTTCAGTAATATACATGTTTAGTTAGGTGTGGGGTGATTTGCAACCCATACATCACTGTACTTGTTGTTAAACCTTATGACTGGAAACATCAGTATACATTGTATGGATTGGCTTGGTTTGCCACTGAAAGAACTCCACAGATTGCACCCTAACTTTGTCTGGAAATTTCATAGAATGGTTCTTTTTTTATTGACTAAGTTATTTTTGGTGCTTTTTATCTCATTCCTCTGCATGTGGGTAATTTTTGTTAAGGTATATGCTTCACTGATAACTAATTAAATTTTCCCTTCAACTGGAATATTTCTGCTGCACAATACCAGTTATGCATATTACTAAAATAAGCTAATTTACATACAGGAATATTCAATTTGTAAGATTTGACATAAAATAATATATAGTAGTAGATTAAAGCGAAGATGTAGTATTCGTACCTTTTTTTTTTTTTTGTTTATATGGGAATGAAAGATTGTTTTCATACTTACACCTCACATATGTGCGCATATATATGATGGAAAAAAAAAACTCTGGACAACTTTATTTAACATTAATATTTTATCAGTTTCTTGTTTATATGTTTATTTTTTCTGCATGCCACATTACAAAACTAAGAAGGTAAAAACGTTATAATCTGCAACAAAAGTTATTCAAAGAACTCGAATAAAAAAAAAATGCTAAAACACCATTCCCGTTTCTTTTTACATTTACCAATAAAAGTTTACATTATTCTTATTTTAAATTTGATTAATTATAATAACGATTCATTTTAGTTCATTTAAATAAATATACAATTTAATTATGTTGAATTGTTTTTGTAGAATTTCTTTCAATTTTATATATGTATTTTGTGGACCATAAATACTAGTGTTTCTTACCTGAGACAGCTGGTAACCAGACAAATGTGTTTGAAGTACAACTGGCTTTATTAAATGAGATGCTTTATTAAACATAGTAAATTAAATTTTTGAATGGTTTAATCAGATAACAAAATTAATACTTATTTGAGAAAAATAATATAATTTAAAAAATCACATGAGACAGTGAGAAAGAACAGAAGTAGCAGGTTCAGTATTTGATAAAAAGCGTAACTTAAGATCCCTTTCATTTTACTTTACGCAATTGTGATAGATACACCACTCACATGCTTACATCACTTTCCTCACATTGTACCAAGTGTTACTATTTGACTCTCTGTATGCCTGCAACCAGGAATTTTTTTTGGTCACTTCGGAGTAACATCAATTAATTCTATTTACTGATTAATTTAAATTACATTGTGTATTTTAGCTCTATTTTTTAAAATATATAATGTTTATTTAACAATATGTTAATGTTACTTTAATTTAAAAAATAAAAAAAACTTACAAATGGCATGCATGAGGCATCGGAAAAACAGTTTAGTAATGGCGTATGTTGAAGCCATTCACTAATCCCAACACGAAAACGATATAATAAATATTATTAAAATATATTAAATAATAAGTAATTAAAACCGGAAAACATTATATAAAAAAGATTGGAGGTGGAGTAATTTATACGTTGAGATCTATTTTTTTTTCAGGTTTATATTTACGTCTTCAATATATGAAATTTTTTCTCGAGAAAATAAAGTTTTGTTATTGATTTGAAAAAAATTTATCTGTTGAGAAGATTATTAGACGATAAGAGCTGAGAGGGTTTTAAGGGAAGGGCTGAAAATTTTTAATCGGGTGGTTTACGAGGGTAATGGTTGACTTTATTGAGACGAATAACAAACTAAAATTTGTAGTTTCCATTCAACGGATAGATCTCAAAAGTTCTCTCTCTATATAATATACTTTACTTTTAATGACAAATGTTTTATAGGATTTTAAAAATATAAACTGTGGATAAGATTTAAAAAATATAGACGTAGATGATGAAGATAAATATTAGATAGTTAAATATTTTTTTATTTTTCAAAGTTTAAGATTTTTTTACTCTTATCTTAATTATGATAAAGGAGAAAATTATTCCAATAAAATTTAAAAATAATTTTTTTGCATGGATATGTGAGAATTTTATATGTCATTTGGACAATATTATACTAAATTACTAAATAGTTTGTTTACAAAAATCTTATTTAGGTTTATAAAATAATTTGAAAATTCCTTCAAAAGGAATTTTAGGATTGTAACTAAAAAATATTTAAACTTCATGGTTTCATATAGGAAGTAAAATGATATAGGAAGTAAAAATGACGAGATTTTATATATTGAAAAATATTTATAGGAGATGTTGATGTTAATAAAAGAGGATATACCTTTATTGTTTTGACTTTGAGTGATAAAGATTTTACCATGAATATCAAAAGGGAATTGTGAGTAGTAAAAATGATTTAGACATTTTTTCTAGGCTTTGAGAGGAAGTCTTGAACTAAGTTTTGATTTCCTTTAATATGTTTTACATAAAAGTTATACTTGAAAGACGAATCCTTAAGTATGAGAATTTGAGAATTGGATAACATCTTGATTTTGAATTCTAAATTTTTTGGAAAGGATGAGTTGTCCATTTGAGCTTCAAAATGATGACTTATGAGTTGAAAAATAAACTTTTTGATGTCTTTTTAAATTGTGAGAGCTTCTTTAAAAGTGGTGTGAAAATGTTTTTCAACTTCCTTAAATTGCCCATTATGTCGACAATGTATTTCTTGTTCTCCATTTCTTGAATCAAAATTGCCCTCCCCCTAATAGTTATCACTCACATCTATTTGGAGAATCCTTTTCCCACTTCCAAGGATTTTTAAATCTTGTGGAACTTACAATATTTGCTTTAGTTCTTGAACAATATCAGTTTGTTCTAGTTCTTAAGGAGGAAGATTATTTTTCAATAATTTGAAGAAGAGACTAGTATACCTTGTTGCATGGGGGACGAAGTCTCATATGTAATTAAGGATTCCTAAAGGTTTTGGATTTATTTAATGGTCAAATTATGATCATGAAAATTTGAGTTTTTTAGCAATATGATGTTGATGTTGATGTTGATAAGTTCTTTGAGAAGAGTGCATCTTTAGGAAATCAATTTCTTGTAGGGCCAAATGAATTTTCTTTTCAAAGAGCATGATACCTTTATTGGTTTGCTATTTTGAAAAATCAATCTAGCAATTTTTTGTGATAGATGATGACATTGTCTAATATGAGCTCAAAATATTTTGTCATGGCTTTTTGAAATAGTGATGGGTTAACTTTAGCCAAAAAGACATCACTTTTAATTAGTATTGGATATTAGGGATACAAAAGACAATTTTGTATCTATTAGTTGGGTTGATACCAAATTGCTAAAATCCTAATTTAAGGTTAAATTCGAAAAAAATGTTGGATTTTTTTATCATTGAGGGTAAAAAGGATGCTTTTAAAATAGGAAATTATCATTTTTGAAAAATGATTAAGGGGTTTATAGTCAATGACTAACCTCTTTTTCCTTGAATTTTCTCAGATATTTTTTCAACAAAGAAGGCTTTGCAAGGCTAATTGGATTAGGTTGGTTCAATCAGTCATTGTTTAAACAATTGTTGCATTCTTGGTAAGTTGAAGATTTGAGAGAGACATACCTAAATGGGTTACTTTTGTAGGGTTGATGTCTTTATTGAGTTTGAAAGGGAGTTAGATAAAAAAAATCAGAATTTTTCCACAAAGGGCATAAATGAGAAAACTCTTCATGGTTGTTAGCACACAAAGTGACTAATCTAGCTTTAATCCCATATAAATCATCTGGAACTTCCAAAAGAGAAAAAAAATTTGTGTACATTAGTGAAGGATTTTAATTCTCTTTTGAATCTTATCCTAGTAGAATGAATTTGAAGTTTATTGGCAAAATAGTATATATCTATTCCTACTAATATAATTTTATTTAGAAGTTTGCTTCCAATTATTTTCTCTTCTCTAATACTTGACATATCTTTTGAGGATATATAGTTTATCTAAGTATTAAACTTGTAGAAGTATTAAAATAATATCTTTTGAGGATATATAATTTATATTACGTATTAAACTTGTGGAAGTATTAAAATAGAAAATTGAGAATGTCGGGGCTCAAAATTCAATATTTCAAAGGCTTGATGAAAAGATGGATAAAATCTCCGTACACCTTCAAAGATATGATGAAAATTAAATACTATGAATAACTCTTGGAGGAAATCTCTAGATTGGAAGAAGACTGGAAAATTATTATTTTTGGATAATTATCTCATACCTAAGAAATAAAGATAAAGAGATTCAAGGCCCAAGTTTAGGAGATGGATGATTATATTGAAACCAAAGTCAAACAACAAAAGGTTGAGGGAGATTCGTACCCTTCCCTAATTTCTTTGCACCATATATATGTTGAACATACAGGACTTGATGTTGAACTTACATGGACATGAAGCTTGTTGATTTTGATGATGATTCAAGAACAAAGAACTTAGAGAGTTGAAGACTTGTATTCTTGTGTAATAACTCTGTTTTGATGAGTTTGAGTCTGTAATATTAGAGTCTAAGATAGCCAGTACATAGTCTATTCTTTAGAAGCTTCAAAAACTCATTTTTATCAAAAACCCACGGGTTTAATCGATTAAAATACCAAATAATCGATTATTACAGAGAGAAAACCATTTTCTGTATCAGCTCTCTATAATAATCGATTAACACTCCTGTTAATCAATTAACATGCCTGTTAAAATACTGCGTTGTGGGTTCCTGTTGATTTTGACTCTATAATAATCGATTAACACTTGAGATAATTGATTATTTCAGTCAGATTTGCATTTTGAACTTCAAATTAAACCTATTTTGGAAAAGCCTAGTCCCAATACACCAAGTTTCGAAAATCCCCAATTCCCAAACCCTAATTCATCTACTTAAGGTTCTCTAAGGCTCTCAGAAAATTGAACAACCTTTTTCAAACAAAAGTTGAGAGCTATGATTGCTAGAGAACTGTTTGTTGGAGGAAAAAGGGGCTTTTGGAACTTGGTGTGGGCTAGAAGCGATAAGAATCACTAAGTGGAGTTCTTGGTGGATTGTGTGTTGTGTCGTCTTTAGAGGAAACTGTTCTTCATCTCTTGTGTGACTCAAGAGAGGTGTTTTCGTTACTCTATCTTTTCCATTATTATCTGTTTATAAAAACTTGATTATAGTGACAACGTTAATCCTCTGTTTGAGTGATTAACAACTAGACATAGGCTCTTTTGATCCGAACCAGTATAAATCTTCTGTGTAAGACTCTATCCTTATCCTATTTACATTTACACAACATTTTAATCGGTAAAATTTAGGAAAAATTTTAAAACCTAATTTTTGTTAAGAAACCAATTCACCCCCCTCTTGGTTTTTGTCCGTTCACGCAAATATTCCGCTGCGCGATTCTAACAAGTGGTATCAGAGCTTGCTTTGATAGTCATTCAAATTTTTTGAAAATGACTGGACAAAATGAAACGTTTGCCGAAGGTGCGTCTATCAACAGACCTCCACTTTTTACGGGTCAAAATTATCCTTTCTGCAAAGTTAGAATGCAAATCTTTTTAGAGTCTGTTGATAGAGGTGTTTGAGACGCTATTTTAAACGGTCCCTATATTCCTAAAATTTCTGAAAACAGAGTAGACGTTCCTAAACCATTTTCTAGATGGACAGCGGAGGAAAATAGGAAAGATCAATTTGACGTTAGGGCTAGAAATATTATTTCATCTGCTTTAACCCTTGATGAGTTTTACAGGATCTCCGTTTGTAAAAGTGCTCAAGAGATGTGAGAAATGCTAAGAGTGACCCACGAAGGTACCGATGATGTTAAGAGAGCACGAAAAAATTCTCTAATCCAAGAATATGAGATGTTCTGAATGCAACAAGGCGAAACGATATTTGATGTTCAAAAGCGTTTCACACACATTGTGAACCATCTCACTAGGTTAGGTAAAATTTTTGATGTTGATGAATTAAATGTTAAAATCTTGAAATCTTTGGATAGGAAATGACAACCTAAGGTGACGACCATCTCGGAGTCACAAAACCTTGCCACAATGTCTATGGCGACACTCTTTGGAAAGTTGAGAGAGCATGAACTTGAGCTAGGAAGGCTAAATGATGAGGAAGGACAACATCAAAAGAGGAACTTAGCCTTTAAAATTGAAATTTCCAAAGGTAAGAGTAAAAATGATGAAGAAGACTTGGAGAATGAAGAAGAAGAATTGAGTCTTATGATAAAGAAGTTTACAAAATTCATGAAAGCCAAAGGAAGACATCCATTTAAAGGTAAGGGAAAGGTAAGAGAAAATACTTCCGTAAATATAAAATGTTATGGTTGTGGTGAAACAGGACATGTGAATACCGAATGTCCAAACAAGAAAAATGAAGATAATAAAGGCAAAAAGTTCTTCAAGAAGAAAGTCTACATCGCTTGGGACAATAGTGATTCAAGTTTGGAGTCAAGTGACTCAGAAATTGAAGCCAATATTTGCTTAATGGCAAATGACAATATATCTTCCAATTTTGAGGTAAGTGATTCTGACTCATCTTCAAGTGATGATGAAAATAATTTTGATGAACTGCAAAATGCATATAATGAATTGTTTACTGCCTTTAAGGACTTGAAAAATGAATACAAAGCTGTAAAAAAGAGTTTAAGTAGATCCAAAAAGGAGGTGGAGTCTTTAAAAACAAAAATTGCATGTTTAGAGGAAAAGGAAACCTTAGAAACGAAAATTGTATGCATAGATGAGAATGATGATAAGAATATAGCATGTGCATCTTGTAAAGAGTATGAATATGACATTGATATACTTAATCATTTGCTTGATAAAGCCGAAAAGGAATTAAGTAATAATAATAAAGATAAAGTTGTTATAGCTCAAAATAGAGTAAACCATCAAGTTCCTTTGAAAAAGCCTAAAATGAAAAATAGAAGAGTATGGGTTGAAAAAGGAACTAGAGCATCTATTGTTAGAAATGCATCTTATTCAAAAGCTACATCTAAAACATGTTTTTATTGTATGAAAAATGATCATACTTCAAATAGGTGTAAAATCAAACATTTTGGTGTTCCTAAAGGAAAATACATTTGGGTTCCTATTGTTAAATGACTTGTTTGTCTCTAACCCCAAGGACCCAAAATTTATGGAGACCTAAGTTTACTATGTTCTTGTTTTGTAGGAAACTTCCAAATCAAAGAAGTCTATGTGGTATCTTGATAGTGGATGCTCTAAACATATGACCGGAGACAAAACGAAATTTGTGAGTTTCAAAGCTAAAGAACAAGGATATGTAACTTATGGGGACAACAACAAAGGAAAGATTCTTGGAATTGGAAATATAGTTGGTGCAAACACTTTGGAGATTAAGGATGTGCTTCTTGTTGATGGACTAAAGCATAATCTCCTTAGCATAAGTCAACTTTGTGACAAAGGATTCAAGGTAATATTTGAAAGTAAGTTTTGTACCATACATTTGATAGATTCCGAAAATGTAGCATTAAAAGGCATTAGGCATAATAATATATATTTGATTGATTTGGATTGTATACATGATTATAGTATAACATGCTTAGTTGCTAAGGAAGAGAACCCTTGGTTATGACATAAGAGAGCAACTCATATAAATATGCATAATTTAAACAAATTGATATCAAAAGACTTAGTTGTTGGTTTGCCTAAGTTAAAGTTTGAAAAAGATAGATTATGTGATGCATGTCAAAAAGGTAAACAAGTAAAATCATCATTTAAATCAAAGAACGTTATTTCCACATCAAAACCTTTAGAATTATTACATTTAGACTTATTTGGTCCTTCTAGGATAAAAAGCTTTGGTGGAAATTATTATGGTCTTTTGATTGTTGATGACTTTTCTAGATATACTTGGACATTTTTCTTAACAATGAAAAGTGAAGCTTTTAAGGTCTTTAGGAAGTTTGCAAAGCAAATTCAAAATGAGAAAGACTTAAGAATTAAAGTTTTAAGAAGTGACCATGGTGGTGAGTTTCAAAATGAAAGGTTTGAAAATTATTGTGAGGAAAATGGAATATTACATAATTTTTCTGCTCCTAGGACTCCCCAACAAAATGGTGTAGTTGAAAGGAAACATAAGTCACTAGAGGAACTTGCTAGAACAATGCTAAATGAATCAAATGTTCCTAAATATTTTTGGGCTGATGCGGTAAGTACTGCATGCTATGTTTTGAATAGAATGCTCATTAGGCCAATTATAAAATCAACTCCCTATGAATTGTTAAATGGTAGAAAGCCTAATGTTGCTAATTTGAAAATATTTGGATGTAAGTGCTTTGTGTTAAATAATGGAAAGGACAACTGAGGAAAATTTGACTCAAAAGCCGATGAGGACATTTTCTTAGGTTATTCATTAACTAGCAAAACTTATAGAGTATTTAATAGAAGAACCTTAAATGTTGAAGAATCTATACATGTTACTTTTGATGAAATTGTAGACCTTGGGGAAATCCTCTTGAGTCAAATAAAGAACTTACAGGTGATGATGAGTACATAAGAGAGACTCTTAATGAATTGTATTTGGAAGAAAATGAGTCTTCTCAAACACCTGAATTAGCAAAAGAATGACAATCACCAAGAGGACTTTCAATGGACAATATTATTGGTGATATCTCAAAAGGGGTAAGAACTAGAAATATGACTAATTTCTGCATGTCTGTAGCTTTTGTGTCACAGATAGAACCCAAAAATATTAAGGAAGCGCTTAAAGATGACCAATGGTGCATAACTGTGCAAGAGGAACTTAATCAATTTGAAAGGAATCAAGTCTGGGAATTAATCCCAAGAGAAGAATCACATCAAGTAATTGGAACTAAATGGGTATTTAGAAACAAACTTGATGAAGATGGAAATATAACAAAGAATAAAGCCAGACTTGTTGCCAAAGGTTATTGTCAGGAGGAAGGTATTGATTATGATGAAACTTATGCTCCTGTTGCCAGGTTAGAGGCTATACGCCTACTTCTTGCTTATGCATCATTGATGAAATTTAAATTATATCAAATGGATGTTAAAAGTGCATTTTTGAATGGGTTTATTAAAGAAGAAGTTTATGTGGAGCAACCCCCTGGATTTGAAGATTTTAGTTATCCTAATCATATTTTTAAATTGAAGAAAGCATTATATGGTTTGAAACAAGCTCCTAGGTCTTGGTATGAAAGATTAAGTAGCTTTCTAACTTCAAATGATTTTTCTAGAGGAAAAATTGATTCTACTTTGTTTATAAAGAAAGTAAAAGAACATATCTTATTGGTTCAAGTATATGTTGATGATATCATTTTTGGATCAACTGATAATTCTTTATGTGTAGAATTTGCTAAGATAATGCAGGGAGAATTTGAAATGTCTATGATGGAAGAATTAACGTTCTTCCTTGGACTTCAAATCAAGCAACTTAAAGATGACATTTTTGTCTCTCAAACCAAATACTGCAAAGAGATTCTCAAAAAATTTGGAATGGACACTTCAAAGGAAGCTAACACACCGATGGGAACTTCATGCTATTTAGACAAGGATGAATCAGGTTTGGAAATTAATCAATCCATGTATAGAGGTATGATAGGTTCTCTATTATACTTAACTGCAAGTAGACCTGATATTATGCATTATGTCTGTGTGTGTGCTAGATTTCAGGCATGTCCAAAAGAATCTCACCTAACTGCAGTAAAACGTATTTTAAAATATTTAAAAGGAACTACTGGTTTTGGTTTATGGTATCTATCTGAAGCTTGTACTAGTTTAATAGGTTATTCTGATGCTGATTATGGTGGATGCAAAATAGATAGAAAAAGTACTAGTGGGACATGTCATTTGTTAGGATCATCATTAGTATCTTGGCATTCTAAGAAACAGGCATGTGTTGCTTTATCCACCACTGAAGATGAATATATTGCAGCTAGTAATTGTTGTGCACAAATTTTGTGGAACAATTAGAAGACTATAGTATCTTTCTATGCGACATTCCTTTGATGTGTGATAATACAAGTGCAATCAATCTTACTAAGAATCAAATAATGCACTCTAGGACTAAACATATAGAAATTAGACATCATTTCTTGAGAGATCATATAAGTAAAGGAAACTGTAAAATTGAGTATGTTGATACAAAATATCAATTAGCAGATATTTTTACTAAGCCTCTTCCCAAGGATAGATTCTATGATCTTAGAAGAGACTTAGGGATATTAGAAATAGCTTAAATTCTGCTTAATTAAACAGTTTTTGGATGGTTGTAATGTTATAATCAATTATGTAGGGTATTAATAGATTATCATGTGTCTAAACCTCAAAAATTTGATGAACTCTCTGGAATAATCGATTATTTGAAGTTATAATCGATTATTTGCACCTAAGATGTCCAAAATATGAATTTACTCACTGGATTAATCGATTATTTCGTCCAATAATCGATTAAATACAGCTTTAATCGATTAACAACTTGATTTAATCGATTAAATGGGTCTGTTACTGGTTTAATCGATTATTTCAAGAGTTAATCGATAAAACCTGATTGTTTTAGTTTTCTAGCCGTTGCCAACGACTCTTTTGGCCCCCATACACTCTCAAATGACCGTTTATGACCGTTGGAGATGTTGTTTATAAATAGGAAACCTCCATTTCACTTCTCCACACCTCAAACTCTTGAATCCAAGCTTTCTAGCATCATTCAAGCATTCTTGCCTTCTTCTAACATCACTTGTCTTCCCAAACTCTCTTGTTATTCTTCTAAACTCTACAATGGCCTCATCTTCTCGTGCTAAAATTTCCACCAGAAGAAGATCTGCACCTGCATCTCATCCCTGTCCTAATTCTGTCGAAGGATGGATCTCTGATGTTGAGGGCCGACAGAAATTTCTGACTTTTTGGAAGGAACGAGGTATTATGACTCCCAAATTCCTTATTGGTGATCAATTCATCAATAGGGGATTTAATTTTCCTAATCTTCTTGAAATTCAAGGAGTTCTCCCTTTTATCCAAATGCAAGGTACATATTATCCTGACTTAGTTAGGGTATTTTACTCTCGCTTTAAATTTAGAGATCAAGTAGCTACCTCTCGTGTTAAGGGAGTATCCATTATTCTTGATGACGATATTTGGGAAAACGTTGCAAATATTCCTATAAGAGATGATGCTATTAACGTTTTTGGTGAGTTAGATTACTTTGATAGGATCATGACTTACCGTTCTTTTCTTCGTAACCCTTCCATGGAGATCGGGCGTCTTCTTCTAGCTGGACCATTAAAGAAGGAGGAACGCCTGCTCCTGCATCTACTCGTCTGGATCTTATGTCCCTGGGCAACCAACCATGCCCAATGCTCTTTAATAGATCTTCGCATTATTTACGCAATAATGAATAATGAGCCAATAGATTGGGGCAGTCTTGTCACAATGACTATGCTAAAGGCCAAACATCATCCCACCTTCAAAATTCCATATGCTCTCCTTATCTCTCGCATTCTTGAATACAAAGGAGTGAATGTCAAAGGGGAATAAACGGTACGAACGAGAAACTTAAACCGCATGCTGGACAACACATTAACCCAACTCCAAATGGTGCGTGTAAATAATACTTATGTTCACAAGGATGACGTTCCAAACATAGATGTAGATGATGAAGATTCTGACAAAGATATGCCTCCTGCTGCTGAGTTTCCCTCTAATCAGATTCAAAGTGCTGGAACTTCTTCTGCTCATCCTGAAACCCGTCAATCTGTGGAAGACATGTTATCTGATATGAACCAGAGGATGCAGATATTCTTCACTCTCTCTGGAGTATGGCATGAGGAAATCATTCGCCGTATCTCTAACGTAGATGATAAAGTGTGTCACTTAGAGAATAAATTTGATGCTCACTTTCATAACGATAGTGAAGAATTTTAATATTGTTTTCATTTCTTGTATTGTAAAACACTTTCACTTATGAAATAAATTTTGTATTCTTTTATTGCTTTGTTTGAGGGGGAGTTATTTCCAAGTTATGCATATTTTGAGGGGGAGCTCTTAATTTTTGATCATAATCAAAATAGGGGGAGAAATATTTAAAGCCTCTTATGATTAAATTTAAATATTATCTGGTATGTTTAATGTTTTTGTTAGTGTGACAGATAAAACATGTTATTACAAGGCTTTAAAAGAAAATTTTGATCATCATAAAAAAGGGGGAGATTGTTGAACATACAAGGACTTGATGTTGAACTTACATGGACATGAAGCTTGTTGATTTTGATGATGATTCAAGAACAAAGAACTTAGAGAGTTGAAGACTTGTATTCTTGTGTAATAACTCTGTTTTGATGAGTTTGAGTCTGTAATATTAGAGTCTAAGATAGCCAGTACATAGTCTACTCTTTAGAAGCTTCAAAAACTCATTTTTATCAAAAACCCACGGGTTTAATCGATTATTACAGAGAGAAAAAACCATTTTCTGTATCAGCTCTCTGTAATAATCGATTAACAGGGCAAATAATCGATTAAAACAGTGCGTTGTGGGTTCCTGTTGATTTTGGCTCCATAATAATCGATTAACACTTGAGATAATCGATTATTTCAGTCAGATTTGCATTTTGAACTTCAAATTAAACCTATTTTCGAAAAGCCTAGTCCCAATACACCAAGTTTCGAAAATCCCCAATTCTCAAACCCTAATTCATCTACTTAATGTTCTCTAAGGCTCTCGGAAAATTGAACAACCTTTTTCAAACAAAAGTTGAGAGCTGTGATTGCTAGAGAACTGTTTGTTGGAGGAAAAAGGGGCTTTTGGAACCTGGTGTGGGCTAGAAGCGATAAGAATCACTAAGTGGAGTTCTTGGTGGATTGTGTGTTGTGCCGTCTCTAGGGAAAGCTGTTCTTCATCTCTTGTGTGACTCAAGAGAGGTGTTTTCGTTACTCTATCTTTTTTATTATCTGTTTGTAAAAACTTGATTATAGTGACAACGTTAATCCTCTGTTTGAGTGATTAGCAACTGGACGTAGGGTCTTTTGATCCGAACCAGTATAAATCTTCTGTGTAAGACTCTATCCTTATCCTATTTACATTTACACAACATTTTAATCGATAAAATTTGGGGAAAATTTTTAAAACCTGAATTTTGTTAAGAAACCAATTCACCCCCCTCTTGGTTTTTGTCTGTTCACGCAAACATTCCGCTGCGTGATTCTAACAATATACTTTTCTTTCCAAACACTGCCCTCATATCTCCATCGACCTTTATAGTCATCTTTGGCTTTGCCTACTCCTACTGCTTATAGGCCATGATGAAACTAGAAGTCTCAATATCAAAAAGATGGAAAACCCAAATCCTAGTACATCTTCCTTAGAAGCATTATAATTTTTACAAGATATTCATTCAACTAGAAAAACAAACTCCTCAAGACCGACCCAATCCTCTTTTTCAAGACTCATAAGACCCATATTCTCAAATAGGTATAGAATCATGTCCTACACCACTTTTCCAAAACCCTCAACCAACTATTGAAGACTATGTTTTCAAAGACTTAACAAAATATGAACAAACATATGCCGACTTAACTCAGATTTGTATAACTAGTGCATCTAGATTAGACGTAATACATGAACCAATATATGATTCCTTAGATGAAAAAGTCAGCTTTGCTCAACCTAAGAATAATAATTCTTCAAAACCAAATGGAGGCCCTTGGTTCACCATAGATGACAATCCCCCAAGCCAATGGAGGGACTCATTGATTTCGATGCTTGGCTCAACATAAATATTATTAAAGATGTTGATCCTTATAAGGTAATTAAAGAATTTCTGTTGTATAATGACTAGAACATTGAAAGAGTGACATCATAATCTAGGAGAAATTCAATAACATTAGTTCCATGAGTTAAGTAAAAAATCAATAGTGTTGGTAGCATTTAAGAGAAATTCATTAGAGATGGTACATTAATTGATAAAAAATTCACGCAAGAATTCTTTAAGATGAGATGTTGATGTGGACATAAAGGCCCAAACCCATAACGAGAAGGATCAAGACCAAGATCCAATCCAAGACTTAGGTGAATCTATGACAAGAGGCAGGCTCAGAAAAGCACAAGAGGCATTGCAACACAAAGTGACCAATTTGCTAAAGGCCCAACTATTAAAAGATCCAAACATGGAGGAGTCTAGACCTATCACATGCATAAAATGTTTGGAGAGCTAGGAGGCCCAACTAAAAGATTTAGTTATTATTATTATTATTATTTTATTTGCTACAGTGGGGATTTGAACCCAAGACCCAAAGCTTATAATGCCTTCACTGAACCATCTGAGCAACTTAACTTTGCTTGGGATATTAGGATTTTAATTTATCTTTATTTCTTGCAATGAGACAAACTCATAAACTTAAGTTGTATTAAACATTTGGAATTTCAGAATGAACGGACGTAATATTTAGAATCACTTTGTGAGTTGTTGCTCTGCTAGGGTTCTTCCTTGCATCACTTGATCTTATCAAGAATTATTCGATTCTTGTGGCGATCCTTCTTGGCTTATCAAATATTCTTATTTGTGGTGCCTACGTGTCGTCATTTGGTATTTAGAGCAAGGTTCAAAAGCGGTATCTGTTCATCGCACTATTCATCGATGCTTGTTCCTCGACATCGTGTATGGTACTTGTTCATTGTTCTCGTTCACGGTAATGTTCACTTGTTACTCGTTCACAATATTGTTCATTTGTCACTATTCACGTGTACTATTCAAAAAAAACTTGTTGTTTATGTAATTTTGATATTGAATTTTATTTATTTATATATATATATATATATATATATATATATATATATATCAAAGTTGTGTTTGAAATTAGTTTTCTACGAGATAAGAACAAAAAAGAAAAAGAACAAAAAAAGAAGAAGAAAAGAATAAAAAAAGGAAAAGAATAAAAAAAGAAAAGAATCAAAAAAGGAAAAGAATCAAAAGAAGAAAAGAATCAGAAATAAAAATATATATATATATATATATATATATATATATGTGTGACAGTTGTTCTTTTTTTTAATTTCAGTGCACATTAGCTGTTTGATAAAATTCCTAAGGGTCACGCGCCTTTGTCTAATCTTTGTTTTCCCATACAATTTAAATTTGTCTTGCTTGTTATTAATAGTAAAATTGTTCTTTGCTACTTGTCCTTTGTTGGTACTACAATTTTGTTTTATTCCTTGTGATTGCTACAGTTGAAAGTGATTCTTGAACTATAGATTGTTTGATTCTTGTAAGAACCATAAGTCAGAGAACAAGTGGAAAAAGGCAAGAGTGCATATTATACAAAAGCCAAATTGAGAGTAAACACGAGTGGTACATCTTTGAGTGCAAACACGTGAGAAGAGTGGTGAGGTCTTATTACTTCATTTGTTTGGTCCTTTCTTTTTTTTACTTGAAAGATGGCAGGTACAGGTTGTGGTGGTATCCCTCCTCTAGGGGATGACAATAGATTATTGATTGATGCCATTACAGCCCAAATGCAAAGAATGTTGACAGAACATACCGAGGAGTTGTATGGAAGAATTGAACAACTAGAAAATCAAGGAAATGATGATGATGGTGGAGGTAGAAGGAGGAGAAGGAGGAGAAGGAGAAATAATGAAGGTGATGTTAGAGATAACAGAATTGAAGGAGTAAAGCTGAACATACCCTCTTTTCAAGGAAAGAGTGATCCGAAGCATATTTGGAGTGAGAAATAAAAATTGAGCAAGCTTGTTTGCATGCCATAATTACACGAGAAGATAAAAAGATGAGGGTGGCAGCCATGGAATTCACTAATTATGGTCTCATTTGGTGGAACCAATTACAAAGGGAAAGGGTGAGATATGAAGAACCCTTGGTGGAAAGTTGGGAAGAAATGAAGAGGTTGATGAGAAGAAGATTTGTTCCTTCTCATTATCAAAGATATCTTCACAACAAGCTCCAAAGACTCATACAAGGTAGTAGAGGTGTTGATGAATATTACAAAGAGATGGAGGTTTCCATGATTAGGGCTAATGTTATGGAGGCACGGGAGGCTACTATGGCTCGATTCCTACATGGGCTAAATAGTGATATAAGGGATGTTGTGGAGCTGCAAAATTATGTTGAGTTGGAGGATTTAGTATATCAAGCTTCTAAGGTGGAACAACAATTGAAGAGAAAGGGTGCCATGAGGAGGAGTTCATCTAATTTTCACTCTCCTAGTTGGAAGGACAAAAATAAGAAGGAGGGAGGATTATCAACAAGCAATTCCAATGTTATAGCTCATAGAAATCAAAATAAGTTTGATGAGGCACTTAAGAAAACAAGGAGTAGTGAGGTTAAGTTCTTCAAATGTTTGGGAAGAGGTCACATAGCTTCTCAATGTCCCACTAAGAAGACTATGTTACTTAAGGAGGATGGAGAAATAATTAGTGAATCTTCTTTAGATTCTTCATCTAGTGATGAAAATGAGCATGAAGATGAAAGAGAGTTAGAAGGAGATTTGTTCATGATTAGAAGGATGTTGGGTAGTCAATCAGTTGAATTGGATGATTGTCAAAGAGAAAATATTTTTCATGCAAGGTGCCTCATTCAAGGGAAGTTGTGCTCTTTGATCATTGATGGTGGGAGTTGCACTAATGTGGCTAGTGCACGGTTGGTTTCAAAAATGAATTTGGAGACTAAGCCACACCCGCAACCTTACAAACTTCAATGGCTTAGTGAAGATGGTGAGATGACCATGAATAGGCAAGTTGAAGTGGGTTTTTCCATAGGGAAATATGAAGATTCTGTTTTGTGTGATGTGGAGCCTATGGAGGCTTGTCATTTACTTCTTGGGAGACCATGACAATATGATAAGAGAGTTATGCATGATGGTTTCACTAATAAGTTCTCTTTTATGCATAAAGACCACAAAACTACTCTTGCACCTTTGGTTCCAAGAGAAGTTAGTGAGGATCAACTGAAAATGAGAAAGAAAAGAAAAAGGAAAAAGAGGAAGAAAAAGTGAAAGAGAGAAAAAAATCAAATCTATTTATAAAAGAAAAAGAAGTGCCTATAGGTCTACCCCCTCTTAGGGGTATTGAGCACGAAATTGACCTTATTCCAGGAGCTTCATTTCCTAATAGACCAGCCTATCGAAACAATCCCCAAGAAACCATGGAGATTCAAAAGCAAGTTGAAGACTTAATGCAAAATGGGTGGGTTAAAGAAAGCTTGAGTCCATGTGCAGTCCTAGTCATTCTAGTCCCTAAGAAAGATGGAACTTGGAGGATGTGCACATATTGTAGAGCTATCAATAACATCACGGTAAAGTATAGACATCCCATTCCTAGGTTAGATAACTTGTTGGATGAATTGTATGGTGCTTGTATCTTCTCTAAAATTGACTTGAAAAGTGGATATCATCAAATTAGAATTAGAGAAGGAGATGAGTGGAAAACAACTTTTAAAACTAAATATGGGTTGTATGAGTGGCTAGTTATGCCCTTTGGGTTAACTAATGCTCCAAGCACTTTTATGAGATTGATGAACCATGTCTTGAAAGAGTTTTTAGGCAAATGTGTAGTGGTGTATTTTGATGATATTCTGATATATAACACTAATTTTGATTTGCATGTTGAACATTTGCATGCTGTCATGAATGTGCTTAGAAAGGAAAGATTATTTGCTAATCTTGAAAAATGTACCTTTTGCACTGATCATGTTGTGTTCTTGGGATTTGTTGTGAGTTTTAATGGGGTACAAGTTGATGAGGAAAAGATTAGAGCCATCCAAGAGTGGCTTACCCCTAAGAATGTTAGTGAAGTGAGAAGCTTTCATGGGTTAGCTAGTTTCTATAGGAGGTTTGTTAAAGATTTTAGTAGTTTGGCTGCACCTCTTAATGAAATAGTCAAAAAGCATGTTGGGTTTAAATGGGATGAAAAACAAGAAAAGGCATTTTCTGAACTTAAGCATAAACTATCTAATGCCCCCATCCTTGCATTACCAAATTTTGCAAAATCTTTTGAAATTGAATGTGATGCATCTAATGTGGGTATTGGGGCTGTTTTGCTATAAGAAGGTCATCCAATTGCTTATTTTAGTGAGAAGTTTAATGGGGGTGCCCTAAACTATCCCACCTATGATAAGGAATTGTATGCCTTAGTGCGTGCTTTACAAACTTGGCAACATTACCTTTTACCAAAAGAGTTTGTAATTCATAGTGATCATGAATCTTTGAAATACTTAAAGGGACAAGGTAAGTTAAACAAGAGGCATGTAAAATGAGTTGAATTCTTGGAGCAATTTCCATATGTCATCAAGCATAAAAATGGAAAAGGGAATGTAGTAGTTGATGCACTTTCTAGGAGACATGTATTACTTTCTATGCTTGGAACTAAATTGTTTGGTCTTGAATATTTGAAAGACATGTATGTGAATAATGTGGATTTTGCTGAAACTTTTGCTGCATGTGAAGGGTTTTCTAAAAATGGTTACTTTAGGCATAATGGATTATTGTTTAAAGCAAATAAATTGTGTGTGCCTAACTGTTCCATTAGAGAGTTGATTGTGAGTGAATCACATGAAGGGGTTTGATGGGTCATTTTGGGGTTCAAAAGACTTTAGAAATTTTGCAAGAGCATTTCTTTTGGCCTCATATGAAACGTGATGTGAATAAGTTTTGTGATCACTGCATTGTGTGTAAAAAGGCTAAATCTAAGGTTAAGCCTCATGGGTTGTATACTCCTTTACCTTTTCCTGAATATCCTTGGACTGACATTTCTATGGACTTTATTTTAGGGCTGCCTAAAACAAAGAATGGAAAGGATTTTGTGTTTGTTATTGTTGATAGGTTTTCTAAGATGGCACATTTCATACCTTGCAAGAAGGTAGATGATGCTTGTCATGTGGCTGATTTATTTTTCAAGGAAGTAGTAAGGCTACATGGGCTGCCGAGGAGCATTGTGAGTGATAGTGATTCAAAATTCCTTAGTCACTTTTGGAGGACCTTGTGGGGTAAGATTGGTACTAAATTATTGTTTTCTACTACTTGTCACCCACAAACTGATGGTCAAACTGAGGTAGTCAATAGGACTTTAGGCACATTGCTTAGGACTATTTTAAAGAAAAATCTTAAGACTTGGGAAGCATGTTTACCACATGTTGAGTTTGCTTATAATAGGTTTATCCATAACACCACTAATTGTTCACCATTTGAGATTGTGTATGGATTTTAATCCTTTGACTCCTCTTGATTTGTTGCCTTTGCCTAACATTTCTATGTTTAAGCATAAGGAAGCACAGGGTAAAGCAGAATATGTGAAGAAGCTGCATGAGCAAGTAAAAGCTCAAATTGAAAAGAAGAATGAGAGCTACGCGAGGCAAGCTAACAAGGGTAGGAAAAAGGTGGTGTTCCAACCTGGTGATTGGGTTTGGGTACACATGAGAAAGGAAAGGTTTCCTGAACAAAGAAAGTCTAAACTTCAACCTAGAGGAGATGGGCCATTCCAAGTCTTAGAGAAGATCAATGATAATGCTTATAAGATTGATCTACCAGGAGAGTATAATGTAAGTTCTTCTTTTAATGTTGCTGACTTGACTCCTTTTGATGCAGGAGATGAATTCATAGATTTGAGGACAAATGCTGCCCCAGAAGGAGGGAATGATATGGACATAAAGGCCTAAGCCCATAACGAGAAGGATCAAGACCAAGATCCAATCCAAGACTTAGGTGGACCTATGACAAGAGGCGAGCTCGAGAAAAACACAAGAGGCATTGCAATATAAAGTGACCAATTTGCTAAAGGTCCAACTATTAAAAGATCCAAACATGGAGGAGTCTAGACCTATCACATGCATAGAATGTTTGGAGATCTAGGAGACCCAACTAAAAGATTTAGTTTTTATTATTATTATTTTATTTACTACAATGGGGATTTGAACCCAAGACCCAAAGCTTATAATGCCTTCATTGGACCATCTGAGCAACTTAACTTTGCTTGGGATATTAGGATTTTAATTTATCTTTATTTCCTGCAATGAGACAAACTCATAAACTTAAGTTGTATTAAACATTTGGAATTTTAGAATGAACGGACGTAATATTCAGAATCACTTTGTGAGTTGTTGCTCTGCTAGGGTTCTTCCTTGCATCACTTGATCTTATCAAGAATTATTCGATTCTTGTGGCGATCCTTCTTGGCTTATCAAATATTCTTATTTGTGGCGCCTACGTATCATCAGATGTTCTTTTGTCAAGATTAAAGGCTTAGTTAGAAAGTCACTATCAAAGGATGAGGAAACAATTTTATCATCATAACGAACCCAGTGATCCCAACCTAAAAAATACATATTATCTTTTCCAATTGAAATTCAACTAAAAATGAATAGGATGGTTATGATTATTTAAAAGAAGTTCACTGCTTTAACCATGAGACAAATTCACCTGATGACACTAGAAGCCATTGAGAAGCTTTGTGGATAACATGCATTTTTCTTAAACATTATAAATAAAAAAAGCAAATTCCATAAATCTTGTTAGAAATCCTATCTTAATATAAAATACAAGAAGAACCAAGGGAAAAAGATCTTTAAAATTTTCAAGAAAAAGAAAGTCAAAGAAAAATCTTGTGATCAAAGATTTTTTATTTACAAGAAAAAATGCCATTTCTTAGAAAATTGCCCCTATAAAGATAATAAAGGAAATAAACTTATTTCTACTCTCAACCTTGGAGAAAATGATGAAGTTGAATTCCTATATTTTGAACAAAGTTCTATAGATGAAAAAAACTATTTTTACCTTAACCCAATCTTTTGATGAAATAAAATCTTGTTACTCAAATTTAGAAACAAAAAAGGTCCTGATTTTTTATTTTCAAGAAATGCATCCTGTTAGTATTACACCACAACAGTCTTGTATAGAGATACAACTTCTTCCTTCTAAATATGAAAAATTTATCAAAGTCATTACTTATCTTGATACTGGAGCACAAGAGTTAATGATGGGCTCAACATTCTACCCAAAGAAGTATAGAGAAAATGAAGTATCTTGTTTTATTGTTGCTGATGAAATTTTTTTCAAAACAAATTTCATCACCAGAGCACCAGTTAGAATCAAGTCTTTCCTAGAATGTACTGTTTGGTAAAAAATAATTAGTAGTAAACTTCCAATTAAAGACATACTAGTAGGAATTAATATTTACTCTTTTACCAATAAACTTTAGATCCATTCTACTTGGATAAGATTCAAAATAGAATTCAAACCTTTTATTGATATACAAAATTCTTTTTCTCTTTTAGAAGCTCCAGATGATTTAGACGGGATTAAAGTTAGATTAGCCACTTTGTGTGCTAACAACCATGAAGAGTTTTCTCATCCATATTCTTTGTGGAAAACTTTGGATTTTACTTATTCAACTCCCTTCAAGCTCAGTGAAGACATTATCCTTACAAAAGTCACCATTTGGGTATATCTCCTTCAGATCTTCAACTAGCTTGCCAAGAATACAATGAATTGTTAAAATAGGGATTGATTGGAGCAACCCAATCCAATTGAGCTTGCCAAACCTTCATGTTAAAAAAAGATATGAAAAAATTAAGAGAAAAAAGAGGTTAGTCATTAACTATAAACCCCTCAATTATTTCCTCAAAGATGATAAGTTTCCTATTCCAAAAACATCTTCCTTACCCTCACTAATAAAAGGATCCAATATTATTTCCAAATTTGACCTTACATAAGGATTTTGGTAATTTGGTATTGACCTAACTAACAAATACAAAACTACCTTTTGTATTCCAAATTCCTAATACCAATGGAAAGTGATGTCTTTTGGGCTAAAGGTAGATGCATCACTATTTCAAAAATCCAGGACAAAATTTTGAGCTCATAGTAGACAAGGCCCTCATATAATTAATGATATCTTATTATTCTTTGTTGGTCTTTTGGCAAGCGCACCAATATTATCAATTGCAGTACAATATTTCAATTAAATAAAAGTCGATCCCTCGAGGAATGATTTTACTGGAAATTCCGCATCATATGCTGATTGTTGAAAGTCCCACATCGCCTACCTCATATCATTTGATATGTATTTAAATACATGTTAGGCTACTCCACATATTTCCAATTGGTTTTATGTTGGAATCTTAACATGGTATCAGAGCCAAAGCCTAACATCTTTTCGGTTATTGTCATGGGCCAAAAGTTTCCCTTTAGTTGGGTCAAAAGTACCCTTTGCCTGGTCCGACAGGCTTCGTTGGAGGGGGCGTGTTGAAAGTCCCACATCGCCTACCTCATATCATTTGGTATGTATTTAAATACATGTTAGACTACTCCACATATTGCCAATTGGTTTTATGTTGGAATCTTAACACTTACTAAGTGTATTAACACAAAATGGGTTTTTCATAAACTTTTGGATTGAAAACAAACAGTAACAAGCTATAGCTTACTTCCTTTTTTCTCCTTTGTATCTTGGCTAGGTCAAATTAATAACATCAATTAACCTATCAATGTTGTTGCCACCTACTCAAATCATTCACATTGATTCCTGAAACATGAAATTCATAAGAAAATCTTGTAAACATAGATTCCTCATACATTCAATAGATTTTCCAGCATTAGGTTTAGGGTGTTAAGCACTTAATAAATCCATTACCATTCCTAGCAATCAACGTATCAAATATTCTTAACCTAATCAAGGGTTTCAAGATATATTTTCCAATATATATGAACATCTAGGATAAAAGCATTAACAGACACAAAGGATAAGAATAACAACATCAAGAACATAGATTAATATCTTAAAATATCACCAAGATACAAAGGAAGTGCACCCAATCCTAAGAGAATGAAGTTAACCACTCATAATGACCATTACAATGATCCAAATGAAGAAAAATTGAAGATTGGATGAAAACTCGATTAGCGGCCGCGCCTTTCTTCTCGAGAACCCCCAACTCCCCTTTCTCAAAACACATCTTATCTTCTTATAGAAAAAATTTCGCGTCATTTTTAACATCCTAAATTTTGCAACCAATTATATAAATAAATTTTGTAAGTTAGAAATATGTAATGAATATTATGTAGAGTTATTATAAAAATAAAACATGATTTTTGTTTATAGTAATTTTATCTTAAGAAAATTGTAAAATAAAATTCAAGGTTAATATTGTGTCAAATAATAATTTATTAATAATTCTTAATAATTAAATTAAATAAATGAATAAATAAATATTTAGGAATTTAATACTATAAGTAAAAAAAATATTAATAATGAACTTATTTCTTTAAATATTATGTAAACTTTCTATGAGAAGAAATTAAAAAAAAAATGATGAAAAGAAAGAAATAGAAGTCGGGAACCATGACTTTGAATTAAGTCGGTGGAACATTTGAACTGGTGAAATAAGGCGGTGGAGAATAGAATTAAAGAAAATTCGAGAAGGAGTATAAGTTAGTAAGATAAGTGTATAAATAAGAGGAAATTTGAAACTTACACCAACACATAATTCCCGTAACTTGAAGAACCAACAGAGAGGCACCAGAATTCTGAGAAGAAGAATTTGAGAGAAAGGAGGAAAGGGGAGCATAAGAAATTAAGAGAGTAATAATATTTTGAAGGAACCATGTATGAGTTAGATGTTTAATTTTATTCATACGAATGTTTGAAATTTTGAAATTGGTGATTACTATTCATCATTTGCAAAGTTTGAAATGTTGATGAAATTAAGGATGAATTATATAGTAAAATTGTTGTTTTTGACTTAAATTGAACATATTTAGGGTTTAATTTGGATTTGGAACTAGTTTGGTTGCTTGAAACTTGAAAATTGAAAATCTAGAGATTTGCCATGGCTTCCTGGACGAGAGATTAAAGAAAGGGATAAGGATGGAAATTTTGAAAAAGATCAAGGGTAAAATAGTCATTTCACATCTTAGGGACATAAATGGAATTTTGAAAAAGATTAAGGGTATAATGGTCATTTCATCATGGCTTCAGGACATGAATGGAATTATAGAAAATGTCCAAGGGTAAATAGTAATTTTAGGGATATGGATGGTATTATAGAAAATATCCAAGGGCAAAATAGTCATTTTAGGGACATGGATGGAATTATAGAAATGTCCAAGGGTAAAATAGTCATTTTAGGGAACATGGATGGAATTATAGAAAATGTCCAAGGGTAAAATAGTCATCTTAGGGACATGGATGGAATTATAGGAAATGTTCAAGGGCAAAATGGTCATTTTACAACCTAGGGACATAAATAAAATTTTAAAAAAGGTTAAGGGTATAATCGAGATAAAGCCAAATAGTATATTACCACCTCTTTGTTTACCAGGAAAACGACTTAGCAAACTTTAGAATTTAAGGATATTGCCTTCATCAAAGTTATAGGTTATTGTCTTGTCTTTCCAACACAATTGGAATCATCTTAAAAGGAGGTCTAGAATTCGAGATATGGACAAAATACTGAACTCTACGAAATAGATTATTAATAGGAATTGTCTTGTTTAAAACAACTATGAATTGTAATTGAAATTTTGAATATATGAATGAGATGTTTCTAAGTACTTAATTGATGATAGGTTGCTTTGTTTCATACAAGACATAAACATAGTGCATGAAATATTTTCTGGGAGTCACAGAAAAGTTTTTACAAAAAAGTATTTGAAAATTTCTATTAAGTTGCTATCAAGGACGATTGGTAGTAATAATGATGTGCAAAACAGAATTTGGGAAATATTTTTGAGAGTCATTTTCTTGAAAATTTACTATAAAGAGCATTTGGTAGCGGAATATGACTACGAAAATGGTCGACCAAATAAGATAGAGAATGTATGAGAATGAATGATTGAGAATCGAACTACTAGTATCTTTGATAGTAAATGGGGAAGTAGAATAGGTAAGACAGAACCTCTGGTCTATGGGGTTGGACCTCTGGTCTAGGGAGTGTTTGGGCATGGACAATCCCATAAGTGGCCAGTCTTTATTTGATTTTGTGTCGTGGTAGCCTGCCGGGTGCACTAACACTCTGACTACTGTCTACTTGTTCGCGTTTAGTGTGGCATTGCCGAATCACCGGACAGGGTGATGTTAAGCTCTGGTTCCACTATACACTCATATGAGTCTCCATGGAGCACTAAGTCAAAAATGATCTTTTTAGAGTCAAATGCATGCTTTTAAAGTTTTATGTTTTGAGTAACATGTGCATATCATAAACATATTGCATGATGAAATTGTAGATTATTCATGATTTGTATGATATTCTCTATTATGTTTCCATGATTGATTTATTTGTTTCTCATAATTAATTTTCGAATTAAATTATATATGGTTGTATATTTATATGTAGTTATGAACTTATTATGAAGGAATGTTTCATTGGTTGATTTTATCGTATGAATGTTTGCTTTGTTTGCTGTGGGTAAAATTAAATGTCTAACCCCATAAATATTTTAAAAATAGATTTTGGAAGGCTATAAATGCAGATGAAGAATTAATGTTAGAATCATGATGCAATACCAGAGTATAGGAAGGGGAGCTGCGTTAAGAATTTATAGTAACAGTTATAGTTATAAGTATAACTTAGTAATCTTTTGTAACTATATACGATGATATGTATCAGTGTATGATATGTTTATGACGATATTATAATAATGATTTTAAAGTTTTTATACATAAATATACGATGGTGAGTTTTAACTATTTAAAGTTAAGAGAGTAGTATATATAATCCATAAGGGGGGTTACATCATTCGCTCAAGCGAAACTTTCACTCAAGTGAGTAATGATGATTTTTGCTCAAACGAGAATTGTTCACTTGAGTGATTGAATTCTTGAGAGCTTTAACGTATTTTTGCTCAAGCGAGCGTCTATCTCGCTCGAGCGAATCTTAGGCTGAAAATTTTCTTCCTTTTTTCCAATTTTTCTTCAATTAACTTGAGAATTATGATCCTTGCTCTTGTACCTAGGTATTCTGCAAATTCATCCTATATTGGGAGAAAATAGATTAGAATCAACATAATTTAAGTGGTTAAATAACAATTAAAAGTATAATTACATCAACTTTTGCCACTTAACATTCTCCCAAGATTTGGACTCACAAAAAATTGCTAGGTCAATTTTTTAAAATATTAAACCAAAATGACAAGTTTAGATTGATTTCTTAGGGATGCACTTTCCTTAAGAAACTTATCAACCTTAACTTCATATTGTTGAAGAACTCTTAAAATTTTATGATCAAAATTTGACCATTAAATAAATGAAATAGTTTTTAGGAATCCTTAATTACATACTCTTCATCCCCATGCAACATGGTATACTAGTGTCTTGTCCAAATTATTGAAAAGGAATCCTCTTCCTTAGGGACCATAACAAACTCATGTTGTTATAGAATTGAAGAAAATAACCCAAGCTCCACCAATTTTAAAAATGTCTAGAAGTAGGAAAAGGATTATCCAAACATGTGCTAGTGTTAGGTGGTCATCCTCATTGAAGAAGTGGAGAAAAAGAAATATTACTAGGGACATGTTGTGGCCAATTCAAGGAAGTTGAGAAATATTATCACACCACTTTCATAGAAGCTCTTTAAGTTAAAAATGACATCAAAAAGTTTAATTTCCATCTTAGGGGTTATCACTTTGAAGTTTAGATGGACAACTCATCCTTTCTAAAAATTCTAGAATTCAAGAAGAAGATGCCATCGGATCCTCAATTCTCAAACTTAAGGATTGATTTTCCATATATGATTTTTCTGTAAAACATATTAAAAGAAACCAAAATTTAGTTTCCAACTTCCTCTCAAGGTCTGAAAAAAAAAATCCAAATCATTTATGCTAGTCATAGTTTCCCTTTGATATTCATGTTAAAATATTTATCATACAAAGCTAAAACGATAATGGTTTATCCTCCTAGAGTAATACCAACATCTCCCACATACATTTTTTAATATGCAAAATCTCACTATTTTTACTTCCTCTATAAAAACCATGAAGTTTAAATATTCTCTCACTACAATCTTTGATTCTGAAATTTCTTTTGGAGGATTTCTCAAATTATTTTTGAGCTTGGATGGGATATTTGTAAACCAACTATTTGGGTTATATGGTGCAATATTGTCTAATACTCTATACCTATTGCCTTTAAAAAAGATGACATAATAAATTCTCACATATCCATACAAAGAGAAGTTTTACTTTTGAACTTTATTAGAATGATTTTCCTCGAATCATGGTGGAGACAATAGTTAAAAAGGATCTTAGACTTTGAAGAACTAAGAAGAATATCTGATGAATCACTTGATTCTTTGACCTTATCTTCACCATCCATCTTCTATTCTTCTAAAATCCTATTGGACATTTGTGGTAAAAAAATGAAGTATATATCTGGAGAATGCTTGAGACCTATCTAATGGATGAAAGCTACAAACTTTAACTTGCTTTTCATCAATGTGAAGTCAATAATTACCATTATAAGCCACCTAATCCAAATCTTGCCAACTCTTCTCCATCTCTCAACTCTTATCTTTTAAATAGAATAATTTCATTAAATAATAATCCTTAACAGATAACATTTTTCAAATTAACAACAAAATTTTATGTTCTTGAAGAAGAATTTCAAAAGGTTGAAAACCTCACAAACAAATACAATAAAAAATTAATGAAAGAAATGATGATGTACAAGAAGATGTATCCTTACTAACATCCAAAAGTCTAATAAGTAGTGAAACTCAACATATGAATTGCTCCACCTCCACAAGATTAGATTAAAAGTAAAGGTTTTGGTTAATGATTGTCAATTAGATAACTTATCAAAACAAATTTTCTTATCTTTACATGTATACATACTATATACAAATGTGTCAATGAAGATAAAATTGAAGTAACTTTACTTTATAAATAAAGTTGTTGACTATAATAGGTATAAGTCTAGAAAATTATTCTTCAAATTTTTTGACCATATAAATGTAGATCTATTTCATATCTTTTCCGATTCAATTTTATATAATATTTTTGAGTCTAAATTTCATTATACTTGAGCCAAATTATTAATTTGCCTCGAATGAATATTTTTATAAATACGATAACTTTTAAAATGCTAAAATAAATTAAATACAAAATTCTCTTTCTTAAAATATATATTTTTCTTAAATTTCCTTTTTTTTAATCTTTAAATATATAATTTATACTATCTATCTATCATATATATATATATATATATATATATATATATATATATATATATATATATATATTCTATACTCATTTCTTTTGAAGGATTTTATATATTAAAATACTTTCAATCCTTACTAATACTCTCTTTAACATTGATCTAAAATAGATATTATTAACATGAAGACTAAAATTTATCCTAAAAATATCGTATTATTTGCGTAAGAGAGGATTATGTCCGAAAACATGTTTGGAAAACTTGAAGAAATGATATATGATGAATGTTGAACCGAATTCACTGCTGTAGCAAATTGAAATAATAATAAATATTATAAAAAAATAAATTATTGTGATACAAATATTTTTTTACTAAACCTGTGTAAAAAAACCTAACTAAAGGTGCGGATGTCAGAGATATAGGTTTTAAAAAAAACTTTAATAATTATGAACTGCATCTGTTAGCAAAAGGCCCAAGATGCAACTCATTTAAAATAAGATAGTTTCTCTTAGTTAAATTTGTTATAGTTTGAGAGATATTTTAAAAAGTAATGGTGTAAAACTGTGTGATGCATTGATTGCTTTAGGCTGTTTATATAGCCAATACAATTGTTAATAAAAAAAGCGTACCAGCATACCCACTAATAGACTAATAAAATGCCTAAATAATAGGAGCCCATGAAGCCTAAATAATAGGAGCCTATGAACCAGGATTTATTCAAAACAAAATTATTAAGAAACCACTTCATTCCTCTCTTAAACTAACTAAAGTATGCAGTTAGTTTATTTCAGTTAGATCAATCATTCCCATCTTCTTCCTGAGTTTCGAGAAAGTTTCAAATTTTAAAGCTTTATTCATTAGATGTGCAACTTGCTCCTCAGTTGCACAATACTCCAACTTAATATCTCTATCTTTTACTTGAAAAGTGAAATCGTACTCCGATATGTTTATTTATGTCAAAGTTTAATAGTCAAACTATTATCACAGTGTTGTCTTGAAGGAGAGTTAAACAATTCATAATTCTTCTCAACCATATTGCTTGACAGGCACAAGTAGCAACTACAAATTCAGTTTCTGTACTTGAGAAAATAACAATTGATTATTTCTTAGACATTCATGATACTGTTCTTGAACTAAATAAGAACACATAGCCAGATGTGTTCTTAGAGTCATCCTCATTTCCTGCATAACAATTAGTAAAAGCAAGCAGATTTTCTTCTCCTCCTTTTCTATAAAAAATTCCATAACTTGTAGTTCCCTTGAGATATCGTAAAATTCGTTTGACCACTTGTAAATGTAACTCAGTTAGTTTGGACATGTATCTGCTAATTAAACTCACACTGAACATAATATCTGGTCGATTAGCTATCAGGTACATCAAACTTCCCACAATCTATTTGAAATAATCGTCATTCACCATTACTCTGTCAATATCTTTGTTAACCTTGTCATTCACCATTGCTCTCAGACATTTCAAACCTTTTTAAAATATCATCAGCATATTTTTGTTGACACAAAAATATTCCCTCTGGTTTTTGTAAGACTTCTATGCCAAGAAAGAATCGCATTTTCCCTAAATCAGTCATGTCAAAGGCCTTTATCATGCACTTCTTGAAACTTGTCATCATGCCCATATCATTGCTTGTATAAATCAAATCATCAACATAGATACTTACAATTAATATGTTCTATTTTGCACCTTTTTTGATGAATAATGTTTATTCACTTAGGACATTTTTGAAAGTCATTCTTCATGAAGTGTGCTTCGATACGACTAAACCAAGCTCTAGGGGCTTGTTTTAGACCATACATAGCTTTATGTAGCTTGTAAACCTTGTATTCCTCCCCCCCCTCCTTTTTTTTATAGCCCTTCGGTTGTTCCACATATACATCTTCATTTAATTCTCCATGTAGGAAAACAGATTTAACATCTAGTTGATAGATGTCCCATCCCCTGCATGCTACAAGAGCTACAAGTAGACGCACTGTGTCCATGCGTGCGACATGAGCAAATACTTCAGAGAAATCAATTCCATATTTTTGTGAGTAACCTTTAGCTACTAACCTTGCTTTATACTTATCAACTTCTCCCCGCTCATTCAATTTTGGCTTGTAAATCCACTTTACTCCAATTGTCTTTGCTCCAACCGGTAGATTCATTAGCATCCAGGTTTGATTATTCTCAATTGATTGGATTTCACTATCCATAGCTTTCCTCCATTTGGCATGTTGGACAACTTCTTCAAATAGAGCCAGATCATCATTGGTGACATTTTGAACCACGTAGGTGTTAAGTGGAAAAAGTTGTGTTAGAAAAAGAGGCTGAGATCAAGAGGGGGGGGGGGTGAATTGAGAAGGAATTTTACTAAGACAAGATATGAGGGCGAGAGAAGAGAGAAGAAGAGGAGAAACTGAAAATGCAGAACTTGATTTGTCATTGATGAATAAAAGTTCGGATTCCAAATTTTTGAAGTCTGAGTGACAAACCTGCAATGTTTAAGCTTTAATTGGCTGTGTTCCCTTGATTGAGTGCAGAATCATATGCTTTGGGCAGTGGGTACATTAACTAAAGTGTTCTTAGATAGACATTGACTTGGTCAAATAATACAGTAAATTCTTTTCACAGATTTTGATTATCAATGAATCTTGAAAATCAGATCTTGATTTGCTGGAAATTCTTCAATTAACCATATTTAATATAGTTTTTAAAAACGAATTAATCGATTAAATTTGAACTGTAAAATGATTTTAACTGATGTAAATAATTTTTAATCGATTAAAATAGAGATATGAAATATTAGTTGTAAACCTGAGAGGTTTTAATCATTAATTTGTTGAATAATCGATTAAAACTGTACGGACAACTTTTCAAAATTTCTGTATAAGTGAATTTAATCGATTAAAATAGTTTTCTATCAATTAAAATGATCAGTTCATGAAACCAGAATATATAATTGCTGATCAGGTACCAAAGAATCTCCAGATTTTTGTTCCTGCAAGACAGATTTAGCATAATCTGGTACCTTTTTTATAATTATCGAGTCCAATCAAGTTATTTGAAATGAATTCTTGGGAACCCACTTCATTCTTCCTTTTGGTACACTATATTTCTTAATTTTGCAGAATTTAACTGAGTGACCTCTTTTCATGCAATAGAAACATTTGATAAAAGATGATGAGTATGATTTTCTATATGCAGTTTTTCTGGTTTTTAATCTTGATTTAAAACCAATACCAGTTTTATCAAGAACAAGTTTTAGTGAACCAAGAAGAACATCAAGATTAGCTTTTCCTTGTGTAAACTTTGAAATAGTTTGTAAAAGATATTCAATTTTTTTTTTTTTGTAAATCTAGACATTTTTCACAAGGTTTGATATGTTACACATACAATCAAAATTATTATGAATTAATTTTAGATAACCAAGATCAGTTTCATCTTCAAGAATTTTCTTTTCAAGGGAATCAACTCTATTTTTTAGCCAGTTGTTCGTGCCTTTTAGCCTATCATTTTCTCTTTTAAGTTTCTTGGTTTCTTCATGCATTTCATTAAATGCTTCTTGCAGTGAGTTATATTTCATGATATTAGAAGAAGAATTAGAACTTACACTGCTGGTTTGATAATTCTGGTTAGCCATTAGACACAAGTTAACTTCTTCATCATCAGAATTTTCTGTTGATGAGGTATCATTGTTATTCCATGCTATGTATGCTCTTATTTTGATCTTTCTTCTTTCTTGTCATTGTGCTTGTTCTTTTCTGGACACTCCATCCTTACATGACCCTGCTTACCACAACCATACACTTATAGTTAAAAGAATCAGATTTATTTTCATACCTTTTGTGCCTTTTTTTTATCTTGGATCTTTCTCTTGAGAAACTTGTTGAACTTTTTGACCAGTAATCCAAGATTCTTACTTTCTTCTTCTGATTCTTGATCTTTCTCTTCAGCTTTGAGTGCTATGCTCCTACCTTTCTTTTCAGATATTTCTTGCTCATTGAGTCTATTAATTTCCATCTCATGCTCTCTGAGTTTGCCAAATAAAGAGGCTATTGTCATGATGGACAAGTCTTTTGACTCTGATATTGTTGTGACCTTAGGTTGCCAAGACCTGTCAAGACATTTCAAAACTTTTATATTTAATTCCTCTTTATCAAAAGTCTTAACTAAGCCCATTAGATGATTGATGATGTGAGTAAAATGTTTCAGTACATCTGCAATGCTTTCTCCAGTTTGCATTTTAAACAACTCATATTCTCTTATGAGAGTATGCTTTCTAGCTCTCTTCACATCAGTCGTTCCCTCATGAGTAACCTCAAGGACTTCCCACATTTCCTTGGTAGATTTGCATTGAGAAACCCTGAAAAATTCACCCATATTTAGTGCATAAGTAATTATATTCTTAGCAGTACAATCACTTTGAACTTTTCTTTTCTCTACATCATTTAAGCTAGACCATTATTTTTCTGTAATTAATGAACCATTAACAATTACATCCCAAACATTTCTATCAATAGATTCAATAAATATCTTCATCCTAATCTTCCAAAATGGATAATCTGTACCATAAAATAGTGGAGGTCTATTAATTGAAGCACCCTTAGAAAAAGGTAATTTGTTTTCAGCCATGAAAGAGATTTTGGACCGAAAGTCTTGATTACTTTTTGAGACCATGCTCTTGATACCAATTGTTAGAAAAAGAGGCTGAGATCAAGAGGGGGGGGGGGTGAATTGATCTTTAAAAGATTTTCACAATTTACAAATTATCTATTTCAAAGATTGAGATTTTTAACCAAATCTTGACCCAAGAAAATCAAGCTATTCAAAGTAAGACAACAACAGAATTAAAGAGAGTAAGGTTTAGAGAAAGACAACGAAGATTTATACAGGTTCACCCAATCCTAGGGTTTCGTCCAGTTCTAAGCCAAATTCCAGTTGAGTTCCACTAAATTGAATATTTTACAGATTACAGATTCCAATGACACACCCAATCTACCACAAGACCCAAATTCCAGATTTTTCACCTAAACCTTCACTAAGAACCAAATTCTAGTTCTTGAACCAACCTGCAGCCAAATTCCAGCTACACAACCAGTGCCCAAAAATTCCAGACACTCACAATACATTAAATAAATTGAAATAACAAAGAGAAGAAGCTAGAACAATCAAATCCAGATTATGCAGTTCTTGTAGAATGAGTTTCTTCACCAAAAGAATGAAAAAAATGTCTCAAGAAAGAACTTTGAAAAATGCCACGAAACTTGTGCGATTCTTTCTTGAAAGTAGCTCTTATGATTGTTTGCTTGATTGTTCAAAAGTATGTTTTAAAACATTGAATCAAATCTGTTTATATAGAAAAAAATTTCAACTTCTGGTTTAATTAATCTGTTAAATCGTTCTTTTAATCTGTTAAAAGTCTTTGATTAATTGGTTAAAACTTCTTTTAATCTGTTAAAATGTTCTTGTTCATTTTCTAGATTTATTTTAACTGATAACAACGTGTTTTAATCGATTAAAACAGTTAGCAAAAAGTTCCTTAATTTGTCTTAATCGATTAATTGATTTTACATCGATTAAAAGTTATTCTTATCGATTATATTTGAGATTACATCAATTAAAAATTATTCTGATCGATTATTTTTGAGATTACATCGATTAAAAAACACTTCAAGTGGTTTTAATCGATTATTTCGAAGTTATATCGATTAAAATACTGTCAGAATACTTTTCAAAACATCTTAAGTGATTTTAATCGATTATTTCGAATCTATATCAGTTAAAATACTGGCAGAAGGTTTTCAAATACACCTTTAATGAAAATAATTGATTATTTCGAAAGTGTATCGATTAAAATAGCTTCAACAAATGCTTTAAATTGTTTTAATCGATTATTTCGAAAACATATCAGTTAAAACTTTTTCATACGAACAAATTAGTCGATGAATACAGTTTTTAACAGATTAAAATATTTTTAGAGGCATTTTCGATTTCTTTTAAATGATTAATCCTCATGTAGCAGAGATATATGAATGATTATATCTATGTATAGATGCAGACTCACTAATCACTCTACCCTTCAACCCAAGCAGCCTTTGACTTCATCAAATCCACAAGATCTTTGTTTTATCAAATGATTCAATAAGATCTTCATCACTTTCAATAAGATCTTCATCACTTTCAAGAACACTTGGAGACTATGCTATGCAACAAGGTCAAGGTCCAAGACACTTTTCTAGCATTGCAATACCATCCAACCAATCTTTGGAGATGAAGCCAGCATTCTTAAGCTTGATTAGTGCTCATCAATTCATCAGAATGGATCATGAAGATTCCTATGTTCATTTGTCCACTTTTTATGAGTTGATTGACATCATGAGATTTAAAGAAGAAGATATTGAATCTGCGTACTTGAGATTGTTTCCTTTTTCATTGGCTAACAGGGCAAAGAAGTGGTTGAAAGCACATTCTAATAAGAGTTTGACTAGTTGGGGTATTACAGAAGAGAAGTTTCTGAATAGATTTTTTCCACCATCCCGTTAGATCAAGACAAAATCCGACATTTCTACCTTTAGACAAGGAGTAGATGAACCTTTTTGTGAAGCATAGGAGAGATTTTAATCACTGTTAAGGAGATGCCCAAATCATAGATTTGATGATATTGCCTAGTTGAATATTTTCTACATTGGCCTGAGACCTGATACAAAGATGTTGTTAGATGCTGCAACAAGAGGAACCATGATGTCTGTGGATGTTGAACATGCCATAAGAATTATTGATGCACTAGCTCTACAAACCAACAGACTCAACATGATAAACATCTAGTTCATAGGAAAGGAGTGTTTGATCTTAACACCATAGATGTTATCCTAGCTCAGAATAAAATTCTGACTCAACAGATTGAAGCGTTGACCAAGCAAATGGAAAAACTGCCTCAATAATTACATGTTGTCCAATCCACTTCCAACCAACAAATGAATTGTGACTTTTGTGGAAGTGATCATCCAAATGGACATTGCTCTTACCAAGGAAATATACAACAAGAAGAAGCTCATTATATGGATGCTCAAAGTGGTAGTGGTCAAGGAAGACAAGCAAGTTTCCCTAATTCCAACAACTATCAGAAAAAATTTTCACAAGGATGGAGAGGAAATCAAAATCATAATTTTGGGTGGAAACAAGGTGTTGGTCCATCTAATAGACAACCTCCAAATCAACAATAGTTATATCAGCAACCTCCATTTCAACAACAACAACAACAATATTATCCTCCAGTACATGAGAGAACAACCAAATTGGAAGACACTTTGGAGAAATTCATGCAAGCTTCTTTGTCTAATCAGAAAAATACAGAGGCTTCGATCAGAAATTTAGAGACCCAGGTGGGTCAATTAGCAGTTATCTGAGCAGCAAGGAGGACATTTGTATAGCCAACACAAAAACCAACCCTAAGGAGCATTGCAAGTTAATAATTACAAGGAGTGATAAAGTTGTAGGTAAGGGAATTGGTGACAATTTAGCTGTTGAAGAAGAGGTTCTGGTAAAAGAAGATGAAGGGCAAAAGATGAGAGTAATAAAGAAAGACATCTCCCTAATGAGAATAATGAAGAGGGAGAAGAAAGACAAAAGATAACAAGAGGAGAGAGTAACAAGAATGAATCTACCCAAGAAAAAGGAGGGAGTCAAAAGCTATTTGTGAAGAAGTTACCATATCCCAAGGCTCCTTCAAAAATAGACAAAGAAAGACAATTCACCAAATTTATGGACATTTTCAAAAGGTTGCAGATTAATATACCTTTTGTGGAATCTATGAAGTAAATGCCAACATATACCAATTTCATGAAAGAACTCCTCATTAAAAAGAGAAGATTTGCAGAAGAAGAGACAATCGAACTGGAAGCAGGGTGTATGCAATTTTTCAAAAATCCTTGCCAATAAAATCCAAAGATCCTGGCAGTTTTACTATCCCTGTTACCATTGGATCATTACTGGTCGGAAAGACATTACTTGATTTAGGGGTCAGTATAAACCTCGTGCTATTATCTATGCTCAAAAGAATAGGAGAGTTGGATGTTAGACCTATTAGAATGACTCTATAACTAGTTGACAGATCAATAAAGATTCCTTATGGAGTTGCAGAAGATGTTTTAGTTAGAGTGGACAAATTCATATTTCCTGTTGATTTTGTGATTATGGACATGGAGGAAGATGTGGAAGTTTCATTGATCTTGCGAAGGCCATTTATGAAGACTGCTAAAGTGATTATAGATGTTAACAATGGCAAGTTGAAAGTTAGAGTGGAAGATGATGAGGTTAATTTTAATTTGTTTGAAGCAGTACAACACCCAAAAGACAAGCAAGATTGTTTCGGAATAGACACTTTGAAGGAGTTACTCATCTCAACTGAAAAGCAAGTATTCAAGTCAGATCCTTTAGAGAAGGCATTGATGGAAGGATGCTACACTTTGGACATGGAAGAAGATTCAAAAGTGAAGGAATTCTTAAGGGAGTTGGATAAAGCAAAAGAGATGCCATCCCACAGTGCTTAGATTGAATATTTGGGAAAAGAAGAAAAAATTGAAGAAAAACAAAGTTGAGTTGAAATTGTTACCCCCACACTTGAAGTATGTATTTCTTGATGAAGGGAGATATAAACCAGTGATAATTAGCAGTTCACTATCTCCAACTGAGGAAAAGAAATTAATAGCAATTCTACAGAATAATATGGGAGCCATAGGGTGGAAATTAGCAGATTTGAAAGGTATAAGCCCATCCTGTTGTATGCATAGGATCTACATGGAATAAGATTACAAGCCTGTTGCACAACCCAAAAGACGTCTCATTCCTACTATGAAGGAGGTTGTTAAAAAAGAGGTGCTTAAACTTCTTGAAGCAGATATGATTTATCCTATTTTTGACAGCAGTTGGGTGAGTCCTGTGCAGGTTGTTCCTAAGAAAGGAGGTATGACTGTAATTTATAATGATAAAAATGAATTAATTCCTACTAGGACTGTCACATGCTGGAGAATGTGTATAGATTATAGGAAATTGAATCAAGGATATAGAAAATATCATTTTCCTTTACCTTTCATGGAACAAATGTTAGAAAGGTTAGCAGGACAAGTTTTTTATTGTTTTCTAGACAGGTACTCAGGGTATAATCAAATAGCAGTAGATCCAGAAGATCAAGAAAACACAGCTTTTACTTGTCCTTTTGGTGTTTTTTCTTACAGGAAAATGTCATTTGGATTGTGCAACACACCAACAACTTTTCAACGATGCATGTTAGCTGTAGACCCCAAATCTTGTCCGGCCTCATAATAAAGACCAGAAGACCTCCTTTTTGAAGATGGATGAAGCCTAAGAAGCCATTAAGAGAGACTATTAGGCCCCATATTAGAATTTTTGCCTTTTAGGGATGAACTATTTCTGCATGAAAATAAGGATTTTCGCCTTTTAGGGTCGAGACCGCCGTCTCGGATTCGGGACTGCCGTCTCGCCTTGCGAAAGTGGCGAGACGGCCGTCTCGACCTTGTCAGACGAGACAACCGTCTCGACCTGACAGACGCGAATCCCTATAAATAGTCGCGCCATTCCCCTCATTTCATACAGTTCTTCCATTCTCTCTAGTCACTTCCTTAAATTCTCTTTCTAGAATCCCTCCGAAACATTTCCAGAGTTTCTGAGAGCTTTTTAGAGTTTTTTATAGCGTTTTCGAGAGATTCCGGCGCTGTAAAGAGTGAAGGGCTGCCAAAAAGCACCCAAATTATAAAGAAACTAATAGAAAGCTTGCCTCGGAGGTTTCTACACTCTCCCTCTCTCCTTTATCGCTTTATTTTTAATTACGCAATAGACATTAGGGCCATGTAGTCATAATTTTAAATTCCGCAAATAAAGGGTAAAATCGTATTTTCATCGGTTTATTTATTCAAAGTAGCTAGCCCATCATAGGGAACCCGAAAGGGGCGTCGTAAGGGAACTAACACTTCCCTTACACGTAACTAACTCCCTTACCCAACTCTGGTTCTAATGACCAAAGTTGGTTTTTCGAAAACCAATGCCTTTTTACTCCTTTTCCGATGTTTCCGGTAAAAACATCGGTGGCGACTCCAAAAAGAACCTTTCAAAATTAGTTCTTGGTTTAGCCCGGTTATCGGACAACCCAAGAGTGCATTTTCGAAAACCTTGCCCCTAGGTTCAGCCTGGTTATCGGACAACCTAAAGGCGTTGTAACCACACCAATAAAAACGCGAAAATTGGAAAAGTCGGAACCATCGCGTCGCACTGACCGCCTCTTTTTGACGGCGGCGACATTAACAATCTTCTCAGATTTGGTGGAAGAATGTATAAAAGTTTTCATGGATGATTTCTTAGTCTTTGGTGCATCATTTGATCATTGTTTGGAAAACTTGAATACCATACTGAAGCGGTATGTTGATACTAATTTGGTTCTAAATTGGGAGAAGTGTCATTTTATGGTAATTGAAGGTATGGTACTGGGTCATAAAATCTTAGCCAGATGTATTGAAGTTAATAAAGCAAAAGTGGAAGTCATTGAAAAACTACCACCACCAACAAATGGGAAGGGCATTAAAAGTTTTCTAGGACATGCTGGATTCTATAACAGATTTATGAAAGCCTTTTCAAAGATTGCCAAGCCACTCAACAATTTGCTCAATAAAGATATCTCTTTTAATTTTAATACTGAATGTTTGAATGCTTTTGCACACAAGAAAAAAAATTTGACTTCAACTCCTATAATAATTGCTCATGATTGGAATTTAGATTTTGAATTAATGTGTGATGCAAGTGATTATGCCATAGGAGCATTCTTAGGTCAGAGAAAGTCTAAAGTTTTTCATGCTATACATTATGCTAGTAAGGTTCTCAATGAAGCACAAATTAATTACGCAACAACTGAAAAAGAACTATTAGCTATAGTATATGCACTAGAAAAAATTAGGGCTTATTTGATTGGTTCTGTTGTAATTGTATATACTGATCATGCAACAATTAAATATTTGTTAACCAAATCTGATTCTAAACCCAGATTAATAAGATAGATTCTATTGTTGTAGGAATTCAATTTGGTAATCAAGGACAAAAAGGACAGTGAAAACCTTGTAGCTGGTCATTTATCTAGATTAGTGAATACTGAAGTGACTAACAACCAGTTAGAAGTGCAAGAGGAGTTTCCTGATGAAAAATTGATGATGGTGCAAGAGAGGGCATTGTTTGCTAACATGGAAAATTTCAAAGTTGCATGGGTTATTCTAGAGGATTTTACTTGGCATCAAAGAAATAAGTTTTTTAAAGATGCGCATTATTTTGTATGGGATGATCCCTATCTTTTCAAAATAGGGAGTGATAACTTGTTGAGAATGTGTGTAACAAATGAGGAAGCTAAAAGTATTCTTTGGCATTGTCATAGTTCTCCTTATGGTGGGCACTTTAATGGAGTGAGGACTGCTGTAAAGGTCCTCCAATCTGGTGTTTTCTAGCCTACCTTGTTCAAGGATGCCCACAACTATGTTCAACAATGTAATAATTGTCAGAGAATATGGGGAATCTCAAGAAGACATGAAATGCCTCTGAATATCATGTTGGAAGTATAAGTATTTGACTGTTGGGGAATTGATTTTGTAGGCCCTTTCCCATCCTCATTCTTTAATGAGTACATCTTGGTAGTAGTTGACTATGTGTCTAAGTGGGTGGAAGTAGTAGCAACCGCAAAAGTAGATGCAAAAACAGTGATAAAGTTTTTAAAGAAAAATATCTTTTGTAGATTTGGCACACCTAGAGTTTTGATCAATGATGGATGATCACATTTCTGCAATAATCAACTTTAAAAATGTTTGGAGCATTATGGGGTTAGGCATAAATTTGCATCACCTTATCATCCCCAAGCTAATGGACAAGTAGAAATGTCAAATAGAGAAATCAAAACTTAGAGAAAATTGTTTCATCTTCAAGGAAAGATTGGTCAATGAAGCTGGTTGATGCGCTATGGGCTTATAGAACTGCATACAAATCTCCCAATGGTCTTTCTCCCTTTCAACTTGTTTATGGCAAATCATGTCATCTCCCGATGGAAATGGAGAACAAAGCATATTGGGCTTTAAAATTCTTCAATTTTGATCTTAAAGCCTTAATAGAGAAAAGAAGAACCCAAATGCATGAATTAGAAGAAATGAGACTGACTGCATATGAATCCTCTAAGTTGTACAAGGAGAAAGTCAAGGCATACCATGATAAGAAAATCTTGAAATGAGAGTTTCATCCAGATCAATCTGTGTTGTTGTTTAACTCAAGGTTAAGGATTTTCCCTAGGAAATTAAAATCTAAATGGTCAGGGTCATTCTTGATAAGAAGTGTTAAGCCTTATGGTGCTGTGGAATTGGAAGATCCAGCAACAAGAAGAACATGGACAGTCAGTGGGCAAAGAATCAAATCTTATCTGGGAGGTGAAGTTGAAAGACTCACCTTGATCACTTATCTAATTGAGCCATGAAGTAGACAGGCGTCGAGCTAAAGACGTTAAATAAGCACTCTTGGGAGGCAACCCAGTGTTTTGAATTTGTTTTCTTTTTGCATTTTAAGTTTTTGGTAGTTAATTGTGAATTGAAGCAATTTTGAATTGGGTTTGTGTGAACAATATTTGGTTTGATTGTTAAATTTTTTATTGAGTCAGCATAGAAGGGGAGAGGAAATAATTTTTGAAGTTTGGTTAGTGTAAGTTTTGCATTTGAGTATCATGTTTAAGAGTCAAATTTTACTGAAAACCATCAAAATTTTTACATAATTCACTTAAGTGCCAAAAGTTTTGCTTGAGCAAAAATCAATGTAACCTCTCGGGTTTTTGTTCGCTCGAGTGCCAAAAGTTTCGCTTGATCGAAAATCAGTGTAACCTCTCATGTCTTTGGTCTGTCAAGCGAATAAACTTTCACTTGAGCGAATGTCCATTATTCGCTCAAATGTGAGACGCGAGCATTTTCGCTCAAGCGAGGCTGTGTCACTTGAGCGAAAATACCCAGAATTAGAATATAACCCCAAAACCCATCTTCGTGCCTCAACTTCTCTCCACCCATTTCTTCTCTAATTCAAGCCTAAATCCTTCAAATTTTGGTCCCCTATTCACAATTCCAAGTATTCTAGGGCACTTTGGCCACATTTCATTAATTGAAAATCCAAAAATTTGCATCTCTTCTATTTGAATTTCCCCTACATATCATTTGCGTGTGATTCTCCAATTAAGGTAACATTTCAAACTCTTCTTGGTGTTTGTGGATTTGTGTTTGTGGCTAGATTTGAATCTTGGAATGCATATATATGGGTTAGAATTTCTGCTGCACACCAACTATTTGATAAAATGTCTCAAAGTGATTAACTTAGTTTTTATGTGATATAAAGTTTGTATTTGATCATGGTTTTCTTAAATGTTTAATTGGGAAAGTGGACATGCTAAAAATTTAAGTCATAGGGGTTCTAAAATTAGGTGCACACCAACTTTTTAATGAAATGTCTAAGTATGAATCATAGTTTGTTCTATTGGAAATGAACCTCTAAAATAAACTATAGTGCATGATAATGACTCAAAGTCTCATTTTAGTAATAATAGGATCAATATATTCAATTAACTGTTAATTATCCTTGGTTATCATGATGGTTGCAGATGGGTTCAAGAAGAGATACACATGGTGCCTCATCTTCCAGGGCTGCTGAAAAGAGGCCCAGAATTGAACTTGAAGAACCCTTTGTAGACAAAAGTAGGTTTAGGGATGCTGAGAGGCAGGCTAGATTTGAAGCAATTAGCCAATGGAGCTTTATTATTGAAAGGCGAGTGAAGCTCAATGATGGAGAGTTCCCAGAATTTAACGAGGAAATCACTCGCAGGAACTGGAGGCAGCTGTCACTACTAATGCCAAAATTTGACCCAGATGTGGTCAAAGAATTCTATGCTAATGCATGGTCAGTGGCAGAAGAGCCATACCGATCCCGTTCTAAGGTGAGGGGTTGCTAGGTTTCCTATAACCATGATGCGATCAACAACTTGCTAGGCAACCCCCTGCACTTAAATGAAGGTGAAATATGTACCTATCAGGTCATCATGAATAGTAGGCATCTAACCGCATCTAGGCTTGGCGATGATGACACTACAAGAGCTTTATGTATAGTAGGCAGAACCTTTGAAGCTAACCATGCTGGGAAGGCATTAAGGATATTGAGGGGCAACATGACAACCCTAACCTAGATCTGGACATCATTCCAGCTGGCAAACATTGTGCCAATCAAGCACAGCTCAGACTTGAACATGTCGCGCTGTCACATTATAAAGAGCATTCTAGAGGACATCCAAATTGACATTGCTACAATTATTTCAGAAGAGATTTATCAGTTTGTAGTGTTGGAAAGTGGTTGTTGTGTAGAGCAAGCTAAGGCTCTAGGGTTCTCTGCACTCATCACAACTTTGTGTGCAACTCAAGGTATGGAGGTCAACCCTACAATGAAAACCAGGCCACCAATCAACAGAAGATTCATCGAGAACAACTGCTTAAATCCTACGGAAGAAGCAACACCGACACTACAATAGCCACCCCGCCAACCACGTCGAGTTAGGCAGGCAACCCCACCACCTCCACAACAAGATGACATCTAGCAAAGGATGATCCATTACATGGAGCACTGATCGATGTCGTACTCGATCAAATAATTAAAACAGATAAATGTAGTACTAGGAAGCTTTCTTAGGTCGTATCCCAATGAACTACAAATCAAACCAATGTTCTTACATGAGTATGCAGATTAAACAGCAAAAAAGGGGGTTTTGCATAATAATAATAAACAATAAATTAAAGAAAATTGAATTTGAATAAAACAATGAGAAAACAATTGATTTCCTGATTCAAATATAGTGTCACTTATCCTAGGTTATGAAATTAATTTGAAATTAACCAACTAAGCGAAGATAAATTCCAAATTATATTCTAATCCAAAATTAATCAACTAAGCAAAGATTAATCCCAAATTAGCTTTAACCCTTATTCCAATATGAAATTAACCAACTAAGCAAAGATTAATCCCAAATTTTCCTTAACCTTTATTCCAACATGAAATTAACCAACTAAGCGAAGATTAACCCCCAATTATCCTTATAGAATTAAGCATTGCATAGATCACATAATATCATCTCTAACACAGAATTAAGCAAACTGTGATATTAGTTTCAGTTTATTAAGTATAAACAAATTATAATTCAACACTGAGATTAAAAGATGAAGAGTTAAGAGAAAAAACAAAATAAAATTGATGAACAAAACCTCAAAGATCTACTTGCATTCTCCTTAGAAAATCAATAGAAAGATTTAGCTATCCATGGAAAATCGAAAAAAGCAGAAGAAGAGACATAATTAAAATTGAAACAAGAATTTAAAATAATTACAAAAGAGTAAACAAACTTGAATACAAATTGCAAAAGATGAAAGAGAGCTGCGTGGCTGCTGCATGGTGTCCTTCCCTCTCAACCTTACATCTTGCTTATATAAATAACCCTAACCCTAATCTTAATCTAGGTTTGGGCCCAACTGGTCCACAAAACACATCATAAGTTGGCTTTAGTGCAACTCTGTGAAATTCAAACAGGTTTAGTATTTTCAATACTTATCCAAATTAAGCGATTCTAGTCTCCTTTAAAAGCCTTTTGAGTTATCTTTAAAACGCCACCGTTTCATCTAATTTCAGAGGTCTAATGAATTTAGGAGACTTAAATTACTGAAGTATGTCAACTGGGCCGACCTGGTACGCTTGACCCATTTTGAATAATTTATGTAAAATCTAATTTAGCTCTGAATTGAATGATTCTAGATCCTTGTGAAAGTTGAATGTGTCTAGTTTATAATTATTTTAGAATCATGATTTTTTGAGCTTTGTAGAAAAAATGATAAATAAAATAGTGAACCAATGTTAGTACTCGTATAGAATAAAATATGACAATTGACCCAATTTTTCAAGCCAAAAATTGCTTTAAACTGTAATATGGCATCTGATCCAATCTTCTAGGTCCAAAATTGCTGTAAACTATCCCGAAAATAATAATGAGCAAAAATTAGATTAAATAGATTCAAATTAATTAAAATCTGAATTATTGGCCCGATGAAGCCTAATTAATAAAAATTCACTAATAATAGGAAATTAAGTCCAAAACACTAATTAAAATAAGTTTAGAAAGGAAAGAAAATATGATAATATAATGACTCACCAAAGAACCCCACACTTAGCCTTTTGCACTCCTGGGAAAATTCAAGAAGCAAAGCAAGGAAATAAATTCAAAAACATTAATGAAAATCATGCAAAGGACAAAAACAAAAACAAAGACAAACATAAACATAAACAGATATGCATACTCCTCAATGAAACCTGGGAAATGAAAGGAATAGACAACCTCCAATATTCAAAGAGTCAAAGAAACTAGACATCTATGGATATCGTCCAAACAATTCAAAACATGTCAAGAAAATCAATCTGCTCAAGAGGTGAATGAAAATCAATAGAACCTCACAAGATATGCACTGAATCACTCAAGTGTTTAGGCTACTATTTACTCTCAAAACACTCTTGAAAAACAAGCAACACATAGACTTGGCAAGCCTCTAAAATCAACAACCAAAAACACATGCACAAAAGGATCAAAAGGTCTTTCCAAGGTTGTCATGGGGCCAAGGACAAGGTGGAGGAAATCATATGGGACATAGCTAAGAACCTTAGGAATTAGAGGAGCAATGGGGAATAAGTAAAAAAATAAACATCAGAGCATGCTCAAAGACCTCTAATACCAATCCTTTCAAGTTCCCTTTCCTCAACAACACTTTTCTTTCTTTTGAACTTCTTTTTGATTTTCACGTTTTTTTTTTTGAAAATTAAATTGCATAAACTGTACATTAAGGAACCAACTAGCCAGTATATCATCCAATGAAAACACACTCATACACTTATTCAGTTATTCCCAAAACGATTCCAAAGCTCCAAAAATCCCTAATGTTAAGGTAATCATGGGTTTTTCACTTGAGGCTTGTGATGAGCTTTAGAAGAAGTAAAGGGAAACATAGGCTCAAAGGGGCTATCAAGGGAATTGATTCAGGGTAGGCTTATTTGGCTACAGGTTAATCACAACACAAATTGCCTTAATCAACTCCAAACATGCATGTGAATTGAGAAACATAAAAAAGAGTCAAGCCAAGGCCACTATGCAAGCAATCAAGAGGATAACACACAAGAAAGAAAGAATAGAGAGTGGCTCAAAACCTCACACAGGGTAAATCTGTCACTTCCAAATCAACCTCTCAAACATCAAAATCAACTTGACATGAAAAGAAGAATAAGGATTTTAATCCATAGAATATAAAGCAGCTCATATCCAAGAGTGAATAATGTTCCCAAAACCTAAACAAAACCCAGAAATCCCAGAGAAACATGCAAACTGTACACAAAACACGAACCTAAAATAATAAAGAAAACTAAAAATCCTAAACAAAAACAAAGAACAGTCTCCCCCATACTTAAATCAGACATTGTCCTCAATGTAAACACAATCATATCGACTAAACAAATAGGACAAGCAAGATAAAAATGTTGAAGGGGAAAGAAGAACTCCCTGATCATGGTGGGAATTTCTTATAATCAATGAAGACCGTCCAATTGTTTTGCACTCTTGATGGAATCAACTCATCTTTCTCATTCTTCACCACAATGATGCATGGACTCACCCATTGACTATCAGAGATGGGTTATATGATCCCAGCCTGTAGAAGCTTGGTCACCTCCTTTTTTACGACGTCTAGAAACACCGGGTTGAGCCTCCTTTTTGGTTGTCTCATTAGTTTGGCTCCATCCTCCAACAAAATCCTATGCATGCATTTGGACAGGCTAATACCAGGAATGTCTGCCAAGATCCATCTAATGACCTTTTTCCGCAATTTAAGCACTTGCAACAACTTCTCCTCTTCATTATCACGGAGGGAGGTGGAAATGATCACTGATAGTCTCTCATCATCCTCTAAGTAAGCATACTTGAGGTTCTCCGGTAGGGATATTAGCTCTGGTATGGGTGTTGGCTGAACAACAGAAGGAACCAGAGAAGGGGAAGGAATGGGTTCCACAACCTATACCTCAACCTGCAAGTCAGATTCATGTGTACTTCCTGCAATAAGGTTAGTGCATTCTGACTCTATAAAATCAAAATGAAGAGGTACAACACCGAAAGCATCAGATTCATGTGCATGATCAGAATGTGTATCAACATTTGTATCAGTCATGTCAGCAGTTGTATCAGTATCAATATTTAGAAATTGATCAATGCAAGAACTACACACTTCAGAATCAGTACATGCAAGACAGGTGAAGGAATTATGTAGAGATGGGAAGTCAAAATCATGAGAGAATTCAAATACATGTTCATTAATTAATTCATCAATCAAATCAACATGAAAAACATAATGATCCTTATATGGGTGTTTCATGGCATTTAGAATATTAAAGCACACCACAATGTCATCAAATTCCATGGATAAAGTCCCTGCATGCACATAATTTTTGATTTGTGTAGTCTTTAAAAATGGTCTGCCTTAAATGATGGGTGCAGAACTACGTGAAAATTCCTAATCCATATCAAGAATATAAAAATCAGCAAGGAAAATCAACTCACCAACCCTAACTAAGATATCCTCAATGAAACTTGTAGGGTGAGTAACACTCCTGTTTGCCAACTGAATAACTATACTCGTAGGTTGCAGGGGTCCAAGAGAAAGACATTTAAATATAGACAGAGGCATGACATTAATTGAAGCATCTAGATCAAGCATAGCATTTTCAAATTTATAATTACCTATGATACAAGGCACAGAGAAAGTACCTGGGTCCTTGCACTTCTCAAGAATTTGAGGAACAAATTTACCTATTAATGCTAACACATTTCTGCCCATGCTAATCCACTCATTTCCCTTTAGCTTCATCTTGTGTGTACACAACTCTTTTAGAAATTTGGCATATCTAGGAATTTGCTTGATGACATCCAAAAGAGGAATGTTCACCTCCACCTTCCTAAATGTTTCTAGAATCTCTTTGTCCATTTCTTCCATCCTTTTACTTGGAGGAATTTTTGGTGGGAATGGAAGAGGAATAGGAGGCTGATATAGCTGTTGACTACTGTTGAATATAGAGAAAATACGGTTTGAGATTAATCTCCCTTGTGTATAAATCACACATTGGGTAATCTATTTATAATAGGGAGAGGTACAACTAAAAGAGTAACCGAAAGTAAACAAAATAAACAGAAGATATTATGGTTAACAATATCTAATAATATCTTAACAATATCTAACAATATCTTAACAATATCTAAACAATATCTAACACTCCCCCTCAAGCTGGAGGATACAAATCGTATGTGCCAAGCTTGTTACAAATATAATCAATTCTAAGTCTCCGTAAAGACTTAGTAAAAATATCTGTTAACTGATCACTTGAGTTAATAAACTCAGTCTTGATGTCTCCAGACATAATCTTTTCTCGAATGAAATGACAGTCAATCTCAATGTGTTTGGTCCTCTCATGAAAGACAGGATTAAAACTAATATGAAGAGCATCCTGATTGTCACACACAAGTGTCATTTGAGTGACATCTCCAAATTGTAACTCTCTAAGCAATTGCTTGAGCCAAACAAGTTCACAAGAAGCTGAGGCCATAGCTCTATATTTTGCTTCTGCATTGGATCTTGCCACAACACTTTGTTTCTTACTTTTCCACGAAATCAAGTTACCACCAATAGAGACACAATATCCAGATGTAGATCTTCTATCTGAAAGATATCATGTCCAATCAACATCTGAGTAGCAAACAACTCTTGTATGATTATTAGAACCATATAATAATCCTTTTCTAGGAGATCATTTAATATACTTCAAGATACGAATGATTACATTCTAATGATCTTCACATTGGGAATTAAGAAATTGACTTACCACACTTACTGCAAAGGAAATGTCAGGATGAGTAACTATAAGATAATTCAATTTTCCAACCAATCTTCTATACTGCTCTGGATCAGATATAGGCTCCCCCTGATTTGGTAGAAGTTTAGTATTAGGATCCATGGGTGTATCAACAGACTTTGAACTCATCAACCTAGTTTCCTTCAAAATATCCATGACATACTTCCTCTGAGATATAATAATATCATCATTGGACTTAAATTATGCCACCTCAATACCCAAAATTATCAAGATCAGGACTTAAATTATGAACAAAACATGTAGACCCAAAAATTCTTAGAGGTAAGGAATGAAGAGGTTCATGAAGGAATAAAATGGAATGAAGTATTTTATTATCTAAAATCGAAGAAGGCATACGATTAATGAGATAACATGCAGTAAGAAGAGCATCATCCCAAAAATGTTGAGGAACCTCTCCATAAATTAAAAGAGTGCGAATTGTTTCAATGAGATGTCTATTTTTACGTTCAGCTACAATATTTGGAGTTATTTCAATAAGCTTTGTAATTCATCAATGAACATTGTCTCAGTGTCATCTGATTCCTCGATAGACTACCACATAAGTGAAACGTGCTGATAGTGTGGGAAGAATTTTTTTCAACCACCTTGGAGTCAGGCATAACTTCTCCATTGCTTCGCATCTTGTTGGTCACAACCATCACCTGTGGAAAATAATCTGAGATGGAATCTGTATCATTTATTTCGAGCACCTCAAACTCTCGTCTCAATTGAGCATAAATTTCTTCACGCATGCATTTCCTTCATATTTACATTTCAATGAATCCCACGCTATTTTGGATGTACTTCTATCCAGAATTTGCTCGAAGAGAGTTTGATCAATGGCTCGGAAAAGGTAATACTTTACCTTATGATCTTCGAATCTAAATTTTCCCTTTGCATTAGGTAGAGTCGTGCCTCTTTTGGCTCCTCCACACCATTTCTGACCAAGTTCCAAAGCCCCTCGGCACAAAGTAGATTCTTCATCAATTCACTCCAATGATCATAGTATTGACCATCAAAGTCAGGAATTCTAGTGGATAACTTTTCCCTTTGCATTTTTAGAATTTTCTTATGACAATTAAGCTGTAGCTTTTGTATAAGACCCTGTAGAGCTCTCATACCAGTTTGAGAGATATTTTAAAAAATACTGGTGCAAAACTGTGTGCTGCAAATATAGCCAATACAATTATCAATAAAAAAGTATAACAACAGAACTACTACGAGACTAATAAAATGCCTACATAATAAGAGTTTATAAAGCCTAAATAATAGGAGCCTATAGACCAGGATTTATTCAAAACAGAAATATTAAGAAACCGCTTCATAGGAAATATTTAGTTTAATGGGGACTTGAAATTTGGTAATTTTTTGGCTATATTTTTCATTCGTGAGGAGAGAAAAGAATTATCTTTCCATACCTTTAAATTCTCTTACTACGAGGTCAAAATGGCATGTTATTCTTATAAGGCAGTTTGATATGGTAAATAATTAATGTTTTTGGTAATGATTCTGATTTTTAAAAAAGCTCGTACAAATGTTTTAAAGTATATTTATATTAATTAAATAAGTTTTAGTAATTTTTTTTTAAATTGTAATTTATAAAATTCTTTATTTTTAATATGATTTTTCCATACATGAAAATAAAACTTATTTTTATTAAATATCTTATGAAGTTTGTTAAACTATCTCATTATCCTATGAAGATTTTCTATATTTCTTATATTTTTAAATATAAGTATATATATATATATATATATATATATATATATATATATATATATATATATATATATTGTTAAGGTTCCAACATAAAACCAATTGACTATATATGGAGTAGCCTAACATGTATTTAAACCATACCAAATGATATGAGGTAGGCGATGTGGGACTTTCAACACACCCCCTCCAACGAAGCCTGCCGGACCAGGCAAAAGGTATTTTTGACCCAACTAAAGGACAACTTTTGGCCCATGACAATAATCGGAAAGATGTTAGGCTTTGGCTCGATACCATGTTAAGGTTCCAACATAAAACCAATTGGCTATATGTGGAGTAGCTTAACATGTATTTAAACCATACCAAATGATATGAGGTAGGCGATGTGGAACTTTCAACATATATATATTTTAAATATATTATTTAAAAAATTTAAAATTATACTCATTATTATTTTCTAAACTATAGTCTTCTCTTTATAATTATATTTATTTTAAACAATATAATAAATGATCAAAACTATTTTTTAATAAAAATATTAATAAATTTATTAAAAATAATAAAAACTAATATTTTTATTAATTTATATAACCCGTCCTTAAAGGACACATACTTCATTTTGACAACAACTAAACTAAGAGAAAATAAAAATAAAAATAATAATAATGTTATTTAAATGTATAAACACAAGGAAAATACTAAACCTAATCTCTTCAATGATTTGATTTAATACAATATATATATATATATATATATATATATATATATATATATATAGCTTTGTCGTCATATACATGAATTTGAATATAAGTTAGGCTGATTGGTTTATGCTTTCAGTCCATAATTGCATGTTGAGAAATAAAAGCATGATATGTTGTTCAAAGGAAACTAAGACAATATCAATGACCTAATCATTTCTTTGTATTGTGGATTGCTAAAGGATCATAGACAGCGATAAAATAAAACGGTGTTGGGAAGTGTCAGATTCAGAGGATAATTTGATGTTAGTACATTGATGGAGGAACCTAAACCACAACCCATCATTTGTAAGTTGGTCTAAAATCAATGGAATTAAATTTGCATGAGAAAGATTCAGCCTATGCTTGACAAAAACAAACTAAAAGAAAGAGAAGAACACTCTACGTACTATAAACCCTTTCTAATATCAATACCCCGGTCGACAAGAAGCAATCTCAGGTGGTCTCACTCAGTTTCACAATCTCCTTCAGCAATTGACTTACTGATTTCTTTAGTACATCAGGCACTACCAGCTGGGGGTGCACTGACTCTAAACCGTATGAAGTGATAACCTTCATAACTGATACTAATTCCAAATTATTGGTGTTAAAATTCCATACACTTTGATTCACAAACTTGCACGATTTCTGCAGGGGGCATCCACTGCAAACCTGATGCCAAAAGAAAATGTATTACAACATAGGTAAACAGAAACATCTATTAATACAGGGCAAAACATTAGGTGTACTTGAAAGAGGCCTATAACAAACACTTCTATAAACATTTGTGAGACCTTATAAAACTAGCTTATAATCTTTGTTTTCAGCTCATTTCGATAAGTTCTCTAATATACTCATGAACAAAACTTTTAACTAACATGAAAACAATTTAACTTTAATCTTATTTTGTTTTCGATCATGAAACAACTTACACATATACAAACCTTATTCAATAAAAGTCTAATGAAGTTACACCTAAACAAACCTTTCGATGCAGTTTGTTACGTATTTCTAAAGCTGGATCAAAATTGAAGTTTAACTTTGGTGGTAAACTATAATGCAGTCATGTAGATTGTCAAAGTGAAACTTCAATTCTGAGTGAAGAACAATGCCAAAAACATCAAACGGACACTACATATAAGTTTTGTTGTCCCCAGATAAATTAGAAACTTTTTGATGAATGCTATGCCTTACCGTGTTCTCCGGGACCTCAAAAAACTTCCGCAGCCTTTTAGCAGGAAAGACAGCACTCTTATGGGTGTCAGGGCAGCCAAACACGGCCACTTGCTTCAAGGCACTTCCTGATAGCCATCTGTCAATCCAATTTCATGTCAGATATAAGTCATTTGGGAAAAACTACTGAAGATAAAAACCAAGGGAAAAGAATAAAATCAAAATTTACTGTTTTACCTATACTATTTGAAAACAGGTATAGGTACCTCATTATTTAAAGGGAAATCAAAATCCGACCGTTGCAACATTGCATAAACAATTTTAAAAATGTGAAATCAGAAATTTGATAATTTCCTAGGCAATGGACACTGACAAATTCTAAGGGTTCTTTTCCATAAGTCATCAAATAATCCGATAAATATGAAAAGCAAAGTCAATCCTCAGATAAGATATAGGCAATCTTTCACCACATTACAATATTAGCTAATAGTTAAAGCATTTTCTTGCAGTAAATGGTTACTTTAGTCTTGAAGTTGGTAGTTGCTATTACGAAAGTTGTAATGGTTTCAATTAACTTACTTGGCAATTTCCTGGTTATCTCTAGCGAATTTCTGGGCAGCAAACTTGATATACCCTACGGCGAAGAAATTGGTAAACCAATCAAGATCAAAATTATTTTTCCCCTGGGCGAAATTGGCATCTTTAAAATATCCATTCTCAAACAAGTACTGCGCGAACATCACCATATCGGGGGAAAGCTTCTTGACAACCACTGATTCCATTGATTTCGTGGGAGGCTTTTTATTGGTATACACAGCGAACAAACTCATTTTTTTTGGGACCCCTTTTGTTTTCTCTTTGAGGGTCTTAATCTCTTGCTCCAACTGCTTGAGATTTTTCTTCAGTTCGGTTCCGGTTTCTGATTGAGTTCGCTCGTCGTCGGTGTCGGAAGTGGTGGTTTTCTGGGAGAGACCCACAGCTTCGGTGAAAAGGGCGTGGAGGGGCTTTTTGTTGGGCCGAGCTTGGGCTTGGGATGTAACGGGTCTGTGAGGGGTTTTGAGGAGGAGGAGGAAAAGGTTGCGGCGAGTGAAGAGGGTGGTGAAGATGGGCATGGTGGCGTGACTGGAGAAAGAAAGCCAGAGTGGGAAAGAAGGGGTTTTCTCCAATTATATAATAGGAAGGGGTTGTGACAAGCTCAGAAGAAGATCTGCTCTGTATCTGAGACCCGGGGGCTTGACCGATGTGGGACTGGGTTACATGTGACAATAAGCGCAAATTTGTGAGGTTTAAGTATGAAAACAATCTTTCATACCCATGTAAAGTAAAAATAAAAGGTATGAATACTACCTCTTCGCTTTAATCTTGTTCAATACTACTATATATTATTTTATGTCAAATCTTACAAATTAAATATTCCTATATGTAAATTAGCTTAATTTAGTAATATGTATAACTGATATTGTGCAGCAGAAATTTTTGGGTGGTTGAAGGGAAAATTTAATTAGTTATCAGTGAAGCATATACCTTAACAAAATTACTCATATGGGGAGGAATGAGATAAAAAGCACCAAAAATAACTGAAGTCAATAAATAAAAAAAGAACCATTCTATGCAATTTCCAGACAAAGTTAGGGTGCAATCTGTGGAGTTCTTTCAGTGGCAAACCAAGCCAATCCATACCATTTATATGTTTCCAGTAATAAGGTTTAACAACAAGTAGAGTGATGTATGGGTTGCAAATCACCCCACACCTAACTAAACATGTATAATACTGAAGAGCTATAAAATAACAAGGGAGAGTCACCAAAATAAATAAATAAAAGAAAGCAACTGCTTGCACTCACCAAACTTACCTTCTCTGACATATCTACTGAACAAAACCAACAGAAGTCAATGTTCACATAATCACATTCAATTACTGCTATTCCTATCTGACACTTGATCTGTCAAAAAGAAAAAAGATCATGTCCAAGAGGGGCAGAAAAATATCTTCAAGAAAGAAATTATTTTTTCTGTATTGACAAGGTAAAAGGGTTTTACACATTATCAACTTTGAAGCATAGCTTTTAAGATAATTAATAGAATTAACATGTATGATGATTTGTGATTAGTTAACAGAGTGAGTTCTAACAGTATAATAGCCTAAACCAATAATGTCCAATTGTTCTCGTATAGCTAAATATCTCCCCATGTAAATATTTTCTGTTACAGAAGATTTCAGAACTTCTCTACTGTATATAATACTGTATGATTTGCTGAAAGGAATATACGTTTTATTCACTCACAAATCATTACCTCATTATCCAAAATATCTAATTTTTGTCTTTATTCGTTATATGATCCGTCGCCTGCCGTCCTTCATGACTTGAATCTCTCAGGTCCTTATTTTATTCATCCTAGTGATGGTCCTTCTTCTGTGTCAATCACTGCTGTCCTCGATCGAACAAATTATCAGTCTTGATCCTGTATGGTCCTGGTCTCCAAAAACAAAATGGCTTTCCTCCTTCGCACAATTCTGGTTCCTTCAGTCACCGAACCCCTTTGCCCTACATGGGAAAGATGCAACACTCTCATCATGTCTTGGTTCCTGAATTTGCTTTCCCCTTTCATTTCCCAAAGCATTATCTTCTTTGAATATGTTCCAGACATTTAGAATGACCTTAGTGAGCATTTTTCACAGGGAGATCTCTTCCGCATTACAGAGCTCCAAGAAGAAATATATGGTCTCACTTAAGGTAATTGTCCTGCCTTTGAGTTTTATATTGCCTTGAAAGTCCTGTAAGAGGAACTGGATAATTATCGTCTTTTCATTGCCTGTTCTTATGAGGCCAAGAAATACTATTAACAGAACTTTGTCATTCGATTCTTAAAAAGGCTTGGATGAGCATTTTTCTGTTGTGCGGTCCCAAATCTTGCTTATGGATCCTCTTCCGACGCTTAATCGAGTTTTTTCCATGGTTGTTCAACATGAACATCAACTCAATGTTTTTCTTTCCTTTATCGAACCCAATAGTTTCGTCAACTGCTCTAATGCCTTCGATAAAGGTCGTGGTGCGCCTAGTTCATCATCCACCAAAAACGCTTCCAACAAAAAGTGTTCTTACTGCCACCACACCAGACACATTATCGACATTTGTTGGGGGGGAAGCATGATTATCCAGCCGGTCATGCTTGCTCGATTCAACAACCGCACGCTTTGATAAACTTAATAGAGGGACTAATTACTTCTTCAAGCCCTATCACTTTGACCCAAGCTCAATACTAGTCTCTATTGACTTAGATTCAACAACCCAAAACTGCTTCCAATGATACGGGGAACAACCCTGTCCAACCCAACAGCATCAACCCAAGTCCCTTCTAATAAAAAACATGGTTTTGACTTTAGTGGTATATAATTTATTTTCTTCAACCCACAACACTTCTTCCACCACCCAAAAACACAGTGCACCCTCGATCATAGATTCAAGAGCCACGTATCACATTGAATCCTCTTTAACATATTTTTCTAGTTATTCCAAAATAAATCCCATTCAAATTAATTTTCCAAATAAATCCTTTATCACGGTATATATTTCTAGAACCGTTACTCATTCCCCAAATTTCATTCTTCATGATGTCCTATTTGTTCATGAGTTTCATTTCAATCTCTTGTATATATCCAAGTTGCTTGCAACTCGTAAGTTTACTTTAATCTAGAGTAAGATCTTTACCATCTGTTAGTGGCAAATCGAGAAAAGTGATCGAAAACAAAGGAGAGAAAAATGAGAAAATATGCGATTGATTGATAAATCGATAAGATAGACAAAAACAATTCGATGTCTAATCAGAAGTACGTAGCACATAACATCGAGAAACGTAATCGAGAATCGGAGAAATAATAGTCAAAAGTTTATTGTGGAACAAACCAAGAAATTAGAAGTATATGATGCTAAGGTTAAAAGGAATCAAAAGTAATCCAAAGTTCTCGATAAAATCGAAGTCTAAATCGAAAGAAAGGTTAACCCGCATAAATATCAAAATCGTGGCCAGATCATAAAGAGGAGTTAAACACGCACATAGGAGACAACTTCTAAATCGTGGCAGAGGTTGAAGATCATGGGAACGTGGGTGCAGTTTTGACACCACAGAAGAAGAAACTGCAACGCGCACGAAGAACGTGGTAGCAGTTTGGTTAACTGCTCCTAGAAGGCTTGAATGATGCCCTATAAATAAAGCAGAGGAGGAAGGAATAAGGGGGCAGAAATTGGCAGAGAACAGAATTAGTAGTGAAAAAGTCTACCGGAGAAACGACGAACACCATGAAGTTTCTGGCAATCTGGATTTCCATGCTCACGGAGTACCTTTATCGTTTTCTGTATTTTCCTTGGTAATTTACTTTGATGCAATTTATATTCAGCAATTTTATGTTTCTGTATTTTCGATTCTTGGTCATTTCAATTCAATGCAAGTTTCCGTATTTAAATTTTCTGGTCGTTTTACATCAATACAATTTCGATTTCCAGTAATTCATTGTACCTTTGAGTTACTGTCCTTTACATTTCTTGCAATTTCGATTTCTCGATATTTACATTATTGCTGTTTCGATTCCCTATTCTTTTTCACTTAAAGCAAATTTAAGATTTTCGCAGTTTACGTTTCCTTGCAATCTAAGTTTCAACGATCGATTTTCGATTCCATATATTTTCTATTTTCTTTGCTTCGAGTATCCTGAATACAAAACACCAAAAAATAGTAACTAGGAAATCGAGTAAAATTCGATACCCATACACATTTTGGTTGAAAATTAATTTGCTAGCCTAAGCAAAAAGAACTTACGTGGTAGAATTTTGATTAGGATCAAAATATTTTAGGGGTCGAAATCAATCGAAATTCCACCAGAAACAAATTGGCGCGCCAGGTAGGGGTTACTTGTGTTGAAAATCACAAAATTGGTTAGTCCGAAAGTGTATGAGATTAAGGAGTGGGAGAGTTATAAGAATGAGTCAAAATTCTTCAAATAACCAGAGTAATAGTGAGGGTCTAAATGGTGTACATTCACCAAATACTGGGGGGCAAAGTCATAATGGGAATATGCCTGTAACATCGACAACTGCGAGTATGTCGACACCGGCGGGTAGTGAACAAAATTCAGGCGCCCTAGCAAGTATCCAAGTAGGATCTAGTGTGGTAGTACCAAATAATATGCAAACTGTGGGAAACCCCACAACTACATATGTAGGGCCATATATGAGTGTAAGACCTCCCAGGTTTTCACTTAATAACATGAGCGGGGCTGGAACTTCTTCAACACAGCGGAATTCGAGATATAACTTAGGAATGCCTCAAACGCTGGGCATGCCCCAGAACTTTGGAGTCCCTCTGAATTTAGGAACATCTCAAAACTTAGTAATCCCTCAGAATTTAGGAAGCGGACAGAATTTAGGCACACAACAGACGCTTCCAAACCTAGAGCATAGAGGAAATCTAGACCATAGAGGAAACTTGGAACATGGAAGATATACATTTGATAAAGATTATCATCGATCCAATTTGGAGACTATCGAGAACACTGGTACTGGGATATCCAGTAACTCATTAGGGATACTTAGACAACAAATGGATGAGAGTAATTTTGAGATGGTGAATATGTTATCCCAACAGTTGACTACAGTCCTAAACCCATTAGTTCAAAACACTACAGCTAGTTTTGAGATATTAGCAGATCAAATGTCACGAATCGGGGATGCATTGGCTGTACCTCGACGAACAAGGGTAGAAAATCATGCTAACCAGAATGCCAATATCAATCCCCCATACCTTTTAAGGAGAAATCGAAACAATGATCAACAAATGGGGAATGAATACCGACATGGAAGAAATGATATTTATGGAAATATGAATGAGGGATTTTAAAATATGTATAATCAAAATAACATGCAAAATAATCACATGTTAGGACAAAGGATGAATTTTCAAGGGATAGAATTTAGACCACCCAACCAAACATACTTTGTGTCTCCTTTTCCAAACACGATTCTCGAGACGAAATTATCTCGAGGATACAAAGTACCTAAATTCACCAAATTTGCTGGAGAAGTTGGTGAATCAACTATCGAGCATGTAGCTCGATATCAGATCGAATGTGGAGATCTCGCGATGAGTGAAGAATTAAAAATGAAATATTTCCCTAGTTCTTTGACTAAAAATGCTTTTACTTGGTTTACTTCGTTGCCTCCCAATTCGATATTTAATTGGCTGCAACTGGAAATAAATTTTCATGAGCAATTCTTTAGAGGAGAAACTCAAGTAAGTCTCATCGACTTGATGAATATAAAGAGATACAATCATGAAAGCATAGATGATTATTTGAATCGATTTAGACAAATGAAATCGAGATGCTTTACTCAAATTCCTGAATATGAATTAGTCAGAATGGCCTCTGCAGGTTTAAAATTCTCGATTAGGAAAAAGTTAGTCAATTTACCATTGAATGATATGGCTCAGTTAGCTGATAAAGTGAGAAGAGTAGAACAAATTGAATATGAAAAACAATGATATAAGAAATTTGAGAAACCGATGAAGAAAGAAAGAATAGCATATATAAATGATGTGTATGAAACAGATCCCACGACAGAGAATGATGTGGAAGAGACTGTCGATGAGAAAGTAAACATAGCATAGCTCAAAGTAGGAGCTCCGTATATCTGTAAAATGCTACAAAAGAATGAAGTAAAAGATAAGATGACAAATCGAACATATACTTTCGATGTGACAAAGGCTGATAAAATCTTCGATATTTTATTAAAAGACAAACAAATTAGGTTGAGCGAAGACCATAAACTGCCTACGGCAGAACAAAGGAATGGTCAAAAATATTGTAAATTCCATAATGTTTTGGGACATTGGACTAACAATTACATACATTTCAGGAATATGATCCAAGATGCGATTGACCAAGGAAGACTGAAATTCGAAGAAATGTCGATGAAAGTGGACACGAGTCCATTCAAAGTGCAAGTGGGATACATCGAATCCCAAACGGGCATGACTGAGGATGTCCGAATGACGAATTCTACCTTTGTAGGCATGGTCGATGTTGCTGAAGACATTGATCCTAAACATGTTAGAATGGACGTGTCTGAAGAAGATATGAAATTCGATTTGAGTGAATTCGAGAAAGAGTTCGAAAAGGAGATCTACCCTCGATCAGGGGATTCCCTAATTGAGTTTTTGAATAGGAAGAAAGAAAAAGACGAGGAGGTGTCGTTATGCCCACGATGCAGTGCGGTGTTCGATAAATCGGCTGCTAAAGCTTTCAGGTTAGAACAAATAAAGAAGATCGAGAGTCAGAATAAAAGGGAAAATGACAAAGTGGATCAAACGGCCCGACCAATGATCGAGGAAAGTCAACGTAAATCCGTTGGTTCCGGTGTTAGCGGAAATCAAAGGCAATGGATCGAAGAGAGATGTATCCTTCTCGAGGAGGAAAAGGCAGACTTCGAGCCATGATGTCTTCGAGAGATTGTCATACGATGAAGGATCGAACACTGGATTCCCAAGATTCCAAAGAAGGTTCCGAGGAAGGCCCTGGAGAAGAGGAGGAAGGATCCCTTATTGGAATAATTATAGAAACTTTGAAGAGAATATTGTACCGATGGAGAGTCAATATGCAAGAGAATTCTTCGATGATAAGAATGAGGGTACTTGGGACGAACATCAAATCGGAGTGATATCAATACTACCAGCAGAATATGTTAGTGAATATCAAGAGTACCAAGAATAGAGTGATGCCAATCGAGAAGATGACTTCTACTCAGAAAACATAAAGCCAAAGGTAACATGGGTTACACAAACATCATGTGAAGTACCTCATAGAGATGCTGCTTTTATTGACCCTCCATCTGAAGAAATGAGGTTCCACCTGAAACCCTTATTATTGAATATCGAGATACAAGGACACATGGTAAATAGAGTCCTTGTCGATGGTGGAGCAGCGGTAAACATACCGCCAATTAATATGCTAAAGAAATTTGACATTGAACCGAAAGACTTAGTCAAGCATAATATTATGATATCCGATTTCAGCGAGAAAAACATCAAGTTCGAAGGCATGATTGCCTTGGATGTGAAAGTGGGCACTTACTCGAGGCCTATCGTGTTCGTTGTGGTCCAGCCACATGCAAATTTCAATGCACTACTTGGAAGAGAGTGGATTCATGGAGTAGGGGTCATTCCATCTACGGCTCATCGAAATTATTCATGTGGAATCGAGATGGACATCTCGAAGTAATCCCAGGGGATCAGCACGAATTTGTAACATTCGTCTCTCAGGCTGGTCGGGCAATCCAGAATCTGGCACTAGCTCAGCCATTCACCTTCGAAACGGTCGAAGATTTCAATTCAAAGTTACACGAGGAGCGATTCTTAGAGATGAATGAGAAGAAAGGATTTGTTATGATCAAAGAGGGGGCCAACCTCAAAGTGGCCGAGGAAGATGAATAGAGATTACGAAGGGTTCTTGGCTCGATTGAGACAGTACGAAGATGAAAAGAAGAGCCAAGAAAGTAGTAGTAGTAGTAAGGTAGGACTGAATAAATCGATTCATTCGACTTTAGTTGCAAATAAAACCGATCAAGTTATGCTTGATTGTATTTACGATAATTCTCCGTTAGGTTTTGAAAAATCCGTTACATTAAATCACAAAAAAGTCGAGGCACAGGACCCATTAGAAGAAATCAACTTGGGGAGTATCGAGGACCAGAAGCCTACGTATATCAGTAAATATCTCGAGAAAGATATAAAAGAAGACATGATTTCTCTGTTAAAAGAATATAAGGACTGCTTTGCTTGAGAATATGAAGAAATGCCTGGATTGGATCGAAGTCTGGTCGAACATAGACTACCTATCATAGAAGGTAGAAAACCAGTAAAGCAAGCACCGAGAAGATTTGCACCTGAAGTGATGGGTAAGATCAAGGAAGAGATCGAAAGACTTCGAAAGCAAAATTCATCGAGATCTGTCAGGTATGTCGATTGGATTTCTAATATTGTACCTGTTATTAAAAAGAATGGTAAAATGAGAGTGTGTATCAATTATCGAGATTTGAACTTAGCTACTCCTAAAGATGAATATCTGATGCCGATAGCTGATATGTTAATAAATGCAGTAGCTGGTAATGAAATGTTAAGTCTTTTAGATGGTTATTCAGGATATAATCAAATATTTGTGTCTGAGAATGATATAGCCAAAACAGCTTTTCGATGCCCGGGGGCATTAGGTACGTATGAATGGATAGTAATGCCATTTGGATTAAAAAATGTTGGTGCAACATATCAGAGAGCAATGAACCTAATTTTTCATGATTTGATCAATGATTTTATGCAAATTTACATAGATGATATTGTGGTTGTATCGAAAGAAAAACATCAACACTTAAGCAATTTGAGGAATCCTTTGAAATGTTCCTTTGGTGTATCAGCTGGTGAATTTTTAGGTTTTATAGTACATGGTAAAGGTATTGAGATCGATAAAAATAAAGCAAAAGCTATAATAGATACTTCTGCTCCAAAAACTAAGAGACAGTTGCAGTCATTCTTAGGAAAAATAAATTATTTGAGAAGATTTATTTCAAATTTGGCTGGAAAGACTTACGTTTTTTCGTCTTTGTTAAAATTGAAGAAAGAAACAGAGTATAAATGGAAGGAGGAACATCAAGAAGCCTTCGAGCAAATCAAGATAATGCTGACAAATCCTCCAATTTTGATACCAGTAAAAAGAAACAAGTCATTGAAGCTATATGTATCAGCATCAGATCGAACAATAGCAAATCTATTAGCACAGGAAGATGAGAATGGTGTGGAATGTGCTGTGTATTATCTAAGTAGAATCTTGAACGATGCTGAGACTCGATACAGTGATATCGAAAAATTAGGATTATGCTTGTATTTCTCTTGCACAAAACTCAAGTATGTAATGAAGCCTCATGATGTAATGGTTTATTCCAGAAATAATATTTTGAAGTTTCTTTTGTCGAAACCAATTATGCACAATAGAATAGGAAAATGGGTGTTAGCTTTGACAGAATTCTCATTATTCTTCAAATCTTTAAAATCGATAAAAGGTCAAGGAATCGCCGATTTCATGGTTGAGCATACAGTTAGTTCCACTGAGAACTTGTTTATTGAAATAAGTAAATGGATAATGCATTTCGATGGTTCAAGTACATCGAATAAATCTGGAGTAGGAGTTCTTATTATTTCTCCAAATAATATTCCGACTAAGTTACTATTTGAAGTTCAACCCATTTGTTCGAATAATGAAGCCGAGTATGAAGCTTTGATAGCGGGTCTCGAAACTTTAATTAAGTTAAAAGCTCGACATGCGATTATAAGAGGTTATTCGCAATTAGTAATCAAACAAGTGCGAAAAGAATATAAATGTATCAATACCAATTTGATCAGATATCTAGAAAGAGTGATGACTTTAAGTAAAATGTTCGATGATATAACATTCGAGTATATTCCTCGAGAATTCAACCAAGAAGCCAATGACTTAGCACAAATAGCATCTAAATATAAAATATCACCGGAAAATTTACAGGAAATGATTCAAATTAAAGAGAAATTACCTCAGGAAAATGAGATTTTACAAATTAATGACTTAGATGACCAAGATTGGAGAAAATCGATCATAGAATACTTGCAAAACCCCAATAGGAAAACTGACAAGAAAATCAAGTATCGAGCGGTAAAATATGTGTTGTTAAATGATGAGTTATATAAGAGAGGAATCGACGGAGTATTACTTAGATGCTTAGGGAATGATGATGCTTACTTAGCAATGGCTGAAGTACATAATGGAATATGTGGCGCCCACATGATAGGTCAGAAAATGAAATGGACATTGATTCGACAGGGTTATTATTGGCCTTCGATTTTGAAGGATTGTATCGAGTATGCTAAGTCCTGTGAAGAGTGTCAAAAGTTTAGTCCTATACAACAGGTGCCCGCGAGCGAATTACACTCGATTATCAAACCTTGGCCTTTTAGAGGTTGGACTATAGACTTAATCGGACAGATCTTCCCACAATCATCGAAAGGACACAGGTATATAATTGTTGCTGTCGATTATTTTTCAAAATGGGTAGAAGCAATACCATTAAAAGATGTTGATCAGCAGGATGTAATTGATTTCATTGAAGAATACATCGTTTATCGATTTGGGATCCCACAGTCTATCACTACAGATAGAGGGACGGTGTTTACTGGCAGAAAGATAATTAGATATGCTGAATCGAGAAACATTCAATTATTAACATCAACCCCATATTATGCTCAGGCTAATGGGCAGGTCGAAACAATTAACAAGGTAATTATTGGGTTAATAAAAAAACATGTTGGTAATAAACCCAAAACATGGCACGAAATGTTGTTGCAAATTTTATGGGCTTATCGGAATTCACCAAAAGACTCTTAACAAAATACTCCATACAAACTGGTGTATGGACACGATGCAGTTTTGCCCATCGAGATAAATATTGAGTCTAATTGAATACAGAGGCAGAATGATTTACCCAGTTGTGATTATTGGAACATGATGTATGATGTATTAAATGAACTCGATGAAACAAGGTTACAAGCGTTGAATAACATGATTTTACAAAAGAATCAAATTGCTCGAGTTTACAATAAGAAGGTTCGAAAGAAAACGTTTAACGAAGGTGACTTAGTGTGGAAAATGATTTTACCAATGGATAAGAAATGTAAAAGTTACAACAAGTGGTCGCCAAATTGGGAGGGACCTTTTGAAGTTATTAAGGTATTATCGACTAACGCTTATTCGATCATCGATTGGTATAACAAAGATAAAGTGTTATCGATAAATGGCAAATATTTGAAGAGATATAAACCTCAAATAAAAGAAATAAACATTCAAAATTAAATTGAATATTATTTTACAAAGATAAGTATCGAGTCTTAAGTTGATCAAAATCTATTAACAATTGAGTCCAAGAGGAAGAAATCGAGTGCTCTTCGGCGACTAGATTCTGTTTGCGCTCCATACTCTGCCCCAGAGACAATGCTACTTCTTTCGTAGAGGACTTGATCGAATCTATCTCTGAAGCAACAACGTCCTTCTGCAACTTGAGTTGAGCGAGCCTCTGCTCCAGCTGTTCGATCTCACTGTCAATCGAAGCTTGTGTAGATAATGCTTCCTCCAGACTAAGCTTCTGAGTCTTCAGTAACTTCGATCTCTCAATCTGGAAGGAAGCAATGTCGGATAACTTGGTCGAGATCGATTGTTTCTTCTTCTTCGCCTCATATGCTTTGTTGAACAAATCGGCAGCCGCCGCGACCTCCACATCGAGACCCCTCGGAAGATAATCATCAGGGCACGCCTCGAGGGCAGTAATGATATCTTGAAATTGTCTCTTCTTGTCGCGCGACTCCACCAGAACTTCGAGAGATGAGGAATAGAAGAAAGATCGAAAACGTTGCTTCAGCTGGTATGGTCCCTCAGTTGAGGTCATAGGCGTTTTGGAAGAACCAGACGGCGTCGCTTCTTCTGATAACAGAATATCGAGTATTGAAAAGGGATCTTCTTCGATCGCAGCTCGATATTCTGACACATTGCTTGGGGCAGGCGCATCTATCTCGGGTAATGTCGCCGAGAGCAACTCGAAAGGAGGCATAGTAAAGGGAGGAGAATCTGGTTGCTCTGCAGTAGTTGGAGGAGAGTCCTGGACTTGGACTATGGGAATATTTACTGAAAAAGAAAACAAGTCGAAAAGTTGAGTCAAAAAAGTTGAATAAAATAGAAAATTAGAATAATGAAATCAAAAAGAGAAATACCAGGTGGAGGTAGAGCAAGGGGTGTCGAGGCAAGAGGAGAACTTTGTACAGCCTCGGATTGCTGCAAATCGAAACAAAGAATTAGAAGAGAAAATATGTACGTCAAAAGATACATATAATTATTTAAGATTTGTACCTCAAGAACAAGTGTTGTAAAGGAAGGTACAAAATCGACGTTGGTCGATACAGTTGCCGATGGATGGTCCTGAAAAATATCGAGTTTTCCATGTTATAAGACCAATCGAAATCAATATATATAAATTTGGTGCAGAGGAAAAGACTTACGCGACTCGAGTGAGTGGTGGGGGTAGTTTGGCCCGTGGTAGGGACTGTGTTAGAGTCCATCGACAATGGATCTATTGCAGGTGGTTGGACAGATCGAGGACTCTTCGATTTCTGTTTCTGTAGATTAAACATCAAAAAGAAATAGGTATAAGAATACAGAATGAAGTAGTAGTAAACAAAAAAAAAAAGAACGAAACAATGAGATCGAAACGAACCTTCGACTTTTTCGAAGACGTAGAAATGGTGGCCGAGCGTTTGCGCTTTCTAACAAGGGCCGAAGGATCAGACTCATCAGAGGACTCCCAGTCCTTCTCCTTCCCTGCCTCAACAACGGCAACCTTGGTGGACTTTGAAACTGTCGAAACAAAGAAGACAGTTAGCTTATAATATCAAGAATTAAAAAATATCTAAAAAGACAGTAAAATCTCACCAAAAGGTGATGGAGTCAAAATCGTGACTCGATCGATATGTACAAGCCAAGATGGTAGGAGAATTTGAGGGAGATGTAAGTAAGGGAAATAAGATAATTTTGATACAGAAATATCTTTGTTTTTTGGTTTAGGACGGAGTGTTTCTTTCGAGGTTCTTAATTCTCGAACCCATTTGGGATGAGTTAAAGGTTTGACAAGTCCAAAAGGAGCTGTGGGAAAAGTGGGAAGTCGATTTGGGCAATACATTTCAAAAGGGGTTCTACCTAGAGGATTGATGATTTTGTGGTTCGATCGATTAGTGTCTGTTTTATTGGATAAGGAGATAACAACATCGTAATAGGTCGATTCTAATTTCAGTGGGTTGTAACATATTTGATAAAAATTCTCGAATCGAGATATTTGAAGACAGTGGAAGTGTGTACCTTTCTTCGCTTTCGATTTGTCCTGCAATACAAGAGAAGGATGAGCAGTCAATTTTTGTCGGACCTCGTCAAAAGCAGAATGGTTACTCGAGAACCAATCGGCCCACCATTGAGAGAAACCCACAGTTGATAAAAAATTTGACTCAAAAACATAGGGATAAAAATGTAGTGGGGTTTGTGGTAGTAATTTAGCCAACTCCCGTCCGATTGTCGACTCATTTAACTTGGACCTTGGGAAGGGATCGAGGGGGAAGAAAGGTAAAGATTGGCTCAAACCAAATTGTCTCGAAAAAAGTTGTGGGTAGTAAGGGATGAACCTAAAATCCTTCGACTGGAAACCCGATACTAACACATCATGAGTCAAATAATTACTCCATACATCTATCAACTCTGATTGTAACCCAGGTGTTAAGGCAGGAAATTTCGATGTAAACCAGGTTGGCCCTCGAAGTTGATCACTGATTTGTCCAAGATGCGCAGCAAAAGGAGCCAAAGTCGAATCAAAGCGAAGCCTAGTTAACAAAAATTTTAGATATCTACAGTAAGTCGCTTCGTCGGGTTTATGGTGAGGATGGCGAAAAGATAATCGGACACCTTCTATATTTACACTCTGGGGGATGGTAGAAGTCGGGAGAAGGATGCTCTCAAAAATCGAGTTAAGCCACAGTTGTATAAACCAGATAGGGCCAGAAAAATTTCTCGAAGCTTTGGAGGCACTCAAAATCTCGACGGCTTCATCAAAGGTAGTATATACATGGGCTAACAGAAATTTAGCTAAACTTATTCTAGGTTGACCTATATGAAGAAGGTAGGCAAGGTCATAGAAGTGAGAGGAAATTTGGATAGATCGAGGGCAGAAAACATGGGTACATAGCCAATACACCAAAAAAGCTATGTGTTCTTCATCAGTTACAACGACCGATTCGTCATCGATAACATGCTTCTCGAGGAAATGCCCGTAGGCCTTCGATTCCCAATCAATTTTAGATCTTAAAGAACTATCCGAGGGACATGCACCTTTAAAATATCTTTCCCCCAAAGGTTTTAAACCAGTGATAGCAGCAACCTCGAATAGAGTGGGTGAAAGAGGACCGCAAGGTAATTCCAAAGCATGTATCTCCTTATTCCATAAATGAACAGCAGATAAAAACATGGCCATATCCAAATGAGATAGGTCACATTGAGACAAGTGCAAGAAGTCGTAAATTCCCACGGCTCTCCAATGATTCCCGAATTTAATCTTAACTCTATCGAACCATCTAATGTATAAAGGCTTTTTAGAAGGAGGGCCAGTTCGATATACTTTAGAAGTAAGATTCAAAAAATCGACCCTAACTTGAGATTGGTGGACAAGAGCTGGACTGTTTGGAGAAAGGTTAAGGGAAGATCCGCCATGAGAATGGATAGGGCCCCCAAAAGCAAAATTAACACCATCAGCAGTGTAAGGGATGAGTACCTGCGTCTCAGCAATTTTCTGAGAAGCCTCCTCCATCAGAGGGACTGGAGCAAACTTCTGGTTATTGATCTCCAGAAGGGGAGCCGTCAGCGAAGGAAGAGGTGGAGGAGAAAAGTCAGAAGATTTGGAGGAAGTGGTCATTTCAGTAACTGGTAGGGTGAAGAAAAGCAATGTGAGAGATGAAGGCGCAGGGACGAAGACAAGAGCTCAAGGAAGATGAAGTTGCAAAGGGTAAAGGTTCGCGTAAAAAACCAGAGTAAAAAATCAATGATGAGATTAAAAAGGAAAATCATCTAGGGAGCTGGAAACGACGGAAGCGTAAGGTAATTAATGTGGCTTGTACCATAAGGCAGCAGACTGACGAGACGGCGACATAAAGCAAAAAGGAAACCCCAAAACCCTGTAAACCCTAGAACCCCAGAAACCCTAAACCCTAAATTCTGTGGGCCTCCAAATACTAAGGCGGGAATATTGAAAGAATATAAACAGAAACTATTCATATTCTTCCAAGGGGGCATTTTGTTAGTGACAAATCGAGAAAAGTGATCGAAAACAAAGGAGAGAAAAACGAGAAAATATGCGATTGATTGATAAATCGATAAGATAGACAAAAACAATTCGATGTCTAATCAGAAGTACGTAGCACATAACATCGAGAAACGTAATCGAGAATCGGAGAAATAATAGTCAAAAGTTTATTGTGGAACAAACCAAGAAATTAGAAGTATATGATGCTAAGGTTAAAAGGAATCAAAAGTAATCCAAAGTTCTCAATAAAATCGAAGTCTAAATCAAAAGAAAGGTTAACCCGCATAAATATCAAAATCGTGGCCAGATCATAAAGAGGAGTTAAACACGCACATAGGAGACAGCTTCTAAATTGTGGCAGAGGTTGAAGATCATGGGAACGTGGGTGCAGTTTTGACACCATAGAAGAAGAAACTGCAACGTGCACGAAGAACGTGGTAGCAGTTTGGTTAACTGCTCCTAGAAGGCTTGAATGATGCCCTATAAATAAAGCAGAGGAGGAAGGAATAAGGGGGCAGAAATTGGCAGAGAACAGAATTAGTAGTGAAAAAGTCTACCGGAGAAACGACGAACACCATGAAGTTTCTGGCAATCTGGATTTCCATGCTCACGGAGTACCTTTATCGCTTTCTGTATTTTCCTTGGTAATTTACTTTGATGCAATTTATATTCAGCAATTTTATGTTTCTGTATATTCGATTCTTGGTCATTTCAATTCAATGCAAGTTTCCGTATTTAAATTTTCTGGTCGTTTTACATCAATGCAATTTCGACTTCCAGTAATTCATTGCACATTTGAGTTACTGTCCTTTACATTTCTTGCAATTTCGATTTCTCGATATTTACATTATTGCTATTTCGATTCCCTATTCTTTTTCACTTAAAGCAAATTTAAGATTTTCGCAGTTTACGTTTCCTTGCAATCTAAGTTTCAGCACTGATTTTCGATTCCATATATTTTCTGTTTTCTTTGCTTCGAGTATCCTGAATACAAAACACCAAAAAATAGTAACTAGGAAATCGAGTAAAATTCGATACCCATACACATTTTGGTTGAAAATTAATTTTCTAGCTTAAGCAAAAAGAACTTACGTGGTAGAATTTTGATTAGGATCAAAATATTTTAGGGGTCAAAATCGATCGAAATTCCACCAGAAACACCATCTAACATTAACAAAGAAGCCAAGGTGCCATAACTAAAAAAGTCTCTATCATCAATAACACTGTCAATACCATCTCCTAGACTAGGACATCTTTTGGGATATTGTTTAAACATGTTACGTTTATTCTAAGTTATGTTAATGAAAATTGTGACATTTATCATTTTGCTAAAAAATATATAAATTTGTCTTACAATCTTAGTGCTAGCTGAACTTTAAAAGTTTTTAATTTAATACACATGGACATTTGGAGTCCTTTTTCCAAAATTTCAAATCATGGTGAGAGATATTTTTAACTATTGTTGATGATTTCAATCGATATATTTTGGTCGTTTTGTTAAAGTCAAAATCAAAAATTAAAATGTATGTCTAAAACTTTGTTACTTTAATAGAAAATCAATTTGATTCCAAAATAAAGTGCATTCTCATGGATCCAAATTTTGTTAAAAAAATTTATTGGCTGCAAAGGGTATTATTTGCTAAACGAGTTAGGTTTACACTCCTCAACAAAATGTCCATGTGAAAAGAAAACATTAATACATTCTTAATGTTGCATGTGCCCTTATATTTGAATCTCAATTATCTTAATATTTGTGGTCTTATGCCATAAAACATTCAGTCTTCCTCATTAACAGAATAACTTCTCTTGTTATTAATAAACAAACACCTTATGAGCATTTGCATAATGAGAAACCATATTTTTCAATGCTTAAGGTTTTTGGGTCTTTATGTTATTCTTTAACTACTGAACCTCATACAAAATTTAATCTTCAATTTCTAAAAGGTGTTTTTCTTGGTTTTCAATTTGGAACAAAATGGTATATCATTTTTTATTTCCAATCAAAAGAAATTTTTCTCTTGAGAAATGTCATTTTATGAGTCCATCTTTCCTTTTATTCAAAATAAAGATGTTCCCAAAGAAGCCCAACAAAAAATGTCAACTAATGTCCCAACTATTTATGAGAAAAGTCCAATACAAACACCTAGTCGAGACTTCCCTTTGATTCCCAATCCATACTCACCTTCAATCCCCAATCCATCATAATCAAAACACCCCTTGATACCCAATCAAGATATCCCTTCGATACCCAATCAAGACTTCCCTTCGATACCCAATCAACAATCACCTTTGATAACCACTCCATCACAATCAAACATTTCAATACTCAATCCACCAACGTCGAAACACACCTCTATACCCCATCGAGACATACCTTTGATACCTAATCAAATCTTACCAACCCAATTGAAACAACCTTTGATACCCCTCATCGATATTCACCAATACCATCAAACTTTTCTCGATATTTATTCTGCATTATCATAGCAATTTTAAGTCTGAGCATCACTACATCATGAATTTGTTCTCTGAGGTTGAACCTTGAAATTATCAAGAAGCGGGTTTAAACCCCTATTGGATTAAAACCATGAAAGATGAAATTGAAGCTTTAAAAACTCAATCACACCTGGGAAATCGTTAATACTCTAACCAACATTAAACCTATTGACAACAATATTTTGGTCGTACAAAATACGAATAAAAAATAATAAATAAGTTGTTAAATGAATACAGTATAACTAACCTGTGTCGAATATCACAAAGACATAATTATAGGAACTGTTTCTGGTGAAAATTTGATCGATTTCGGTTCCTAAGAGATTTTGGTTCTAACCAAATTTCAACCATGTAGATTCTTTTACTTAGGCTAGCAAATAGTTTTCAATCAAAAATATGTATGAGAATCGAAAATGCCATAATATCGAGAATTGTTAACAACGCAACCTATCATACAGATTGACAATCGAAAGTATTATTTTTGGTATTTTTTATTAAGACACGCGAAGTAAAGAAAGCAGTAAAAATATCGAATCGAAAAGCAGTGCAGAATATTAAATTGCAGAGAAATGTAAAATACGGAAACCTCGAAATTGCAGAAATGTAAGTGGCGAGGATCTTAAACGCATAACCTTAACTTGCATAGAAGTAAGTGACAAGGAATTGAAAGTGCAGAAACTTAAAGTTGCTTAAATGTAAACTGCATCAAAATAAATTGCATGAACATAAATTACCAGGGAAAGTACAAAAAGTGGTAAAGACAATCAATGAAAATGGAAATCCAGATCGCCAAAAACTTCATGATTTCGTCGTTCTCCAGTAGACTTTTTCACTAGTGTTTCAGTTCTCTCTGCCAATTTCCCCCTTTCCTTCATTCTTTGCTCTATTTATAGAGCGCCTTTCAAGTAACCTCCTAAGAGTAGTTAACGAAACTGCCACCACGATCCATCATGCATGTCCCTCAGTTCCACGGTTTAAAAAACTATATTTCACATTCCCATGCATGAGATAACCGCTCCCTTGACCTTCGATCTCTGCCACGATTTAGAAACCGCTTCCCATGTTCTATGTGCGCGTTAACTGTTCCTCTCTTTCTAACTTAGCCAGAATTTCGATGGCCGTTCATGTTAACTTTTCCCTCGATTTCGATTTCAAAATCTCGAGAACTTTGCATTGCTTTTTTGATTCCCCTTAACCTTAACATTACATGATTCTAATTCCTCGATTTTCTTCAACAATAGACATTAAATACTCCTCCTTCGATTCTCGATTCTAATTCTCGATTTATGTGTTCATACTGTTACATGGTCATCGAATGTTTTCCAACCATCTTTTCACTTTATCAGTTTTTTAACCAATCATATGATCCTCGATTTTTTTCTTTCCTTCGTTTTTCGATCCCTTTATCGATTTCCTACTAACAAAATGCCCCCTTGGAAGAATATAAATATTAATTTTTATTTTATATTCTTACAAAATGATTCCCGCCTTCAAACGTTTTGGAGGCCCAAAATAACTTTTAGGGTTTAGGATTTCTGGGGTTTTTCTAGGGTTTCTTTGCTTTATGTCACATATCAAATCACTCTGTTGTCACACTGCATACGCCACATTAATTACCCTTCGCCTCCGTCGCTTCCAATACCTTAGTTGGTTTCTTTTAAACATTTGTTAGCCTTTTTACCCTTGTTTTTTACCATGAACTTAACTCACTTCTCCTTTGCACCTTCGTCTTCTACCTTTTGTCTTCATCTGCTCTACCGACTGTAATGGCGACCTCATCCAAATCCTCTGATTTCTCCGTCCCACCACTTCCCTCGGTGACCTCTAACCTGCTAGAGATTAATGGACAGAAATTTGCTCCAGTCCCTCTGATGGAAGAAGCTTCTCAAAAGATTGCTGAGACACAGGTACTCATTCCTTACATTGCTGATAATGTAAATTACGCTTTTGGAGGTCTTATCCGCTATTGTGGTAGATCATTTCCTTCTTCCCTTAGCCTCTCAGAGAGTAAAGCTCTTGTTCACAAGTCTGAGGTGCAAATTGATTTTCTGAACATTGTCTCCAGAGTGTATCGAACAGGTCCCCCTCACAAAAAAACCCTTGTACATTAGGTGGTTTGACCATGGAGGGACGTAGGGATCTTCGATTTCCTACATTTGTCTCGATGTAATTTATCCTTTTTAGATATGACCATGTTTTTGTCTGTTGTCCATATGTGGAATAAAGATTTGCATGCTTTGGAACTTCCTTGTGGTCCCCTTTCACCCACCCTCTTTGAAATTGCTGCGATTACGGGATTAGAGCCCGCAGGGGAAAAATACTATAAGGGTGCTTTTCCTTCGGATAATTCTTTAAGGTCCAAAATCGATTGTGAATCGAAGGCGTATGACCATTTTATCGAAAAACACTTCGTTGATGATCAATCAGTAGCTGTAACTAATGAGGAACATATAGCCTTCCTGGTATATTGGTTATGCACTCACGTCTTCTGCCCCCGATCCATCCAAATTTCATCCCACCTCTATAACCTTGCCTATCTCCTTCACACTGGCCAACCTAGGATTTGTTTGGAAAAACTTTTATTAGCCCATGTTTATACTGCTTTTGATGAGGCCGTCGATATTTTGAATACCCCAAGAGCCTCAGGGAATTTTTCAGGTCCTATTTGGTTTATTCAATTATGGCTCACCTCGATTTTTGAAAGTATCCTCCCCCCAACCTCAAAAATCCCCCCAAGTTTAATTTAGAGGGTGCTCGATTATCTTCTCGACATCCCCACTACAAATCCGACGAGGCTAGTTACCGAAATTACCTACAATTTTTGTTGACCCGCTTTCATTTTGATTTGAGTTTGGCCCCTTTCACTGTGTATCTTGGACAAATAAGTGACAAACTTCAAGGGCCAACATGGTTTAGATCGAAATTTCCTGCTCTTACTCCCGGGCTACAATCGGAATTGGTCGAAGTATGGAGTAATTACCTAGCCCAAGATGTTCTAGTATCGGGTTTCCAATCGAAGGATCTTCAACTCATCACTTATTACCCCCAGCTTTTCTCGCGGCAATTTGGTTTGAGTCAAGCCTTACCCTTTTTTCCCCTCGATACCTCCTCAAGGTCCAAATTAAGTGAATCGACTGTTGGACGGGAGCTCGCCAAACTGCTGCCAAAAAACCTGATGCATTTTTACCCTTATAATTTTGAATCCAATTATTTGTCTACTCTTGGTTTCTCTCAATGGTGGACCGATTGATTTTCAAATAATCATTCTGATTTTGACATAGTCCAATCAAAATTGACTGCTCATCCTTCTCTCGTGTTGCAGGACAAGTCGAAGGCGAAGAAAGGTACATACTCTCACTATCTCCAAATATCTCGATTCGAAAATTTTTATCGAGTATGCTACAACCCCTTGAAATTAGAATCAACCTTCTATGATGCTGTTATTTCCTTAGTCAATAAAACAGACACTAACCGATCAAACCACAAAATAATCAACCCTCGAGGAAAAACCCCATTTGAAATGTATTGTCCCGATCACCTTCCCATTTTTCCTACAGCACCCTTTGGGATCGCCAAACCTTTAACTCATCCCAAATGGGTTTGAGAATTGAGATCCCTGCACGAAACTCTTTATCCCAAATCCAAAAACAAAGATATCTCGATATCGAGACTGTCCTACTTTCCTTATCGAAATCTCCCTCAAAATCTTCTTCCTCCTTGGCTTGTCCATATCGACCGAGTCAAGATTTTGACTCCATCACCTTTTGGTGAGATTTTGCTACCTCTTCTAGGAATATATATTTTTTAGTTTTCTTTATATTGCGAGTTAACTGTTTTTCTTTTTTCGACAGTTTCGAAACCTTCTAAAACTGTTGCCTCCGAGAAGGACTGGGAGTCCTCGGACGAGTCGGATCCATCGGCCCCCACTAAGAAACGCAAGCATTCTGCCACCATTACCTCATCTTCGAAAAAATCGAAGGTTTTTTCTCGATTTCTTATTGCCTTATTTATCCGACTTTCTTTGTCTATAGGTGATTCACTTCTAATTTTCAGAAACAAAAATCAAAGAAGAGTCCTCGATCCGTTCAACCATCTGCTATTAATCCGTTGTCGACGGACTCTAACACGGTCACCAAAGCGGGCCAAACAACACCCACTACTCATTCAAGTCACGTAAGTCCCATTTTTATGCAAAGTTTATATTCCTAGAATTCGACAAGCCCCATAACATGATTCCGAATCTCGATATTTTCAGGACCATCCATCGGCGACGATATCGACGAATGTTGATTCTTTACTTCCCTCCTCAACACCTATTCTTGAGGTACAACTCCTAAATTTTGTATATATATTTTAGCTTTTTTTTTCACATTTCCTTTTTTAATATTTTTTTCGATTCACAGCAACCTGAGGTTGTACAACATTCACCTCCTGCCTCAACACCCCTCGATCTACTTCCCCCTAGTACTTAATTTTTCCCTTCACTGCTTAATTCTACTTCATTCTTTATTAAGATTTTTCGATTCACTCCTTCGAATCATTTTCTCTCCTGTAAATATCCCTGTAGTCCAAGTCCAGGATTCCCCTTCACCAGTTCTCGCAGAGCAATCGGATTCCCCTCCTTTTGCGATGCCATCTGTCGAGTTGCTCTCGGCATCATTGCCTGAGATAAGTGATCCTGCTCTAGGAAATGTGCCAGAATATCGAACTGCTATCGAAGAAGACCCTTTTTCAATTCTCGATATCCTGCTATCTGACGAGGTCACTCCTTCAAGCCATTCATCCCAACCACCCACGACCTCGACCGAAGGAGCATACTAGTTGAAACAACGCTTTAGGTCTTTCTTCTACTCTTCGCCTCTAGAAGTTCTAGTGGAATCGCGCGAAAGGAAGCAATTTTTCCAAGAGATTCTCACTTCTATCGAAGCGTTCCCTGAAGACGCTCTTCCGAGGGGTTTCGATGCAGAAGTCGCAGCAGCCACCGACTTGTTCAACAAAGCTTATGCTGCAAGGAAGAAAAAGCAATCGATCGCGACCAAATTAACTGACATTTCTTCCTTCCAGATTGAGAAGTTGAATTTACTGAAGACTCAGAAGCTCAATCTAGAAGAGGCGTTGACGGCGCGAGCTTCGATTGACAGTGCGATCAAAGAGTTGGAGAAGATACTAAATTAGCTTAGGTCGCAGAAGGAGTTCCTTACATTAGAGATAGATTCGATTAAATCCTCTGCGAAGGAAGTGGCGTTATCTCTGGGGCAGAGTATGGAGTGTAAACATAAAATGATCGCCGAAGAAAACTCGATTTCCTCTTCCTGGACACAACTGTTAATAGATTTTGATCAACTTAAGACTTAATACTTGTCATTGTAAAACATTATTCGAATTAATTTTGAATGTTTATTTCCCTTATTCGAGGTTTATATTCTTTCAAGTATTTACCATTTATCGACAAGACCTTCTCTTTATTGTACCAATCAACGATCGAATAAGCATTATTCGATAATATTTTAACAATTTCGAAGGGTCCCTCCCAATTTGGTGACCATTTGTCATAACTCTTACATTTTTTATCCATTGGCAAAATCGTTTTCCACACTAAGTCTCCTACACTAAATGTTTTCTTTCGAACTCTTTTATTATAGACTCGAGCGATTTGATTCTTTTGTAAAATCATATTATTCAATGCTTGCAATCTTATTTCATCAAGTTCATCTAATTCATCATACATCAAGTTCCAATAATCACAACTGGGTAAATCATTTTGTTTCTGTATTCGAGTTGACTCAATATTTACTTCGATGGGTAAAACTGCATCATGTCCATAGACCAACTTATATGGGGTGTTCTGTAAAGAATCTTTTGGTGAATTTCGATAGGCCCACAAAATTTGCAACAACGTTTCGTGCCATGTTTTTGGTTTATTACCAACATGTTTCTTGATTAAACCAATAATTACTTTATTAATTGCTTCGACCTGCCCGTTAGCCTGAGCATAATATGGGATTGATGCTAATAACTGAATATTTCTCGATTCGGCATATCTAACCATCTTTTTACCAGTAAAAACCGTCCCTCTATCAGTAGTGATAGACTGTGGGATCCCGAATCGATAAACGATGTATTCTTCAATGAAATCAATCACATCTTGCTGATCGACATCTTTTAACGGAATTGCTTCTACCCATTTTGAAAAATAATCAACAGCAACGATTATATATCTATGTCTTTTCGATGACTGTGGAAAGATCTGTCCGATTAAATCTATGGCCCAACCTCTGAAAGACCAAGGTTTGATAGTCGAGTGTAGTTCGCTAGCAAGAACTTGTTGTATAGGACTAAATTTTTGACATTCTTCGCAAGACTTAGCATATTCGATACAGTCTTTTAAAATCGAAGGCCAGTAATATCCTTGTCGAGTTAACGTCCATTTCATCTTCTGGCCTACCATATGGGCACCATATATTCCATTATGTACTTCAGCCATTGCTAAATAAGCCTCGTCATTCCCTAAACACCTCAGTAATACTCCATCGATTCCTCTTTTATATAATTCATCATTTAACAAAACATATTTCACTGCTCGATATTTAATCTTCTTGTCAGCTCTTCCATTTGGATTTTGCAGATAATCTGTAATCGACTTTCTCCAATCTTGATCCTCTAAGTCACTAATCTGTAAAATTTCACTTCCTTGAGATAATTTTTCTTTTATTTGAATCATTTTCTGTAAATTTTCCAGGGATATCTTATACTTAGATGCGATTTGCACCAAGTCATTGGCCTCTCGATTGAATTCTCGAGGGACATATTCGAATGTTATGTCATTGAACATTCTGCTTAAAGTCATTACTTTTTCTAGATATCTGACCAAATTGGTGTTAATGCATTTATACTCTTTTCGTACTTGTTTGATCACTAATTGTGAATCACCTCTTATAATTACATGTCGAGCTTTTAACTTAATCAAAGTCTCAAGACCTGTGATCAAAGCTTCGTACTTGGCTTTGTTATTCGAACAAATGGGTTTAATTTCAAGTGATAACTTAGTTGGGATATTATTTGGGGAAATAATAAGAATTCCTACTCCTGATTTGTCCGATGTACTCGATCCATCGAAATACATTATCCATTTACTTATTTCAATAAATAAGTTATCAGTTGAATCAACTGTATGATCAGCCATGAAATCGACGATTATTTGTCCTTTTACCGATTTTAAAGATTCGAAACCCAATGAAAATTCTGTCAAAGCTAAAACCCATTTCCCTATTCGATTATGCATAATAGGTTTCGACAAAAGAAATTTCAAAATATTATTTCTGGAATAAACCGTCACATCATGAGGCTTCATTACATACTTGAGTTTTGTACAAGAGAAATATAAGCATAAACCTAACTTTTCGATATTGCTGTATCGAGTTTCAGCATCATTCAAAATTCTACTTAAATAATAAACAGCACATTCCACACCATTCTTATCTTAATGTGCTAGTAGACTGGCTATTGTTCGATCTGATGCCGATACGTATAGCCTTAATGACTTGTTTCTCTCTACTGGTATCAAAATCGGAGGATTTGTCAGCATCATTTTGATCTGCTCAAAGGCTTCTTGATGTTCCTCCTTCCACTTGAACTCTGCTTCTTTTTTCAACTTCAACAAAGACGAAAAAACATAAGTCTTACCAGCCAAGTTAGAAATAAATCGTCTTAAATAATTTATCTTTCCCAAAAATGACTGGAGCTGTCTCTTAGTTTTTGGAGCATAAGTATCTATTATAGCTTTTGCTTTATTCTTATCGATCTCAATCCCTTTTCCGTGTACTATGAATCCTAAAAATTCTCTAGCAGATACACCAAAAACACATTTCAAGGGATTCATTTTTAATCCATATTTTCTCATTCTTTCAAAAGATTTTCTCAAATTATCTAAATATTTATGTTTTTCTTTCGATACAACAACAATATCATGGAAAATTAAATTCATTGCCCTTTGGTATGTTGCCCCAGCATTTTTCAATCCGAATGGCATTACTATCCATTCAAAAGTACCCAATGCCCCTGGGCATTGAAAAGCTGTTTTAGCTATATCATTCTGGGAAACAAAGATTTGATTATATCCTGAATAGCCATCTAAAAGACTTAACATTTCATTGCCAGCTACTGCATCTATTAGCATATCGGCTATTGGCATAGGATATTCATCATTAGGAGTTGCTAAATTTAAATCTCGATAATCAATGCATACTCTCATTTTACCATTCTTTTTAATAACTGGAACAATATTAGAAATCCAATCAACATACCTGGCAGTCCTGATGAACTTTGCTTTCAGAAGTCTCTCGATCTCTTCTTTAATCTTACCTATCACCTCCGGTGCAAATCTTCTCGGTGCTTGTTTTACTGGCTTCCTACCTTCTATGATAGGTAATCTATGTTCGACTAGACTTCGATCCAATCCAGGCATTTCTTCATATTCCCAAGCGAAGCAGTCCTTATACTCTTCTAATAACGAAATCATATCTTTCTTCATTTCTTTCTCGAGATATCTGCTGATATAAGTAGGTTTTCGGTCCTTTAAACTCCCCAAGTTAATTTCTTCTAATGGATCTTGGGCTTCGACTTTCTTGTGATTCGATGTGATGGATTTTTCAAAACCTAAAGGAGAATTATCATAAATACAATCAAGTATGACTTAATCGCTATTATTTGCTACTACTGTCGAGTGAATCGACTTATTTATTTCTACCTTAGTACTACTACTTTCTTGACCCTTCTTTTCATCTTCATATCTTTTTAATCGGGCCAAGAATTCCTCGTAATCTCTATTCATTTTCACCGGCCACTTCGAGGCTGGCCCCCTCTTTGATCGTAACAAACCCTTTTTTCTCATTCATTTCCAAAAAATGCTCCTCGTGTAATTTTGAATTGAAGTCTTCGACAGTCTCGAAGGTGAATGGTTGAGTGAGCGCTAAATTCTGCAATGCCCGACCAGCCTGGGATACAAATGTCACAAACTCATGCTGATCGCTTGGAATCACTTCGAGATGTCCATCTCGATTCCACATAAACAACTTTTGATGAGCCGTAGAAGGTACGACTCCAACTCCATGAATCCACTCCCTGCCAAGTAGTGCATTGAAATTGGCATGTGATTGGACAACAACAAACACAGTGAGCCTTGAATAAGTACCCACTTTCACATCTAAGGCAATCATGCCTTCTGAACTCGATGTTTTTCCACTGAAATCAGAAATCATGATATTATGCCTGACTAAGTCTTTTAATTCGATACCAAACCTTTTCAGCATAGTGATTGGCAATATGTTCACCGCTGCACCACCATCGACAAGGACTCTATTCACCTTTTGTCCTTGAATCTCGATATTCAGTAATAAAGGCTTCAGATGAAACCTCATCTCCTCAGATGGAGGATCAATAAAAGCAGCATCTCTATGGGGTACTTCGCATGATGTTTGTGTTACCCATGTCACCTTTGGTCTCATGTCTTCGGAATAGAAATCATCCTCTCGATCGACATTACTTTGTTCTTGGTACTCTTTATACTCACTAACATATTCTGCGGGTAATATCGATATTACTCCGATTTGATGTTCATCCCAACTACCCTCATTTTTGTCATCGCCAAAGTCTCTTGCATATTGGCTCCCCATTGGTACATTACTCTCTTCAAAGTTCCTGTAATTATTGAACCTTCCCCAGTAAGGGATCCTCCCTCCTCTTCTCCAGGGCCTTCCTCGAAATCTCCTTTGGAATGTTGGAAATCCAATATTCGATCCTTCATCATATGAAAGTCTCTCGAAGACATCATTATTTTGAAGTCTGACCCTTCCTTCTCGAGAAGGATACATTTCTTTCCTAACCCATTGTTTCTGATTTCTACTAGCACCAGAACCAACATATTTCTGTTGACTTTCCCCTATCGTTGCTTGGACTGTTTGATCTACTTTATCATTGTCCCTTTTGTTTTGATTCTCGATTTTCTTTTTCTGTCCTGCTCTGAAAGCTTTAGCGGCTGACTTGTCGAACACCGCACAACATCATGGACATAACGTCACATCTTCATCCTTTTCTTTCTTTCTGTTTAAAAACTCGATGAGAGAATCTTCTGATCGAGGATAGATCTCTCTCGAATTCTTTCTCGAACTCGCTTAAATCAAATTCTATGTCTTCTTCTGACATGTCCATTCTGACATGTCTGGGATCAATGTCTTCAGTAACATCAACCATGCCTACAAAGGTCAGATTTGTCAATCAGACATCTTCAGTCATGCCTGTTTGGGATTCGATATACCCTACTTGAACCTCAAATGGACTCGTATCCACTTTCATTGACATCTCCTCGAACTTCAATCTCCCTTGGTCAATCGCATCTTGGATCGTGTTCCTGAAATGTATACAATTATTAGTCCAATGTCCATAAATATTATGAAATTTGCAATATTTTCGACCATTCCTTTGTTCTGCAGAAGACACTTTATGATCATCACTCAACTTAATCTATTTATCTTTCAATAAAATATCGAAGATTTTATCCGCCTTTGTTACATCAAAAGTATATGTTCGATTTTCCATTTTGTCTTTTACTTCATTTTTCTGTAGCAATTTACAAATGTATGAAGCTCCTACTTTAAGCTCTGCTATATTTATTTTCTCATCAACAATTTCTTTAATATTTGTTTCTGCCTTGGGATCTTCCTCATATACATCATTAATATATGCTATTCTTTCTTTCTTCAAGGGGTTCTCAAATTTCTTGTATCTTTGTTTCTCATATTTGATTTGTTCCACTCTTCTTACTTTATCAGCTAACTGAGCCATGTCATTCAACAGTAAATTAACTAACTTTTTCCTAATCGAGAATTCTAAGCCTACAGAGGCCATTCTGACTAATTCATATTCAGGAATTTGAGTAAAGCATCTTGACTTCATTTGTCTAAATCTATTCAAATAATCATCTATGCTTTCATGATTGTATCTCTTTATGTTCATTAAGTCGATGAGACTTACTTGAGTCTCCCCCCTAAAGAATTGCTCATGAAAATTTCTTTCCAATTGCAACCAATTATATATCGAATTGGGTGGCAATGAAGTAAACCAAGTGAAAACATTCTTAGTTAACGAACTAGGGAAATATTTCATTTTTAATTCTTCACTCATCGCTAGGTCCCCACATTCGATCTGATATCGCGCCACATGTTCGATAGTGGACTCACCAATTTCTCCAGCAAATTTGGTGAATTTAGGTATTTTGTATCCTTGAGGTAACTCTGTCTCGAGAATCGTATTTGGAAAAGGAGAAACAAAATATGGTTGATTGGGTGGTCTTAATTCCACTCCTTGGGGATTCATCCTTTGTCCTAGCATGTGATTATATTGCATGTTATTATACATATTTTGAAATTCTTCATTCACATTTCCGTAAATATCATTCCTCACCTGTTGATATTCATTCCCCATGTGCTGATGTTGATCATTGTTTCGATTTCTCCTTAATAAATAAGGGGGATTGATATTAGCATTCTGGTTAAGGTTCTGATTGGCATGATTTTCCACTCTTGTTTGTCGAGGTATAGCCAATGCATCCCCGATACGTGCCATTTGGTCTGCTAATATCTCAAAGCTAGTAGTAGTGTTTTGAACTAATGGGTTTAGGACTGTAGTCAACTGTTGTGATAACATATTAACCATTTCAAAATTGCTTTCATCCATTTGTTGTCTAAGTACTCTTAATGAGTTACTGGAGATTCCAGTACTAGCATTTTCGATAGTCTCAAAATTGGATCGATGATAATCTCTATCGAATGTATATCTCCCATGATCCAGATTTGCTCTGTGATCTAGATTTGGAGGTGTCTGTTGTGTACCTAAATTCTGCACACTCCCTGAATTCTAGGGGGTTACTAAATTTTGAGATGCCCCTAAATTTGGAGATACTCCAAAGTTTTGTGGCATACCTAAAGTTTAAAATGTACCTAAGTTTTGAGGCATTCCTAAGTTAAATCTCGAACTTCGTTGTATTGAAGAGGTACCAGCCCCATTCATATTATTAAGCGAAAAACCAAGCGGCCTTACGCTCATATACGGCCCTGCATATGTTGTTATGGGGTTTCCCATAGTTTGCGTTTGCATATTGTTCGATATCACAGTACTAGACCCTACTTGAGTGTTTGCTAATGTACTTGAACTTTGTTCATTACTCACAGGTATCGACATACTCGCAGTTGTCGATATTACAGACATATTCCCATTATGACCTTGCCCCCCAGTGTTTGGTGGATGTGAACCATTTAGAACCTCACTATTACTCTGATTATTTAGTAGATGACTCATTTTTATTACTCGCCCGCTCCTTAATCTCATACACTTTTGAACTAACCAATTTTGTGTTTTTCGACACAAGACCCCCTACCTGGCGCGCCAATTTGTTTTTGGTGAAAATTTGATCGATTTCGGTTCCTAAGAGATTTTGGTTCTAACCAAATTTCAACCATGTAGATTCTTTTACTTAGGCTAGCAAATAGTTTTCAATCGAAAATATGTATGAGAATCGAAGATGCCATAATATCGAGAATTGTTAACAACGCAACCTATCATATAGATTGACAATCGAAAGTATTATTTTTGGTATTTTTTATTAAGACACGCGAAGTAAAGAAAGCAGTAAAAATATCGAATCGAAAAGCAGTGCAAAATATTAAATTGCAGAAAAATGTAAAATACAAAAACCTCGAAATTGCAGAAATGTAAGTGGCGAGGATCTTAAACGCATAACCTTAACTTGCATAGAAGTAAGTGACAAGGAATTGAAAGTGCAGAAACTTAAAGTTGCTTAAATGTAAACTGCATCAAAATAAATTGCATGAACATAAATTACCAGGGAAAGTACAAAAAGTGGTAAAGACAATCAATGAAAATGGAAATCCAGATCGCCAGAAACTTCATGATTTCGTCGTTCTCCAGTAGACTTTTTCACTAGTGTTTCAGTTCTCTCTGCCAATTTCCCCCTTTCCTTCATTCTTTGCTCTATTTATAGAGCGCCTTTCAAGTAACCTCCTAAGAGTAGTTAACGAAACTGCCACCACGATCCATCATGCATGTCCCTCAGTTCCACGGTTTAAAAAACTATATTTCACATTCCCATGCATGAGATAACCGCTCCCTTGACCTTCGATCTCTGCCACGATTTAGAAACCGCTTCCCATGTTCTATGTGCGCGTTAACTGTTCCTCTCTTTCTAACTTAGCCAGAATTTCGATGGCCGTTCATGTTAACTTTTCCCTCGATTTCGATTTCAAAATCTCGAGAACTTTGCATTGCTTTTTTGATTCCCCTTAACCTTAACATTACATGATTCTAATTCCTCGATTTTCTTCAACAATAGACATTAAATACTCCTCCTTCGATTCTCGATTCTAATTCTCGATTTATGTGTTCATACTGTTACATGGTCATCGAATGTTTTCCAACCATCTTTTCACTTTATCAGTTTTTTAACCAATCATATGATCCTCGATTTTTTTTCTTTCCTTCGTTTTTCGATCCCTTTATCGATTTCCTACTAACAGGAACATACTCATTATCACACACCATTCTCTCTAAAAACAATAAATAGGGGGATGGATGAAAGAGTAAAAAAGATAATTTGATGCAGAATAATAAAAATAAAAATCAAATTGCAATAGAATAATAATGATAATTAAAATTAAATTAAAACAAAATTTAAATAAATAAAATTTATAAAATTAAAACAAAATGTTTTTAATTAAATTAAAAAGTTTCCAAAATAAAAAGCATGCTTTAAAATAAAAGAGTGTAGTAATTAAATTTAAAATTTCTAAAAGCGATAACTCCAAAATTAAATTGAGAATTATAATTAAAATCGGAAAAAAGATGAATTAAAAATAAAAATTACTTTTCTAATAAAATAATATTATTTTTATTTTATTGATAAAATAATTATAATTTTATAAAATGAGTCGGCCCATAAACTTACAGGTTAACTAACTTAAGCCATATTAAATATGACCTAAATAGATTAGACCAAAATTTACCTTATTATATTTAGATAATAAATTTTTTTGACTAGCTTGACTTATTTTTTGAATCTTTCAAACTGATTTATGGGTTAAATTTATTTTTACATCCTTACCTATTGACTAGTTTGACTTATTTTTTTGAATCTTTCAAACTGATTTATCGGGTTAAATTTATTTTTACATCCTTACCCCAAACAGGCTGGCAAAATAGTAACCCAAACCAATATTGTCCAATTGTTCTCATATATATAGCCAAATAAACCCATTATATAGCTAAATATCTTCCCTGTAAATATTTTTTGTTACCGAACATCCAAGAACTTCTCTCTATTGTATATATTCCTGTATGATTTGCTGAAAGGAATGTACATTTATTCACAAGCAAATCATTACCTCATTGTCCAAAATATCTCGTTATTGTCTTTATTCTCTTTTTTGTTTTTATTCATTATAAGTTCAAAACCATTACCCTTAAAGAAAGTCAATTGATCATGTAATAATCCTCAAGTACTTGGTCTTTGAGTTACGGAGTGTGTTCAAGATCATTTGATCCAAATTCCTCATGGATTCTTTCTCCTTCTCATGGCTTCACAAGCCCTATAGCATGTTGCTTCCAAATGCAAATTCATCTGAAACAACTTTAGAGCTTGGAATGTCAGCATTGTGATCGGTTCCTGGTGCAACAGTAGGAGAGCATGTTCCACTATGAGCCGGTGTCCACATTTGCAAACCACTGCTTGCCAAACCATCTTCTTTGAAAGCAAAAAGGTTTGAGGAGATCAAGCTGAATGTTGGTGAGGTTGGATTAACATGAGGAAGTTTGATCCCAGCAAACCATTCATGGTCAATAACCTGGCGAGCAGGGCTTGGAGCAGAGCTGAATGTTGGTGTAAGGGGATGAGGATGGGCTTGGGAAGGAAGATGAGTCGGGGGCTTGGATTGTATGAGCACATGGACTTGGATGGTAAGATGAGCATGGACTTGCTGCTGATGATCCACCAACTATGTCCATGCGCTCTAAAGGCTTGCATCCCTGATTGTACAAAAATGTTTCCATTAACTGATCATAATAAGTAGGGTAGCATTTCTTAACCTACCATATAGTGCAGATGCATAGAGGTAGGATTTGCATTGCCAGAAAAATTTCAAATAGAACATTTAACTAGTTAATTAGTCATCAACTACATGAGAAATGCTAATAAGACACTTGTATTAAAGGTTTGTTTGGATTAAAAGATGTTTATTAAGGGTTTGTTTAGGTTAGAAGATGCATTATATAAGATAAATTAGTTTATGGATGAGGTAAAGACCAGATTTTTGGGAAGCTAACGGAGAATAATTCTTACAAATTAGCTCACTCAAACTAAGTTTAGTCAAATGCAAAGTTTAATTTTTTCCTTATTTTTATCTACAAAAGTCTTTGAATAGAAGTTTATTCAGCATACTCTAAATGCATGTCAGTAGTGCAAAAAAGGGGCTTTTACGTCAGGTATTTAGGGCTTTTTACGTCGTATTTAAGTCTGACGTTAAAACGGGAGACGTAAATTTACGTCGGACCCTTTAGCCCGACGTAGATTTACGTCAGTTATCAAGACCTGACGTAATTTTGCGTGACATATACCACTAAATAGATGTAAAAACTTTCGAAAAAAAAAAACAGCAAATTTACGTCGCATATGCCATATGCGACGTAAATTTGCTGTTTTTTAAAAAAAATTGGGTTTATTTATTCTGTTTTACAACTAAAACCTGTAAATATTACAACCAGGACAGTCCAGAGGTTCAATTTTCTTTAGCTAGTAAATTAAAAATATAATATTATATAATTCAAACTACATAATAAAATAATATAATACAAACATACAAACTAAAAAATCTATTACAAACTAAAAGTTAATACAAACTAAGCTACCTAAACTACATAATACACACAATATAATATGAACAAGAACTTAAAAAATTATGTACTAGAATTGTTGAACAAAAAATTTTGCCCATTGTTCTCTAATTTGTGTAATATCATATTACGGTAATGGAGATGGATCTTGAAATACCGAAACATGAATTTGACTCTTGTAAACATGCAACATGAATAAAGTTAAATAAACTTAACTAATGTTAAAAGTAATTACCTCCAGTCCAAGAATCAATTAAACCCGCACAAACTATGGCTCTCATCCAATACATTACATAGTAACCACATTCAAACGAGTCTGTTTGCTTATTACACTTGAAATGATGAAAAAAACATAATATTATTTTCAAAATTTAAATACAAACAATAATTATGGTATTCACTTATATAAATAAGTTTCTAACCTTAGGATAAATGAGCTGCAAAGTCTTTGTTCTAGGTTTTCCACTTAGAACATTAGTTCCAGACACGATTCTAAGTGAAAAAAGTCATATATTATTCAATATGTATTTACAATTTAAAAACATAATTAATGAATAAAAGATAAACTTACCCTTGTAATAAGCTTTTCATTTCTTGACTCGGTTTCCGATATAATGAACAAAACCACACCACGAGTGTAATCCCAGGGTATGATTACAATTAGCTGCCAATGGGACCTACATTGTATGACATAAAAATTAGTTACAAAAATATAAATTAAAATACAAATTAAAATACTAACCCTTCAATGTATGGAGCCAAATATATATGTCTTTTTGAGTCACTCATCCATGTTTGCATATATTGTTGGATTCCAACCTTTGTATTTCCAGATTTTTGGATGGATTGAGGCTCGATAAATCCGTATACTTCGGATTTTTCTTGTTCCACACTCAATTTGTCCATGTACCTAAAACAATTAATTATAAGTTGAATATAATTATTATAATCTTAGAAAGATAAATGAGAATGACTTACATTGCCCACAATTGTATGATGGAAATGTTTAACATGCAATTTCCCCGACAATTTCTAAAGCATCGGGCAAGGAAATGTATAATGGAATACTTGGAACTGTCAATTCCAAACACTCTAACATCCCATTGTATCTGACATGGTCTCTTCCTCAACTAGTGGTAATATGGTCAACAACATAGAGATGAGATCATCATCACATTCAGTCAGATCCTCATCAATAATAGGTTGTTTTTTATGCTTACCACGACGCAAGGCCTCCTAAACAAATGATAACAATGAATTAAACATTTATATAATTATAATAGTAGAAAAGAGAAAATAGACAATATATATATATATATATATATATATATATATATATATATTACCTTGGTGCTGTCTTGATAGTGGCATAACCAAACGTCTTGGCCAAGCCAAGAATGTCCAGCTTACCTTGCCCCACTAATTGAATCTCTTCATTAGGAAAAGACACTTGGAGCATTAGCATCATGAACTTCATCAACTACTACTCATGTCCGAGTCTGCTGTAGAGGGACACCATGGATGGTTAAGCCACCCTCAAAAACTCGACCAATAGCCACTAGACGCGGGGGTCATCTTCAACATATAACTCACACTTGGTGTGATGCATCGATCCGAGTATATTCTCCTGAAGGATCGGCGGTAGTAGCAGCACAACTCCCTTTAGTGCTGACTCGAACAACATCATGTTCAATTGTTTGAGGTGTTCCTTGAGTGCATTGCTTGAGAGCGGGCGAGAGATTCAATTTTTTCATCAAACTCTTGCTTGCAAGGAGTGCCTTATTTGATTTAACTTTTCTTCAAGCTGCATCTCCATTTTATGCAAGGCCTCCAGGCTGCAAGAGTCGGCGGTGGTCCTTCGTGATGTTGGACCAAAGTAATCACGAAGGCCCCAGGTTCCACCAGCACCACGCACACGTCCTGAGTAATCTGGTTTTCTTATGGTCGTCGCCAATATATCTTGTCGACCATGAGGAATAAATGATCCTTGGGTGATGCCGCTCAACTAAATCATCCTACAACACATTAACAATAATTAAGTCATACACTAACTTTCACATTAGAATCAATTCAAATTGACATTATAACTTACGATTTTACGAGCAATGATTCGTGCGGACTCGGAAGTCATTTGTCCATCGAGATTTTGTCGGGCTGCCTTCCACATCGATAGCGAGGGGTGGAGATGCAAGGTCGATAGAATCAACTCCTGCTGACTCTTCTCCGGATTTCATGAGACGTTGCTCCAATAATGCATACCCTCCTCGTGACAATACATGGGGTGCATCATTCAACCTCGACGTTGTTGGGCGGCACGTCTTTTATCCTGCCAAGAGGGGTCCATTCGGGTGGCACAAAGCTGTAACCAATCCTCCTCACTAATTTGATACTTTAGACAGGGAGATTCATCTTGAAACTTTCCAAATACATACTCCCATGTCAAGAAAGTCTTAAAGTCCCTCCATCTAATGGCAATGGAGGATAAAATCTTCTTCCTCATCACCTCGGTGTTAGGAACATCAAAATTTTGTTGTGAAATGACCAATAAATGTTAAATTCAATTAATAATGATATATAAAGTATTCAACAAATATAGAAATACCTGAACATCCTGCCACATGAGGTTCTTCTCGGTTTCCTCTACATCATCCCAAGATGGAGTAGTAATCGGAACATGGTGTCGAGCTAGTAGTCCCAAATAGCTCTTAAACTTAGCGACATTTGGGCCGGATGCCTTACCGAACGTGGATCAACTTCAACTTGAGTTTTCTCTCTAGCTACCCTCCTTCGTTGTCAACCCCTTTAGCAGGAGTGACGGATCTACCTTTATCACCACTTTCGCTCACCTGCCACTGCCACTACCACTACCGAGTACCAGTTGTGGAATCAGACATATCTCGAAAAACAAAACAATATGAAGTCAACATACTTTATAAGTTTGAATAAAAAGAACTAGAAAATGTGAAGATAAACACCTATTATGTTGGTATGTTTTCCCATATCCCTTCATCATGATCACTTCGAATTGCATGTATGTCATCAACTTCATTGTCAACTATGTCATCAAATGGTCTACTTGAAAATGAAGGTGTTTCATGTATATCTAGAGACTCTTCTTCATGAATTCAGTGCATGCTTCTTCCTTCAAGGACAATTGACCATCTCTCATTACATGGATCCTTGACATAAAATATTTGTCTCGCTTGATATGCCAAAATAAAAGGTTCATCCTTATACCCAACTTTACTCAAATCAACCAAAGTAAATCCTAGGTCATCTGTTACGTACACCGTATTCCCTTCAACCCATTTACACTTGAAGACAGGCACCCTAAAAGTAACATAATCAATTTCCCATATCTCTTGTATGACCCCAAAATAACTCATAGAAGTTTGTGATAGGATTTTTGTCTTTAGAACTATAAAAATGCATAGATTCGAGCTTGAATTGTGACCCCACTATTTTGTACTCTACCTTTATCATCTTCTATTTTTGAGTAGAAACAATAGTTATTAATGTCATACCCACCAAATGTAATGACATCACTATTAGGCCCACGAGCAAGTCTCAAAAGTGTTTACGAAGCATTAATCTCAACATATACCCTTTTTTTAAACCAAGAAAGGAAACTTTTGTTATGTTCATTCAATACCCATTTTTCATTCATTCGTGGATGTGTTGCCTTTATTTCGGTTATGTGTTGTGATATGTAAGGGATTACTTCATCGGTGTTGTTCAATATGTATAAATGTGCTTGGTCAACTTCTTTCCGACTAACATTTTTAATCTTTAAATTTTGAGTACCCTTACCTTCACATCTTCCATCATGTCTCATCTTAGGAATACCTATTGGTTCCGATTTTGACATGTATCCTAAACAAAACTCAATGGCTTCTTCGCAATGTACCTTTCCACAATAGAAGCTTACGGCCTGTCTTGATTCTTCACATATCCTTTTAAGATCTTCATGTATCTCTCAACAGGATACATCCATCTAAGAAAAATTGGACCACATAATCGAATTTCCCTTACCAAATGGACTATCAAATGCACCATGATATCAAAAAATGAAGGGGAAAATACATTTCTAAGCGGCACACTATTACAATTGCTTCATTTTCTAATTCATCTAACTTTTTTGGATCAATTACCTTCTTACAAATGGTGTTGAAAAACAAACATAACCGAGTAATAGCAATTCTAACAGAAGTTGGTAAGATGTTTTGAATCACCACTGGTAAAAGTTGTTGCATCAACACATGACAATCATGAGACTTTAAACCAACTAATTTCAACTCTTGCATAGACACAAGACTCTTAACATTTGAGGAGTATCCTTGTGGCACTTTGACCTCATGTAAACAATCACAAAAGCTTCTCTTTTCTTTCTTTGATAGAGTATGACAAGCTGGAGGTAAGTAAGTGCGTTTTCCAACCGATTGTGGATGTAATTCGAACGTATACCCATGTCTACCAAATCTTGTCTTGCTTTTATCCCACCTTTTGTCTTTCCTTTTATGTTAAGCAATGTCCCAATTATACTATCACAAACATTTTTTTCAACATGCATCACATCTATACGAGTGTCTAACTTCCAACTTACACCAATAAGGAAGATTAAAGAATATAGACTGTTTCTTCCAAATGTTTTTCTCATTGGATTTCTTTTGGGTCTTTCCAAACACAATATTAATATTTTTCACTTGCTCATATACTTGTTCACCATTGCGTGAGTACTGATGCAATTGCATTCTCCTGACATCCATTAAATGCTTTTTTCATTTTACGATATGGATGATTAGCAACTAGAAACTTTCTATGCCTATTGTACGTAGTTTTTTGTCCATGTTTCAATTGGATATAACTTGTGTCTTCTTGACATAAAGGACACGCTAAATGACCTTTCACACTATAACCGCTCAAATTGCCATATGCTGGAAAATCATTTATAGTACAAAATAACATTGCACGCAACCTGAAATTCACTTCGTGATATGAATCAAATACATCCACTCCTGTTTCCCACAACATCTTCAAATCATTAATTAAAGGACTAAGATATACATCTATGTCATTTCCTGGTTGTCGAGGTCCTGAAATCATCATAGATAACATCATATATTTTCTCTTCATGCATAACCAAGAAGGCAAATTGTAAATGATCAACATAACTGGCCATGAACTATGTTTACTACTTAAATTTCCATAAGGATTCATCCCATCTGTAGCTAATCCAATTCTCAAGTTTCTTGGCTCTGCACCAAATTCTGGAAAGGTTTCATCAATCCTTTTCCATTGTGGAGAATCAGCTGGATGTCGAAGAAGATTGTCACATTTTCTACCATTTGCATGCCATGTCAAGTTTCTTGCATCTTCTTTAATGACAAATAATCTTTTAAACCTAGGTATAATTGGCAAATACCATAACACCTTAGCAGGGGGACCATCTAGTTCTTCCTCACCACTACTTTCCTCAACTTTGTTTTTGTACCTCGACAAACCACATGTCGGACACATCTTTAATTTAGCAAAATCATTTCTATACAATATACAATCATTAGGACATGCATGTATTTTCTTGTACTCTAAACCCATTGGACATAATATCTTCTTTGCCTCATAGTTACGAATAGGTAATGTATTATCTTCAGGAAGCATCTCCTTCAACAACTCCAATAATTCGGTGAAACTTTTATCACTCCATCCATTTTTTGCTTTTAAAGTAAACAATTTTAAAGTTGCTGATAATCTTGTAAAACTACATCCTATGTAAAATTGTTGTGCAAAATCAGATTTCAAAGAATCATATAGATGTGCTTTCATAAAATTTTCTTCACCAATATCACGTATCATATCCTCTAGATTATCAACCATCCCTTCATCTTGTCTGTAGTTGATACAGTTGGGATGTCTAATATTTCTCCATGCCATGTCCATATTGTATAACTCTTAATAATACCATAAACAAACAAGTGATCACGTATATCTTCAAGTTTATGACGGATTTGATTCAAACAACGAACACATGGACAATAATATGTCCCTTTCATAGCTTTTCCATTTTCACTAGCAAATTTCAAAAATTCCTCAACTCCCTTTTCGTACTCTTCACTAATACGACGTGCATTCATCCAACTTCGATTCATATTATGTTATAAATTTTCGTCACTCCTAGAGATTTAAAAATTATATGTAAAAAGAAATTAATATACAAACAACAAAGCACGTTCCAACAACAATGGAGTGTGTAAACCGAATGCACTCAAACAAATAAACAAATAATTACATTCCAATAACAATCCAGTGGAGACATTCATACTATAACGTGATTGAGATCCCCAAAAACAATCACGGATTCAATGTAAACATATAGCAATGACATAGAACACTAACCTCGAGTGTAGACAAAAAATGATTTCAAACTCGAATCCAATCGGGGAGAAATATCAAGTTCGTCAAATGACACACAATGTAGATGTTTTTCACTATAAAACTGATCGAAAATGGTGTGCAGAGGTAGCTGTTGTCATCGTTCTCGTCGTCGTTCTCAAAAACCCTGTTTGCGCGAGACGAGGGAGTGTGCCAGGGAGGGAATAAAAGAGACTTTTTACGTCGCGCATCCCAGCACGCGACGTAAAAGAGGCTTTTTACGTCGCGTGCTGGGGTGTGCGACGTAAAATTTTTGTCCCTTATTTACAAAATTGCCACCGCATTTTATTTACGTCGAATATTTTTACATGCGATGACAATTGGGTGACGTAAAAGCCCTTTTCTGCACTAGTGTGTTCATTTCTCTGATGTCCATTTTTCATTTGATAGATTTATTCCTAAATTTTTAAGACATAAATTTTAATCAATAAAAAGTTGTTTGGGGAAGGAGAGTGTTATAAAATGTATTGTAAATATTGACCATATTTGTAAAGGTGTAAAAGTATAAATCAGTTATTTAAATATGCATTCCTATCTAGTCTAATCAATGTGACCTTATAAGTGTGGTGTCTAGTCTACTTATTAAAGTTTTTTTTCCCTTATATTCATGTCTTTAATTTTGGTTAAAATTAAGTTTAATTTTTGTTAAAAGCATTTAGAACTCATAAATTAAATTATTACTCAGATTTTGTAAAAGATTTGCGGAGATAGGAAGTTAAAGGTCAAGGGAAGAGATTTGGGGAAATGAAGATGTCGTACAAAGATTAGATCATTAGCTTAATGAGAAATATGCAAGAAGAGGTGTTCACTTACCATTCTCGTTTAACGAACCAATAAATTTGTTGAACAAAAATTGTGATGAATTTTATGATGATTACAATACCTACTTCGCCTAGAGAAAATTTGGCTTGTCTTGCAAGAATGTATTTTATGGTCAGTATTTAAATAGAAGAAAAATGTACAAAAATCAGACTTTTCATACACTAAAAGCAAATAAAGGACCTTAACGCATTGTTGGCGACCAGGAGACATTTTATTTTTGTGTTTGATCTTTATATTTAATGATGCATGGTTTGATCACACTTGTTTTCATTACTCCTTTATATTTGAAAATGATTTTGGAATTGTGATCCTAAGATTAAACAATATAAATTTTTTGTATTAGACATTGTTAGATATTATTTAGATATTGTTAAGATATTATTAGATATTGTTAACCACAATATCAAATAATATCTTCTGTTTATTTTGTTTATTTTCGGTTACTCTTTTAGTTGTACCTCTTTCTATTATAAATAGATTACCCTATGTGTAGTTTATACACAAGGGAAATTAATCTCAAACCGTATTTTCTCTATATTCAACATGGTATAAGAGTCAAAGCCTAGCATCTTTCTGCTTATTGTCTTTGGCCAAGAGTTACCCTTTTGTTGTGGGTCAAAAGTACCCTTTGCCTGGTTCGACAAGCTTCGTTGGAGGGGTGTTAGTAAAAGAAAATTCGATATCAAAATCGAAAAAACGAGAGAGAGAAATATCGAAGATCATATTGGTTGGTTGGAAATTTGACAAAGGACAGTTAGGAAACACCTAGTAACCACAAGATAAAAACACATATAAATCTAGAATCAGAATCGATAATCGAAGGAAGAATATTCGATGTCTATTTGTGGAATAGAATCAAGAAATTAGAATCTAGTGTATTGTTAAGATTAAAGGGAATCAAAAGCAATTTAAAGTACTCGATGTCTGAAATCGAGATCGAGGGAACGGTTAACGCGCACATAGAACATGGGAAGCGGTTTCTAAACCGTGGCAGAGATCGAAGATCAAGGGAGCGGTTATCTCATGCATGGGAACGTGAAATGTAGTTTTCTAAACCAGTAGAACTAAGGGATGTGGATGTTGGATCGTGGTGGCAGTTTTGTTAACTGCTCTTAGGAAGTTACTTGAAGGGTGCTCTATAAATAGAGCGAAGACTTGAGAAAGAGGGGGAAATTGGCAGAGACAACAGAAGCGCAAGTGAACAGTCTATAGGAAAACGACGCATCATGAAGTTTCTAATGCTCTAGATTTCCGTTTTCATTGATTACCTTTATCGCTTTCTTTACTTTCCCTGGTAATTTACTTTCATTGCAATTTATGTTTATCAGCTTTAAGTTTTTGCCTTTTCAATTCCTTGTCCATTTACTGTTATGAAAAATTTACTTTTATGCAAGTTAAGGTTATGCGTTTAAGATCCTCGCCATTTACATTTCTGCAATTTCGATTTCCTGTTATTTACATTTCCGCAATTTCGATTCCTTGCCATTTACACTTAAATGCAAATTTGAGGTTTACGTATTTTACATTTCCCTGCAATTTAATATTCTGCACTGCTTTTCGATTCGACGCTTTTACTTCTTTCTTTACTTCACGTTTCTTAATAAAAAATACCAAAAAATAGTACTTTCGATCATCGATCTGTACTCTAAGTCATGCCATTTGCATTTCTTGAGATTATATGATTCTTGATTCTCATGCATTTTTCGATTGAAAACTAGTTGCTAGCCTAAATGAAAAGAATTTGCATGGTTAAGATTTGATTAGAACTTAAATCTCGATAAATCGAAATTGATCAAATTTTCACCAGAAACAAATTGGCGCGCCAGATAGGGAAGTGTTGTGTCGAAAAACACAAACAATTGGTTAGTTCGAAAGTGTATGAGATTAAGGAGTGGGCGAGTATTAAGAATGAGTCAAAATCCACCACATTATCAGAATAACAATGAGATTCCAAATAGTTCACATTTACCAAACACTGGGGGGCAAGTTCACAATGATAATATGCTCATAATATCGACAAATGTGAGTACGTCGATACATGTGAGTGCTGAACAAAGCTCAGGCACATCGATAAACCCTCAGTTAGGGTCTAGCACTATAATGTCAAAAAATATACAAACTACGGGGAATCCCGTAACAACATATGCAAGTCCGCATATGAGTGTAAGACCGCCTGGCTTTTCAATTAATAATATGAATGGGGCTGGTACTTCTTCAATACAACGAAGTATGAGATTTAACCTAGGAATGCCCCAAAACTTAGGCACATTTCAAACCTTAGGCGTGCCCCAAAATTTTGGAGTATCCCCAAATTTAGGGGTGTCTCAAAATTTAGTAACACCCCAGAATTCAGGGAATGTGCAAAATTTAGGAACACAATAGACGCCTCCAGTGTCAAACCTGGAAAACAGAGCAAACCTGGATCATGGGAGATATACATTCGATAGAGATTATCATCAATCCAATTTTGAGACTATCGAAAATGTTAATACTGGAATTTCTAGTAACTCATTAGGAGTACTTCGACAACAAATGGACGAAAGCAATTTCGAGATGGTTAACATGTTATCACAACAGTTGACTACAGTATTAAATCCATTAGTGCAAAACACTACCACTAGTTTTGAGATACTAGCAGACCAAATGTCACGTATCGGGGATGCATTGGCGATACCCCGACAAACAAGGGTCGAAAATAATGCCAATCAAAATATTAACCAAAACGCTAATATCAATCCCCTTTATTTATTAAGGAGAAATCGAAACAATGATCATTATCAACATGTGAGGAATGATACTTATGGAAATTTAAATGAGGGATGTCAGAATATGTATAATCAAAATAACATGCAGTACAATCACTTGATGGGACAAAGAATGAATCCTCAAGGAGTGGAATTAAGACCACCTCATCAACCATACTTTGTTTCTCCTTTTCCAAATACGATTCTCGAGACAGAATTACCTCGAGGATACAAAATACCCAAATTTACTAGAGAAATTGGTGAATCCACTATCGAGCATGTGGCGCAGTACCAAATCGAATGTGGGAACCTAGCGATGAGCAAGGAATTAAAAATGAAATACTTTCCTAGTTCATTAACAAAGAATGCTTTCACTTGGTTTACGTCGCTGCCACCTAATTCAATATATAATTAGATGCAGCTAGAAAGAAATTTTCATGAGCAATTCTTTAGGGGGGAAACTCAAGTAAGTCTTATCGATTTAATGAATATAAAGCGTTACAATCATGAAAGCGTAGATGATTATTTGAATAGATTTAGACAAATGAAGTCGAGATGTTTTACTCAAATTCCTGAATTTGAGTTAGTCAGAATGGCCTCCGCAGGCTTAGAATTCTCGATTAGGAAAAAGTTAGTTAATTTACCATTGAATGATATGGCTCAGTTAGTTGATAAAGTGAGAAGAGTAGAACAGATCAAATACGAGAAACAAAGGTACAAGAAATTTGAGAAACCCATGAAGAAAGATAAGGTAGCATATATAAATGATATATATGAGGAAAATCCCAGGATAGAAGGAGATATTAAAGAATCTGTCGATGAGAAAGTAAATATAGCAGAGCTCAAAGTAGGAGCCTCATATATTTGTAAACTGCTACAGAAAAATGAAGTGAAAGACAAAATGGAAAATCGTACATATACTTTTGATGTAACAAAGGCAGATAAAATCTTCGATATTTTATTGAAAGATAAATAGATTAAGTTGAGTGATGATCATAAATTACCTTCTGCAGAACAAAGAAATGGTCGAAGATATTGCAAATTTCATAATATCTATGGACATTGGACTAATAATTGTATACATTTCAGGAATACGATCCAAGATGCGATCGACCAAGGAAGACTGAAGTTTGAGGAGATGTCAATGAAAGTGGATACGAGTCCATTCGAAGTTCAAGTAGGGTATGTCGAGTCCCAAACGGGCATGACTGAAGATGTCCGATTGATGAATTCGACCTTTATAGGTATGGTCGATGTTACTGAAGACATTGATCCCAGACATGTCAGAATGGATATGTCAGAAGAAGACATAGAGTTCGACCTAAGCGAGTTCGAGAAAGAATTCAAAAGAGAAATCTATCCTCAACCAGAAGATTCCCTCGTCGAGTTTTTGAATAGAAAGAAAGAAAAGGACGAAGGAGTGACATTATGCCCACGATGCAGCGCGGTGTTCGACAGATTAGCTGCTAAGGCCTTCAGGGCAAGACAGATCAAGAAAATAGAGAATCAACATAAAAGTTGCAATGATAAAGTAGATCAAACCATCCAAGCCACGGTGGAGGAAAGTCAGCAAAAATCTGTTGGTTCTGGCGCTAGTAGAAATTAGAAACAATGGGTTAGGAAAGAAATATATTCTCCTCGGGGGGGAAGAGGCAGACTTCAAAATAATGATGTTTTCGATAGACTCTTATATGATGAGGGATCAAATACTGGATTTCCTACATTTCAAAGGAGATTTCGAGGAAGGCCTTGGAGGAGAGGAGGAAGGATCCCTTACTGGGGAAGGATCAATAATTATAGAAACTTTGAAGAAAGCAATGCACCAACTGGGAGTCAATATGTAAGAGACTTTGTCGATGACAAAAATGGAGGTAGTTGGGATGGACATCAAGTTGGGGTAATATCGATATTACCCGCGGAATATGTTAGCGAGTATGAGGAGTATCAAGGGCACGTCGATCGAGAGAATGATTTTTATTCCGAAGACATGAGACCGAAAGTCACATGGGTAACACAAGCATCATGCGAAGTACCTCATAGAGATACTGCTTTTATCGATCCCCCATCAGAAGAAATGAGGTTTCATCTGAAACATTTACTATTGAACATCGAAATTCAAGGACAGAAGGTGAATAAAGTCCTTGTTGATGGTGGTGCAGCGGTGAACATATTGCCAATCACTGTTAGAATCGCGCAGCGGAATGTTCGCGTGGTCGGACAAAAACCAAGAGGGGGGGGTGAATTGGTTTCTTAATAAAAATTAGGTTTTCAAAATTTTCCCCAAATTTTACCGATTAAAAACTGCGTAAATGTAAATAGAGAAGAGTAGAGAAGATTACACAGTAGGTTTATACTGGTTCGGATCAAAAGACCCTACGTCCAGTTGCTAATCACTCAAAAGAGGATTAACGCTATCACTAAGAACAAATTGTTACAAACAGATTACAAATGAACAGATAAAGATCAGAAAACACCTCTCTTGAAATCCACAAGAGATGATGAACAGCTTTCCCCAGAGATGGCACAACACACAATCCACTAAGAACTCCACTTAGTGATTCTTATCGCTTCTAGCCCACACCAGGTTCAGAAAGCCCCCTTTCCTTGCAACAAACAGTTCTCTGGCACTCACAACACTTAACTTTTGTATGGAAAAGGTTGTTCTTCTTTTCTGAGTGCCAAAGGAGAGTTTAAGTAGGGAAATTAGGGTTTAGAAAATGGGGATTTCGAAACTAGGGTTCTTGGTAATTGGGTTTTCGAAAATAGGGTTAATTTGAAATTTAAAATAAAAAACAAACTGAAATAATCGATTAAATGGAGTTATAATCGATTAAAACAGAGCCAAAAAAACAGAACCCAAAACCTCTCTGTTTTAATCGATTATTTGAAGTTTTAATCGATTATTTGACCTAATAATCGATTATTTTGATGTTTTAATCGATTAAAACAGTGAGTATATACTGAAAATGGTTTTCTCACTGTTTTAATCGATTATTTCCCTATATAATCGATTAAAGCAGAGCCTGGATGATATATTTGGGCTTTTTGAAGCTTCTAAGTTACAGACTATGTACCGGCTATCTTAGATTCTATAATTACAGACTCAATCAAACTAAAACAGAGTTATTACAATACATAAATCATCAATCTTCAATCTTCAATACTCTAAGTCTTTAAGCTCTTGGATCATCATCAAAATCAACATTCTTCATGATCATTATTTGCAACATCAAGTCCTTGAATGTTCAACAATCTCCCCCTTTTTGATGATGATCAAAATTATCTTTTTAAAGCCCTTGTAATAACCTGTTTTATCTGTCATACTAACAAACACATTAAACATACCAGATAAAATTTAAAATTGAATCATAGGCTTTAAATTTTTCTCCCCCTATTTTGATTATAATAAAAAAGAACTCTGAAACATCAATCATAAGAGCTCCCTCTCAAAATATGCATAAGTTAGAGAAAGCTCCCCCTCAATCATAGCATGAAAGAAGCATCATATTTTATTTCATAATCATTCATCCATTACAATATCAATAGAAAATAATAAAAGAACAAAATTTTAAAAGTCTTCACTATCATCATCATTAAAGTGTGCATCAAATTTTTGAGGTTTATACACATGATAACCTATGAACATCCTATACCACAAATTATAACATTACAATCATCCAAAAACAGTCAAATTAAGCAGATTTTAAGCTATTTCTAATATCCCTAAGTCTCTTCTAAGATCATAGAATCTATCCTTGGGTAGAGGCTTAGTAAATATATCTGCTAATTGACGTTTGGTATCTACATACTCTATTTTACAGTTTCCTTTGCTGATATGATCTCTTAAAAAGTGATGTCTTATTTCTATATGTTTAGTCCTAGAGTGCATTACTGGATTCTTAGTTAAGTTAATTGCACTCGTATTATCACACATCAAGGGTATGTCATTTAAAAAGATATCATAATCTTCTAACTGTTGTTTCATCCACAGAATTTGAGCACAACAACTACCAGCTGCAATATATTCAGCTTCAGTGGTAGATAAAGCAACACATGCCTGTTTCTTAGAATTCCAGGATATTAAGGATGAACCTAGCAAATGACATGTACCACTAGTGCTTTTTCTATCAATTTTACATCCACCATAATCAGCATCAGAATATCCTATTAAACTCATACAAGCATCAGACGGATACCACAAACCAAAACCAGTAGTTCCTTTTAAGTATTTTAAAATATGTTTTACTGCAATTAGATGAGATTCTTTAGGACAAGCTTGAAATCTAGCACACACACAGACAGAATGCATAATATCAGGTCTACTTGCAGTTAAGTATAATAGTGATCCTATCATACCTCTATACATAGTTTGATTAACTTCCAAACCTGATTCATCCTTGTCTAGATAGCATGAAGTTTCCATGGGTGTGTTAGCTTCCTTTGAGGTGTCCTTACCAAACTTTTTGAGGATCTCTTTGCAGTATTTGGTTTGAGAGATGAAAATGCCATCTTTAAGTTGCTTGATTTGTAGTCCAAGGAAGAATGTCAATTCTCCCATCATAGACATTTCAAACTCTCCCTGCATTATCTTAGCAAATTCTACACATAACGAATTATCAGTTGATCCAAAAATTATATCATCAACATATACCTGGACCAATAAGATATGTTCTTTAACTTTCTTTATAAACAGTGTAGAATCAATTTTTCCTCTTGAAAAATCATTTGCAGTTAGGAAACTACTTAATCTTTCATACCAAGATCTAGGAGCTTGTTTCAACCCATATAATGCTTTCTTTAATTTGAAAATATGATTAGGATTATTAAAATCTTCAAATCCAGGGGGTTGCTCTACATATACTTCTTCTTTGATAAAACCATTTAAAAATGCACTTTTAACATCCATTTGATATAATTTAAATTTCATCATAGATGCATAGGCAAGAAGTAGGCGTATAGCCTCTAACCTGGCAACAGGAGCATAAGTTTCATCATAATCTATACCTTCCTCCTGACAATAGCCTTTTGCAACAAGTCTGGCTTTATTCTTTGTTATATTACCATCTTCATCAAGCTTATTTCTAAATACCCATTTAGTTCCAATGACTTGATGTGACTCTTCTCTTGGAATTAATTCCCAGACTTGATTCCTTTCAAATTGGTTAAGTTCTTCTTGCATGGCTATGCACCATTGATCATCTTTAAGTGCTTCCTCAATGTTTTTAGGTTCTATCTGTGACACAAAAGCAACAGACATACAAAAATTATTCATATTTTTTGTTCTTACCCCTTTTGAGATGTCACCTATGATGTTGTCCATTGAGATTCCTCTAGGTGATTGTCATTCCTTTGCTAATTGAGGAGTTTGAGAAGGCTCATTATCTTCTAAATACAGTTCATCAAGAGCCTCCCTTATATACTCATCATCACCTGCAAGTCTTTTATTTGACTCAAGAGGATTTCCCCCAAGGTCTACAATCTCATCAAAGGTAACATGTATAGATTCTTCTATATTTAAAGTTCTCCTATTAAACACTCTATATGCCTTGCTATTTAATGAATATCCTAGAAAATGCCCTCATCAATCGATTGAAATACTGCAAAACTTTCTTATAAGAGTTTTCAAGTTGTTTTAACTGATAAAAAATAAGTTTTAATTGATTAAAACACTGTATAGAAAATTTCTAAGTTGTTTTAATCGATTGAAACGAGATTTAATCGATTAAAAGAGTTCTGATCGGTCATAACTAAATTATGATCGATCATAACTGATTCTGATCGGTCATAATTGGATTCTGATCGATCATCCTGACCCTTTAAGTGATTTTAATCGATTGAAACGTGTTTTAATCGATTGAAAAAGTTCTGATCGCTTATAATTAAAATCTGATCGATCACATTTGATTCTGATCGGTCATAATATTATTCTGATCGATCATAATGAGTTCTAAATGGTTTTAATCGATTAAAAACAAGTTGTATCGATTAAAATGCTGTAAAAACACTTCTTTGAACATTCTAAGTGATTTTAATCGGTTCTTTCAAAACTATATCAGTTAAAAACATGTTTAAGAAAGCTTTTGTAAAAATACTTTGTTTTTAGTTGTTTAAAACGATTTTAGAGGCATTTCGCAAAAATCTTTAAGTGAAGAACCTTCATGCAGCAGAAAAGATAAAATGATTTTACCTAAGCATTCTGTTTAAAACATACTAAATGATCCATTTTCTTTGAATAAATACACAATACAAATAGTTCATTTAACTATAGGAACCCAAATATATTTTCCTTTAGGAACACCAAAATGTTTGATTTTACATCTATTTGAGGTATGACCTTGTTTCATACAATAAAAACATGCTTTTGATGTAGCTATGGAATAAGATGCATTATTTACATGACATGCTCTAGTTCCTTTTTCTACCCATACTCTTTTCTTTTTAGTTTTACTCTTTTTCAAAGGAACTCTTTGATTTACATTATTTTGAGCAATTACCATTTCATGCTTCTTAAGATCATCAATTTCTTTTTCGGCTTTGTCAAGCAAATGGTTAAGAATATCTATGTCATATTCATGCTCTTTACAATTTGCACAAGCTAAGTCCTTATTCTCATCTAAGCATACAATTTTCGTATTAGCTACCTCCTTTTCTTCTAAACATGCAATTTTCAATTTTAAGGACTCATTTTCCTTTTCGGATCTTCTTAGATTTTTCTTTACAACTTTAAATTCGTTTTTCATATTCATAAATGCAGTAAATAACTCATTATAAGCATTTTGCAATTCATCATGGTCATTTTCTTCACTAGAGGATGAATCGGAATCACTAACCTCAAAATCCGAAGAAATATTGTCATTTGCCATTAAGCAATTGTTTGCTTCTATTTCCGAGTTGCTTGATTCTGAATTTGAATCACTGTCATCCCAAGCAATATATGCTTTCTTCTTGAATTGCTTTTTGCCCTTGTGTTCATCATTTTTCTTGTTTGGGCATTCGGTCTTCATATGCCCTGCTTCACCACAACCATAGCATTTTATATTAACGGAAGAATTTTCTTTTACCTTTCCCTTACCTTTGAAAGGATGTCTTCCTTTTGCTTTCATCAATTTGGTGAACTTCTTTATAAAAAGACTCAACTCTTCTTTATCATTTTCGGAGTCTTCTTCTTCTTCTTTCTTATTTTTACCTTTTGAAATTTCGGTCTTGAAAGCTAGATTCTTCTTTTGGTATTGACCCTCTTCCTCATTTAGTCTTCCAAGGTCAAGTTCATTCTCTCTAAGCTTTCCAAATAACGCCGCCATAGACATAGTGGCAAGATTTTGTGACTCCGAGATGGCCGTCACCTTAGGTTGCCATTTCCTATCCAAAGATTTCAAAATTTTAACATTTAATTCATCAACGTCAAATACTTTACCTAATCCGGTGAGATGATTCATAATATGAGTGAAACGCTTTTGAACGTCGAAAATCGTTTCACCGGGTTGCATCCGGAACATCTCGTATTCTTGGATTAGGGAGTTTTTACGCGCTCTTTTGACGTCGTCAGTTCCTTCGTGGGTTACTCTAAGCATTTCCCACATTTCCTGTGCACTTTTACAAATAGAAATTCTGTAGAACTCATCAAGGGTTAGAGCAGATGAAATAATATTTCTAGCCCTAACATCAAATTGTGCTTTTCGACTTTCTTCTACAGACCATCTAGAAAAAGGTTTAGGAACGTCAACACCGTTCTCTGTAATTTTAGGAACAAATGGACCGTTTAAAATTGCGTCCCAAACGCCTCTATCAACAGACTCTAGAAAAATTTGCATACGTACTTTCCAGAAAGGATAATTTTGACCCGCAAAAAGTGGGGGTCTGTTGATAGACGCACCTTCGGCAAAAGTTTGATTTTGTCCGGCCATTTTCGAAAATTTGAATGACTATCAAAGCAAGCTCGATACCACTTGTTAGAATCGCGCAGCGAGAATGTTCGCGTGGTCGGACAAAAACCAAGAGGGGGGTGAATTGGTTTCTTAATAAAAATTAGGTTTTCAAAATTTTCCCCAAATTTTACCGATTAAAAACTGCGTAAATGTAAATAGAGAAGAGTAGAGAAGATTACACAGTAGGTTTATACTGGTTCGGATCAAAAGACCCTACGTCCAGTTGCTAATCACTCAAAAGAGGATTAACGCTGTCACTAAGAACAAATTGTTACAAACAGATTACAAATGAACGAGATAAAGATCGAATACACCTCTCTTGAAATCCACAAGAGATGATGAACAGACTTTCCCCAGAGACGACACATCACACAATCCACTAAGAACTCCACTTAGTGATTCTTATCGCTTCTAGCCCACACCAGGTTCAGAAAGCCCCCTTTCCTTGCAACAAACAGTTCTCTGGCACTCACAACACTTAACTTTTGTATGGAAAAGGTTGCTCTTCTTTTCTGAGTGCCAAAGGAGAGTTTAAGTAGGGAAATTAGGGTTTAGAAAATGGGGATTTCGAAACTAGGGTTCTTGGTAATTGGGTTTTCGAAAATAGGGTTAATTTGAAATTTAAAATAAAAAACAGACTGAAATAATCGATTAAATGGAGTTATAATCGATTAAAACAAAGCAAAAAAAAAAAGAACCCAAAACCTCTCTGTTTTAATCGATTATTTGAAGTTTTAATCGATTATTTGACCTAATAATCGATTATTTTGATGTTTTAATCGATTAAAACAGTGAGTATATACTGAAAATGGTTTTCTCACTGTTTTAATCGATTATTTCCCTATATAATCGATTAAAGCCAAGCCTGGATGATATATTTGGGCTTTTTGAAGCTTCTAAGTTACAGACTATGTACCGGCTATCTTAGATTCTATAATTACAGACTCAATCAAACTAAAACAGAGTTATTACAATACAGAAATCATCAATCTTCAATCTTCAATACTCTAAGTCTTTAAGCTCTTGGATCATCATCAAAATCAACGTTCTTCATGATCATTATTTGCAACATCAAGTCCTTGAATGTTCAACAATCACTATGCTGAAGAGGTTTGATATCGAATTAAAAGACTTGGTCTGACATAATATCATGATTTCTGACTTCAGTGGGAAATCCTCGAGCTCAGAAGGCATGATTGCTTTAGATGTGAAAGTGGGGACTTATTCAAGGCCCACTGTATTTGTAGTAGTCCAATCACATGCCAACTTTAATGCGTTGCTTGGTAGGGAGTGAATTCATGGAGTTGGAGTTGTGCCTTCTACGGCTCATCAGAAGTTGTTTATGTGGAATCGAGATGGACATCTCGAGATAATTCCAGGGGACCAACACGAGTTTGTAACATTTGTATCTCAGGCTAGTCGGTCATTGCAGAATTTGGCACTCACTCAACCATTCACCTTCGAGATTGTCGAAGACTTTAATTCAAAATTACATGGAGAGCGTTTCTTGGAAATGAATGAGAAAAAGGGGTTTGTCATGATTAAAGAGGGGGCCAGCCTCGAAGTGGCCGGTGAAAATGAATGAAGATTATGAGAAATTCTTAGCTCGATTGAGAAGATATGAAGATGAAAAGGAGGGCCAAGAAAGTAGTAGTACTAAGATAGAGATAAATAAGTCGACTGACTCGACAGTAGTAGTAAATAACAGTGATCAAGTCATACTTGATTGCATTTATGATAATTCTCCTTTAGGTTTTGAAAGATCCATCACATCGAATCACAAAAAAGTTGAAGCTCAAGATCCATTAGAAGAGATCAACTTGGGAAGTATAGAGGACCGAAAACCTACTTATGTTAGCAGGTATCTCGAGAAAGAAATGAAAAGGGATATGATATCATTATTGGAAGAATATAAAGACTGCTTCGCTTGGGATTATGAAAAAATTCCCGGTTTGGATCGAAGTCTAGTCGAACATAGATTACCCATCATTGAAGGAAGGAAGCCAGTAAAACAAGCTCCGAGGAGATTTGCACCTGAGGTGATGAGTAAGATTAAAGAAGAGATCGAGAGACTTCTGAAAGCAAAGGTCATTAGGACTTCCAGGTATGTCGAATGGATTTCTAATATTGTTCCAGTTATTAAAAAGAATGGTAAAATGAGAGTATGCATCGATTATCGAGATCTGAATTTAGCAACTCCTAAAGATGAATATCCATTGCCAATAGCCGATATGCTAATAGATGCAGTAGCTGGTAATGAAATGTTAAGTCTTTTAGATGGTTATTCAGGATATAATCAAATTTTTGTTTCCCAGAATGATATAGCTTGTAGACCCCAAATCTTGCCCGATCTCATAATAAAGATCAGAAGACCTCCTTTTCGAAGATGGACGAATCCTAAGAAGCCACTAGGAGAAACTATTAGGCCCCATACTAGGATAGGAGGGATTTTTGGCACAAAAATAAGGATTTTCGCCTTTTGGGGTCGAGACCGCCGTCTCGCCACCTGCGAAGGGCAAGACCACCGTCTCGTTTGGCGAGACCGCCGTCTCGCCATTCCTGCAAGGCGAGACGACCGTCTGGAATATCGAGACGGCCGTCTCGACCTGATAGGCTCGAATCCCTATAAATAGGGCCTCCCTTCCCCTCATTTCCCAGAGGTTTTTTCACTCTCTCTCTAGTCACATCAAGAGTTTCTCTCTCTAGAATCCCTTCGACGCATTTTCGGAGCTTCTGAGTGTCTTTAGAGTGTTTTTTAGAGCGTTTCGAGAGGTTTCTGACGCCGTGTAGAGTGAAGGGCTGCCGCAAAGCACCCTATTTTTAAAGAATTAAATAGAAAGCTTGCTTCAGAGGTCTCTACTCTCTTTCTCTACCTTTTACTGCTTTATTTAAATTATGCAATAGACATTAGGGTCATGTAGTCGTAATCTTTAAATTCCGCAAAATAAAAGGGCAAAAGCGTATTTTTCCGGTTTATTTATCAACAGAATAGCTGGCCTATCATAGGGAACCCGGAAGGGGTGTCGTAAAGGAACTAACACTTACTTTACGCGTAACTAACTCCCTTACCCAACTCTGGTTCTAACGACCAAAGTTGGTTTTTCGAAAACCAACGCCTTTTAAACTCCTTTTCCGATGTTTCCGGTAAAAACATCGGTGGCGACTCCAGAGAACCCTCAAAACTAGCTCTTGGATTAGCCCGGTTATCAAACAATCCAAGAGCACCCTTTCAAAAACCTCGCCCTCAGGTTCAGCCCGGTTATCGGACAACCTAAAGGCATTGTAACCACCAATAAAAAACGCAAAAATCAAGACAGTCGGAAACCATCGCGTCGCTCCGACCGCCCTCGTTTTGACGGCGGCGACATAGCTAAAACGGCTTTTCGATGCTCGGGGGCATTGGGAACTTATGAATGGATAGTAATGCCATTTGGATTAAAAAACGCTGGGGCAACATATCAAATAACAATGAATTTAATTTTTCATGATTTGATCAATGATTTATGCAAGTTTACATAGATGATATTGTTGTTATATCGAAAGAAAGACATAAACATTTGGGTAATTTGAGAAAATCCTTTGAAAGAATGAGAAAATATGGACTAAAAATGAATCCCTTAAAATGTGCTTTTGGCGTGTCTGCTGGAGAATTTTTAGGATTCATAGTGCATGGAAAAGGGATCGAGATTGATAAGAATAAAGCAAAAGCTATATTAAATACTTCTGCTCCAAAGACTAAAAAACAGTTACAATCATTTTTGGGAAAAATAAATTATTTAAGACGATTTATTTCTAACTTGGCTGGTAAGACTTATGTTTTTTCGTCTTTGTTAAAATTGAAAAAGGAAGCAAATTTCAGATGGAAGGAAGAACATCAAGAAGCCTTTGAGCATATCAAGTTGATGTTGACAAATCCTCTGGTTTTGATACCAGTAATGAGGAACAAACCATTGAAACTATATGTATCAGCATCAGATCGAACTATAGCCAGTCTACTAGCACAGGAGGATAAGAATGGTGTAGAATGTGTTGTTTATTATCTAAGTAGAATTTTAAATGATGCTGAAACTCGATACAATGATATCGAAAAGTTAGGATTGTGCTTGTATTTTTCTTGTACGAAACTCAAATATGTAATGAAGCCTCATGATGTGATGGTTTATTCCAAAAATAATATTTTGAAATTTCTGTTTTCGAAACCTATTATGCATAATTGAATAGGAAAATGGGTGTTAGCTTTGACAGAATTTTCATTGTCTTTCGAATCTTTGAAATCGGTAAAGGGTCAAGTTATTGCCGATTTCATGGCAGACCATATAGTTGACTCATCTGATAATTTATTTATCAAAGTCAGTAAATGGATAATGTATTTCGATGCATCGAGTACATCGGATAAATCACATGTGGGAATTCTTGTCATTTCACCAAGTAATGTCCCAACTAAGTTATTGTTTGAAATTAAGCCCACTTGCTCGAATAATGAAGCCGAGTACAAAGCTTTGATTACAGGTCTCGAGACTTTGATTAAATTAAAAGCCCGACATGTAATTGTAAGAGGTGATTCACAACTAGTGATCAAACAAGTACGAAAAGAATATAAGTGTATCAATACCAATTTGATCAGATATCTGGAAAGAGCGATGACTTTAAGCAGAATGTTCAACGACATAACATTCGAATATGTCCCTCGAGAGTTTAATCGGGAAGCCAATGAGTTGGCGCAAATCGCATCTAAGTATAAGATATCTCTAAAAAATTTACAACAAATGATTCAAGTAAAAGAAAAATTAACCCAAGAAAGCGAAATTTTACAAATCGACGACTTAGATGATCAAGACTCGGAGAAAATCGATTATAGACTATTTGCAAAATCCAAATGGGAGAATCGATAAGAAAATTAAATATCGAGCGATAAAATACGTTGTGATGAATGATGAATTATATAAAAGAGGTATCGATGGAATATTACTTAGATGTTTAGGGAATGACGATGCCTACTTAGCAATGGTTGAAGTACATAATGGAATATGTGGTGCTCATATGATAGGACAGAAGATGAGATGGACGTTAACTCGACAAGGATATTACTGACCTTCGATTTTAAAAGATTGTATCGAGTATGCTAAGTCCTGCGAAGAATGTCAGAAGTTTGGTCCTATACAACAAGTTCCTGTTGAACATTCAAGGACTTGATGTTGCACTTGATGAACATGAAAATTGTTGATTTTGATGATGATTCAAGAACTCAAAGACTTAGAGTGTTGAAGACTTGTTTTGTATTGTAATAACTCTATTTCAATTAGATTGAGTCTGTAATATTAGAGTTTAAGATAGCCGGTACATAGTCTGCACCTTAGAAGCTTCAAAAAGCTCCAATTTATCATCCAGGCTCGGCTTTAATCAATTAAATAGGGAAATAATCGATTAAAACAGTGAGAAAAACCATTTTCTGTATCTACTCACTGGTTTAATTGATTAAATAACCTGTTAATCGATTAACAGCCCTTTTAATCGATTAAAATAGAGAGTTTTGGGGTTCTATTGATTTTGGATCTGTAATAATCGATTAACACTTCATTTAATCGATTATTTCAGTCAGATTTTGATTTTCAACTTCAAATCAACCCTATTTTCGAAAACCCTATTTCCAAGAACCCTAATTCTGAAATTCCCAATTCCCAAACCCTAATTTCTCTACTTAAGCTTCTCTATGACACTCAGAAAAGTAGAACAACCTTTTTCATACAAAAGTTAAGTGTTGTAGTGCTAGAGAACTGTTTGTTGCAAGAAAAAGGGGCTTTTGGAACCTGGTGTGGGCTAGAAGCGATAAGAATAACTAAGTGGAGTTCTTAGTGGATTGTGTGTTGTGCCGTCTCTAGGGAAAGTTGTTCATCATCTCTTATGGATTTCAAGAGAGGTGTTTTCTTATCTTTATCTTTTCAATTGTAATTTGCTTGTAACAACTTGATTATAGTGACAGCGTTAATCCTCTGTTTGAGTGATTAGCAACTGGACGTAGGGTCTTTTGATCTGAACCAGTATAAATTTCCTGTGTAAGATTCTCTTCTCTTCTCTATTTACATTTACACAGTTTTTAATCGGTAAAATTTGGGGAAAATTTTGAAAACCTAATTTTTATTAAGAAACCAATTCACCCCGCCTCTTGATTTTTGTTCGACCACGCGAACATTCCGCTGCGCGATTCTAACAAGTGGTATCAGAGCTTGCTTTGATAGTCATTCAAATTTTTCGAAAATGGCCGGACAAAATCAAACTTTTGTCGAAGGTGCGTCTATCAACAGACCCCCACTTTTTGCGGGTCAAAATTATCCTTTCTGGAAAGTAAGAATGCAAATCTTTTTAGAGTCTGTTGATAGAGGCGTTTGAGACGCTATTTTAAACGGTCCATTTGTTCCTAAAGTTACTGAGAACGGTGTAGAAGTTCGCAAACCTTTTTCTAAATGGGCTGCAGAAGAAAATAGAAAAACACAATTTGACGTTAGGGCTAGAAATATAATTTCATCTGCTCTAACCCTTGACGAGTTTTACAGGATTTCTGCGTGTAAAAGTGCTCAGGAAATGTGGGAAATGCTAAGAGTGACCCACGAAGGTACCGACGACGTTAAAAGAGCACAAAAAAATTCTCTAATCCAAGAATACGAGATGTTCCGGATGCAACAAGGCAAAACGATATTTGACGTTCAAAAACGTTTCACTCATATTGTGAACCATCTCACCGGATTAGGTAAAATTTTTGACGTTGATGAATTAAATGTTAAAATCTTTGGATAGGAAATGGCAACCTAAGGTGACAGCCATCTCGGAGTCACAAAATATTTCCACAATGTCTATGGTGGCGCTCTTTGGAAAGCTTAGAGAGCATGAGCTTGAACTTGGAAGGCTAAATGAGGAAGAAGGTCAATACCAAAAGAAGAACCTAGCCTTCAAAACCGAAATTTCTAAAGGTAAAAATAAAAAGGAAGAAGAAGACTCGGAGAACGATGAAGAAGAATTGAGTCTTATGATTAAGAAGTTCACCAAATTCATGAAAGCTAAAGGAAGGCATCCTTTCAAAGGTAAGGAAAAGGTAAGAGAAAGTACTTTCGTAAATATAAAATATTATGGTTGTGGTGAAACAGGGCATGAAAAGACCGAATGCCCAAACAAGAAAAACGATAAAAACAAAGGCAAAAGGGACTTCAAGAAGAAAGCTTATATTGCTTGGGACAATAGTGACTCAATTTCGGAATCAAGTGACTCAGAAATAGAAGCTAACATTTGCTTGTTGCCAAAAGACAATATATCTTCCGACTTTGAGGTTAGTGATTCTGACTCATCCTCAAGTGATGATGAAAATGATTTTGATGAATTACAAAATGCATATGAAGAATTGTTTAATGTTTTTAAGGACTTGAAAAATGAATATAAAGTTGTGAAGAAGAATTTAAGTAGATCCGAAAAGGAGGTGGAGTCCTTAAAAACGAAAATTGTATGTTTAGAGGAAAAGGAGTCATTAAAAACGAAAATTGCATGTTTAGAGGAAAAGGAAACCTTAGAAACGAAAATTGTATACATAGATGAGAATGATGATAAGAATATAGTATGTGCATCTTGTAAAGAATATGAGTATGACATAGATATACTTAATCACTTGCTTGATAAAGCCGAAAAGGAATTGAGTAATAATAATAAGGATAAAATTGTTGTAACTCAAAATAGTGTAAATCATCAAGTTTCTATGAAAAAGCCTAAAACTAAAAAGAGAAGAGTATGGGTGGAAAAAGGAACTAAATTATCTATTGTTAGAAATACATCATTTTCAAAAGCTACATCTAAAGCATGTTTTTATTGTATGAAACATGGTCATACTTCAAATAGATGTAAAATAAAATATTTTGGTGTTCCTAAAGGAAAATATATTTGGGTTCCTATAGTTAAATGAATTGTTTGCCTCTTGTATTTATTCAAAGAAAATTAATCATTTGTTATGTTTTAGATAGAATGCTCATTAGGTCAATTATAAAATCAACTCCCTATGAATTATTTAATAGTAGAAAGCCTAATGTTGCTCATTTGAAAATTTTTGGATGTAAGTGCTTTGTGTTAAATAATGGAAAGGATAACTTAGGAAAATTTGACTCTAAAGCCGATGAGGGCATTTTCTTAGTTTATTCATTAACTAGTAAGGCTTACAGGGTGTTTAATAGAAGAACCTTAAATATTGAAGAATCTATTCATGTTACATTTGATGAAATTGTAGACCTTGGGGGAAATCCTCTTGAGTCAAATAAAGAACTTGCAGGTGATGATGAATATATAAAAGAGGCTCTTGATGAATTGTATTTGGAAGAAAATGAGCCTTCTCAAACACCTGAATTAGAAAAAGAATGGCAATCACCAAGAGGACTCTCAATGGACAATATCATAGGTGATATTTCAAAAGGGGTAAGAACTAGAAACATGTCTAACTTTTGTATGTTTGTAGCTTTTGTGTCTCAGATAGAACCCAAAAATGTGGAGGAAGCACTTAAAGATGAACAATGGTGCATAGCTATGCAAGAAGAACTTAACCAATTTGAAAGGAATCAAGTCTGGGAATTAATCCCAAGGGAAGAATCACATCAAGTTATTGGAACAAAATGGGTGTTTAGAAATAAACTTGATGAAGATGGAAATATAACAAAGAATAAAGCCAGACTTGTTGCCAAAGGCTATTGTCAGGAGGAAGGTATAGACTATGATGAAACTTATGCTCCTGTTGCCAGGTTAGAGGCTATACGCCTACTTCTTGCTTATGCATCTTTAATGAAATTTAAATTATATCAAATGGATGTTAAGAGTGCATTTTTGAATGGTTTTATTAAAGAAGAAGTTTATGTGGAGCAACCTCCTGGATTTGAAGATTTTGGTTTTCCTAATCATGTTTTTAAATTAAAGAAAGCTTTATATGGGTTGAAACAAGCTCCTAGATCTTGGTATGAAAGGCTAAGTAGTTTCCTAACTTCAAATGATTTTTCTAGAGGAAAAATAGATTCTACTTTGTTTATAAAGAAAGTAAAAGAGCATATCTTATTGGTCCAGGTATATGTTGATGATATTATTTTTGGATCAACTGATAATTCGTTATGTGTAGAATTTGCTAAGATAATGCAGGGAGAGTTTGAAATGTCTATGATGGGAGAATTGACATTCTTCCTTGGACTTCAAATTAAGCAACTTAAAGATGGCATCTTCATCTCTCAAACCAAATACTGCAAAGAGATCCTCAAAAAGTTTGGTATGGACACCTCAAAGGAAGCTAACACACCCATGGGAACTTCATGTTATCTAGACAAGGATGAATCAGGTTTGAAAGTTAATCAATCTATGTATAGAGGTATGATAGGTTCACTGTTATACTTAACTGCCAGTAGACCTGATATTATGCATTATGTTTGTGTGTGTGCTAGATTTCAGGCTTGTCCAAAAGAATCTCACCTAATTGCAGTAAAACATATTTTAAAATATTTAAAAGGAACTACTAGTTTTGGTTTATGGTATCCTTCTGATGCTTGTACTAGTTTAATAGGATATTCTGATGCTGATTATGGTGGATGCAAAATTGATAGGAAAAGTACTAGTGGGACATGTCATTTGTTAGGTTCATCCTTAGTATCTTGGCATTCTAAGAAACAAGCTTGTGTTGCTTTATCTACCACTGAAACTGAATATATTGCAGCTGGTAGTTGTTGTGCTCAAATTATGTGGATGAAACAACAGTTAGAAGATTATAGTATATTTTTAAATGACATACCTTTGATGTGTGATAATACGAGTGCAATTAATCTTACTAAGAATCCAGTAATGCACTCTAGGACTAAGCACATAGAAATTAGACATCACTTTTTGAGAGATCATATCAGCAAAGGAAACTGTAAAATAGAGTATGTTGATACAAAGCATCAATTAGCAGATATTTTTACTAAGCCTCTACCCAAGGATAATTTTATGATCTTAGAAGAGACTTAGGGATATTAGAAATAGCTTAAATTCTACTTATTTCGACAGTTTTTGGATGATTGTAATGTTAAAATTCATTATACAGAATGTTAATAGTTTATCATGTGTTAAAACCTTAAAAATTTGATGTACTCTCTGGAATAATCGATTAATTGGAGTTATAATCGATTATTTGCATCCAAAACACTCAAAACAGGGCATTCCTCTCTGGATTAATCGATTAATTCGCCAATTAATCGATTAAATACAGCATTAATCGATTAACTGCACAATTTAATCGATTAAATGGTTCTGGCACTGGTTTAATCGATTAATCTGAGTTGTAATCGATTAAACCTGGCAAGTTTGGCTTCCTAGTCGTTGCCAACGGATTTCTTGACTTATATTCTCTTCCATATGACCGTTAGACATGCTTGATTATAAATAGGGGCCTCCATTTCACTTCTACTCACTTCTATCTCTTGAAATCAAGCTTTCTTGCCTTATTCTAGCAATCTTGCCCTCTTCTCAATACATTTAGCTTTCTAAATCTTCTTGTTATTCCTCAAATATTTCAATGGCCTCATCTTCTCGTGCTAAGATCCCTAATAGAAGAAGATCTGCACCCTCATCTCGTCCCCGTCCTAATTCTGTAGAAGGATGGATTTCTGATACAGATGGCCAACAAGAATTTCTGACCTATTGGAAGGAACGTGTTATTATCTCTCCAAAGTTCCTTATTGGTGAGCAGTTCATCAATAGGGGATTCAAATTTCCCAACCTTCTTGAAATTCAAGGAGTTCTCCCTTTCATCCAAATGCAAGGTACGTATTATCCTGATCTTGTTAGGGTATTTTACTCTAGATTTAAATTTAGAGATCAAATTGCTACCTCTAGAGTAAAAGGCGTCACAATTATTCTTGACGACAATATTTGGGAGAATGTTGCCCACTTTCCAATTAGAGAAGATGCTATTAACATTTATGGTGAGTTAGATGATTTTGACAGGTTCTTAGCTTACCGTTCTTTTCTGCGAAATCCCTCCATGGAGATTGGGCGTCTCCTTCTTGCTGGCCCTTTAAAGAAGGAGGAATGCATGATTCTACATCTACTTGTCTGCATTCTATGTCCTCGGGCTACAAATCATGCTCAATGTTCTTCAATTGATCTTAGGATTATTCATGCCATAATGAATAATGAGCCCTTAGATTGGAGCGTTCTTGTCACCATGACTATTTTAAAAGCCAAACGCCATCCCACCTTCAAAATTCCATATGCCCTCCTTATCTCTCGGATTCTTGAATATAAGGGAGTCAATTTCGAAGGTGAACAAACAGTAAGAACAAATAACTTGAATCGCATGCTTGACAGCACATTGATCCAACTACAAATGGTGCGTGTCAACGACATTTATGTTCACAAGGATGACGTTCTGAATCAAGGTGGTGACAATGAAGATTCTGATGAAGATATGCCTCTTGCTGCTGAGTTTCCCTCTGATAAAATCCAAAGTGTTGGAACTTCCTCTACTCATCATGAAACCCGACAATCCATGGAAGACATGTTATCTAACATGAATCAGAGAATGCAGTTATTCTTCACTCTTTCTGGAGTACGGCATGAGGAAATAATTCGCTGTATATCTGATGTAGATGATAAAGTGTGTCGTTTAGAAAATAGATTTGATACACACTTTCATAGTGATGATAGTGAAGAATTTTAAAATTTGTAATTTTTCTCTTATATTGTAATGAATGCTTATTTCTGCAATAAAATGATGTGTTCTTTTAATGCTTTGATTGAGGGGGAGTTATCTCCAAGTTATGCATATTTTGAGGGGGAGCTCTTATGATTTTAATAGAATAATTATTTTTGATTATAATCAATATAGGGGGAGAAAATATTTAAAGCCTAAAATGATTGTTTTTAAATATTATCTGGTATGTTTAATGTGTTTGTTAGTATGACAGATAAAACAGGTTATTACAAGGCTTTAAAAGATAATTTTGATCATCATCAAAAAGGGGGAGATTGTTGAACATTCAAGGACTTGATGTTGCACTTGATGAACATGAAGATTGTTGATTTTGATGATGATTCAAGAACTCAAAGACTTAGAGTGTTGAAGACTTGTTTTGTATTGTAATAACTCTGTTTCAATTAGATTGAGTCTGTAATATTAGAGTTTAAGATAGCCGGTACATAGTCTGCACCTTAGAAGCTTCAAAAAGCTCCAATTTATCATCCAGGCTCGGCTTTAATCAATTAAATAGGGAAATAATCGATTAAAACAGTGAGAAATACCATTTTCTGTATCTACTCACTGGTTTAATCGATTAAACCACCTGTTAATCGATTAACAGGCCTGTTAATCGATTAACAACCCTTTTAATCAATTAAAACAGAGAGTTTTGGGGTTCTGTTGATTTTGGCTCTGTAATAATTGATTAACACTTCATTTAATCGATTATTTCAGTCAGATTTTGATTTTCAACTTCAAATCAACCCTATTTCGAAAACCCTATTTCCAAGAACCCTAATTCCGAAATTCCCAATTCCCAAACCCTAATTTCTCTACTTAAGCTTCTCTATGGCACTCAGAAAATTAGAACAACCTTTTTCATACAAAAGTTAAGTGCTGTAGTGCCAGAGAACTGTTTGTTGCAAGAAAAAGGGGCTTTTGGAACCTGGTGTGGGCTAGAAGCGATAAGAATCACTAAGTGGAGTTCTTAGTGGATTGTGTGTTGTGCCGTCTCTAGGGAAAGTTTTTCATCATCTCTTGTGGATTTCAAGAGAGGTGTTTTCTTATCTTTATCTTTTCAATTGTAATTTGCTTGTAACAACTTGATTATAGTGACAGCGTTAATCCTCTATTTGAGTGATTAGCAACTGGACGTAGGGTCTTTTGATCCGAACCAGTATAAATTTCCTGTGTAAGATTCTCTTCTCTTCTCTATTTACATTTACACAATTTTTAATCGGTAAAATTTGGGGAAAATTTTGAAAACCTAATTTTTATTAAGAAACCAATTCATCCCCCCCCCCTCTTGGTTTTTGTCCGACCACGCGAACATTCTGCTGCGCGATTCTAACAGTTTCGGCTAGCGAACTACACTCGATTATCAAACCATGGCCTTTCAGAGGTTGGGCCATCAATTTAATCGGACAGATTTTTCCACAGTCATCAAAGGGACATAGATATATAATCGTAGTTGTCGATTATTTTTCAAAATGGGTAGAAGCAGTTCCATTAGAAGATGTCGATCAACAAGATGTAATTGATTTTATCGAAGAATATATCGTTTATCGATTCGGGATCCCATAGTCTATTACCACTGATAGAGGGACAATTTTTACTGGAAAAAAGATGGTCAGATATGCTGAATCAAGAAATATTCAGTTATTAGCATCAACCCCATACTATGCTCAGGCTAATGGGCAGGTCGAAGCAATCAATAAAGTGATTATTGGTTTAATCAAGAAACATGTTGGCAATAGACCAAAATCTTGGCACGAAACGTTATTGCAAATTTTGTGGGCCTATCGAAATTCACCGAAAGATTCTTTGCAAAATACTCCATATAAGTTAGTTTATGGGCACGATGTTGTCTTACCCATCGAAATAAATATTGAGTCAATTCGAATACAAAAACAAAATGATTTACCCAGTTGTGATTATTGGAACCTGATGTACGATGAATTAAACGAACTCGACGAAATAAGATTGCAAGCGTTGAATAGTATTATTTTACAAAAGAATCAAATCACTTGAGTCTATAATAAGAGAGTTCGACAGAAAACATTTAATGAAGGTGACTTAGTTTGTAAAACGATTTTGCCGATGGATAAGAAATGTAAAAGTTATGGTAAATGGTCGCCAAATTGGGAGGGACCTTTCGAAATTGTTAAAGTGTTATCGAGTAATGCTTATTCGATCGTCGATTGGTATAATAAAGAAAAAGTGTTGTCGATAAATGGTAAATACTTGAAAGACTATAAACCTTAAATAAGGGAAATAAATATTTAATATTAACTCAAATATGTTTTACAAATTTGAGTACTGAGATCTAAGTTGATCAAAGTCTGTTAACAATTGCATCCAAGAAAGGGAAAATGAATTTTCTTCAGCCATCACTTTCCGTCTTCGCTCCATGCTTTGCCCCAAGGAAAGCGCCACTTCCTTCGCGGAGGATTTGATCGAATTTATCTCTGATGTGAGGAACTCCTCCTGCGACCTAAGCTGATGAAGTCTCTTCTCCAACTCTTCGATCTCACTATTGACCGAAGCCCATGCTGTCAATGCCTCTTCTAGATTGAGCTTCTGAGTTTTCAGTAAATTCGACTTTTCAATCTGGAAGGAAGAAATGTCAGTCAATTTGGTCGCTATCGATTGCTTTTTCTTCCTTGCAGCATAAGCTCTGTTGAACAAGTCGGTGGTCGCTGCGAGTTCCGCATCGAAATTCTTTGGGAGAGCATCTTCAGGGAACGCTTCGATGGAAGTGAGAATCTCTTGGAAAAATTGTTTCAACTGGTGCGATTCCACCAGAACTTCAAGAGGCGAAGAGTAAACGAAGGACCTAAAGCATTGTATCAACTGGTGCGCTTCCTCGGTCGATGTCGTGGGCGGTTGGGATGAATGGCTCGAGGGAGTGACCTCTTCAGACAGAAGAATATCGAGGATTGAGAAAGGATCTTCTTCGATAGCAGTTCAATATTCTGGCATATCTTCTGGAGCAGGACCGCTTATCTCGGGCAGTGATGCTGAGAGCAACTCGACGGATGGCATCGCAAAAGGGGGGGAAGCTGGTTGCTCTGAAACAATTGGTGGAGGGGAATCTTGAACTTGGATGATGGGGATATTTACTGGAGAGGAAATGATTCAAGAGAGTGAATCGAAAAATCTTAATAAAGAATGAAGTAGAATTGAGCAGTAAAGGAAGAAATTAGTACCAGGGGAAGGTGGATCGAGGGGTGTTGGTGCGGGAGAAGAATGTTGTACAGCCTTGGGTTGCTGTTAATCGAAACAAAGATTAGAAAAGGAAACGTGTGAAAAAGTTGAATAAAAATATACATATAAAATTTAAGAGTTGTACCTCAAGAATAGGCATTGATGATTGGAGTAAAGAATCGACATTCGTCGATATAGTCGCCGATGGATGGTCCTGAAAATATCGAGATTTGGAATCTTGTTATAGACCTTGTCGAAATCTAGGTATAAAAAATTTGCGTAAAAAGGGGTCTTACGTGACTTGAACGAGTGGTGGGTGTTGTTTGGCCCGCTTTGCTGACTGTGTTAGAGTCCGTCGATAACGGATTTATAGCAGGTGGCTAAACGGATCGAGGACTCTTCTTTGATTTTTGTTTCTGAAATTAGAAGTGAATCAGCTATAGACAAAGAAAGTTAAATAAATAAAACAATAAGGAATCGAAAAGAAACCTTCGATTTTTTTGAAGATGAAGAAATGGTGGCAGAATGCTTACGCTTCTGAGTGGGGGCCGATGGATCCGACACGTCCGAAGACTCCCAATCTTTCTCGGAGGCAACGGTTTTATGAGGTTTCGAAACTGTCGAAAAAAGAAAAACAGTTAGCTTGCAATGTGAAGAAAATTAAAAATACTCCTAAAAGAGGCAGTAAAATCTCACCAAAGGGTGATGGAGTTAAAATCTTGACTCGGTTGATATGGACGAGCCAGGGAGGAAGAAGATTTTGAGGAAGGTTCAAGTAAGGGAAATAGGACAGTTTCGATATCGAAATTTCTCTATTCTTGGGTTTGGGAGAAAGAGTCTCTTTCAAGGATCTTAATTCTTGAACCCATTTAGGATGAGTTAAAGGTTTGGCAAGTCCAAAAGGAGCTGAAGGGAAAGTGGGAAGATGGTTTGAACAATACATTTCAAATGGAGTTTTGCCTCGAGGATTGATTATTTTGTGGTTTGATCGGTTAGTGTCTGTTTTATTGACTAAGGAAATAACAACATCATAAAAGGTCTCTTCTAATTTCAAGCGGTTGTAGCATGCTCGATAAAAATTTTCGAATCGAGATATTTGGAGATAGTGAGAGTATGTACCTTTCTTCGCCTTCGATTTGTCCTGCAACACGAGAGAAGGACGAGCAGTCAATTTTGATTGGACTATGTCAAAGTTAGAATGAATATTTGAGAACCAATCGGTCCACCACTGAGAAAAACCAAGATAAATAGTTCGATTCAAAAGAATAAGGGTAAAAATGCATCGGGTTTTTTGGCAACAGTTTGGCAAGCTCCCGTCCAACAGTTGATTCACTTAATTTGGACCTTGAGGAGGTATCGAGGGGGAAAAAGGGTAAAGCTTGACTCAAACCAAACTGCCGCGAGAAGAGCTGGGGATAATAAGTAACAAGTTGAAGATCCTTCGATTGAAAACCCGATACCAGAACATCTTGGGTTAGGTAATTGCTCCACACGTCGACTAGTTCTGATTGTAACCCAGGAGTAAGAGCAGGGAATTTTGACTTAAACCATGCTGGCCCTCGAAGCTTGTCACTTACTTTCCCTTGATATACGGTGAAGGGGGCCAAGGTTGACTCAAAATGAAATCGAGTCAACAAAAATCTTAGGTAATTGTGATAACTAGTCTCGTCAGACTTGTGGTGAGGGTGTCGAGAGGACAATCGAGCACCTTCCAAATTCAAATTTGGGGGAATGTAGGAGGTTGGAGCGAGGATACTTTCAAAAATTGAAGTAAGCCATAATTGAATGAACCAAATGGGACCTGAAAAATTCTCTGAGGCCCTGGGGGTGTTCAAAATATTGATGACTTCATCAAAAGAAGTATAAACATGGGCCAATAAAAACTTTGCTAAACAAATCCGTGGTTGGCCAATGTGGAGGAGGTAGGCAAGATTATAAAGGTGGGACGAAATCTGGATGGATCGAGGGCAAAAGACGTGGGTGCAAAGCCAATATACCAGGAAGGCCACGTGCTCCTCATCAGAAACAACTACTGTTTGATCATCGAGAAAATGTTTTTCGAGAAAATGTCCATAGGCCTTCGATTCCCAATCGATTTTGGACCTTAAAGAATTATCCGAAGGAAAAGCACCCTTATAATATTTCTCCCCTGTAGGCTTTAATCCAGTAATTGCAGCAATTTCAAAAAGGGTGGGTGAAAGGGGACCACAAGGAAGTTCCAGTGCATGCAAATCCTTATTCCACAAATGGACAGCCGATAAAAACATTGCCATATCTAAAAACGATAGATCACATCGAGACAGATGTAGGAAATTGAAGATCCCCACATCTCTCCAATGGTTCCCAAACTTAGTTTTAACTTGGTCAAACCACCTAATGTACAAGGGTTTTTTGTGGGGAGGGCCTGTTCGATATACTTTGGAGACAATATTCAGAAAATCAATTTGAACCATGGACTGATGAATGAGAGCCTTACTCTCTGAAGAAAGGTTGAGGGAAGAAGAAAATGATCCGCCACAGTAGCGGATAGGACCACCAAATGCATAACTTACATTATTAGCAACATAAGGGATAAGTACCTGGGTCTCGGCAATCCTTTGTGAAGCTTCTTCCATCAAAGGAACCGGAGCAAACTTCTTCCCATTAATCTCTATTAGGTTGGAGGTCACCGAGGAAAGTGGTGGGGCGGAGAAATCAGAAGATTTGGAGGTCGCCATTACAGTCGGTAGAGAAGAGGAAGACGAAAGGTTGAAGATGAGGAAGTGCAAACGAAGGAGAAGTGATGTTCGTGGTAAAAAACAAGGGTAAAAATTGATAAAAGTATTTAAAGAAGCTGGGTAGGGTATGTTAAACGACGAATTGGAAGCGGGTAATTAAAAGCGTGGCAGCAGAGGTGATGTGACAGGTGACATAAAATAGAAAAACCCTAAAACCCCAGAAACCCTAAAACCCTGAAAACCCTAAAATCCCTAAGGAGTTATATCGAGTTTCAAGAACGATTAAGGGTGGGAGTCATATTTGGAAGAATATAAAAAATTGATATTCTTCCAGGGGGGCATTTGTTAGTAAAAGAAAAATCGATATCAAAATCGAAAAAACGAGAGAGAGAAATATCGAAGATCATATTGGTTGGTTGGAAATTTGACAAAGGACAGTTAGGAAACACCTAGTAACCACAAGATAAAAACACATATAAATTGAGAATCAGAATCGATAATCGAAGGAAGAATATTCGATGTCTATTTGTGGAAGAGAATCGAGAAATTAGAATCTAGTTTATTGTTAAGATTAAATGGAATCAAAAGCAATTCAAAGTACTCGATGTCTGAAATCGAGATCGAGGGAACGGTTAACGTGCACATAGAATATGGGAAGCGGTTTCTAAACCGTGGCAGAGATCGAAGATCAAGGGAGCAGTTATCTCATGCATGGGAACGTGAAATGTAGTTTTCTAAACCGGTAGAACTAAGGGACGTGGATGTTGGATCGTGGTGGCAGTTTTGTTAACTGCTCTTAGGAAGTTACTTGAAGGGTGTTCTATAAATAGAGCGAAGACTTGAGGAAGAGGGGGAAATTGGCAGAGACAATAGAAGCGCAAGTGAACAGTCTACAGGAAAACGACACATCATGAAGTTTCTAATGCTCTGGATTTCCGTTTTCATTGATTACCTTTATCGCTTTCTTTACTTTCCCTGGTAATTTAATTTCATTGCAATTTATGTTTATCAGCTTTAAGTTTTTGCCTTTTCAATTCCTTGTCCATTTACTGTTATGCAAAATTTACTTTTATGCAAGTTAAGGTTATGCGTTTAAGATCCTCGCCATTTACATTTCTGCAATTTCGATTTCCTGTTATTTACATTTCCGCAATTTCGATTCCTTGCCATTTACACTTAAATGCAAATTTGAGGTTTACGTATTTTACATTTCCCTGCAATTTAATATTCTGTACTGCTTTTTGATTCGACGCTTTTACTTCTTTCTTTACTTCGCGTTTCTTAATAAAAAATACCAAAAAATAGTACTTTCGATCATCGATCTGTACTCTAAGTCATGCCGTTTGCATTTCTTGAGATTATATGATTCTCGATTCTCATGCATTTTTCGATTGAAAACTAGTTGCTAGCCTAAATGAAAAGAATCTGCATGGTTAAGATTTGATTAGAACTTAAGTCTCGATAAATCGAAATTGATCAAATTTTCACCAGAAACAAGGGGGCATGTTGAAAGTCCCACATCGTCTGCCTCATGTCATTTGGTATGGTTTAAATACATGTTAGGCTACTCCACATATTGCCAATTGGATTTATGTTGGAACCTTAAGTTAGATATTGTTTAGATATTGTTAAGATATTGTTAGATATTGTTAACCACAATATAAAACAATATCAACCACAATATCAAACAATATCTTCTGTTTATTTTGTTTACTTTGGCTACTCTTTTAGTTGTACCTCTCTCTATTATAAATAGATTACCCTATGTGTAGTTTATACACAAGGGAGATTAATCTTAAACCGTATTTCCTCTATATTCAACATGGTATCAGAGCTTAAGGTTATTTTGAAATTTTTTCGCCATTATTCACTGCTGAAGTCACCACTGCTGCTGCTGCCAGTTAAACTAATCTTCCACATCAGAAAAGAGTTATCTTTGTTACTGGATATTATTTGGTAGTGTGAAAGTGCATGTCTAGTGTTGAAAGTCCCACATCGCCTACCTCATGTCATTTGGTATGGTTTAAATACATGTTAGGCTACTCCACGTATTGCCAATTGGTTTTATGTTGGAACCTTAACATGGTATCAGAGCCAAAGCCTAACATCTTCTCGGTTATTGTCATGGGACAAAAGTTACCCTTTAGTTGGGTCAAAAGTACCCTTTTGCCTAGTCCGACAGGCTTCGTTGGAGGGGGCGTGTTGAAAGTCCCACATCGCCTACCTCATGTCATTTGGTATGGTTTAAATACATGTTAGGCTAATCCACGTATTTCCAATTGATTTTATGTTAGAATCTTAACATCTAGGAAGGTTCTGACAAGGAAAGACTTGGTATTTAAGTGTGTCCATTAGTGACCCACCTCTCTTTCCTGGGAACTTACCTGGTGTACTGGTTCACGCTGTTGTCATTGCCGCCGCCACCGGAGCAATCGTCGAAGCTGTCGTCGGAGTTTCATTTTTGACCGGTGATATATAGTTTTGTTTATTTCGGTAAGGTGATCACCATGTCGTTGAGATCATCACTATCGGAGTTGGTCGTCTGTTGTCTCCTACATCGTTTAGTCTCGATGAACTTGTTTTGGTCTTCTCATTTTGGATTTGTGCTTTGTGGGTTGATGTTACTCAGGGGGAGTCTTCTGGGATGGTATGTCATCTTCTCAAATCCTTATATGGCTTAAAACAGTCTCCTAGGACCTGGTTTGGAAAGTTTAGCAAGGTTGTTCAACAATTTGGTATGATTCAATGTGAAGAAGATCATTCTGTCTTTTATCGGCACTCGAGTGTTGGATGTGTTTACTTGATAGTATATGTTGATGACATCGTTCTTATAGGTAGTGACAACCATGACATCTCTCAGTTGAAACAACATCTATGTCACCATTTTTAGACCAAAGATCTTGGCAAACTAAGATATTTCTTGGGTATTGAGGTGACACAGTCCAATGATGGTATTGTTATATCTTAAAGGAAGTATGCCATGGATATTTTCGAGAAAACTGGGTTGATGAGTTCAAAGTCTGTTGATACACCCATGGATCCTAATACTAAACTTCTACCAAATCAGGGGGAGCCTATATCTGATCCTGAGCAGTATAGAAGATGGTTGGAAAATTGAATTATCTTATAGTTACTCATCCTGACATTTCCTTTGCAGTTAGTGTGGTAAGCCAATTTCTTAATTCCCCATGTGAAGATCATTGGAATGCAGTCATTCGTATGTTGAAGTATATTAAAAGATCTCCTAGAAAAGGATTATTATATGGTTCTAATAACCATACAAGAGTTGTTTGCTACTCATATGTTGATTGGGCAGGATCTCCTTCGGATAGAAGATCTACATCTGGATATTGTGTCTCTATTGGTGGTAACTTGATTTCGTGGAAAATTAAGAAACAGAGTATTGTGGCAAGATTCAATGCAGAAGTAAAATATAGAGTTATGGTCTCAGCTTCCTGTGAACTTGTTTGTCTCAAGCAATTGCTTAGAGAGTTACAATTTGGAGATGTCACTCAAATGACACTTGTGTGTGACAATCAGGCTGCTCTTCATATTAGTTCTAATCCTGTCTTTCATGAGAGGACTAAACACATTGAGATTGACAGTCATTTCATTCAAGAAAAGATTATGTTTGGAGACATCAAGACTGAGTTTTTTAACTCAAGTGATCAATTAGCAGATATTTTTACTAAGTCTTTACAGGGGCCTAGAATTGATTATATGTGTAACAAGCTTGACACATACGATTTATATGCTCCAGCTTGAAGGGGAGTTTTAGATATTGTTTAGATATTGTTAAGATTTTGTTAGATATTGTTAAGCACAATATCAAACAATATCTTCTGATTTTTTTGTTTACTTTCGGTTACTCTTTTAGTTGTATCTCTCTCTATTATAACCCTATGTGTGGTTTATACACAACGAAGATTAATCTCAAACCGTATTTCCTCTATATTCAACATGGTATCTAAAGCTTAAGGTTATTTTGAAATTTTTTCGCCATTATCCACTGCTGAAGTCTCTACCACCGCTGCTGCCGATTAAACTAATCTTACACATCAGAAAAACATTATCTTTGTTACTGGATATTATTTGGTAGTGTGAAAGTGCATGTCTAGGAAGGTTCTGACAAGGAAAGACTTGATATTTAAACGTGTCCATTAGTGACCAACCTCTCTTTCCTGGGAACTTACCTGGTGTACTGGTTCACGCAGCTGTCACTGCCACCGCCACCGGAGCAGTTGCCGAAGGCCTAGAATTGTTTATATTTATAACAAGCTTGACACATACGATTTGTATGCTCCAGCTTGAGGGCAAGTGTTAAATATATGTTTAGATATTATTTAGATATTGTTAAGATATTGTTAGATATTGTTAACCACAATATCAAATAATATCTTCTGTTTATTTTGTTTACTTTCGTTTACTCTTTTAGTTGTACCTCTCTCTATTATAAATAGATTACCCTATGTGTGGTTTATACACAAGGGAAATTAATCTCAAAACCATATTTCCTCTATATTCAACAGACATAATACATTTATTTTGGGTCTCCTTGAGCACCTGGATGTAATGAAAAATTGTTGGTAAAATGAATTAAGGATTTAAATAATTTTATTAATGATTAGAATTATATTTATAAGTGATTAAACTAAGATAAATACATTGTGGATGTTGAAACAATGCCAATAGTATTTTAAAATAAAAAGTTACTTACAAAGTGTTCATGGATCCAATCATGGTGATACTTTATTTTTAAGTACTTAAGTTATGCATGTATTACATGCTCTTATTTGATTAATGATAGATTATAACTAAAACTTAAAGTTGATTCCTTTTAACTAGTAAAATATTTAAATGAACACAAATATCTTGAGTAATGATATTTGGACTTTCTAAATTACTATTTGTGACATAATTAGTCAAACCTTGGTAGATTGTATCACATGCAAGCAATCAAGTACTATATAGCGTGGTTCAAATAATAAGAAGTGAATGCTTCCAAAGTTTATATGACTAAAAAAGAACCCACTAAAAAAATAAAAAAATGGAAAATAAGGCTAATATAATATAATATAATATAATATAATATAATATAATATAATATAATATAATATAATATAATATAATATAATATAATATAATATAATATAATATAATATAATATAATATAATATAATATAATATAATATAATATAATATAATATAATATAATATAATATAATATAATATAATATAATATAATATAATATAGTATAATCTAATATAATATAATATAATATAATATAATATAATATAATATAATATAATATAATATAATATAATATAATATAATATAATATAATATAATATAATATAATATAATATAATATAATATAATATAATATAATATAATCTAATCTAATAAATAATACTAATTATTGTTGGAAAAAATTAAATAAAAAATAATAAGTTTAAAAGTTAGTTGAAATATTTTGATTTTGTAGATATGTTGGGTAGTTAATATTACAATTCTGGATTTATTATTTTGATTATAGGGAGTTAATGTTAGGATTTTAGAAAGCCATTTTTAAACCTATGAATACCTAGTTCTATCATTCAATTTTTCACATCACAAAAAAAAATAAAAAATTAGCGTTCTCAATCTCTTTGTTATCAAATTGTTATCAAGAGCTAGGGTTTGAGTGTTTGAGTGTGAGAGACCTTCAAGAGAGTGATAACTAGTCTAATAAATGGTGTGACCTTGCCTCAGTTGACTAAAGAAGTTAATTATGATACATGGAGTCTCTAGATCAAGACCCTTTTGAGATTTCAAAGTAATTGGGAGATAATCGATGATGGTTTTGAGGAACAAAAAAGTATCGAAGGTTTTTCAATAGTCACAATCAAAGTATTGAGAGAGAAGCGTGAGAAGGATATTGCAATCCTGTACATGCTGTATCGAGGTGTAGATGATTCTGGCTTTGAGAAGATAACAAGTGTTACAACTTCAAAAGCGTGAAATGTGTTGGAGATAACACACAAGGACAATGACGGAATTAAATAAGTTCGGTTACAAACACTATATGGTGAGTTGGAAAGCATGAAAATGAAGGAGTTGAAAGGAGTTTTCGAGTATATCACGCGTGTTCAAAATGTGGTGAATCAACTTAATGGGGATGGAGAGGTGCTTTCCAAAGCCTGTGTTGTACAAAAAGATCTTAAGGTGATTAGCCTATGACTTTGAGAATAAAGTGTGTGTGATAAAAGAATCAAAAAATCTGTCTGAACTCATGGTACGATCGTTAGTTAGTTGTCTTGGAGCCCATGAGTATTAGAAGAAGAAAAAGAAGGAGAAGACAAAGATTAAAGTGCTCTAGAGTGAGATAGGTGAGAAAGTTCTCTACTCTCAGGACACTTGGGGTTAAGGCCGAGGGGGTAGAGGTTGTGAGGAGAAAGAAGTGAAAGTGATGGAGATCTTATTGAATCATTTGATGAATTGAAGATCTTGAGAATTTGATGAAGTCAAACTACTTGGGTTAAAGGGTAGAGTGATTAGTGAGTCTGCATCTATACATAGATATAATCATTCATATCTCTCTACTGCATGAGAATTAATCATTTGAAAGAATCGAAAATTGCCTCTAAAAACGTTTTAATCTATTAAAAATTGCATTAATCAATTAAACTATTTTTTAGAAATTGTTTTAACTGATATTATATGAGCTTTATCAATTAAAATGTTCTTAAAACTTACATTACAGATTTTTAACTGATAGGTTTTTGAAATAATCTATTAAAACCATTTAAAGCATTCACTGAAACTATTTTAATCGATACAGTTTGGAATTAATCGATAATTTTCATTAAAGAAGTTTTTGAAAACCTTCTGCCAGTGTTTTAACTGATATATGTTCGAAATAATCAATTAAAATCACTTAAGATATTTTTGAAAGTGTTTTGACAGTATTTTAATCGATCCAAACTCGAAATAATCGATTACAAAAACTTGAGATGTTTTGAAAGGTGTTCTGTCAGAATTTTAATCGATGTAAAATCAAATTAATCGATTAAAACAACTTAAAGGAATTTTTACAAAGTGCTTTAATCGATTAAAACTTGTTGTTATCAGGTAAAATCACTTAGAAAGTTTTGTGAAAGGTTTTGACAGAATATTAATCGATTAAACTGTGAATTAATCGATTAAAACAACTTAAGGGACTTTTTGTTAATTGTTTTAATCGATTGAAATATCATCGCATAAGTTAAAATAAATCTGAAAAATGATCAAGAACATTTTAATAGATTAAAAGATGTTTTAACCGATTAATCAGAGACTTTTAATAGATTAAAAGAACGTTTTAACATATTAATTAAACCAGGAGTTGAAAAATATCTCTATATAAACAGATTTGATTCAACATTTTAAAATACACTTTTGAGCAATCATAAGAGCTATTTTCAAGAAAGAATCGCGCAAGTTTTGTGGAGTTTTTCAAAGTTCTTTCTTGAAGCAATTTTTGCATTCTTTTGGTGAAGAAACTCATTCTACAGGAGCTGCATAATCCGAGTTTGATTGTTCTAGTTTCTTCTCTTTGTTCTTTTCAATTTCTTTACTGTTTTGTGAGTGTCTTGAATTGTTGGACATTGGTTCTGTAGCTAGAATTTGGCTACAGGTTGGTATAAGAACTGGAACTTGGTTCTTAGGTGAAAGTTTAGGTGCAAGAACTGGAACTTGGTTCTTGAGGTAGATTGGGTGTTGTGTGATTCAGAATTGTAATCTGTCAAACATTCAATCTAGTGAAACTCAGTTGGAATTTGGCTGAGAACTAGATGTAGCCCTGGGGTTTGGGTGAACTAGTATAAATCTTGGTTGAATTTCTCTAAACCTTACTCTCTTTAATTATGCTGCTGCTCTATATTGAATTGCTTGTTTTTCTTGATTCAAAAAGTGATCAGAATTCAAAATCTTTGAAATAGATAATCTGTATCAAGAAAAGTGCGAAAATTTTTCAAAGATCAATTCACCCCGCCCTCTTGATCTCAGCCTCTTTTTCTAACAATTGGTATCAAGAGCAGGGTCTTGAAAAATACTCAAGACTTTCGGTCCAAAATCTTTCATGACTTAAAACAAATTAACTTTTTCTGAGGGTGCTTCTATCACTGTTTTCTGGTACAAATTATTCATTTTGGAAGATTAGGATGAAGATCTTTATTGAATCTATTGATAGAAATGTTTGGGATGTAATTGTTAATGGTCCATTAATTACAGAAAAAGAATGGTCTAGCTTAAATGATGAAGAAAAAAGAAAAGTTCAAAGTGATTATACTGCTAAGAACATAATTACTTTTGCACTAAATATGGATGAATTTTTCAGGGTTTCTCAATGCAAATCTGCCAAGGAAATGTGGGAAGTTCTTGAGGTTATTCATGAGGGAACGACTGATGTGAAGAGAGCTAGAAAGCATACTCTCATAAGAGAATATGAGTTGTTTAAAAATCCAAACTGGAGAAAGCATTGCAGATGTGCAAAAACGTTTTACTCACATCATCAATAATCTAATTGTCTTAGGTAAGACTTTTGATAAAGATGAATTGAATATAAAAGTTTTGGAATGTCTTGACAGGTCATGACAACCTAAGGTCACAGTAATATCAGAGTCAAAAGACTTGTCCATCATGACAACAACCTCTTTATTTGGCAAACTCAAAGAGCATGAGATGGAAATTAACAAATTCAATGAGCAAGAAATCTCTGAAAAGAAAGGTAGAAGCATAGCGCTCAAAGCTGAAGAGAAAGATCAAGAATCAGAAGAAGAAAGTGAGAATTTTGGATTGCTGGTCAAAAAGTTCAACAAGTTTCTCAAGAGAAAGATCCAAGATAAAGAAAGGCACAAAAGGTATGAAAAGAAATCTGATTCTTTTAACTATAATTGCTATGGTTGTGGTAAGCAGGGTCATGTAAGGATGGAGTGTCCAAAAAAGAACAAGCACAATGACAAGAAAGAAGAAAAGATCAAAAGAAGAGCATACATAGCATGGGATGACAATGATACCTCATCAACAAAAAATTCTGATGATGAAGAAGCTAACTTGTGTCTAATGGCTAACCAAAATTATCAAACCAGCAGTGTAAGTTCTAATTCTTCTTCTAATTTCATGAGTTATAACTCACTGCAAAAAGAATTTAATGAAATGCATGAAGAAACCAAGAAACTTAAAAGAGAAAATGATAGGCTAAAAGGCATGACCAACTGGCTAGAAAATAGAGTTGATTCCCTTGAAAAGAAAATTCTTGAAGATGAAACTGATCTTGGTTACCTAAAATTAATTCATGATAATTCTGATTGTATGTGTAACATGATCAAAACTTGTGAAAAATGTCCAGATTTACAAAAGAAAATTGAATATCTTTTACAAACTATTTCAAAGTTTACACAAGGAAAAACTAATCTTGATGTTCTTCTTGGTTCCCAAAATCTTGTTCTTGATAAAACTGGTATTGGTTTTAAATCAAGATTAAAAACCAGAAAAACTGCATATAGAAAATCATACTCATCATCTTTTATCAAATGTTTCTATTGCATGAATAGAGGTCACTCAGTTAAATTCTGCAGAATTAAGAAATATAGTGTTCCAAAAGGAAGAATGAAGTGGGTTCTCAAGAATTCATTTCAAATAACTTAAATTGGACTCTATAATCATAAAAATGGTACCAGATTGTGCTAATTTTATTTTGTAGGAACAGAAATCGGAAGATCTAGCAGTACTCGTTCAACATATTTCAGGAATTGGTTGTTTTAATCGATATAAAACCATTTTTAATCGATTAAAATCACTTACAGAGAAATTCTAAAAGTTGTTCATACAGTTTTAATCAAATATTCATCGAATTAATCAATTAAAAGCCCTCGAGTTTATAACTAATATTCCAGATCTCTGTTTTAATCAATTAAAAAGGATTTACATCAGTTAAAATCATTAAAGAATCAAATTTAATAGATTTTTTTTCGTTTTAATCGATTAAAATTCTATGATAATTTCATTAAACATATTCAGTACAAATTTAATTGATTATTTTCTGTTTTAATCGATTATTACATTGTTGCTACTTCTGACCTAAGATTCCAAATCAAATTAATTGATTGATTTAATAATTAATCGATTAATTCACTCTTGGAAATCACTATAATATGGTTTAATAACAAAATTTTCAGCAAATCAAAAGTTAATTTTTCAAGATTTGTTCTCATCACTTCTGTAAAAATCATTTATTGTGTTTGTTTGACCAAGTCAATGTCTATCCAATTAACAAATTAGTTGATGTACCCACTATCCAAAGTATGCACCTTTGCCTTTGATCAAGGGAACACATTCAATTAAAGCTGAAACATTGCAAGTCTGTCATTTAGAATTCAAAAATTTGAAATCTGATCTTCAATCTTGGAACTAGGTTCTGCATAAACTCAACCATTTCTCAGCTTCTCCTCTCTTCATATCTTTTCCAAAGTCCTTCTCAAAATTTCTGCTACAAGATGTTTAAAAGATCAAAATCAAGGAAGAAAAATAAGGGGGAGTCTTCCTCTGCTGCTGGCAACACTGGTGGACATGTTGAAGCATGGTTTAATAGAGACCTTGACAAGATGAACAACTTCATTTCAAACGTTAGCCAAAAGCAACTGGTGATTCCTAAATATATTAATTTTGCATGGTTGGATGAAGAAGGCTTTACTTCACTAAGAAGAAAATTGAAAAGACAAAAGTTGAAGACTTTTCTGGAGCACATCGGTAACATCCAACCTGATCTTGTGAGGGTATTCTATGCCAACCTCATAGTTAGTGACTCCACACTAAGGTCTCAAGTCAAAGGTGTAAGTATGGTGATCACGCCTGAGGTATGGGAAGAAGTGGCTGGTCTCCATGATGTTGGTGTAAAGGTATCCAGAGGAAACATTGTAGAGTTACCATATTTTAATAAAATTCAATTTTTCCGCACCTGTCTCAAAAATCAAAATGATTCTATAAGAACTTTTAATGCTGGGAAGATGGAACTTGAACCAAGGATTCTTGCCTTCTTCATTGCCTGGATGCTTACTCCAAGGGGGAGTAATCATGCTTTACTCAATGAGGGTGATTTAGCTCTCATCTATTGCATTGAAAATAATATATGTGTAAACTGAATTTTTGTTATCAAGGATCACATGATAAAAGCAAAAAGATTGGCTGATTATAAAATGCCATATGCTATGTTGATTAATCAATTTTTTAAGTACTTTGCAGTAGATCTTGCAGGAGAATATGTGGAGACTCCAAAGGCCTCCAATAATATTGATGATTCCACTCTACGAAAGATGGGATTTATCAAAATTGATGGAGAGTGGATCTCAAAGATTGATGCTGGGATGTTCGAAGATGAGGATGAAGATGAAGAAGAAGTTGATCAAGGTCAAATTCCTTCTTCTCCAGCTACAGAGGTTCCCAAGTCCACTGGTGGTCAAACCTCATATGAGAATTGGAGATCATACCATATATAGAGCAACCTGACCGAGGAACTCTTCTCTCCCAGTTTGAAAGGACCATGCTCTCCTAAATGTCCTCAATACAAGAGAATCAAAGGAGACATATGCAGATGACCTACCAACATTTTCAACAATCCAATACTCAATTCACCAACCTAGGAAACCAGATTGTAGATCTCTACACTGAGATGGAGGACATGCAACTCAATCAGGGAAATTGGGATGACTAATCTCATCAAGAAAGGTTCTTTCTATCATAAGCTTTTTCTATTTTCATTTGTTTTTTCTTTGATATTTCATTTATGTTTTTATTTGGTCTGTACAATTAATTGGTCTTTGACCAGAAACACTACCTGAACTACTTTTAATATGATAAAGGTGTTTATTTTTGAAAGCAAAAACTGAGTTAGAGACTTTAGATAAATCAAACAATACATATTCTGATAGTTTAGCCGATATAAAATAATTTTAATCGATTAATTCCATTCACAGACATACTCAGATAGACAATCCGTACTATTTTAATCGATTAATTCAATTTTTAATTGATTAAATTCATTTACAAAAAATTCATATAAGTTATATGTTCTGTTTTTAATCGATTATTTTGCGAAAGAATTGATTAAAAGTTCTAGGATGTGGAACTGTATTGATTAAAAATGATTTACATCAATTAAAATTGACTGTGTTATTATATACTGTTATTGTGCAAATTTTCCATCTAGTTTTGCTCTGTCAATATTCATCAGCAATATGATCTCTGATTTTTCTAAATAACTATTGGATTTTAGCATATTTGACTTGACTTTAAAGTCTTTGCAAATTTTCTCATAAGAGTTAAAACAAACAGCCAAATATATTCATTAAACTTCTTGCTCGTTACCACTTTTATAAAATCCGAACTGAATTAGGGATCTTAGATGCATCAAACATCAGTTAATTTTCATTTCTGAATGTTTTAATTGATATAAACTAGCTTTAATCGATTAATTTTACTAATAAAAAGACTATTCCTACTGTTTTAATCGATTAAATTTTGATTTAATCGATTAAATGCTCTAAAGTTTTTAATATGCATTTGTCATTCCTGTATTAATCAATTAAAACTTCATTTGTATAAATTAAATTCATTAAAATGATCAATTTAATCGATTATGTCATGTTTTTAATCGATTATTATTCTGCAAAACAAAATTAAAGGCTTTAGTTAATGGTTGTTCTTGTAACATGCTACTAAAGCAAGGTTCCCTTATCTTTACATGTGTCTATTGTATTCATTACAAACATGTTAAGGAAGATAAGTTTGAATCAACTTTAATTGCCCTTTTTAGAATAATATATCAATTTTTTTTCTTTGAACATATAATTTCTCTCTAATCTTTAATGTTTGTTATGACCTGAATACATCTTAAAAATCTTTATACTTTATGAATATGTTTGTCTTATACCTTTTCTTCCCTATTTTTGATGAAGTCAAAGGGGGAGAAATGATCAATAATGAATACTTACTAATCTATATATCTAAGTAATTTCTTTTGCAGATCAAGATCTTTTAAAGAGATGTTTGTCTTCATCAAATAGCGGGAGATTGAAAGTGATGGAGATCTTATTGAATCATTTGATGAATTGAAGATCTTGAGGATTTGATGAAGTCAAACTACTTGGGTTAAAGGGTAGAGTGATTAATGAGTCTTCATCTATACATAGGTATAATCATTCATATCTCTCTACTGCAGGAGAATTAATCATTTGAAAGAAATAAAAAATTTCCTCTAAAAACGTTTTAATCTATTAAAAATTGCATTAATCAATTAAATTATTTTTTTAGAAATTGTTTTAACTGATATTATATGAGTTTTATCAATTAAAATGTTCTTAAAACTTACATGACAGATTTTTAACTGATAGGTTTTCGAAATAATCTATTAAAACCATTTAAAACATTCACTGGAACTATTTTAATCGATACACATTCGAATTAATCTATTATTTTCATTAAAGGAGTTTTTGAAAACCTTCTGCTAGTGTTTTAACTGATATAGTTTTGAAATAATCAATTAAAATCATTTAAGATATTTTTGAAAGTGTTTTGACAGTATTTTAATCGATACAAACTCGAAATAATCGATTAAAATAACTTGAGATGTTTTGAAAAGTGTTATGTCAGAATTTTAATCGATGTAAAATCAAATTAATCAATTAAAACAACTTAAAGGAATTTTTACAAAGTGTTTAAATCGATTAAAACTTGTTGTTATCAGTTAAAATCACTTATAAAGTTTTGTGAAATGTTTTGGCAGAATATTAATCGATTAATTTGCGAATTAATCGATTAAAACAACTTAAGAGAATTTTTGTTAATTGTTTTAATGGATTGAAACGTTGTCGCATCAGTTAAAATAAATATGGAAAATGATCAAGAACATTTTAATAGATTAAAAGATATTTTAACCGATTAATCAGAGACTTTTAACATATTAAAAGAACATTTTAACATATTAATTAAACCAGTAGTTGAAAAATATCTCTATATAAATAGATTTGATTCAACATTTTAAAATACACTTTTGAGCAATCAATCAAGCAATCATAAGAGCTATTTTCAAGATAGAATCGCGGAAGTTTTGTGGAGTTTTTCAAAGTTCTTTCTTGAGGCAATTTTTGCATTCTTTTGGTGAAGAAACTCATTCTACAGGAGTTGCATAATCTGGGTTTGATTGTTCTAGTTTCTTCTCTTTGTTCTTTTCAATCTCTTTACTATTTTGTGAGTGTCTGGAATTGTTGGACACTGGTCCTGTAGCTAGAATTTGGCTGCAGGTTCGTACAAGAATTGAAACTTGGTTATTGGGTGAAGGTTTAGGTGCAAGAATTGGAATTTGGTTCTTGAGGTAGATTGGGTGTTGTGAGATTCAGAATTGTAATCTGTTAAACATTCAATCTAGTGAAACTTAGCTGGAATTTGGCTGAGAACTAGATGTAGCCCTGGGGTTTGGGTGAACCAGTATAAATCTTGGTTGTATTTCTCTAAACCTTACTCTCTTTTGTTGAACATTCAAGGACTTGATGCTGCACTTGATAGACATGAAGATTGTTGATTTTGATGATGATTCAAGAACACAAAGACTTAGAGTGTTGAAGACTTGTTTTGTATTGTAATAACTCTGTTTCAATTAGATTGAGTCTATAATATTAGAGTTTAAGATAGCCAGAACATAGTCTACACCTTAGAAGCTTCAAAAAGCTCATATTTATCATCCAGGCTCGGCTTTAATCGATTAAATAGGGAAATAATCGATTAAAACAGTGAGAAAAATCATTTTCTGTAACAACTCACTGGTATAATCGATTAAACCAAATTTTAATCGATTATCAGGCGGTTTAATCGATTAAATCACCTTTTAATCGATTAAAACAGAGAGGTTTGGGTTCTGTTGATATTTGGCTCAGTTTTAATCGATTAATACTTCTTTTAATCGATTATTTCAGTCAGATTTTGATTTTTAACTTCAAATCAAACCTATTTTCGAAAACCCTTTTCCCAAGAACCCTAATTCCGAAAATCCCAATTCCCAAACCCTAATTTCTCTGCTTAAACTCTTCTATGGCACTCAGAAAAATAGAACAACCTTTTTCATACAAAAGTTAAGTGTTGTAGTGCCAGAGAACTGTTTGTTGCAAGAAAAAGGGGCTTTTGGAACCTGGTGTGGGCTCGAAGCGATAAGAATCACTAAGTGGAGTTCTTAGTGGATTGTGTGCTGTGCCGTCTCTAGGGAAAGCTGTTCTTCATCTCTTGTGGATTTCAAGAGAGGTGTTTTCTTATCTTTATCTTTTCAATTGTAATATGTTTGTAACAACTTGATTATAGTGACAGCGTTAATCCTCTGTTTGAGTGATTAGCAACTGGACGTAGGATCTTTTGATCCGAACCAGTATAAATCTCCTGTGTAAGATTCTCTTCTCTTCTCTATTTACATTTACACAGTTTTTATTCGGTAAAATTTGGGGAAAATTTTGAAAACCTAATTTTTGTTAAGAAACCAATTCACCCCCCTCTTGGTTTTTGTCCGACCACGCGAACATTCCGCTGCGCGATTCTAACAAGTGGTATCAGAGCTTGCTTTGATAGTCATTCAAATTTTCGAAAATGGCCGGACAAAATCAAACTTTTGCCGAAGGTGTATCTATCAACAGACCCCCACTTTTTGCAGGTCAAAATTATCCTTTTTGGAAGGTAAGAATGCAAATCTTTTTAGAGTCTGTTGATAGAGGCGTTTGGGATGCTATTTTAAACGGTCCATTTGTTCCTAAAATTACTGAGAACGGTATTGACGTTCTTAAACCTTTTTCTAGATGGACTGCAAAAGAAAATAGGAAAGCCCAATTTGACGTTAGGGCTAGAAATATTATTTCATCTGCTCTAACCCTTGACGAGTTTTATAGAATTTCTGTTTGTAAAAGTGCACAGGAAATGTGGGAAATGCTTAGAGTGACCCACGAAGGTACTATCGACGTCAAGAGAGCACGTAAAATTCTCTAATCCAAGAATACGAGATGTTCCGGATGCAACCAGGCGAAACGATCTTTGACGTACAAAAGCGTTTCACTCATATCGTGAACCATCTCACCAGACTAGGTAAAATCTTTGACGTTGATGAATTAAATGTTAAAATTTTGAAATCTTTGGATAGGAAATGGCAACCTAAGGTGATGGCCATCTCGGAGTCACAAAATCTTGCCACTATGTCTATGGCGGCGCTCTTTGGAAAACTTAGAGAACATGAGTTAGAGCTTGGAAGGTTAAACGAAGAAGAAGACCAATATCAAAAGAAGAATCTAGCCTTCAAAACCGAAATTTCCAAAGGTAAAAATAAAAAGGAAGAAGAAGAAGACTCAGAAAATGAAGAAGAAGAGCTAAGTCTTATGATAAAGAAGTTCACCAAATTCATGAAAGCAAAAGGAAGACATCCCTTCAAAGGTAAAGGAAAGGTAAGGGAAAATTCTTCTGTAAATATAAAATGCTATGGTTGTGGTGAAGCAGGACATGTAAAGACCGAATGTCCAAATAAGAAGAACGATGAAGTTAAAGGCAAAAAGAACTTCAAGAAGAAAGCTTACATTGCTTGGGACAACAGTGACTCAAGTTCGGAATCAAGTGACTCGGAAATAGAAGCAAACATTTGCTTAATGGAAAATGACAACATATCATCCGATTTTGTGGTAAGTGATTCTGACACATCTTCTAGTGATGAGGATAATAACTATGATGAATTGCAAAATGCTTATAATGAATTGTTTAGTGCTTTTAAGAACTTTAAGAATGAATATAAAGTTGTAAAGAAGAATTTAAGTAAATCGGAAAAGGAAATTGACTCTTTAAAAATGAAAATTACATGTTTAGAAGAAAAAGAGGTATTAGACACGAAAATTGTATGTTTAGATGAGGATAAGAATTTAGCATGTGAAACTTGTAAAGAGCATGAATATGACATAGATATCCTAAATCATCTACTTGATAAAGCCGAAATGGAAATAAGTGATCTTAAGAAGGATAAAACTGTTTTTGCTCAAAATAGTGTAAATCATCAAGTTTCTATGAAAAAGTCTAAAACTAAAAAGAAAAGAGTATGGGTTGAGAAAGGAACTAAAATGTCAAAAGTTAGAAATGCATCATTTTCAAATGCCACATCAAAAGTATGTTTTTATTGCATGAGACAAGGTCACACATCAAATAGATGTAAAATTAAACATTTTGGTGTACCTAAAGGTAAATACATTTGGGTTCCTATAGTTAAATAGTTTGTTATGTCTCTAACCCCAAGGACCCAAAAGTTGTGGGGACCTAAGTTTACTATATTCTTGTTTTGTAGGAAACTTCCAAATCAAAGAAGTCTATGTGGTATCTTGATAGCGGATGCTCAAAACATATGACCGGAGATAAATCTAAATTTGTGAGTTTCAAGGCTAAGGAACAAGGATATGTAACTTATGGGGACAACAACAAAGGGAAGATCCTTGGAATTGGAAACATAGGTGGTGCAAACACTTTGGAGATCAAGGATGTGCTACTTGTTGATGGACTTAAGCATAATCTCCTTAGTATAAGTCAATTATGTGACAAAGGCTTCAAGGTAATTTTTGAAAGTAAATTTTGCACCATACACTTGATTGATTCCGAAAATATAGCATTGAAAGGCATTAGGCATAACAACATATATTTGATTGATTTGGATTGTTTACATGAGTCTAGCATAACATGTTTAGTTGCTAAGGAAGAGAACCCTTGGTTATGGCATAAGAGAGCGGCTCATATAAATATGCATCATTTGAATAAGTTGGTATCAAAAGACTTAGTTATTGGTTTGCCTAAGTTAAAATTTGAAAAAGATAGATTGTGTGATGCATGCCAAAAGGGTAAACAAGTAAAATCATCATTTAAATCAAAGAATGTTATTTCCACTTCAAAACCCCTAGAATTATCACATTTAGATTTATTTGGACCTTCTAGGATAAAAAGCTTTGGTGGAAATTATTATGGACTTGTGATTGTTGATGATTACTCTAGGTATACATGGACATTTTTCCTTACTACGAAAAGTGAAGCTTTTAAGGTCTTTAGAAAATTTGCAAAACAAATTCAAAATGAGAAAGACTTAAGAATTAAAGTTTTGAGAAGTGATCATGGTGGTGAGTTTCAAAATGAAAAGTTTGAAAATTATTGTGAAGAAAATGGAATTTTACATAACTTTTCTGCTCCTAGGACTCCCCAACAAAATGGTGTAGTTGAAAAGAAAAATAGGTCATTAGAGGAACTTGCTAGAACTATGCTAAATGAATCTAATGTTCCTAAGTATTTTTGGGCTGATGCGGTTAGTACTGCATGTTATGTTTTAAATAGAATGCTCATTAGGTCAATTATTAAATCTACTCCATATGAATTGTTTAATGGTAGAAAACCTAATGTTGCTCATTTGAAAATTTTTGGATGTAAGTTCTTTGTGTTGAATAATGGAAAAGATAACTTAGGAAATTTTGACTCTAAAGCTGATGAGGGCATTTTCTTAGGTTATTCATTAACTAGCAAGGCTTATAGGGTGTTTAATAGGAGAACTTTGAATATAGAAGAATCTATACATGTTACCTTTGATGAGATTGTAGACCTTGGGGGAAATCCTCTTGAGTCAAATAAAGAAATTGCAGGTGATGATGAATATATAAGAGAGGCTCTTGATGAATTATATTTGGAAGAAAATGAGCCTTCTCAAACGCCTGAATTAGCAAAAGAATGGCAATCACCTAGAGGACTCTCAATGGACAATATCATAGGTGATATCTCAAAAGGGGTAAGAACTAGAAATATGACTAATTTTTGTATGTCTGTAGCTTTTGTGTCACAGATAGAACCCAAAAATGTGGAGGAAGCACTTAAAGATGAACAATGGTGCATAGCCATGCAAGAAGAACTTAACCAATTTGAAAGGAATCAAGTCTGGGAATTAATTCCAAGGGAAGAATCATATCAAGTTATTGGAACCAAATGGGTGTTTAGAAATAAACTTGATGAAGATGGGAACATAACAAAGAATAAAGCCAGACTTGTTGCAAAAGGCTATTGTCAGGAGGAAGGTATAGATTATGATGAAACTTATGCTCCTGTTGCCAGGTTAGAGGATATACGCCTACTTCTTGCCTATGCATCTTTAATGAAATTTAAACTATATCAAATGGATGTTAAAAGTGCATTTTTGAATGGTTTTATTAAAGAAGAAGTTTATGTGGAGCAACCCCCTGGTTTTGAGGATTTTAGTTTTCCTAATCATGTTTTTAAATTAAAGAAAGCATTATATGGGTTGAAACAAGCTCCTAGATCTTGGTATGAAAGGCTAAGTAGTTTCCTAACATCAAATGATTTTTCTAGAGGAAAAATTGATTCTACACTGTTTATAAAGAAAGTTAAAGAACATATCTTATTGGTCCAGGTGTATGTTGATGTTTCTTTAATGCTTTGATTGAGGGGGAGTTATCTCCAACCTATGCATATTTTGAGGGGGAGCTCTTATGTTTGCAGTAGATGACTTATTTTTTATTCTAATCAAAATAGGGGGAGAAAATATTTAAAGCCATAATATGATTGTTTTTAAATATTATCTGGTATGTTTAATGTGTTTGTTAGTATGACAGATAAAACAGGTTATTACAAGGCTTTAAAAGATAATTTTGATCATCATCAAAAAGGGGGAGATTTTTGAACATTCAAGGACTTGATGTTGCACTTGATAGACATGAAGATTGTTGATTTTGATGATGATTCAAGAACACAAAGACTTAGAGTGTTGAAGACTTGTTTTGTATTGTAATAACTCTATTTCAATTAGATTCAGTCTGTAATATTAGAGTTTAAGATAGTCAGTACATAGTCTGCATCTTAGAAGCTTCAAAAAGCTCATATTTATCATCCAGGCTCGGCTTTAATCGATTAAATAGGGAAATAATCGATTAAAACAGTGAGAAAAATCATTTTCTGTAACAACTCACTGGTTTAATCGATTAAACCAAATTTTAATCGATTATCAGGCGGTTTAATCGATTAAATCACCTTTTAATCGATTAAAACAGAGAGGTTTGGGTTCTATTGATATTTGGCTCTGTTTTAATCGATTAATACTTCTTTTAATCGATTATTTCAGTCATATTTTGATTTTTATCTTCAAATCAAACCTATTTTCGAAAACCCTTTTCCCAAGAACCCTAATTCCGAAAATCCCAATTCCCAAACCCTAATTTATCTACTTAAACTCTTCTATGGCACTCAGAAAAATAGAATAACCTTTTTCATACAAAAGTTAAGTGTTGTAGTGCCAGAGAACTGTTTGTTGCAAGAAAAAGAGGCTTTTGGAACCTGGTGTGGGCTAGAAGCGATAAGAATCACTAAGTGGAGTTCTTAGTGGATTGTGTGTTGTGCCGTCTCTAGGGAAAGTTGTTCTTCATCTCTTGTGGATTTCAAGAGAGGTGTTTTCTTATCTTTATCTTTTCAATTGTAACTGTTTGTAACAACTTGATTATAGTGACAGCGTTAATCCTCTATTTGAGTGATTAGCAACTGGACGTAGGATCTTTTGATCCGAACCAGTATAAATCTCCTGTGTAAGATTCTCTTCTCTTCTCTATTTACATTTACACAGTTTTTAATCGGTAAAATTTGGGGAAAATTTTGAAAACCTAATTTTTGTTAAGAAACCAATTCACCCCCCTTCTTGGTTTTTGTCCGACCACGCGAACATTCCGCTGTTCGCGTGGTTTTTGTCCGACCACGCGAACTAGATGTAGCCCTGGGGTTTGGGTGAACCAGTATAAATCTTGGTTGTATTTCTCTAAACCTTACTCTCTTTAATTTTGTTGCTGCTCTATATTGAATTGCTTGTTTTTCTTGATTCAAAAAGTGATTAGAATTCAAAATCTTTGAAATAGATAATCTATATCATGAAAAGTGCGAAAATCATTCAAAGATCAATTCACCCCCCCTCTTGATCTCAACCTCTTTTTCTAACAAGAAGAAAACCAACCAACTTTACATGGTAGAGGACGTGGTCGGAGAGGAGGTTGATTGACGAGTTACTCAAATGTTCAGTGTTTTATGTGTGGAAAATGTGGTCACTATGCAAAGGATTGTTATATGGATAAATGCTACAATTGTAGTAAGGTAGGGCATTTTGCGAAAGAATGCCAAGCTGAGAAAAAGGTAGGAGAGACCTATCTCATAGAGGAGATGAAAACTGAAGAAGCAATACTATTATGACCGATCATAACTCGACAAATTACAAGGATGTCGATTATAACTTAGTAGTACACATCAGAGATGATTATAACTCGTTAAATAACAGTAATGAAGTTCAGGAAGATATCGATTAAACCTCGGTATGGTGTCTAGATAGGGTGCAAATAACCATATATGTGTGGGAATGAGCACCTATTTAGCAAATTGGAGAAAGTTGAGGGCGATCATGTGTCTTTTTGAGATGTTTCAAAGATCTTAGTAAAAGATCGAGGTACATTTTTCTTCTTATAAAGGGATGACCTAATCGGGTCAATCCAAGATGTATATTTTGTTTCATATATCAAGAGTAACATTTTGAGTATGGGACAACTGATGGAGAGAGGTTACTTGGTATTCATGAAAGACCGAGTACTACAATTGGAGGACAAACTTTGAAGATTGATTACTGGAGTTGAGATGGGGAAGAATAAAATTTACGTGTTGCAGCTGAAAAGAATTCGGGAGAGGTGTCTGAAAGTAAACATAGAGGATACGATATTGAAGAGAGATCATCAATCTAGTCACCTGTATTTTTGTGGTCTAATTGAGTTGATTCATGATGATAATCATGATGTTAATCGTGATGTTCAACTTGATGAAGCCGAGCATGAAGACGTTAGAGGAAATCGAGCTGTTACTGAGGAGGAGAAAAAAACAACATAGTCGATATATTGCAGATCTCACTTTTTTCAGTCTGAAGTCGAACTTGGCCGAGCTAAGTCTAAGTAGTAAATTTTGAAACTACCCTGTTCGAATTATTGTAGACAAGAAGATTCGAGCTATTATGGATGAAAAGATTCAAGTTGTTGCGAATAAGAAGATCCAAGTTATTGTGGACAAGAAAATCTAAGCTGTTATGGATGTGAATGTTCGAGTTATAGAACGCAACAACACGTGGGAGATGACCAAATTTTCGAGTTATACCCAACCTTTTGGTATGAACACTACTAGAAAAATGGTTAATAGTGACCGAAATTAGTGACTGAAAAATTTAGTCACTAATAATAACTGAATCACTATTTTTTTTTTAATATTTAGTGACTGATTCAGTGATCAAAATTTCAGCCACAAAACAAATAGTCACTAAATCTATAACTATTTTTCATTTATATAAATGTTTTTTAGAAATATTTTAATAATATATAAAATATAAATCTATTTAATAACTTAAAATAATTAATAATATATTTAATAACATTACATGTTTTAAAAAATAGTTTAATAACTTATTAAATATATTAAATAATTTAGTAATATAATTATTTGATTATATTTTTTAATTTAGCATGTGAATAAAAAAAATTTAAAATTGGTTATTAAATTAGTACCGATTCGATCATTGAATCAATCATCGATTTAGTTATTAATTCGGTCATTAAATCGATCATTAACTCAGTTACTAAATCAATTACTAATTTAGTCTCTCTCTCTCTCTCTCTCTCTCTCTCTATATATATATATATATATATATATATATATATATAATATATTATGTGTATGTTAATAAAAATATATTTTAATGTATATATAAGAAACTTAAAATTATTTTAATTAGTGAATTGATATTTTAAATTTATATTAATAAGTCATTTAGTTAATTTAATGGTTGGTTAAATATTTTAAATTTATATTAATCATTTTTACATATAAGTGGAAAGACTAATTAAACTTATTTTAAATATTTAAAATTTAATTAAACATAATAATATAATCTAATATTAATAGTTTTAGTTAAAAGATATTTTTGTTATCATATTTATTTGAAAAAAATCCATTTAAAAAAATTTAAAATAATTAATTAAAATAAAGAGATTCAATTTAATAAATGTGTTAATATTACTATTCATTGGAGAATTAAATTTATAGTAATAATTATGTAAAATTATAGAATTAATAAAATTTAAATTATTATGAATTTTTTAATTAAACATAAATAATTTTAAATAAAAATCATAAGATTTAATCATTAAGTGTCAAGCACCTAATTTTCTGAAGTAAAAAAAATATCAACATTTATTTAAAAATATGAAAAATTAAAAATATTAATAAGATTAAAAAGAAAATTAGTTCTATTTTTTTTAATATTTTAGTTTTTAAAATAAAAAAAATATGATTGAAACAAAATAAAAAATAATTTCTTTTGTTAACATATATTTTGTTTTAGAAAAAATTAATTTTCATCCTCCCTCTCACCCACACGATGACCCTTCACCTCACCAGCGCACCTCGCAACACTCAAACTCACTCATTCCTCCTTAGTGAGCTTCACTCGTCTCCCCTCGCGATCCTTCTCCCCTTCACTCAACACCAAATCTCCCTTCCATATACCTTTACTCAGACCCATTCCCTTCTCTCTTACCCTGCGACTAGCCATCTCAGCATTCCTCACACCCTCACCGAGCCTCCTTGAACCTAACCCTGCGTTTCTCTCACCGAAGCCACATCAGCACCATTCTCATCTCCAAATCGTTACGCTCTACCTCACTAAAACTCAATTGCGCCACCCAACACCCAATCATTCTTGCCACACCACTTTGAACCCTAACCTGCAGCGCCACCCCCTTTACTGGAGCCACCATGCCTTGCCGCAACCACCACATTTCTCCCTTTGTCCAGTCACGAGGCCAATGATCCTCTAGCTCCTTCTCCCCTCGGAGTTACGCCTTCACCATGACAAGTGCATTCCCAACTCCCCAACGCCACCACGAGGTCCTCATTGCGAGCCGCTCACCCCACTTCACCGCTAGCCACCGTGGCTCGCACCCCTACCACGAGCCCTACACCATGAGGCCACCTCTACCACCACGCGAGGCATCTCAAGCCCTCACTCTGGGTGCAACCTAGCTCGCCGTGAGGGTTTGTTTACATTTTTCTCTTCCTTTTTTCATTTTTGTGTTTATTCATTGTGTTTATGCTGCTTGGTTTTTACACTTCTGCCTTAATCTGCTTAGATGAGAATTGCTTTGTTTGTGGCCAATTTATTTTGTTGGATGCATGAATTGACCAATTTGCATCTATGACTATTGGATCTGCTTGGGACTGTTTTGATTTGTGTTTGGATTAGTATTGTGGTTGCCTGGATCTATGTCTGCAACCTATGGTGGCCTTGCTCGTCTTTTGGTAAAGCAAGTGTTATTTGATGTGTTCCACTTGTTCACTTGTTCTGTTTATCTAATATATTTTTAGACATCAATTTTGAATGTTTCTTTAGATGTTATTGTGACTCATAATATGTAAAGATACTTAGGTTATGATTCATCTGTGTCTTGCTACTTTTGGGTTGTCTCCAAGGAAAGAAGTCAAATTGATATTTACACTATTTTCCCTCTTAATTGGAAGATACATGATATTGTTCATTCATGCTTGAGAATGAGGTTGTTATGTTTGTATGCATGCTTGATATGTTGTTTTTAGCCTCTCTACAACATTGTTAAATTCTTTTTGCAGACATCAATTCAATGTTATTGGTGTTATACAAGTTTAACAAGTTGGCAGTAGAATATGTACTCTGCAACTTTATTTTATGGCTTTATTCTTATGTAATTCTTAAATATCTTGATACACTTATTATGAATGACAAAAAAGCTTGCTTCGAAGGTTCCTCTATATCCCTTACTCTATTTTATCGCTTTTATTAGTTACCATCTCTGTGCATTAGTTATTAGGGCCATGTAGTCAATAATTTAAATTTTGCAATGAATAAATAAGGGTAAAAGCATTATTTTAATGTTCTTATTTTAAAAAATAATAGTCCATCATAGGGAACCCAAAAGGGGCATCGTGGGGAAGCTAATACCTTCCTCGCACGTAACTAACTCCCTTACCTAACTTTGGTTGTAATGACCAAAGTTGGTTTTTCTTAAAACCATCGCCTTCTTTTTTCCTTTTTCAATGTTTTTGGTTAAAATATTGGTGGCGACTCCAGAACCTACTTATGAAAACCTCACCCTTAAAAAAGTTCGGTTATCGGACATCCTAAGGGTGATGACCACACTTTTTAAAACGCGAGTCGAATCAAAAGACCATCGCGTCGCTCCGACCGCCTCTTTTGACAGCGACGACAATTACTCACTAGAAAAGTGAACTTGGCAACATCATAGCCATGGAGCATAAGGAATAATAAAATAAATGACTTGCCAATGACTTTATAAACTCAATTGTATAGATGAACAACTAACATAACCAATTTTGTGTTACATTAACTACATTTTTGACAAGTGTTAACCAAGTCAAGTTGGACACATGAGACATTCAATACATGTGAGCTATTTGATGAAGTTAATCTTGTCGTTTAGATTCCATAAAACAATTTACAATTAAAGTAATGCAATATTAAGATTTGACCTAGGTCATATCTTGAGGAAAATTGCTTGGTTTTGTTTCAAATCTTAATTTTTTTATGTCAAAAGATAGGAGATAGGGGACTTTTTGGATTTTTAATGCAGAAATTAAATGGAAAATAGTAAACTTATACTATGAAAGCAATTAAAGAAAACATTTTAAATAAAAACATTAAATGAAAGCTTTTAAATCTGATCTAAGAAAGCTTTAAATGCAAAGAACATTGTAAACTAAGTTTGAAAGTAAAACAAAATCAAAGTAAAAGTTGATGAAAAACAGTGAAGAAATTGTATTGATTCTCAAATTATAAAGTTTCTTTTATGATTATCATTGATTTTTATGGAATTGTCTTGCAATCACAATAACAAATCTACAACAGTTCCAATTAATTACAATTCAATTGAAATTCGTATTTACAACTCAATTCCTAAATCAAGCAATCACTTAAACCTAAAAGTTGAATTATGATGTTAAAGAAACATTCAATCAAATAACCTCATTCACATTGTTTGTAATGGATTATAATCGGTTAGAATCATTAAGAATCAAATCTAACCATAGAAAATAAGTTTTAATCGATGAATCAAGAAGAAAAATGAATTAGTGAAAGAATTAATGGTTGAGTTCAAGAGGGGGGGGGTGAATTGAACTTTTGAAAACTTTTTCGCAAAACTTACTTTCTTTTGGAAGAATGAATTATCTTTATTTAATTCTTGTGTAGGTAGGTTGATTTTAATCACAGCAAGTATATAGACAGGAAATAAAGGAGATGAAAGAAGAAATTCAACACAACAATTTATACTAGTTCACTCTTCACCAGAGCTATGTCCAGTTCTTGACAAATCTGCCAAGTTCCACTAATACCAAGTGAAAATTACAACTAGTAGATACTCACCAATCTACCCCAAGAACTATCTTGCAAACCCACAAGATAGACTCTTGAAAACCTACCAGTAACCAAATCTAGTTACTGTAACACGTGCAGATCCAAAATCCAATCTGCACAACCACACTTTACACAAGAGTATGAAAAGAAAAAACCTGGACTGAAGCTTTATCAATACAATTGTCCAGAAGCAAATCTAACTCAGCACTTTCTCTCTTCGATTAACAACAATCTTGATCAAAGCACCTTATGATATGAAAAGTTCTTGAATGCATAGAGAAAGTCACGGATGTGATAGCTCAAAGATTGCTTTCAAAAAATTTCTCAAATTGTATGTTTCAAAAGATATATCAAAACTGTATTTATAGAGTAAAAGAGAGAACCAGACCGTTTGACCTGATAAAAACTGATCCAGAGACGTAAATGATCGATCAGAACAACATTATGACCGATTAGAACAAGTTATGATCGATCAGAATTAAATTATGATCGATCAGAACGTATTTCAATCGATTAAAATGACGATTCAACCGATTGATTTCATTTAAAACTTCATTCAGTCGATTGATTCGTGTTTTTAATGGATTGAAATAGCTTAAAGAAAAATGACAGCTCTTTGTTTCAATCGATTAAAAAACCTTTCAACATATTGAAATCCTGTAGACTCTTAGTCAGAAAAATAGTCTCTTTTGTTTTAACAGATTAAAAAATATTTCACCAGATTGAAGTTTTGAAAAACACTTAGACTAAAAAAGATGGTCTCTCTGTTCCAACAGATTAAAAAATATTTCAACAAATTGAAAATGCGAAACCTGTAATACATGAAAAATTATTAAAACATTTTAACCTGTTAATTCTGCGATTCAACCAATTGAAATTTCGAATCTATAAGAATATTCCTTATGTTAAATGTTTTTAACAGATTGAAATTTCTTTTCAACAAATTGAAAAAAACTTAGTTTGTTCTTTTAATGTTTAAATGTTAGTTTTTCATGCAGAAAATGATTTCAATGAGATGCATCATTTTAAGGCGCTTATCACAAGATTTATTAGCCTATCAAGAGATTAAGTTCCTATACTTCTAACTTATCCCTCTACACACCCACAAACTAAACTATACCAACACAAATATGTCTTCATCAAGTGTTCATCAAATCCACCAAGTGCTTCAATCTCCCCCTATTTGATGGAGACAAATATCCACTGCACCTGCACAATTCAATAACATAATAGAGACATATATGATTTTGTGGTGTGTGTGTAGTGACATTTTAAGCAAACACTTCTCCCCCTATTTGACTGCATCAAATAAAGTGTTTTAGTTACAGTCCAATAGTACCACGTAGGTACCAAAAATAAAAGGAAAAGACAGAGAAAAATAAAAAAATAAGCCTTCATTCATCCCCGTTCCCGGGACCTTGATTAAACTGCAGATCAACAATCCTGTTGTAGATATCTTCCAATTGATTGTCAATGTGTTGAAATCTGACAATGAAATTTTCATCCAGATAATGCTGACAAGCCCGCAGAGCAACCGTCATCTCCATGTGCCTCCTTTGATTGGTTTGCAGTTCATCCATCTGATGCAGCATGGTTCTTTCGAACTGTGAGAGAGGCGTGCCACGGTCAGGTTGTGGAATATATGGAATCATTTCTAAAGGACACTGCTCTTCCATCGGGTCTGATGATCTTGCTGCAGACGTACCCAGGACACCAGTATTGACATCTTCCTCTTGCTCTTCTTCATCAATTTCTTCTTCTCTTCCTGCTTCTTCTTTGGAAATCCATTCACCGTCGATTTTAATGAATCCCATTTTATGAAGGACAGAGTTATTGATCTCATTTGTTGGACGAACAGTTTCAACTAATTCACCTTCCAAATCAACACCAAAATGAGTTAAAAACTTAGAAATTAAAGTAGCATAAGGATATCTGAAATCACTTAGCCGCTTAGCTTTGATCATGTGGTCCTTGATGACAAAAACCCAGTTCACCCTTATTACGTGGTGAATGCGGTACATCGATACCAAATCTCCTTCATTTAGTACTTGCATGATTGCTCCCCCGGGTGTGAGCTGCCAGGACATAATGAACGCGAGCACCCTTTCCTCAAGCTTCAACCTTCCAGTGTTGAAGGAACTTACGGAGTCATGCCTATTCTTCAGACAAGAACGAAAGTACTGAACTTTGTTAAATTCTTCTACTTCCGAGGTATGCCCTTTGGTGACTTTTACACCTTCATCCTTGAGTCCAGCAACCTCTTTCCAGACATTGGAAGTAATTTCAATGTCCACTCCTTTGACTTGAGTTTTTAGAGTAGACCCTTCAAAAGACAAGTTGGTGAAAAAGACTTTAATCGAGTCGAGGTAAATCCTACCATTTAGTTCCGAAACTTCGAAGTTTCGATGTTGCGATAGTTTCCGAACCCTTCGAAACCTTCAACATCAAACCATGAAAATTTTAGAACCTTTGGTATATTGATTTGTTTCCTGCTCATTTCATGAATGAACAAATCCATCTTCTCTTGGTTCTCATTGAACAGGATTCAATGCGCCCTCCTACCGATGTTCCTTGCACGACGACGAGAGGACTCTCCTTTCTTGAACTTCTTCCTTCCGGATTTGGTGCGTTTGAGCATGATGATTTGTGGAATGAACAGAAGAAAAACAGAGAAGAGAGAATGTTTCACGAGGAAAAGTATAAGCTTTTCAAACACTACTATATGAGAACACACGGTCCCTTCGTCTTCACGATTTTGTCTTTAATGTATTACTTGCTTCTGCGTCAGCCGTAATGATGGTAAAGGTGGAGAGAGAGAGTATTTTTACTGTACACCTTAATTACCCTCACATCCGATATCCAATCGGAGTCAATAAGCTTTTATTTGGATAACTCTAATATTTAAGAGAGTAGTTGAAGGAAATCCCGTTGTAAATGCTTTCAACCCAATCTGCGAGTAATTGTTTAGAGGCAGAGCATACACTACTATCCCTAGGAAAAATTAACCAATTGATTTTTCATGAAATCAATTGTTTTTGCAATTGTAAATTTATCGAAGTAAAATAAATCGATTGAGTCAAGGATCTAATCGATTGTTTTTGTGAAGAAAAACATGCAGAGCATCAAAAGTGAAATAAATCGATTGAATCGAAGATTTAATCGATTGTTTTACAACAAAAACATGCAGAGCTACAAGGTTTATTGAAATAAATCGATTAACACCTCATTTAATCGATTGAACTGGTAACATATCATTAACAGAGATAGAGAATCGGAAAATCAACAGATTATTTCGCAAATTCAATTGATTAAAACACATAATTTCAAGATTTTCGAGACAATTTTAATCGATTGAGCATGTTATCAACCTGTTAAAAATTCATAATCACCATAAAGAATCAGTTATTCAATACTAGTTATATCCAGAATTCCTAATTCAGTTCTAAGCATATTAAGTCTATCTCTAGGAAGTGGTTTAGTGAATAAGTCAGCTAACTTGTTTTCAGATTCAATGAATAAAATTTCACAATCACCCCTAGATACATGTTCTCTAATAAAATGATGTCTAATTTCAATATGCTTAGTTCTAGAGTGTTGAATAGGATTCTTAGTCAGATTTATTGCACTAGTATTATCACAAACCAGAGGTACCGTGTTAAGAGCCATTCCATAATCTTTCAGTTGTTGTTTGAGATAGATACTACGAGCACAACAACTCCCAACTGCAATGTATTCAGCTTCTGCAGTTGAAAGAGCAACACATGCTTGCTTTTTGTCTGTGCCAGGATATGAGACTGCTTCCCAGTAAATGACATGTACCGGAGGTACTTTTTCCGTCCAATCTACATCCTGCAAAGTCAGAATCGAGAAAATCCAACAAGTTTAAGAGATGCACCTTCGGGATACCATAGTCCGACATTCACGGTTCCTTTAAGGTGCTTCAGAATCCTTTTAGCAGTGGTAAGATGTGATTCCTTTGGATTTGCCTAAAATCTAGCACAAAGGCACACACTAAACATAATGTCAGGCCTACTAGCGATCGGATATAGCAGAGAACCAATCAAACCCTATATAAACCCCTATATTTAGTTTGATCAACAGATTTCCCTTTTTCATCTAAATCTAGACAGCAATTAGTAGACATGGGTGTAGAGGATTCTTTGCAATTGTGCATATCAAACTTCTTCAACAACTCATTGCGGTATTTAGATTGACTTAGAAAAATGCCATTTCTTAATTGCTTAACACTGGAGACCAAGGAAGAAATTCAATTCTCCCATCATAGACATTTCAAATTCACTTTGCATTTCCTTAACAAACTTATTACATAATGCATTATTTGTAGAACCGAAAATGATATCATCAACATACACCTGCACCAAAATAATGTCAGTTCCAGACTTCTTAATGAATAGGGTTTTATCAACTTCACCTCGTTTGTAGTCTTGATCAATTAAGAAATTACTTAACCTCTCATACCATTGTCTAGGAGCTTGCTTTAAACCATAAAGAGCCTTTTTCAATTTATAGACATGGTCAGGATGCTTGTGATTTTCAAAACCAGGAGGTTGAGAAACATAAACTTCTTCATTGATGAGTCCATTTAGAAAGGCACTCTTGACATCCATCTGTAGTAATTTGAAACCACTTATACAAGCATAAGCTAATAATAATCTGACAGCTTCAAGTCTAGCTACAGGTGCAAAGGTTTCATCAAAATCAATACCCTCCTGTTTATTATACCCTTTGGCTACCAACCTAGCTTTATTTCTAGTGATAATGCCGTGTTCATCTAATTTGTTTTTGAATACCCACTTAGTACCAATTACATTGATATCTTTGGTTTTAGGAACTAATTCCCACACGTTATTCCTTTCAAACTGATTAAGCTCATCATGCATGGCACTAACCCAGTATTCATCATTTAATGCTTCTTTAACAGTTTTAGGTTCTACTTGTGAAATGAATGCCATATGATTGCAGAATTGATTAAGAGAATGTCTAGTGGATACTCCCTTATTGATTTGCCCGATGACATTGTCTAGAGACAGATCTCTTGAAACAATCCATTCTTTAGGAAGCTCTTCCAGGACTTCTTCTTCCTGTTCTTCGATAATTCTTGGTGGGTCGACTTTGGCGGGATCAAGCTGATTGAATACCTTCTTCGATAGTAAGCTGATCTGAGTTCTTGGGATATTTTAACCGATAATAATTATCGGTTAAATCTTCATCATCTGCAGTACTGTTGATCTATTCCGCAACACTCGAGGAGACTCATTAAAAACAACATGTACTGATTCTTCAACAGATTTCAGTCTCAAATTGTAGACTCTATATGCGTGGCCGTTAGTAGAATAACCAAGAAAGATTCCTTTATCAGATTTTTCATCAAACTTGCCAATATTTTCTTTCCCATTGTTTAAAACAAAACACGTACATCCAAAAACCCTGAAATAGTTTATGTTGGGTTTTCTTCCTTTATACAGTTCATATGGGGTTTTCTTAAGCATGGGTCTAATCAAGACTCTATTCAAAACATGACAAGCAGTGTTTACTGCATCTGCCCAAAAATATTTAGGTAAAGAATTTTCACAAAGCATTGTTCTAGCAAGTTCCACAATGGATCTGTTCTTTCTTTCCACAACACCGTTCGTTGAGGAGTTCTTGGAGCGAGAAAAATTGTGTTTTATGCCAAACTTTTCACAAAATGATTCAAACATTTCATTTACAAATTCTCCACCATTGTCACTTTGAATAGATGTAATGAAATACCCTTTTTCACTATGTAGAACCTTGGCAAGCTTTTTGAAAGATTTGTAAGAATCAGATTTGGCTTTTAGAAAGATAGTCCAGGTAAATCTGGAAAAATCATCAACAATTACCATGATATAGAGATTACCACCTAGGCTTTTATTTCTTGAAGGACCAACCAAATCCATGTGAAGCAGTTCCAAAGGTCTAGAAGTAGAAACAATATTTTGTTTGAAAAAGATTTTCTAGTTTGTTTACCTTTTAAACAGGCTTCACAAATTTTGTCTTTCAAAATTCTAAGCTTCGGTAGCCCAGAAACTAACTCTTTAGAAATCAGTTTGTCAAGATGATTAAGATGTATATGAGCAAGCCTTCTATGCCATAACCAAGATTCTTCTTCTTTAGTAAGAAGACAACTTTGAGATGATATAGAATGCTTGATATCTAACATGTAAATATTGTTTAACCTCTTACCTACCAACATTACCTTGTCAGATTCTGGCTCACAGATTAGGCACTTTTCTGGTTTGAAGATAACTTTGTGACCAAGATCACATAACTGACTTATACTGATTAGGTTGTGCTTGAGACCATCAACAAGAAGAACATTGTGAATGGTTACTGATTCACCATCTCCAATATCTCCAGAACCTAGAATTCTTCCCTTGTTATTGTCTCCATAAGTCACGTGACCTCCATTCTTCAATCTCAGTTTCTAGAATTTTGAAATGTCACCTGTCATGTGCCTTGAGCATCCGTTGTCCAGGTACCAAAGGGACTCTTGTTGCTGTTCCTGAAACACCAAGCATCAAGTATTTGGTACCCTTAAGTATTTTGGGTCCTTAGGAGTCAAATTTTCTGTTTAACATGTGTTGGAACCCATCTCTTTACGCCTTGTGGCACAAAATATTTCCTAGCATGACGGAATTTTACTGTATGTCCTTTTTTCATGCAGTAATGACAAGATGAGAAAGGGGATGTTGTTGCTTTTCTAAAAGAAAAGAAGTTCAAATACTTTTTAGTTTTCACCCCAAACTTAGGTTTGTACCCGATTCCAGTACGTTCAAAAACACAGTTTTGAGACCCAAGAAGTGCATCTAAATTCTCTTTACCTTGAGTAAACTTAGGCAAAGTTTTAATCAAGTAATCAACCTTATTCTGTAGAAGGATACACTTTTCACAATTATGATTAGCAGCGACATTATCAGCGAGATGAATAGATTATTTCAAGATGTTCTATATCTGTTTTGCTTTCTAATAACTCTTTTTCCAAAACTTTAACCCTATTTTCTAACCAGTTATTCAGTCCTTTTAACCAATTATTTGTATGAGATAAATTCCTGGCTTCTTCATGCATTTCATTGAAAGCATTTAGTAATGTGCTTGTAATTCATTTCATTTTCACGTGGGAGTTGAACTTACATGTGATGAAGAGGATTCACGAGTCGGCCATCAAACATAGGTTCACCTCTTCACCTTCGGATGCGAAGCTGGAGGATGAATCATTATCTTGCCAAGCTATGTAGGTCTTTTTCCCTTTGTACTTTGACTCTTTCTTGTTCCGATTCTTGGTCTTTTCCGGACATTCACTTTTATGTGTCCCCGCTTACCACAAGAATAACAAGTAACGGTATTTTGAATGGAGTCGAGTCTTTTTATTAGTGTACCTTTTAACTTGCCCAGTTCTGTTCTTCCTTCTAAGAAATTTTCCAAACTTCTTAACCAACAGAGTTAGATTCTCGGATTCATCTTCTTCGGACTCACTATTTTCTTCAATCGTCTTGAGAACAATGTTTTTGCTTTTCTTCTCTGCATTCTCTTGTTCTTTGAACCGATTGATTTCCAACTCATGTTCCCTTAACTTACCAAATAGTGAAGCAGTAGTCATTTCGAGTCAAATCTCTTGATTCCGATATAGTCTGTCACCTTTGGTTGCCAAGTTCTGTCCAAACACTTCAAGATTTTGATGTTCAACTCTTCCTTGTCAAAAGTCTTTCCTAGCCCAATTAAATGATTGACTATGTGCGTGAATCTTTTCTGCACATCTGCAATTGTTTCTCCTTGCTTGCATTTTGAACAATTCATAGTCCCTGATTAACTCATGCTTTCTTGCCCTTTTCACGTCGGATGTACCCTCATGTGTGACCTCTAAAATTTCCCACATCTCTTTGGCAGAGGCACATTGAGACACCCCGAAAAACTCATCAAGATTTAAAGCAGAGGTAATAATATTTTTAGCGAGTATAATCATATTGGACTCTCCTATTTTACGCATCGAGTCAATTCAGCCCAATTTTTTTCAACTACTTTACCATCCACTGTATGAGTTGGTTTGTAAGGACCATTAATAATTGTTTCCCAAATGCCTCTATCAAGAGATTCAATAAAGATTTTCATTCTAACCTTCCGGAAAGAATAATTCACACCAGAAAAAAGAGGAGGCATGTTTATGGAGGCTCCTTCGAAAAATTCATCTTTCCCTCGAGCCATTCTTGGACCGAATTCTTGAGTAACTTACAAGAACCAGCTCTGGTACCAATTGAAAGAATTAATGGTTGAGTTCAAGAGGGGGCGGTGAATTGAACTTTTGAAAACTTTTTCGCAAAACTTACTTTCTTTTGGAAGAATGAATTATCTTTATTTAATTCTTGTGTAGGTAGGTTGATTTTAATCACAACAAGTATATAGACAGGAAATAAAGGAGATGAAAGAAGAAATTCAACACAACAATTTATACTTGGTTCACTCTTCACCGAAGCTATGTCCAGTTCTTGACAAATCTGCCAAGTTCCACTAATACCAAGTGAAAATTACAACTAGTAGATACTCACCAATCTACCCCAAGAACTATCTTGCAAACCCACAAGATAGACTCTTGAAAACCTCCCGAGTAACCAAATCCGATTCATTGTAACACGTGCGAGATCCAAAATCCAATCTGCACAACCACACTTTACACAAGAGTATGAAAAGAAAAAACCTGGACTAAAGCTTTATCAATACAATTGTCCAGAAGCAAATCTAACTCAGCACTTTCTCTCTTTGATTAACAACAATCTTGATCAAAGCACCTTATGATATGAAAAGTTCTTGAATGCACAGAGAAAGTCACGGATGTGATAGCTCAAAGATTGCTTTCAAAAAATTTCTCAAATTGTATGTTTCAAAAGATAGATCAAAACTGTATTTATAGAGTAAAAGAGAGAACCAGACCGTTTGACCCGATAAAAGCTGATCCAGAGACGTAAATGATCGATCAGAACAACATTATGACCGATTAGAACAAGTTATGATCGATCAGAATTAAATTATGATCGATCGAACGTATTTCAATCGATTAAAATGACGATTCAACCAATTAATTTCATTTAAAACTTCATTCGAGTCGATTGATTCGTGTTTTTAATGGATTGAAATAGCTTAAAGAAAAATGACGACTCTTTGTTTCAATCGATTAAAAAACCTTTCAACAGATTGAAATCCTGTAGACTCTTAGTCAGAAAAATAGTCTCTTTTGTTTTAACAGATTAAAAAATATTTCACCAGATTGAAGTTTTGAAAAACACTTAGACTGAAAAAGATGGTCTCTCTGTTCCAACAGATTAAAAAATATTTCAACAAATTGAAAATGCGAAACCTGTAATACATGAAAAATTATTAAAACATTTTAACCTGTTGATTCTGCGATTCAACCAATTGAAATTTCGAATCTATAAGAATATTCCTTATGTTAAATGTTTTTAACAGATTGAAATTTCTTTTCAACAGATTGAAAAAAACTTAGTTTGTTCTTTTAATGTTTAAATATTAGTTTTTCATGCAGAAAAATGATTTCAATGAGATGCATCATTTTAAGGCGCTTATCACAAGATTTATTGGCCTATCAAGAGATTAAGTTCCTATACTTCTAACTTATCCCTCTACACACCCACAAACTAAACTATACCAACACAAATATGTCTTCATCAAGTCTTCATCAAATCCACCAAGTGCTTCAATTAGAACATGATTAATAAATACAAAAACCAGAAAAAGTAAAGTAATGATAGAAAATGAAGAAGAAGATGAAACAAAAAGTAAAAACAAAGAAGTAAAGAGATAATAAAACAAATATGATCAAGGAGAAACTTCATTGCATTATTCGTATAAGAAACTCCATGAACAAACTTGGAAGCTAAGCATCACTACTAAAAACTAAAGAACTCAAGAGCTGAACTTAGAGAAAATCTATGAATGAAATGTGATTCAAACTTATGTTTCTACACCTTAGAAGGTCTATTTATACAACAACATAAGTATATGAAGCGTTCAAGGCTCATTCAAAGGCCCATGATTACAAAATAGAACTCAATATAACATTTTGCAAAATTTGAAATTCAACTAACCAGCTCAGCGCATTTATAGTTAAATTAGTTACAAGAGCTCTCTAGAAGAATTTCGCTCAACAGATCCACATCTGCTCAATAGATTTAAAATCGGTCAACGAATGACAAAACAAAGCACCGAGTAAACTCTTGGGGTCGATTTCCCTCAGCGGATCCAAAAGCGTTGAACTATTTCCTCGAAGTTGATTCTGCTGAGCGGATTCAGAAGTGCTCAACAGATTCACACTTGTTTCAACTTTTACAATTTCTTTAGTTTATCATTTGTGCAAAAGAAAATAAATAATTAGCAAAAATGTATAATTTAAGTAATAATTTATATTAAAATATTTTATTTCTTTTTAACAAAACTATATTTAAATATCATTAATTAATTAAGAAAATATACTAAATATATATACATTATATTAATAATATTAACAAGAAAATGTGTTCATCACTATTCTATTTCCCTATCTATCAAAGCTAGGTTTGTGAGCCATTAATAAGACAATATTGTTTGAATAGAATTGTCAATGGATTGAAATTTAATTGTGTAGAGGAGTCATTAACTTAACCAATTTTGTGTTGCATTATCCACATTTTTAAAGGTATTAACCAAGTCAAGTTAGTCACATGAGACAATCAATATACTTTACTCGTGCTATCTCATTCCTAATATGCCAAAGACATATCTAGGAGTCATTAATGAGACAAAATGTTGGATGAATACTGATAACAACATTTTGGTAGCACAAAATATTGATAAAAAATAATAAACAAGTTGTTAAACTAATGGAGTATACACTACTACAAATAAGGCCTTCAACGTCGATTGAAGGCCTTCAACGCTTCGAACGACGTTGTATCGCGACGTTGAAGTTAAGACTTTCAACATCGGTTCATTTAACGTAAAGATTAGACTTTCAACGTCTAAATGAACGACGTTGAAAGTCTTATTTTTCAAATCAAATTTTTTTATTTATTTCCAACCCCTTTATTTATCTAGAAATCCCCCCTCTCTTTTATATTATATTTTTATTAGGTCCCTCTCTCTTTTATATTATATTTTTATTATTTATCATATTTTTTTAAAGTTTAAAGCATTACCAAATTATTTTTTTGTCATCGACAAGATTCGAACCCAAGTACCTTAGTGTTGGAGGTCGATACTCCAACCACTAAACTACTCAAATTTTTTGATAGTAACTTACAAATAAATTATATTTATATACAAATAAATATATATCCGTGTAAATATATAAATACAAATATATTTATATATTTTGATATATTTAAATAATTATATATTTATATATTGGATGTGAGGGCACGCTCGAAGGTGAAAGTGTGTGTCGAGTGGGTTTTCAAAATTTGATGCCAAATTTGTGAGCGAGTCTCTTTATATGGGTTTGTAATTTAATGACAGAATATAATATTTATAATTTATTTATATAATGATATAAAATAAATTTGGGAAACGCATCATTCGCTCAAGTGACACATTCGCTCAAGCGAAAAATACCAATTTTCGCTCAAGCTAGGCTTGAACGAGTGAATTTCTGTGAGCTTTAACGTATTTTCACTTAAGCGAGAGTCAATCTCACTTTCACCCTCGATCGCGCCTTCACATCCAACATAAAAATATATAAATATATCAAAATATATAAATATATTTGTATTTATATATTCTATATTTATATATTTACACGGATATATATTTATTTGTATATAAATATAATTTATTTGTAAATTATTATCAAAAAATTATAGTAGTTTAGTGGTTGGAGTATCAATTTTCAACTCTATAAAATACTATATTCGAATCCTATCAGTGACAATTCTCTAACTTAAGTGAATTTTTTACTGAAAAAAATAAAAACACTTTCCGGAAAATATATATAAATAAATATATATTTACATGGATATTTTTTGTATATAAATATAATTTATTTGTAAGTTATTATCGAGAAAATTACAGTAGTTTAGTGGTTGGAGTATTAGCTTTCAATTCTAAAATACTGGGTTCGAATCCTGTCGGTGACAATTCTCTAACTTAAGTGAATTTTTGGTTGAAAAAAATAAAATCACTTTCCAGAAAATATAAATAAATATATATTTACACAGAATATATATTTATTTGTATATAAATATAATTAATTTGTAAGTTATTATCAGAAAATTACAGTAGTTTAGTGGTTGGAGTATCAACTTTCAACTCTAAAGTACTGGGTTCGAACCCTGTCAGTGACAATTCTCTAACTTAAAAGAATTTTTGGTGAAGACACATTCAACGTCGGTTCATCAGGGAACCGACGTTGAATGTGTCAATAAAATGACATTCAACGTCGGTTCCTGGAACCGACGTTGAAAGTGTCCATACAAAGACTTTCAACGTCGGTTCATCTAGAACCGACGTTGAATGTACTTTCTACGTCGGTTGACTTGGAACCGACGTTAAAAGTGTCCAACATTCAACTTTCAACGTCGTTTTTTAACCAACCGACGTTGAAAGTGTATTTAACGTCGGCTCAGCTTTAACCAACGTTAAATGGCGACGTTGAAAGCATATTTTGTAGTAGTGATAGCTAACCCGTGTCGAATCTTACAAGGACACAATTATAGGAACATACTTATTATCACATATCATTCTCTCTAAAATAGTAAATAGGGAGGGTGAATGAAAGAGTGAAAAAAATTGATGCGGAATAATAAAAATTAAAATCAAATTGCTATAAAATATTAACAATAATTAAAATTAAACGGAAACAAAATTAAAATAACTGAAATTTATAAAATTAAAATATAGTGCTTTTAATTAAGAAGTGCAAGAATCAATAATTGCTTTGAAATAAAATAGTGCAGTAATTAAATTTGAAATTTCTGAAAGCGATAACTCTAAAACTAAATTGCAAATTAGAATTGGAAATGAGACGAATTGAAAATGAAAATTATGCAATATCTGGAATAAAAATTCTAAACAATTAAATAACATAAATTAAAATGAGCACTAAATAAATAAAATAACTAGAACAAGATAAACTGAAAAATTCAATAGAAATTGCAAATTAAATAAAAGAGAATAAACCATAAATGCAGTAGTAGTAGATGAACTCGCCTAACTAAAAATTAAACTATGAACTGAGAATAGGAGAAGAAAATGGGGATGAGACAAAATAACAATTATCACCTCAGGATAAGAGATTATAATTGTGGGTTGTCATAAGACCTCTATTTATAGGTGTTTGAGCAATAGAAATTAAGCCTTAAATTAATTACAATAAAATTAAATATTTCTCAAATAAATAATTGAAAAATTTGATTGCTGTGAAGAGAAATTCCTAGGACTGATTTGGAGAAAATAGTTTGATTCTTTCCTATTTTGAGTGATTTAGCACTAATTTGCATTTAATTCTTGATTCCTGCTAGTCTTTAATTTAGTTAGATTGGATTCTCGCACCAATTAATTTGTTTGATTCAAAATTTCCATTTGTAACGTTCTACAAGTGGGCTACATAAACAATTTTGGGCTTCCAAGAAGAGTGAAGCTTGATGACTTCAATTTGCACTATTCTTTCCATCACTTTGGCCCATCTCAAATTACCTATCCTACAAAAGAAGAAAAAGAAATATGCAATGTGAATGTATGCATTATATTATTTACCATGTTAAAATTACGTAAAATGAAACAAAATAAGAAAAACTGAATTATGTTATGCTTTTAATGAAACATGATAGATATATGGTTTATAAATAAAATAACTAGCTTAGAAAATGCTCTTAGATCAAGAAATAAAGAGTAAAATGACATACATCAAATACTCCCCACTTTTGCTCTTTTTGCACTTTCAAGCAAAAGATAAAAGAAAGAAAAGAAAAGAATGCATGAAATACAAAGATGGATAATGTTGCAAACGTTATTGACATCCTGAAAACTACAATAGTCAAGGAAAACTTCATCAACCAAAAGTGAGAGAATAAAAAAGATCAAGATCATAACTCACAAAGTATTATCATGGCCAAGTACTCTGTAAGGATTCCAGGACTCATTTCAAGGGAACATCCTCTCGTGGTAAAGTGTTTACTCTAATCTCTCAAGTGTTTATGCTGAAAATTTCACTCATCATCACATCATGACATCATCCTTTACCATAGGCTTGAAAGATCTCTAAATGTTCACCATTATAACACATACCTTTGTAGATCAATAAGACTTTTACTTGGCTTGTAATGGGGCTAGGGTTCAGGGTAGGTTATTTTAGGAAAGAGGGTTAAGACTTTAGGAAAAATAAAGAACATGGATCAATGTACCTGAATCTTTGTTCCAATTGCATCTTTTTGTTTTGTTGCCTTTATATTAGAGTGCCTTTAGAGCTCTTTTATTGCTTTGACACACAAACAAAATGATTTTTTTTTCTTTTTTTTTCTTTATACTTTGACACTTCTCTCTCTCTTTTTTTCTTTTCTTTTTTGGACTTGTTGGTAGTGAGTATAACTGAATTTTTGTGATGATTCCACACTCCTTACTTCCCTTTCAGTCTAGGTTTGGGTAGTTTTGGACTGGAAAGGCTTTAATTCTCGGGTTTAAATCCAAAAATAGGCTAAGGTTCAAAGGTGGGTTCAAAGGACAATTTAAGGTAAGGGTAGGCTATTTAGCTAAGTAGCTAAGAAAAAAAAGGCCTAAATCATATCTATTGGTGTATATGCTCATCTGATGCCATAGAGAAATTAATCAAGTTCTGGAAGATTCTCATGTCATGAGTGGTGCACACAAAAAAGAATAAGGCTCAAAACTCACCTGGGTGCTTTGTTCACCCTAAAATTAATCCAAGCCAATGTTAATGTAACCTAACCATGACTTCCTATGTGAATCAAACCTTTCAAACTTTAAACTCTTCCTCTTAATCAAGTCGGTCATCTTTTCCAAAGTAGCCTCCCATCAATCTACAACATTACACAACAATTAAAACACAAATATGAGTGAAACCTCACGCATGAAATGCAAATACTCCCCACTTTTGAAATCAACATTGTCCTCAATGTGGAGAATTTATGTTATGCAAATGCACATGCAAATGTAAATGAAAACCAACTAAAATAGATTGGGTCCTGGGTCTATCCCCTTAGATGGTATAGGTGTTGAGGCCATCAAGTAGCAACTCAGTTCAGCTAAAACAAGCAAAGTCTTCTTCAGTAGTAAGCTGGAAAGAGGCAATGTCACCTTATTGAAGTTTCAAATGATTCTCCAATAAAAACCTGTCAATCTCTCAACCATTTGATTTATGAATGGAAGGGGAAAGTGATCCTTCCGCAAAACAGTTATCCCACTCTTTTTTGGAACAACTTGGACAATAGATACCCAAGTGTTGTTTGAGATGGGACATATGATGTTAGTATTCAATAACTTGGTCACCTCCTTTTTCACCTCATAAGGATGGTAGGATTCATCCTACGTTGGGGCTACTTCACGGGTCTGCCATCATTTTTCAACAAGATTTTGTGCATACAAATAGTAGGGTTGATCCTAGTGAGGACATCTAAGGACCAACCGAATGCTTTCTTGCACTCTTTAAACACCTTCAACAACCTTACTTCTTGATCGGGGAGGAGATCACTAGATATGATCCAGGTAGCTTTTCAGACTCCTCCAAGTAAGCATACTTTGAATGGGATGATAGTGGTTTTAGATCTAACTCCTCAAGTTGCTACTATGGTGTACTTGCTTCACTTGCTTTAGTAGTTGTCTGCGCTCCTACAAAAGATTCAATATTATCACTAATCTCATTACAAATGACATAACTTCCATCCGTACAATGATATTTAGGCAACTCTTCTTGGCTTAAAGATGTGTCAGGGCTCTTTTGCTCTATTTGAACTTCTTGGCCACTTCTCAGAGTACATACATTCTCATTAGGATTAATCACTATTTGCAAGGGAACTACATTTGCACCTTGCTGTAGTGAATTCATGGTAGTGGTCAATTGTCCAATTTGGGTTTTCATGTCATTGAAGGTGGTCGTCATGAGCTACTTTAGTTCTATGCTCCGTGTATTTTGCATTATCATTTGTTGTGTGAGTTGCTTCATCAGATCTTCTAGGGTAGGTCCAGAGTTACCCTGTTGCATAGTACCACTTAGGCTTTGTTGTATTGGTACAAAGTGTGGATTCGTCTGTTGTCTCAATGAGGGAGGTTTATACATTTGTTGTTGGTAAATGTCTTGGTTGCTTGGCAAGAAAGGAATCTTTGAGGGCTGGTTGAAGACAATATCATATTTCAAGTTTGGATGATCTCTCCAGCCATAATTATATGTGACCAAGTACGGGTTGTACTCTTGTTGTGGACTATATGAATTTAACTGCCCATAATGTTGTTGTACAGGGAATATATTGCCCATTATTTCCCTAATTAAGCTGGGTGTTTCCTGAAATTGAGGGCATACATCAGTGGGATGATCTATGGAGGTGCATATCCCACATACATATTGTTGTTATTGAAATGTGTGCTGGTTTATAGCCAATTGCAGTACCAAAGATGTTAGCTCGTCCACCGTTCTTTCAAAGTTCATATCCTCAAAATCACTTGTTTACAAGAATGGCAACGGTAGACCATGAACAAGTACACCAGGTAGGTTCCTAGGAAAGAGAAGTGGAATGGACACGCTTAAGTACCAAGTCTTTTATAGTCAGAACCCTCCTAGATATGCACTCTCACACTACTAAGTTATATCCAGAGTTTACTATGAGAATGGTTTTCAAGAATGTTCTTGTAAGGATGGCTTATCCAGAATTTCATGCGATAAGGGTTAGGGAGCACAAACAAAATAATTTATTAATTTTTTTTTTGAAATTTTGTTTGAATTTTTTGAATTTTTTTAGTAAGGCTAGAAAAAGTAAATTATAAGAAAAAAAGAGAATTATATTAGACAATGTTATGCAACATAATTGTGTCTCCAGCAACGACACCATTTGATAACAACATTTTGGTTGCACAAAATACTAATAAAAATTAATAAACAAGTTGTTAAACTAATGCAATATAGCTAACTCGTATCGAATCTCACAAGAACACAATTATAGGAACATACTCATTATCACATATCATACTCTCTAAAACAAGTAAATAACAAGTAAATAAGGGGGTGAATGAAAGAGTGAAAAAGAAATAAATTAATGCTGAATAATAAAAATTAAAATCAAATTGCTATAAAATATTAACAACAATTAAAATTAAATGGAAACAAAATTTAAATAACTAAAATTTATAAAATTAAAATAAAGTGGTTTTAATTAAAATGTGGAAGAATCAAGAATTGCTTTGAAATAAAATAGTGCAAGTAATTAAATTTGAAATTTATGAAAACGATAACTCTAAAACTAATTGTGAATTAGAATTAGAAACGAGATGAATTGAAAATGAAAATTGTGTAATACTAGAATAAAAATTCTAAACAATTAAATAACAAATTAAAATGAGCATTGAATAAATAAAATAACTAGAACAAGATAAACTAGAAAATTCAATAGAAATTGCAAATTAAATAAAAGAGAACAAATCGAAGTGCAGTAGTAGTAGATGAACTCGCCTAACTAAAAACTAAACTACGAATTAAGAGTAGGAGAAGAAAATGGGGATGAGACAAAACAACAATTCTCACCCCATGCTAGAAGATTATGATTGTGGATTTTCGTAAGGCCTCTATTTATAGCGGTTTGAATAAGAGAAATAAAGCCTAAAATCAAATATTTCTCAAATAAATAATTGCAAAATCTGATTGTTGTGAAGAGAAATTTCTAGGACTGATTTGGAGAAAATAGTCTGCTTCTTTCCTATTTTGAGTGATTTAGTACTGATTTGCATTTAATTCTTGATTCCTGCTGGCCTTTAATTCAATTAGATTGGATTGCTGCACCAGTTAATTTGCTTGATTCAAAATTTCCATTTGTAACGTTCTGCAAGTGGGTTACATAAGCAAACTTGGACTTCCAAGAAGAGTGAAGCTTGATGGCTTCAATTTGGACATTTCTTTCCATCACTTTGGCCCATCTCAAATTACCTCTCCTACAAAAGAAGAAAAAGAAATATGCAATGTGGATGTATGCATTATATTATTTATTATGCTATACTTTTAATGAAACATATTAAATGCATGGTTTATGAATAAAATAACAAGCTTAGGAAATGCTCTTAGATCAAGAAATAAAGAGTAAAATGACATACATCAAATACACTTGTTGATAGCTTAAAATTGAATTGTGTAAAAGAGCCACTGATTTAACCAATTTGTATGTTACATTAACCACATTTTTGAAAGGTAGTAACCAGGTTGGTCACTTGAAACATTAAATACACTTCACCCATGTGTTATCCCACTGATTTAACCAAGTGTATGTTACATTAACCACGTTTTTGAAAGGTAGTAACCAGGTTGGTCACTTGAAACATTAAATACACTTCACCCAAGTGTTATCCTATCCACCATTTACCAAAGGTAGGATTGTGAGTCATGAATGTTGCAAAGACGTGTTACTGGCTCAAAATTGAATCATGCAGAGGAGCCATTGAATTACCAATTCTTTGTTGCATAAACCACAATTTTGAAAAATGTTAACCAAGTTAAGTTAGTGAATGAAATATTTAACACAATTCACTCAAGTGCTATCTCATCCTCACATGCCAAAGGCAGGTGTGTGATCCATTAACGAGGGAACATATTGTATAACTTTTTTACTTACATAAGAAGAAATATTTTGCATCGAGACTTACCTTGGCGATTCGTTCCATGAACTTCCTTAGGGATTCATTTTTTTCCTACCTTACGTTATAGAATGCTAGTGAGGTTGGCCTATGTGGTAAACTTTTCACAAAGTTTACTTTAAGCTTCTTAGTAAGAGTTTTGAAAGAATTTATTGAACCCTGAAGTAGGTCATAATACTCCCTTCATTGTCATTGAAAAAAAATATCCTACAAAAGAAAGCGTTGTCCCTAAAGACACTAGCTTGTGTCAAATATGCTTGAACATGCTCATTTAGATAAGTGACTCCATTGTATTTTCCCATGGTTGTAGTTTTCCATTAGGGAAGTAGTGCACTAGTGCAAAATGGGGTTTTTACCTCACCCAATTCACGTCGGATCCAAAATAACCAACTTTAAAAAAAAAGCGGTGACATTTTTGTAAATAAGGGACGCTATTTTTATGTTGTACCTCTTAGAGGCTGATGTAAAAGCTACTTTTTACGTTGGGTGGAATCCTAACCGACGTAAAACGTAGCTTTTACTTTGGTCCCTATGAGGTCTGACGTAAAAGTCACATTTTAATCGCTCTAGGGTTTTTCTTTTCCTCCTGCGCGCGAGGGTTTCTGAGTAACGATGGCGACAGTGACCAAACCAGCTCCTTTCAAGATATATTTCGACCACAATGAGTGACGAAAACACTTACATTGTGTCCCCCATTTGTGATGGTTGGCGTTTCTCTCCAATTGAATTCGAGTGTTAGAGAGTTTTTAGTATATTTGAGGTTAGTTTTCTATGTATTTGTCGTTAAATCTATGATTGTTTTTGGGGATCTCAATCACGTTATTGAAATTGAATGTCTCCATTGGATTATTATTAAAATTGAACTCACTACAAGAAAAACACCAAATAGTGACTGAAAATTCGGTCACTAAATGACCAAAATTGGTCACTAACTAAAATAGTGACCGAAATAGTGACCAACTAGAATCAATCACTATTTCCTTGGTCACTAATTTTAGTGACCGATTCAGTGACCGATTTAGTGACCAATTTAATAACCGATTTAGTGACCAATTTAATGACCGATTTAGTGACCAATTTAGTGACCAATCCAGTGACCGAATCAGTGATTGAATCAGTGACTGATTCAGTGACTGATTCAGTGACCGAATCAGTGACCGATTCTGTGACCGAAAATATATGACCAAATCGGTCAATATATCGGTCACTAATTTTATTTTATTTTTTTATATTATTTTTAAAATAATGATAAACCTATGAAATACATTACATATTGTATTAAATATATGAAAATTTCACTACCTAAGATAACCATCAAAATAATACCACAAATTTTGTTCTAAATAAATTCATCATTCATGAATTAAATACTTTCTTACACATTGAAAATTCAATCTAAAAGTAAGTAGAATAAAGTAAAATAAGAACTATAATTATGACAATGTCAGAAACTAACAAAACAAATACAATATACAAAATAAAATCAATTCACAATTTAGGAGGTTGAACATCCATCTTCTCCATCAAGAGGAGCAACATTTTATCTTTTTTCTGAATTTGTCTCTCATTAGTTAACATTCTTTCACGGAGATCATCCCTTTCAGTCTCAACTTCCTATAACTTGTGTTTTAATTGTTCAATCTCCTCTCTCATAAGTTGGACAGATGATGAAGTAGAGTCGTGGCAAAGATTTCTCCCAATTGCTTTGCTTGACTCAGATCCAAACCCATATACTTTGTCATTGTTTATTCCAACAACTTTACACCAAACCTGTAATTCATCAGGCGGAGAGCCTCTTGCAATAGATCTTGATTGGGAGGCTTCTTCCCATGCACAACTAAACTATGCCTATAAACACTAAAATAGAATAGTAGTGAATTGGATAAAAACATAAAAAAGGATACAATTATTTAAGAAATTAACATAAGAAGAAAAATAAGGAACTTACATCCACATGTGCTGATCTTTGATCCACCCATGTGTTATCCTTTCATTTATATGTTTTACGAAATAAATCTGATGGAGTAGAGGATTTTCCATTCAAATTTATCTAAAATATGGTTAAAAACACAAACTTAGAAGTGCAATATCAACCATAAAAGAAAAGAAGTTTGTCAAGTCATGACAATAGGTAATGTAATAACTATTTTTCTCTTCCATCATAAACAACACCATGCAATCAAATTTGAACTAACTAATGTACATTCTTTCCACACCTAAATGTAGTCCAGGGTTCCATACTTCACATATACATTATAGGTTCAAAAGTACAACATATAGGACCAATACATGCATAAAGGAGTATAAAGCAAACTTTACCAAATGTTCTCTATGTTGAGAAGTGCTAATGGAGCCACCAGTATGGAGTGAAATTCCAAGTCCATCACAATCAGAAGCTCGATTTGTTTTTGCAATCAAACTTTTTACTTTGAATTGTTTTGATCCCCAATGTTGGCATAAGATATCCCATACATCTTCTGCAAGCCAATTTAGCTTCTTCATTATCATGCGTGCCTTATTTAGTGAACTTTTCAATATGTTGGCACCTCGCATTTCAAAGTTCTTTCTAGCCAACCTATGATCATGTGGGAAAATAGTATATTTTTTCTGTACCCAAACAAAACAAGTAAATGTTATAGGACATTCAATATTTAGAACTTATTTTAAAGTTAAGAACTAATATAAATACATACCATGAACTCACTAAACCACATGTCTTGAATATCTTGAGGTACCTTTTTCCATGATGGTCATGCATCAGTGTAATGACTTTTTTTTTTTGCATTTAAAAAGATAAAGATGGACTTGAACATCTTTAGAATCTAAAAGGTTCTTATTTTTGCATTTACTACATGGACATCTAATTTTTCCATTTGACATGTTTGCATGTTGAAGAGCAAATGACACAAATTCAGTCACACCATTTAAAAATGCATCAGTATACCCCTTTCGACCAGGTAAAAGTCTATTATACATCCAATTACGATTTTCACGAACATCCATGTCCTGTCATATGCCAACAAAGGACTTATTTTAATAAATAATATATCATATAATTATCCACAACATAATTACATTAAAATCTATAACACTAAATTTATACTTGCTAGAAGTTATACCTCTGCCACTAAAATTTCCTAGTAGTACGAAGATATTGCTGCTGAAGTTTCCAAACTGTAGCCCAACAAGAAAAGTCTCCTATATTAAAAAAAAAAACACAATATGTCATTCTTGAACAACGCCAATATATTGGAAAGAACATAGCCAATATATGGAGAGACAAGCTGGTGGATGAAATTGATCATGCTATTCTTTTTCAAACCTTTGGTTGTAGACAACATGCAATAACCTTGTTTTGCAAGTATTAGAAAGTAAACACAAAAGCTAGATATTGGATCTTCTTTAAGTCACATGTCAGAAAGCTTGATAATGACAATTTCTACAAGAACAAAGTTATCAAATCCATGCTTGATAGCTCTTGTACTAAGTTCAATCCTTGTGAACATTTATTCTTCTTAGCTAGAATAGCAAACCAGCTCACCAAACTCACCTACTGCACAAACTACTGCACAAACTAGAGCATTATTGCTTCTAATTAATCTAACAACCATGTATTAAGAAAAAAACATAGTATTTTAGTATCATAAATCGTATACAATAAACAAATAAAATTTCATATTAAATCAACATATATTATTGGTTAGAGTAGTTGAGTGACTGTAACAAAAATATCATAAAAATATTATTTAGAACTTGAATGAACTTAGTTTTCTTTTGGTAGAGAAGGAAGGTTGACGAGATACTGCAAATTTTAGATTACAAGCTACTATTTATTTTATTAATCATCACTTAACACCATATACAATCACCATAATTTCATATAAATAAGAAACACTTTTCTTTTAACTTTTCAAGATCTATGAAGATTTTTTAGGATATTTTTACCTACAATTTCTCCCATATTTCTTGGGAAACACATTGTTCTCTGGTAAAAGATAAGGGTGATAATGATAGAAGATAAAACTGGTGTTTATGGATGTTTGCAGCTGACCACTTTCAACCAATTGTTTGTTCATTACTTTTTCCAAAATGCAGAGTTCTTGGGCAAATCATTAAGTAAAAGAGATAAAACAAAATCTATACATAAAACTAAATAGTTTTTATACTATTCTTTAAGACTACTATAAATTTTCTATGTTTGTATGCTATAACTGTTATGATTTTTCACTGACTGACTAATAGTTGTTGTGCATAAAAGTAAACTAATAAAAAATCTATTTATGAAAATAAAAGTTGACCAATTTTCATCTTTTCTCTTTCATTCATGTTTTGTGACATGAATTAATAAATATATGTGGAGTTTAACTATGGTGACAGGATTCTTGTGAGCTAACAACAACAAAAAGTTTGCTCTCTAACAATCACATTAACCATCTCTCTTTCTCTCACACACCCTCTTCCTATCTCCTTTCAAAACTCTACTTCTCTTTGCAATTTAATTATATTATCATTTATGTTGCTGCTAATTGGATCCAGATAAACTTTTTAGCTAGTAATGTGGAGGTATAAAGCAGAAGTGGAGATATTCTTGCATGGTTTTATGAACTAAGAAGATATTTTCATTTTTCCATATGAAGAGTAATTTATAAATAGTTGTAAAAAGTTTTTAAAGTTTTCTTTATTTATTGAGTGTTTGGTACTAATCTCACCTAAACTTTTATCTAGAAAAATAGTCTTAAAGTAATAAAAGATGAAAAAATATGCAGTTCCAACAGGAGACAAAAGCTTCCATCCAGAGTTTGAAAAATTAGATGAGGAAATGGCTACTTAGCTTAATCAGGAACAATCCCAAAATTCTGATAGATTGTCATCCCAGACAGTGCAAAATCCGAAAAATGTCAGTGCCATCACTTTGAGATCTGGTAAGCAGGTTGATATCCCAGGAGTTGCACCTGTACCAGAAATTGTGCCTGCACCTCAGACAAACAACCTTGTTGCATCAAATACAAAGCGTCCTGAACAAGGGAAGCTTGCAGATGACCGTACAAGATCCTCCAATTCTACTACACAGAGTAGTTAGCAACTGTATCAACCTCCTATTCCTCTTCCATTCCCGCCAAAAATTCCTCCAAGTAAAAGGATGGAAGAAATGGACAAAGAAATTCTAGAAACATTTAAGAAGGTGGAGGTCAACATTCCTCTTTTGGATGCCATCAAGCAAATTTCTAGATATGCCAAATTTCTAAAGGAGTTGTGTACACACAAGAGGAAGCTAAAGGGAAATGAGTGGATTAGCATGGGTAGAAATGTATCAGCACTAATAGGTAAATTTGTTCCTCAAATTCCTGAGAAGTACAAGGACCCAGGTACTTTCTGTGTGCCTTGTATCATAGGTAATTATAAACTTGAAAATGATATGCTTGATCTGGGTGCTTTAATTAATATCATGCCACTGTCTATATTTAAATCTCTTTCTCTTGGACCCCTGCAACCTACGAGTATAGTTATTCAGTTGGCAAACAGGAGTGTTACTCACCTTACATGTTTCAATGAAGATATCTTAGTTAGGGTTGGTGAGTTGATTTTCCCTGCTAATTTTTATATTCTTGATATGGATGAGGGATTTTCACGTGGTTCTGCACCCATCATTTTAGGCAGACCATTTTTAAAGACTGCACGAACCAAAATTGATGTGCATGCAGGGACTTTATCCATGGAATTTTATGACATTGTGGTGCGCTTTAATATTCTAAATTCCATGAAGCACCCATCTGAGGATCATTATGTCATTCATGTTGATTTGATTGATGAATTAATTGATGAGCATGTATTTAAATTCTTTTATGATGTTGACTTCCCATCTCTGCATAATTCCTTCACCTGTCTTGCATGTACTGATTTTGAAGTCTGTAGTTCTTGCATTGATCAATTTCTGAATATTGATACTGATATAACTACTGGCATGACTGATACTGTAGACCCCTAATTTTGCCCGACCTCTCAATAAAGGCTAAGGAGACTTCCTATAACAAGATAAAGTTTGCCCGACATCTCAATAAAGCCCAAGAAGACTTCCTATATGAAGATAAAGCTTCAATGGGCATCTATCGGCATCAATCTACGTCCGAATAAAGAAAGGATAGCTTCCTGGGGGTCCCAGAACACAAAAGCTGGCCAAAACAAGTTGAGATGGCCGTCCCAAATGTGAGACGGCCATCCCAAGCTGGCCCTGCCAAGTGGGACGCCCGTCCCAAAGTTGAGACGCACGTCTCAGGTCCCAAATTTGAATGGGACGGCCGTCCCAAATCCCAGACGACCGTCCCAACCTCTCCAGACGCTCATCCTTGATTTCCAAGCCCCGGACGGCCGTCCCAAGCTGCCAGGCTGTGAAAACTATAAATAGGAGGCTCATTTGCCACTTTTTCACACACCAGACAACTCCAAGTACTTGTCTTCTCTTCCTACTTCGAATGAACTCTCTGATTGCCTTAATAAGGTAACAATCAGTTAAGGAATTGCATTCAAGCATTCGATTCTTCTGTAAAAATTTAGTCGAGTCGATCTTATATTCGGGGAGGAGAGTCTTTGTAGAGCGGGGGATTGCCAAAACGCATCCTCACAGTTAAAAGATTCGCAATACAAATCTTGCTACGGAGGTTCTTTTCAATTCTCTTCTCTTTTATTGCTTTATGTATGCAATATGAAATAAAGTCATGTAGATAGCCATTTTTAATATTATGCAATAAAATAGGGTAATCGCGTAATTTCTCGTAATCTTCACTTAAATGAATTAATCCGTCATAGGGAACCAGAAAGGGGCGTTGTGGGGTGCTAACACCTTCCCCACATGTAACTAACTCCCTTACCTAACTCTGGTTATAATGGCCAAGTTTGGTTTTTATTAAAATCAACGCCTTTTTATCCTTTTCCAATGTTTACGGTCAAAACACTGGTGACGACTCCATAAGAACCCCTTTTTGAAAACCTTGCTTTTATTAGAGGATAGTTCAGTTGTTGAGCACCTCGGAAGCAATGAACATAATTTTAACATAAAACGCGAGTCTAAACCATCTTTTCGCGACCGATCGCATAAACGTTCGAGATGTCCCTGGACGTCGGAACGGACGGCAGCGATAGATGGCGACTCCACTGGGGAAGCTAGAGAGTTGATCCCATTTAGTGACGGATAAACTCAAACTAAGTAAAGATTTGAAATTACGCCTTTACCCTCTTCCGTATGTTTTATTGTATGGCTTTAATAATTGCTGTATGATTATTTTCTGCAAATTGTCTGAAATATAAATTGCACACAAAAACCCTTGCACACAACAGTCCCTCTATACCCGGGGGCAAGAGTGAATACCTATAGGGAGTGGGTGGCAGATACGACCGGCTTGTTGGCACACGGGGCTACAACTGTGTTAGAAAAGAAGGCTGAGATCAAGAGGGGGGGGGTGAATTGATCTTTGAAAGATTTTCGCAATTAACAAATTATCTATTTGTAAAAATAAGATTTCAGATCTGTTCTTGAATCACAAAGCAATCAATCAACAATAAACGCAATGAATGAATTAAAAGAGGAGAAAGGTTTAGAAAGATATCACCGGTGTTTATACTCGGTTCACCCAATACCAGGGCTACGTCTAGTCTCCAGCCAAATTCCAGCTGGGTTCCACTAGATCAAATGTTTTACAGATTACAATCTTACACTTAATCTACCACAAGAACCACAATTCCAGTTCCTGCACCTAACCTTTCACCAAGAACCAAATTCCAGTTCTTGACAACCTCTACAACCAAATTCCAGCTGCAGAAAAACCAGTGCCCACAATTCTAGGCACCAAACAATACAGTAAAAGAATGAAAAGAAATGAAAAGAAGAAACTAGAATGCTCAAACCAGTTTTATGCAATTCTGCAGTAAGTGTTTCTTCTCCAAAAGAAAGCAATTTGCCTCAAGAAAGAATTTCAAAGAACTTCACAAAAACTAGCGCGAATCTTTCTTGAAAGAGTATTAAAGTTTGCTTGCTTGATTGCTAAAGGATGTGTAAAAGATTAATATTCGATGATATTTAAAAAGTTCAAGCCAATATGTTTTTATAGAAGATTTTCAAAACTGCTGGTTTAATCAATCTGTTAAAATAATCTTTTAATCCATTAAAACGTTATTGATTCTTTAACAGATTTGTTTTAACTGATACGACAACGTTTATATCTGTTGAATATAGAAGAAATAGAGTTTGGGATTAATCTCCCTTGTGTATAAATCACACATAGGGTAGTCTATTTATAGTAGAGAGATACAACTAAAAGAGTAACTGAAAGTAACAAAATAAACAGAAGATATTGTTAGATATTATGGTTAATATCTAACAATATCTTAACAATATTAAATAATATCTAAACAATATCTAACACTCCCCCTCAAGCTGGAGCATACAAATCGTATGTGCCAAGCTTGTTACAAATATAATCAATTCTAGGACCCAGTAAAGATTTAGTAAAAATATCTGCTAGCTGATCACTTGAGTTAACAAACTCGGTCTTGATGTCTCCGAGACATAATCTTTTCTCGAATGAAATGACGAGTCAATCTCAATGTGTTTGGTCCTCTCATGAAAGACAGGATTAGAACTAATATGAAGAAGCGGCTGATTGTCACACACAAGTGACATTTGAGTGACATCTCCAAATTGTAACTCTCTAAGCAATTGCTTGAGCCAAACAAGTTCACAAGCAGCTGAGGCCATAGCTCTATATTCTGCTACGCACTAGATCTTGCCACAACACTTTGTTTCTTACTTTTCCATGAGACCAAGTTACCACCAATGGAGACACAATATCCAGGATGTAGATCTTCTATCAGAAGGAGATCACGCCTAATCGACATCTCGAGTAGCAAACAACTCTTGTATGGTTATTAGAATCATATAACAATCCTTTTCCAGGAGATCCTTTAATATACTTTAAGATACGAATGACTGCATTCCAATGATCTTCACATGGGGAATTAAGAAATTGGCTTACCACACTGATTGCAAAGGAAATGTCGGGACGAGTAAGCTGTAAGATAATTCAATTTTCCAACCAATCTTCTATCTTGCTCGAGGATCGAGATATAGGCTCCCCCGATTTGGTAGAAGTTTAGTATTGGGATCCATGGGTGTATCAACGAGACTTTGAACTCATCAACCCAGTTTCCTCCAAAATATCTATGGCATACTTCCTCCGAGATATAACAATACCATCATTGGACTGTGCCACCTCAATACCCAAGAAATATCTAAGTTTGCCAAGATCTTTGGTCCGAAAATGGTGACGAGAGATGTTGTTTCAAGCTGAGAGATGCCATGGTTGTCACTACCTGTAAGAACGATGTCATCAACATATACTATCAAGTAAACACATCCAGCACTCGAGTGTCGATAAAAGACAGAATGATCTGCTTCACACCGAGTCATACCAAATTGTCGAACAACATTGCTAAACTTTCCAAACCAAGCCCTAGGAGACTGTTTTAGGCCATATAGGGATTTGCGAAGACGACATATCATCCCAGAAGACTCCCCCTGAGCAACAAACCCAGGAGGTTGCTCCATATAGATTTCTTCTTGCAAATCACCATTGAGGAAAGCATTTTTAACATCTAGTTGATAAAGAGGCCATTGTTGAAGAGCGGCCATGGCGATAAATAAACGAACAGAAGTCATCTTTGCCACGGGGGAAAAGGTATCTCCATAATCCAACCCAAAAATTTGAGTATAACCTTTGGCCACAAGACGAGCTTTGAGGCGATCAATAGTACCATCAGGTCCAACTTTGATAGCAAACACCCACCTGCAACCAACAACAGATTTCCCAGACGGTAACGAGACCAATTCCCAAGTTCCACTATTATGAAGAGCACTTAATTCATCTAACATGGCCTGACGCCAACCAGGATGGGCTAAAGCTTCATGGACAGTTTTTGGAATGGTCACAGACGAAAGAGAGGAAAGACATGTATAAAAAGGTAATGACAGTCGATGATAACTCAAACCAATATAATGGGGAGAGGGATTACGTGTAGAACGGATACCTTTTCGGAGGGCAATGGGAAGGTCAGACTCAGGTGTCACATCCGGAGGAGACAGAGTAGTTGGCACTTGAGTGGAGTCACATGGTGGTGGTTGTGATTGGTTTGGGCAACTATAAATCTGAAGAGGCAGTGAAGAAGAAGCTGACTGCGGAGCAGAAACTAATGGTGAATAAGACACAGTTAGAGGGTCACAAACAACAGGAACATTAAATGTACTAGGAGTGTTGACAAGATTGGATGGAGACAGAGGTGAAGATTGACTTTTAAAATAAAAAGAGAACTCATCAAAGGTGACATCTGCAGACACAAAATAACGGTTAAGAGAAGGAGAAAAACATTTGTATCCTTTTTGTGATCGTGTAAACCCTAAGAAAACACATTTATGTGATCTAGGAGAAAGTTTGTCAAGACCAGAACTGAAATTATGAACAAAACATGTAGACCCGAAAACTCTTAGAGGTAAGGGATGAAGTGGTTCATGAGGAAATAAAATAGAATGAGGTATTTTATTATCTAAAACCGAAGATGGCATGCGATTAACGAGATAACATGCGGTAAGAAGAGCATCACCCCAAAAATGCTTGAGGAACCTCTCCATGAATTAAAAGAGTGCGAGTTGTTTCAATAAGATGTCTATTTTTACGTTCGGCTACTCCATTTTGTTGAGGTGTATAAGCACAAGAAGTTTGATGCAAAATACCATGAGAAGCCAAAAATTGTTTAAAAGAATGAGAAAGATATTCACGACCATTATCACTGCGCAAAACTCTAATAGAAACACCGAACTGAGTTTGTATTTCATTAAAAAAAGATTGAAAGATATCAAATACTTCAGAACGATTTTTCATTAAAAATAACCAAGTACATCTGGAATAATCATCAATGAAAGTAACAAAGTATTGAAAACCTAAAGTAGACTTAACGCGGCTAGGTCCCCAAATGTCAGAGTGAACCACGACAAAAGGGGACGAAGCACCACGTGTGACACTACGAGGAAAGGAAGTACGACTATGCTTACCTAATTGACACGACTCACATGCCAAACTAGACAACTTAGATAAGGCAGGGACAAGCTGCTGTAACTTGGCAAGACTTGGATGACCTAACTGAGCATGGAGAAGAGAGGGAGACTCTATAACTGCACCAACATGTGTAAAGGGACGAAGATGATAAAGACCATGAGACTCACATCCTGTGCCAATCACCTGTTTCGAACTCCGATCCTGTAAACACACAGAATTGTTGGTAAAAGAAACAACACAATCAAGAGAACGAGTTAGACGACTGATGGATAACAAGTTAAAAGGAGACCCAGGGACATAAAGAACATTATCAATTGTTAAAGAAGGGAAAAGTTTAACGAGTTCCAACACCATGAGATGATACTCTAGAGCCATCGGCCGAGTGTAACGAAGGTAAAGGATTAGGAGAGGATAAAGAGGAGAACAAAGATTTGTTACCGAGTAATATGATCGGTGGCTCCTGAATCAAAAACCCAAGGACCGAGAAGAAGATTGGGTCGGACCGGCCAAAAGATGTACCTGTGTGTGCGACAGACACGGTGGAACTAGAAGACTGTTGATCCTTATACCATTTGAGAAATTTGTTGAACATAGCAAGTGTGTCCGATGAAATAGAAGAAGGAGGATCCTTAGCGGATAAAGGTGGAGAAAGATCGGTCCGAACAAGCTGCAGCGAGATCGAGGAGGACGACCATGTAATGCATAACACTTGTCAATCTTGTGACCTAGCTTACCACAATGTTCACACTCATGTAATGCATAACACCGATCAATCTTGTGACCTAGCTTGCCACAATGTTCACACTTAGGACGCCCTTTTCCCTGTTTACGAGGGCGAGTTCGGTCATCACGGTGAGATACCAATGCGGAAGAATCATTAACGAAGCGAGGTGTGTCGGGGTTGGGTTTTGCTGGTAAACGCAAAAGAGTGGAGCAGGTCGATGTCAAGGTGGGGACAACTGGAGAACCCAAAATCGATCACGAATATGTGAATATTGATCGAGCAAGTCCGTGTAATGCCCCTAGCATGAAGAACTTTGATCGTTGTGCTATATCGGTGGCAGGGTCGGGGGAAGGAGGCAATAACTCATTGAACTCATGAAAAAGAGCATGAATTTTGCCCATATAATCAGTCATAGAATCTTGATGTTTAGAGGCAATAACATCTACAAATTTAGAACAGACATCATAGAGACGTTGAGTATCATTGGTGTATAATAACTTGGCATGTTCCCAGATTTTGGCACATGTTTCGTAGGAACGAAAAATTAATTTTCGAATTAGATAATCTGTGTATTGCGAAAAACTTTCAAAAATCAATTCACCCCCCCTCTTGATTTAAAACTACTTTTCTAACAATTGGTATCAGAGCAAGGTGCTTGAAAGTTATTCAAGTCTCTTGATCCATGGTCGAGAACAGTTACGGTTTTACGAGGGGCATCTATTAACGAGACCTCCACTATTACGTGGAGCAGTTATCCTTTACGGAAAATTAGGATGAAAATCTTCATTGAATCCATTGGCGAAATGCTTGGGATGTTATTACTAATGGTCCTTTAATTACGGATAAAGGATGGTCAAGCTTGAATGAAGAAGAAAAGAAGAAAGTTCAAAGTGAGCTGTAATGCAAAAAATATAATTACTTACGCTCTTAACATGGATGAATTTTTCGGGGTGTCCCAGTGCAATTACTGCCAAGGAGATGTGGGATGTTCTTGAGGTCACTCATGAAGGAATTGCGAGATGTTAAAAGAGCCGAGAAAACACACTTTGATAAGAGAGTATGAAGTCTGTTTAAAATGCAGAATGGTGAAAGCATCGCGAGATGTGCGAAACGCTTCACGCACATCATCAACCATTTAATGGGCCTAGGTAAGACCTTTGATAAGGAAGAATTAAATATTAAAGTGTTGAAATGTCTTGACGGGTCCTGGCGGCCAAAAGTCAACTGCAATATCGGAATCAAAAGATCTGTCCACCATGACAACGGCCTCACTTGTTTGGAAAACTCGAGAGAACATGAAATGGAAATCACAAGATTCAATGAGCAAGAAGTCTACGAGAAGAAGAACAGAAGCATTGCACTTAAAGTTGAAGAAAATCAAGAATCGAGAAGAAGATAATGAGAACCTTGGATTGCTTGTTAGGAAATTCAACAAATTCCTCAAGAAAAAGATCCAAGACAAGGAAAGACACAAAAGGTATGAGAAAAGAAGCTGATTCTTCTAACTTTAAATGTTATGGTTGTGGCAAACAGGGCCATGTTAAAATGGAATGTCCAGAAAGAAATAAACAAAGTGAAAAGAAAGAGGAAAAATCAAAAAGAAGAGCCTACATAGCCTGGGATGATAATGATACGTCATCAACGAGATAACTCCGAAAATGAAGAAGCCAATCTTTGCTTAATGGCGAGTCAAAATCCACAAACCAGCCAGGTAAGTTCTAGCTCCTCTTCAAATATAGTTAACTATGATGCATTACAAGAAGCATTTAATGAAATGCATGAGGAGGCTAAGAAACTTCAAAAAGAAAATAATAGGCTAAAAGGATTAAATAAGCGGCTAGTTAACAAGGTTGATTCTCCGGAAAAGCAGTTAGTGAAAATGAAGCCGATAATGAATTCTTGAAGCTGATTCATGATAACTCCGATTGTAAATGCAATAAACCATGCAAAAAGCGTTACGAATTGCAAAAGAAAATTGAATTCTTATCTCAAAGCTGTTTCAAAGTTCACTCGAGGGCAAGCCAATCTAGATGTATTACTTGGATCTCAAAAATTAATTTTTGACAAATGCGGAATAGGATTTAAATCTAGATCCGAGTAAAACAAAAATAAATAGGAATTCATACTCTACAATCAAATGTTTTTACTTGCATGAAGAAAGGGCATTCGAGTAAAATATTGCGAGAATTAAAAAGTATGCTATTCCTAAAGGGAGAATGAAATGGGTTCCAAAGATTAATTCTTTTCAAATAACATGATCAGGACCCAATAATTATAAAGGGTACGAGAACAATTCTTAATTTGTTTTGCGGGAACAAGTGCGGGAATCCCTTGAAGATCAGAAGCTGCGAAATCAGGTTACGAGTATTTAAACTAATTGTTTTAATTGATATATAACAATATTAATCGATTAAAATAACTTACGAAGATCTGTCAGTACCATTTTAATCGATTAAAATGTCGAAATAATCGATTGAAGCTGATCTCGAGGATTTTGGTATAAATGTTTTAATCGATTATAATAACTGTATATCAACTAAAAACACTTAGGTATCAAAATTAATCGATTCATTTACGTTTTAATCGGTTTAAATTACTGGTGTCATGTTATTGATTTCATTACGTATTAAACTAATCGATCCTTTTATAAAACAAATCGATTAATTCACTTGTAGATGTTTTCAACTCTAATGACAAGAATCAAATTAATAGATAATGAGTTGATTAATCAATTGATTAGGATCTGTAAACAAGACTTATAACATCTAATTGAAGTTTGACGGGGAAATTCAAAACAAAAACTCGAGTGTCTATTATACTGCAATAAATCTTTAAAGATTTCTTTGACCAAATCAACATTATTCCCAAGAACAAATTAAGCTGATTCACCCAGCGTCACTGTAAATTGTGTCGCACATCTTGAACGAGATCTTTAATTAGAAACTAAGACTAGTGGAATAAATGTGGGAAAGTTATTGCCGATTGAAATACTGCAAACTTTACATGTAGGAAAGTTATCCATAGATGAAAATGTTATTTTAACAATCGATTAATTCTCTGTAGATGTTTACATTTCTCTTAATACTTTACATGGAATGCTTGCGTAGTAATACATTGAAAATCAAAGGAATTATCAAAGAATGGATTGTAACTTTTCTTATAGACACTAGTTACAAACAGGTCAAAGCTGTTAGGATCTGAAAACATAGTTTATCAAAATTTTTTTAGTGATAATTGTTTACGGTAATAAGTTATTCATTACTAGGAAATCCAATAAATACATGTTTTCATTAAATTTCTTGATATTACATTGCAATATATTTGAAATAATTTTGAGCATGCATTGGTTCAAAACTCTTGGTGAAATTCATTGGAGCTGTGCAACTTTGAATATTTGCTTTAATCATCAATGTCACGAGGTGACAACTGTAAGGAAACCAATCTGGGACAGCAATTCAAGAATTGAATAACGTGAGTACAGGGAATGTATGTTTTATGGTCGATACGAGGGATAAATTTTATATTGTTTTAGAATTCGGATTGATTGTCATCACTGTCCTCATTACTAATCATTGCCCACTCTACCAGAATAACATTCCTCAAAAGATAATGATGGCTGGTTCACTATAAGTGAGAATAACACCCATCATACTACATTAATAAGAATGCGAGTTATTTGCTTGGATAATGACAAGCTGCGGGGTTCAAAATGGGTTGGCTATTATGAAAGAAAATTCCTATCTCGAGTACATCATTAACACTGTGATTCATGCAATTTATGGTATCATGCATTACTGTGTGGGATTTGGTCGGTACATGATTATGCCTCCGATGTGTAGTAGAAATTCCGAGTGTGGTGTCAACCATGGTATGTACTGAGTCAATAATAACGATAGCTTGCTAAAAGATTTCTTTTCGGGAAAAGTTTACGTATGCATTCGTCGATACGGGAGTGACGGCGGTTGTTGACTCAAATAGTTGATAGAGCAAAATTAGTTCCAGCAAAAAGGAAAGCCTATTATCTTTTGATATTGGTGGGAATCAAATGAATGATCACCAAAGCTGGTGGATAAGCGGTTCAATCGGGGAAATTGGGATGACTAGTTCCCCTCATCATCTTTATCTTACGCTTATTTCTATCTTTATATTGTTTGCATGGTATGTGATATTAGCTGGTGTTATACCAGGAACATTTGCCTTAACCTTTGGTTAAATATGGTTTAGGATCTAATCTAGATCAGGCTGGCGTAAATAGAATTTAAATAGATCCCGAGAGCTTTAGCTAAATAAGACTTTATTCGATAGATCTATTAGCTAAGATAGACTGTTAGTATTGTTAAAACATCCTTCTAAATGATCAGTTTTACAAAATTCAGCACGAGTTAGGCATCTTAGATGCATCAAACATTACTTAGAGTGCAAGTCTGGTTGTTTTAGTCAATAAAAACACCTTTTAATCGGTTAAATAAACTTAAACAACAGTTTTCATTCTTGTTTTAATCGATTTAAAATCGAAATAATCGATTATTTTTACTAAAGTTTCATGTTTTCAAAATCTTAAATGTTTTAATCGATTAAACTTTTCTTTCAATCGATTAAAATCATTTACCAAGAACATTTTAACAGATTATGCTCTGTTTATAATCGATTTTTATTACGGGAAGAAAGATTAAAGGCTTTAGTTAATGGTGCATTTACGTAAACATGCTACTAAAGCGTGATTCCCTTATCTTTACACGTGTTAATTGTATTCATTACAAGCGTGTTAATGGAGATAAGTTTGAATCAACTTTAATTGATTATTTTCATGAGTGAAATATTGATTCACTTTGTATTTTCAAAAACTTGAGCATATTTTTCGAAACCTTACATTTTATTCTTTTCTCTTCTATTCCCTATTTTTGATGAAGTCAAAAGGGGAGAAATAGTTGCATCACTTTAAGATAAATTTAAGAACAACATTTTAGGGGAGAAATAAGTTTTAGGGGAGAAACAAAACTTTATTACATTCTTATATTTCTCACCTAAGCTGCATTATCAAGTGACTTATTTTGCGAGAGATTGTTTTTTTCAAAATGGTGTTTGTCTTCATCAAATAGGGGAGAGCTGAAAGTGATCCTAGCAAAGATCTCATTGATTTGATGAAGTCAAAAATAAAGTCAAGGGTCAACTCTGCAGCGAGTCAAACAAGTCACTCGAGAACAAAGGAGTTGAAGACTTAGTGTGTCTAAACGAAAGCTTAGGTAAAACCACTTTACCTTTTCCACTGCATAAAGCTTCTTCACTCAATTTGCAAAATGCCTCAAAAATAGTTTTAAACAAATCAAAAACAAAAGCATTTTGGCAAAGAATTTTCTTAAACAAGTTATTAAGCTGATAAAGGTTTGAAAGAATCAATTTAAAACACTTAGAATGTTTTAAAAAGTGTTTTTACAATATTTTAATCGATACAAACTTCTTTTAATCGATTAAAACTCTTTATGATCAGATTAGAATTCGAATATAATAGGTCAGAATGCAATATAATCGATCAGATCTTAAATATGAGCGATTAGAATTATTTTAATCGATTAAAACACGTTTCAATCGATTAAAATCACTTTGGATGTCAGTATGATCGATCAGAATGAGATTATGACCGATCAGAGTTGGTTATGATCGATCAGAATTGAATTATGACCGATCAGACTTATTTCAATCGATTAAAACGCATTTCAATCGATTAGAATAACTTAGAAAATCTTTTCAATCGATTAAAGCGAACTTTCAATCGATTAAAATGACTTGAAAATATATGTGCAGATTTTCAATCGATTGAAAGCGACTTTATATCGGCTAAAATAACTTGGAAAGTTTTATAAGAAGGTTTTTAAACAAAACAATCGATTAATACGCGATTCAATCGATTGTTTTATATTTTGAAAATGTTTGTAAAGCGTTTTAAGCTGATAAAAGCATGAGTCGTATCAACTAAAACATTTTACGTTAAAGATCAAGAACGCATTAATGGGTTGAAAGGACTTTTAACAGATTGTAGCGGCTATTTCAACGATTAAAACAAACTTTCAACAGATTAATTAATGCGGCTGATTTGAAAATACTCTTTTAAAAGCAGTTTTGCTTGAAACTTTGAAACAGAGATTGAATATCGGTTTTACACAATTCAAGCAATCAATACAAACAACTATTAGCATTTTTCAAGAAAGATACACAAGCTGTTTTTGTGAACTTCTTTTGAAATCTTTCTTGAGGCACTTTGCATTTCTTTGAAGAAGAAACTATCGTGGATTGGTGTAATCCGGTTTGAGCTTTCTTTGTTTCTTCTTTTAAATTTCTATTCATTCACTTTGTACTTGTTTTGTACACTGGAATTTGGGTACAAGTTTTACTGCAGTGTGTAGAGGTTGTAGAAGTTTCCAGAAGCTGGAATTTGGTTCTTGGTGGGAAGGTTGTAAGCAAGAGCTGGAATTTGGTTCTTGTGTGTGGTGCACGGAATTTGGGCCTTGGTTTCTCTGTGGCTGGAATTTGGTTGCGAGAGGTTTCCAAGAGCTGGAATTTGGTTCTTGGTGGAGAGTTAGAATAGGTGTAAGAGGGTGAGTACGTAAAACATCTATTCTAGTGGAACCAGTTGGAATTTGGTGGAGATGCGGACGTAGCCCTGGTATTGGGTGAACCGAGTATAAAATTACCGGTGAAATCTTTCCTAACCTTTCTCTCTTTAATTTCAGTTGCTGCGCTTATATTGTTTGATTGCTTGGTAATTCAAAAAGATTTTTAGAAACTTAATTTTCGAATTAGATAATCTGTGTATTGCGAAAAACTTTCAAAAATCAATTCACCCCCCCTCTTGATTTAAAACTACTTTTCTAACATGTTTTAATGAAGGATCAAGAGTACCCTTGAGAACCACACATAATTGAGCATCAATGGTGTCCCAACGATCTTCCTCACCAGGAGTGAGAGTAGGTGCTTTTGGGGCAAGATGATCAAGATAATTCTGACTCTTAAGCCATAATCTGACGTCTGATGACCATGTGGCATAATTAGGGCCAGTTAACTTGTCAATGGATAAGTGCACATTAACATAGTTAGTGTAGATGGAAGGATCGAGCGCAGTACTAACGAGAATTGGAAGTACTAAAAGGAGTAGAAGAAGTCATAAAGGGTGGAGGTGATAGTGACAGTGGCGTGAACTAGTACACCGGGTAAGTTCCCAGGAAAGAGAGGTGGGTCACTAATGGACACGCTTAAATACCAAGTCTTTCCTTGTCGAGAACTTTCCTAGACATGCACTTTCACACTACCAAATAAACGACAGCGATAGCGGTGGTGGCAGCGGCGGCGATGGTGGCGGCTTCAATAGTAATCTAAGGCAAAAAAAATTTCAAAATAACCTTAAGCTCTAATACCATGTTGAATATAGAAGAAATAGAGTTTGGGATTAATCTCCCTTGTGTATAAATCACACATAGGGTAGTCTATTTATAGTAGAGAGATACAACTAAAAGAGTAACTGAAAGTAACAGAATAAACAGAAGATATTGTTAGATATTATGGTTAATATCTAACAATATCTTAACAATATTAAATAATATCTAAACAATATCTAACAATATCAATTAAAACTCTTTACAAAAAATCTTCTAATTTGTTTTAATCGATTGTTTCGTGATTCAATCGATTAAAATACTGCAAAGCTTTCTTGTAAAATTTTCCAAGTGATTTTAACTGATAAAAAGAAGTTTTAATCGATTAAAACGCTGTGTAGAAATTTTCTAAGTTGTTTTAATCGATTGAAACGTGTTTTAATCAATTGAAAAAGCTCCGATCGGTCATAACTCAATTCGATCGATCATATCTGATTCCGATCGGTCATAATTGCATTCTGATCGATCATCTTGAACACTAAGTGGATTTAATCGATTAAAACCAAGTTGTATCGATTAAAATACTGCAAAAACACTTCTCTTAACATTTTAAGTGATTTTAATCGGTTATTTCGAAGCTTTATTAGTTAAAACACTGACAGAAGGTTTTCAAAACTTTCTTTAATGAAAACAACCGGTTATTTCAAAATTATATCAGTTAAAAACTTGTTTAAGAAAGCTTTTGTTAAAATACTTTGTTTTTAACTGCTTAAACGTTTTTAGAGGCATTTTGCAAAATCTTTTAAGTGAAGAAACCTCATGCAGCAGAAAAGATAAAAATGATTATACCTAAGCATAGCTGCGGACACACTAATCCCTCTATTCTTTTATCTAAGTGACTGTTGACCGCTACAAAGTTGACTTTGACTTTATCTTTGACTTCATCAAATCAATAAAATCTTTACCAGAGTATTTCAATAAGATCGTCATCACTTTCAAACCGTTGTCGGAAACCACCAACTCAAGGTGATAACTCTCTTCTTTTGGTCTAAGGATGTTGACACGGAGTTCCGTGCATGACCCGAGGACTAAGAGATTGAGAGGTCCCTATAATGGGGGCACCTTGGGGACCTTTGGCCTTGGTGAGAACAGTTTAGAACCATCTAAACCAAGCACGTTTCTGCAGGAAAACCCCACCTCGTAATAGCGTGGCTCTGCTCGTGGATGAATGAATTGTGCGTGCATTCGTTTGCTGCATTTGTATTGATGCATTAGCATAGGGTAATCATACAACAAACAAAAATAGTGAAAAACCCTAAAAAACCATAAAAGTGATAAGATAAACCAACTTTATCTCGGACAGTCTTCAGTTAAGCTAGCCTGGTTTCAGGTTCTTTGTAAGCTAAGTAGCCACGTTGACCGACAGAAGAGATAAAGGGTCATAAAAAATATAAAAACAAATTAAAGCAATAAAAATGCCTTTTACAATAAAAGGATTCTTGGCAAAGTCGTATTATTCATACCACATCATCCAATAAGTGGTAAAACTAAGAGAGAAAATAAATGCAGCATGCATGCACATCATTTTAATAAACCTCCAAAAAATGGGTCTTAGGAGCATTTTTTGGGAAAATTACTGGGCCAAAACCCCTTTGGAAATTTGCAACTTGGTTCTTCACCCTTTTCTCTTCGTTTTGACATGTTGTGCGTCCAAATCGAACATCCCAGTCAAAAGTTATTCCACTTTCAATATTTGTCGTCATAAAAAGTATTTTTGTAATGCATGCATAAACACATTCATTCTAGTATGCATTAGATATCCTTAGACAATAGCGAAAGAGACCCAAGTGCGTTTATCACCTTCCTAGAAGAGATAAGTGCGCTAAGGTATGTTGGCAACCTTTTAAAAAAGGAAGTTAGCACACTAAGGTGGGTATGGTACCCTTAAAACATAGGATTTTGAGAAGATACCAAAGCTATTGTCTAAGACATATCTATTTCACACTAATCATTTGAGATAAAAAGCTATAATAAAAATCGTTAAAATCATTTAGAAAGTGGCTGGTCTTCCGCCCGTCCTCACTCGTGCTCAGAAAGCTAAAAAGATGGAGCAGTTAGAGGAGCAAAACCGAAAGCTCACCATTGAGCTTAATACGCTGAAAGAGCAAATGGCTCAAATGTTAGAAATGATGCGCCAACAAAATCTCCACAAGGAGGGTCCTCAGAGTGGACAAGCCTCTCACCAAGGAGAAGAAGAGGAACCTCACGATGAGCATGACCAATCTGATACAAGAGCAGTACATATTCATGCTCCAGAAATATCAAAGCAACAAATTACAACCCTAGAGGAGAGATTGAGAGCCATGGAAGGGCATAACTTTGATGTTAAAGAGGCAGCTGATATGTGCCTCGTTAAAAACATCAAATTCCCTAACAAATTCAAAACTCTAGACTTCCCAAAGTACATGGGAATAACTTGCCCCAAAAGCCATCTTACGATGTACTGCCGTAAGATGGCTGCATATGCTGACAATGAAAAACTCCTGATCCATTGCTTTCAGGAGAGCTTAGTTGAATCAACCCTAAACTGGTATATGCAACTGGAGGGAGGGCAAGTCCAAACATGGAGACAACTGGCAGATGCCTTCCTTCGTCGTTACAAGTACAACATCGATCTGACTCCGGATAGGTCAGATCTACAAGCTCTGAATAAAAGAAACGATGAACCTTTCAAGGCATATGCTCAGCGTTGGAGGGAATTGGCAGCCCAAGTAGAACCTCCTCTATCCGACAAAGAAACCATATCTATATTCATTAATTCATTGACAGACCCCTATTATGATAAGATGATAAGGAACACATCAACCCTTTTCGCAGATGTGGTAACCGTCGGTGAAAGAATAGAGCAAGGACTGAAGAGCGGAAGGATTGCACAACCTTCCTCTTCTAACGCATCATTCAACAAGTCCTTTGGCCAGAAGAAGGAAGGAAGCGTAAATGCCATCAACCTTGCTACTCCTTCTCCCTCTTCGCCACCAGCTGGGCAGTAACGCAGACAAGAGAAGAAATTCACCCCCATTCCAACCTCTTATGGGAGTCTGCTGCCAAAGCTGTTAGAGGCCAAACTCCTAACACGTATCCCTCTGAAGAAGAAAGATCCACCTTACCCCGGTTGGTACAAGCTCAACGAAAAATGTGATTACCACTCAGGCGCTCCTGGGCATTCCGTGGAAGATTGCATCAACTTAAAATATAAGGTTCAAGAATTATTGAATGCCGGGCAGATTACTTTCGATGCTCCCGACCCTTAGGTGGACGACACGCCTCTGTCTCAATCGGAATGACGGGGAAGACCAGCTGATTAAGGCTCCTCATTAAAAAAATATATATAAATAAATAAAAAGTAAAAATAAAAATAAAAAGCTTCGATGCATCTCTCGCGGTCTCTACTCGTGGCGCGAGATCTTTTGATTAAAGAGGCTCTATATATATTTCTCTTTTCATCAATACAATGAGGCATTTTTCACAATATTCATATTCTTCTCATTCTTCTCTTTCTCATTCCAAAATAACTAAATAAAATCTAAACCCAAATAAGGACCATATAAACAGTCATGTCTATGATTGAAAACTCTCTGCGGGATCTGAAAGCCAAAGGTGAATGGATTAAGTCAGACAATGAGGAGGGGACCATTTCCCCGGACATGCAAAACTGTTAGAAAAAATAATTGCCCATCGATAAAGATATCTTCAATATAGTCAGCATTGGGGGCATGTCGAGAAGCGAAAAAATTTATTCCCCAAGGAGCTACAAGATAATGCTCCTAAAAAACAAAGGAAAAGTAAAGAAACTGAAGAGGAAAAGAAAAAAAGAATCCAAGGGGAAGATTAAGTAGACCTTGGATTCACGATGCTAGGGCAGTTTCTTCAACGCTCCACCGAAAAATCAAATTTGTGGTAGGTGACAAGTTGATCATGGTTCAAGTTAAAGACTACATTCGAATAAGCGAGCCGTCTACCATACCTTAAATGGATACGGCTGAAGAGGACATTTGAAAATATGGAAAGACTTCCTAGCAATTTAAAAGTGGCCCATATAATGAAGAGATATGGATATAGCCCAGACAAGGGCTTGGAAAGGATGCTCAAGGAATAAGAGAGCTACCAGATTTTAAGGATAATCCTTTAAAGTACGACCTTACAAAAGATCAAGTCGTACAAAGAAAAGAGAAGTCTCCCCTCCATACCTTAAAGACGATCTTCCGAAAAGGAGGGATATTAGCATCAAGGGTAGCGTTAGTCATTAGATGTCCTTCTTCCAATTCTAAGGGATGTAAACCCAATGACTATTAGAAATCACTCCTCGGGGTGTGCCCGACCCCTGAGCATCTTTAGGGCATGCATTTCCCTTCAAATTACAAAAGAATGTTATTCTTACTATCTGCTTCTTTTCTCGCTAAACATGTCTATACCCTATTAAATAACCATGTCTTCGACAAACGTTTTGTTCCAAAAAGTGTCAAAATAATCAAAGCGTCATAGACAAAATAAAGTTCGCTAGGTATCCCAAAAAATGGAAAAGGGGAACCTAGATAAAAGTTAGGACACAACACAACATCCTAGGCTAAAAACCCAAAAAGGGTGGACTAGGAAAGTTAATCAGTCACAAATAGGCGCCATAAAGTAATCAGTTGAAGATGCCACCTCATTAAAACAAAACATTTGTTTAAACTAGCCTAAACACCAACCAACCTTGGCTAGCCATTCTTACAAAAACTATATTTCAAAAAAAAAAAATCCCACTAAAACACAAGCCTTTGCAATAAATCCCTTTCTTTCTCTTCTCTTGACCCTTCACAATAAAGCATTCAAGTAATTGACTAGGAAATGTGGAAATATAGCAATCAATAGGAGGATTGAAATCCCTAAGGAAAGGAAGAGTGGCATTGATATGACAATTGGTCTATATTCAAAATGATTACTCTTCGGTTATAGCAAAGATCCAAGACGGAAAATCGGTACAGCTAATCATGTTGATAAAAGCACATGATGATGGAAGCAAAATTAACAGAAGCTGAATGGGTTCAAAGCCAATATGACCAGCTAAACCTTATTGATGAAAAGCGACTGAACGCTATATGTCATGGACAAGCCTATCAAAGGAAAATAAAAAAGGCTTACGAAAAAGGTCAACCCTCATATTTACCATAAGAAGGATTTAATGGTAAATAATGTGCTTCCGGCCCAGAAAGATAAAATTGGAAAATGGGCAATGAACTACGAAGGACCCTTTGTGGTCAAATGAGCTTTCTCGGAAGGGGCTCTTATCCTCGCCAATATGGATGGAAAAGAACTTCGACACCTAATCAACTCCGGTACGGTGAAGAAGTATTATGCTTGAAGACATTGCTCAAGACCCGTCAGGAATGAAAATCCGCAAAGGGCATCCCTGGGCAAAAGATAGGGTCTATATCCCTCGCTAGGATACGTCCTAGGCAAAAAAAAAAAATTATTAAGAGCAATGGTTACTTTAGTCGAAAACCGAAAAGGCGGCTAAGGTAACATTCTTCCAGAAGCAAGCAGTCTGCATAGTCTTCACTCTGAGCTCAGGCATCTCAACTGAAACAATTAGGAGAACCAGGGGGCAGATATCATGGACATGACTGTTTAAGCCTATACAGTATAGCCAACCCTGACCACCCATTCTTCTAAATACCTTTTGAAATCCTTCTATAAAAGAAAAAACTTTTGCTCATTTATCAATAAAAATTCCTTTTCATTTCCTTTCTCTTGACCAAATATTATGGAAATGCCTCTTTATTGATAAATCATAAATATGCGCAAAGACTTTTAATCAAAGATCAAGCATGCATCTAAAAAGAGGAAGCATAAAAATAATAAAACAATAAGTGCCTGCTAGGATATTCTTAGGTAAAAATTAGGGTAGCCTGCTAGATCGGAAACCCCAAAAGAACGATCTAGGCAAAAGCCCCCTAAGATATTCTAGGCAAAAATTAAGGCAACCCGCTAGATCGAAAACCCGTAAAGGGTGGTCTAGGCAAAAGATAGGGCCAAAACCAAGAGATGAATAAAAGAGGAGCCCATTATCATGGTCATAAAAGAGGAGCCCATTATCATGGTCATAAAGGAGGAGCCCATCGGCGTATTCATAAGAAGCCAACGGGAGAAAGACAGTTACTTTCTAAATGCATCAAAAATAAATAAACAAATAGATTGCATCTAGAACATCCACACACAAAGTAGTTGCACAAAACGACTTTGTCAAAATCAAGAAAAAATAATTTTCTTAAAATAAGAATATTAAACATGCATATAAGGAGGCTAGTCTCCATACTTGTGTTTAAAAACAGGAGGCACCAGAATCTAGTCTCCATATGAAAATCAAAATCGCGAAAGGCGAAATCAAAACCATTTCAGCAGAATAAAGAGCTTCAAGGAAACTAGCTCTAACCTTCTATCCCAATAAACGAAGGTAAACCAGAAAAAGGCCAACGGAAAGGCTCGATCATCCCCAAGCGGATCCTTGCCTACTCCAAAGGCAAAACAAAAAATTACTTCATGACTCAGCATCACCACATGAGTCATCAAACATAATCATTTGAAGCCTCAATCAACATCCTTCCATCCAAGAAAGAAGGAAGCCATCAACATGAGAAAGCCAACGGAAAGGCTTGATCGTCTACAAGCGGATCCTTGCCTACTCCAGAGGCAAAACGAAAAGATTACCTCACGACTCAGCTGTATCACCACATGAGTCATCGAGCATACTCATCCAAAATCTCCGCCTCATTCCCCAAAGAAGAATAAGGACTACACAAGAATCCATCAAAGAAAATACGGAGTCAAATCCTCCATATCCCCAGGAGGCAACAAAAAAAAGAAAGAAAAGAAAAACTTTTCATTCTCTAACAGAGGCCACAACGAAAAAAGACTGAATAAAAAATGTCCAAGTAGAGCTTTTCAAAAAAGTCTCCAAAAAGAGAAAAAGAAGAATATCTCTTCATTCTGCTCAATAAAGAGCTTCACAAAAGTCAGGAGCCAAGACTCCATCATCAAAAAATCAAATCAAAGATTGGATCCCCAGGAAGCCAATAAACTCCCCGGGATCGCCAAAAGAAAAGAGAAAAAGAAATCTTTTCATCCAGTAGATAACAAAAAAGCTAGTGTGCATAAAAGAAATTAAAAAGGCGCACACATTACAAATCCAAAATCGCGAAAAAGAGATAAAATCGCGAGAAAAAAGTAAAAACCCATTCCCCAGCAGGAATAAGAGCATAAGCAAAGCCAGCTCAAAACAACAGCATCCAACAAGGAGTCAAAAACTCCATGCCTCCCTAGGGGGCAAGTCAAAATAGATCTCCGGGAGAGCAATCAAATCCCCGGTAGATCACCAAAAAGAAAAACCACCCCAGCGAGCCTACGACAGAGGCAAACTACAAATTCATATCCTCAGGGAGTTAATCGCCTATAATGCCCAATATGAATATCCCTAGTGAAATGCAAAGCCTTCACTCCCAAGAAAGCCTCTGCCTATTCAGAGGCAAGCAAAGAGCCAATATCCCTAAGAAACGGGAAATCAACCTATGCAGGAGGCAATACAAAGTACAAAGCTTCCAATAAAGCATCTGCCTACTCAGAGGTATTATCAAGAGCAAATATCCTCAAGTGGAACATCAGCCTATGCAAAGGCGAAAAACAACAGGTATAAAGCCTTCACCACTATTGAATCATCTGCCTAATAAAGAGGCAATCATCAACAAAGAATCTCCGGCAAAACCGGATAACTAAACAAAAAGCCAAAAACAAGAAATCACCAGTAAAACTGGATGGCTAAACAAAAAAAGCCAAAAACAAAGAATCCCCGACAAGACCGGATGACTAAAAACAGAAAAGTCAGAAAGAAAAATCAATCATTCCCCATGAATGGGTGCATGATAAAAAAATAGTAAGCCGCCAACACATCTCTAAAACCGAATGAGGGTTTGTACTCATCAAAAGATTGACTGCCAAAGAGAGCATCCTAAGAGCCTTGCAGAACGGGGCTCGTCTCGAGTATAGCAAGTGCGAACTCGAACTTAGTGGGGGAAAGTACCCACAAGAATCTAGCAAATACAAACCAAAGGATCGGCTTCCTCACCGAAGGAGCATCCTGCAAACCGAAGGATCGGTTACCTCACCGAAGGAGCATCCTGCAAATCAAAGGATCGGCTACCTCACCAAAGGAGCATCCTGCAAATCAAAGGATTGGCTACCTCACCGAAGGAGCATCCTGCAAACCGAAGGATCGGCTACCTCACCGAAGGAGCATCCTGCAGACCGAAGGATTAGCTACCTCTCCAAAGGAGCATCCTGCAAACCAAAGGATCGGCTACCTCACCGAATGAGCATCCTGTAGACCGAAGGATCAGCTACCTCACCGAAGGAGCATCCTGCAAACCGAAGGATTGGCTACCTCACCGAAGGAGCATCCTGCAGACCGAAGGATCGACTACCTCTCGAAAGGAGCATCCTGCAAACCAAAGGATCGGCTACCTCACCGAAGGAGCATCCTGCACCGAAGGAGCATCCTGTAGACCGAAGGATCGGCTACCTCACCGAAGGAGCATCCTGCAGACCGAAGGATCGGCTACCTCACCGAAGGAGCATCTTGCAAACCGAAGGATCGACCACCTCATCGAAGGAGCATCCTGCAAATCAAAGGATCGACCTCGTCACCAAAGGAGCATCCTACAAATCGAAGGATCGGCTACCTCTCTGAAGGAGCATCCTAAGGCTTCACACTCATCAGCTACGGGGTCAGCTACCGCATTGAAGGAGCATCCCAAAGCTACGAAATTCATACTCATCAACCACAGGATCAGCTACCGCATCGAAGGAGCATCCTGGAAGTTCACATTCATTATCCGAGGGGTCAGCTACCGCATCAAAGGAGCATCCTAAGGGAAAAATCTTCATTCACTAGCTGAAGGGTCAGCTACTGTATCAAAGGAGCATCCTGAAGCTTCACACATATCATCTGAGGGATCAGCCTCCCCAGCAAGGAAGCATCCTAAAGACAACATCATGCTACATTTATCATCCAGAGTATCAGCAACTTCAGCGAAGGAGCATCTGAAGGATAACCGGGCAAAAGGGTTAACTCCTTCCCCTACCAACTAATTTTGTCGGCATATTAAGCCAACAAATTAGCCAGGCAGGTGAAGGGGGGGGGGCAGCTGTAGACCCCTAATTTTGCCCGGCCTCTCAATAAAGGCTAAGGAGACTTCCTATAACAAGATAAAGTTCGCCCAACATCTCAATAAAGGCTAAGAAGACTTCCTATATGAAGATAAAGCTTCAATGAGCATCTATCGGCATCAATCTACGTCTGAATAAAGAAAGGAAAGCTTCCCGGGGGTCCCATAACACAAAAGCTGGCCAAAACAAGTTGAGACGGCCGTCCCAAATGTGAGACGGTCGTCCCAAGCTGCCCCTGCCAAGTGGGACGCCCGTCCCAAAGTTGAGACGCACGTCTCAGGTCCCAAATTTGAATGGGATGGTCGTCCCAAATCCTAGACGACCGTTCCAACCTCTCCAGACGCTCATCCTTGATTTCCAAGCCCCGGACGACCATCCCAAGCTGCCAGGCTGCAAAAACTATAAATAGGAGGCTCATTTGCCACTTTTTCACACACCAGACAACTCCAAGTACTTGTCTTCTCTTCCTACTTCGAATGAACTCTCTAATTGCCTTAATAAGGTAACAATCAGTTAAGGAATTGTATTCCAGCATTCGATTCTTCTGTAAAAATTTAGTCGAGTCGATCTTATATTCGGGGAGGAGAGTCTTTGTAGAGCGGGGGATTGCCAAAACGCATCATCACAGTTAAAAGATTCGCAATACAAAGCTTGCTACGGAGGTTCTTTTCAATTCTCTTCTCTTTTATTGCTTTATTTATTGCTTTATGTATGCAATATGAAATAAAGTCATGTAGATAGTCGTTTTTAATATTATGCAATAAAATAGGGTAATCGCGTAATTTCTCGTAATCTTCACTTAAATGAATTAATCCGTCATAGGGAACCTGAAAGGGGCGTTGTGGGGTGCTAACACCTTCCCCACACGTAACTAACTCCCTTACCTAACTCTGGTTATAATAGTCAAGTTTGGTTTTTATTAAAATCAACGCCTTTTTATCCTTTTCCAATGTTTACGGTCAAAACATTGGTGGCGACTCCATAAGAACCCCTTTTCGAAAACCTTGCTTTTATTAGAGGATAATTCAGTTGTTGAGCACCTCGGAAGCAATGAACATAATTTTAACATAAAACGCGAGTCTAAACCATATTTTCGCGACCGATCGCATAAACGTTCGAGATGTCCCTGGACGTCGGAACGGACGGCAGCGACAGATACAAATGCTGATACACATTCTTATCATGCACATGAATCTGATGCTTTCGGTGTTGTACCTCTTCATTTTGATTTTATAGATTCATAATGCACTAACCCTATTATAGGAAGTACACATGAATCTGACTTGCTGGTTAAGGTACAGGCTGGGTAACCCATTCCTTCCCCTTCTCTAGTTCCTTCTATTGTTCAGCCAACACCCATACCAGAGCTAATACACCTACCGGAGAACCTCAAGTATGCTTACTTGGAGGATGATGAGAGATTACTAATGATCATTTCCACCTCCCTCACTAATGATGAAGAGGAGAAGTTGTTGCAAGTGCTTAAATTGCGGAAAAAGGCCATTAGATAGATCTTGATAGACATTCCTGGTATTAGCCTGTCCAAATGCATGCATAGGACTTTGTTGGAGGATGGAGCCAAACCAGTGAGACAGCCACAAAGGAGGCTCAACCCGGTGATTCTAGACGTCGTAAAAAAGGAGGTGACCAAGCTTCTATAGGTTGGGATCATATACCCCATCTCTGATAGTCAATGGGTGAGTCCAGGCATCACTATGGCGAAGAATGAGAAAGATGAGTTGATTCCATCAAGAGTGGAAAACAATTGGAGGGTCTGCATTGATTATAAGAAATTCCCACCATGACCAGGGAGTTTTTCTTTGCCCTTCAACTCTTTTATCTTGCTTGTCCTATTTGTTTAGTGGATATGATTGTGTTTACATTGAGGACAATGTCTGATTTAAGTATGGGGGAGACTGTTCTTTGTTTTTGTTTAGGATTTTTAGTTTTCTTTGTTATTTCAAGTTTATGTTTTGTTTACAGTTTGCATGCTTCTCTGGGATTTCTGGGTTTTGTTTAGGTTTTGAGAACTTTCTTCAACCTTGGATATGAGCTGCTTGATATTCTATGGATTGAAATCCTTGTTCTTCTTTTCATGTCAAGTGGATTTTAAGGTTTGAGAGGTTGATTTAGAAGTGACAAAAATACTTGTTGAATATTTGGCAAGCATAACAAAATTAGCAATCGCAATATAGTATTTCGATTAAATAAAAGTCTATCCCACGAGGAACGGTTTCAATGGAAATTTCAAATCATATGCTTACTAAATATATTGAAATAAAATTTAGTTTTCATAAATATTGTGATGAAAATTAAATGATAAAGAACTGTAAAGTGCGTTTAGAAAATATCAAATATAAGAACTTAAGATTAGTTTCCTTCCTTTTCCCTCTTTTGCATAATGGCTAGGTCAAATTAAGAACATCAATTAACCTATCCATGTTGGTTCCACCTACTCAAATCATTCACTTTGATTCCTCGCATGTGAAATTCATAAGAAAACCTAATAAACGTCGATTTCTCACACAGTTACAAGATTTTCCAGCATTAGGTTTAGGGTGTTAAGCACTTGATACATTCATTCCATTCCTGGTAATTAACATAGAACATATTCTTACCTGATCTAGGGTTTCAAGATATATTTTCCAATCATATCCCAAACATCAAGAATAAATCATTCCAAGGCACAAAAGATAAGAATAACAACATCAAAACATAGATTAATATCTCAAAATATCACCATGACACAAAAGAGTTCCAAGGAAGTCCACCCAATCCTAAGAGAATGAAGTTAGCCACTCATGGTGGCCATTACAATGCTCTAAATAAGAAAGAATTGAAGAATCCTTGAAGAACAGAACAACAGTTCTGCCTTTTCTCCAAAAACCTAAAATTACATCTCAAAACGCGTCTTATCTTTTTATAGGAAATTTTGGGTTTGGCCTCGCATTATTCGCTCAAGCGATTCATTATTCGCTTGAGCGAAAAATAGTAACTTTCACTCAAGCCAGAAATATTCGCTTGAGCGAGTGCACACCCGAGAGGTTTGTCATATTTTCGCTCAAGCGAGCGTAGGTGGCGCTCGAGCGAGTGAACTCCCGAGAGCTTTAACGTATATTCACTCAAGCGAGCGTAGATGGCGCTCGAGCGAATTTCTAGTAGAAAATCTTCTTCTTTCTTTTACTTTTTCTTCAATTATCTTCACAATTATGATCTTTGCTCTTATATCCAAGTATTATGCAAATTTATCCTACATTGGGAGAAAAATAAATTAGAATCACTATAATTTAAGTGGTTATATCACAATTAAGAGCATAATTACACTAACTTTTACCACTTAATATTTATCCTGTGTGAGGTTTTGAGCCACTCTCTATTTTTTTTTTTATTGTGTGTTATGCCTCTTGATTGCTTGCACATGGCCTTGGCTTGACTCTTTTTTATGCTTCTTGATTCACATGCATGTTGGAGATGATTTATACATTTTTGTTCTTATAAGCCTCTAGCCAAATGAGTCTACCTTGAATCATTCCCTTTGATAGCCCCTTTGAGCCGATGACCCTTTTGTTAGAAAAGGAGGCTGAGATCAAGAGGGGGGGTGAATTGATCTTTGAATTTTTTTTGCAAATTACAGATTATCTATTTCAAAGATTAAGAGTTCTAACCAATTCTTGAATCAAACAAAACAATAAATCAAAATAAAGACAGTAGAAGAAATAAAGAGAGAAAGGTTTAGAGAGATACAACCAAGATTTATACTGGTTCACCCAATCCCAGGGCTACATTCAGTTCTCAGCCAAATTCCAGCTGAGTTCCACTAGATTGAATGTTTTACAGATTACAACTCCAATCACACACCCAATCTACCACAAGAACCAAAATTCCAGTCCTTGCACCTAAACCTTCACCAAGAACCAACTTCCAGTTCTTGAACCACCCTGCAGCCAAATTCCAACCATAGAAACCAGTGCCCACACTTCCAGACACTCACAATATAGTAATGAAATGTAAAAGAAACAAAGAGAAGAAACTAGAACACTGATTATGCTGCTCTGCAGAATGAGTTTCTTCACAAAAGGAATGTAGAAAATGCCTCAAGAATGAACTTTGATAAACTTCACAAAACTTGCGTGATTCTTTCTTGAAAGTAGCTCTTATGATTGCTTGATTGATTTCTCAAAAGGTATATATTTTAAAAGACTCAAGCAATGCTGTTTATATAGAAGATTGTTCAAACTGCTGGTTTAATTAATTTGTTAAAACAATCTTTTAATCTGTTAAAAATCTTGATTTAATCTGTCAAAACTTCTTTTAATCTGTTAAAATGTTCTTGATCGTTTTCCATATTTGTTTTAACTGATGCGATATCGTTTCAATCGATTAAAACACTTTGTAAAAAATCCCTTAAGTTGTTTTAATCGATTAATTCGCCTTTTAATCGATTAAAATACTGTCAAATAGTTTCATAAAACTTTATAAGTCATTTTAACTGATAACAGCCTGTTTTAATCGATTAAAACACTTTGGAAAAAATCTCTTAGTTGTTTTAATCGATTAATTGGCATTTTAATCGATTAAATCCTGCCAAATAGTTTCAGAAAACTTTCTAAGTTATTTTAACTGCTAACACATCGATTAAAATCCTGACAGAACTTCTTTCAAAAACTTTCAAGTGGTTTTAATCGATTCATTCGCATTTACATCGATTAAAATACTGACAGAACATCTTTCAAAACACTTCAAGTTATTTTAATCGATTATTTTGAGTTTGTATCGATTAAAATACTGCCAGAACACTTTTCAAAACATCTTAAGTCATTTTAATCGATTATTTCGATTCTACATCAGTTAAAATACTGGCAGAAGATTTTCAAAAACTCTTTTAATGAAAACAATCAATTAATTTGAAGATATATCGATTAAAACAGTTCCAGTGTATGTTTGAAAAGGTTTTAATCGATTATTTTGAAAACCTATCAGTTAAAAACCTGTTATGTAAGTGTTAAGAACATTTTAACTGATAAAGCTCATATAATATCAATTAAAACAATTACTTAAAATCCATTTTACCGATTACTTTGGTTTTTAACATATTAAACACGTTTAGAGGCATTTGCAAAATGTTTTATATGACGAAACCTCATGCAGCAGAGAGATATGAATGATTATACATAAGTATAGATGCAGACTCACTAATCACTCTACCCTTTTGACCAAGTAACCTTTGACTGCAACAGAATAGCCTTTGACTTCATCAAATCAACAAGATCTTCGTTTAATCAAATGATTCAATAAGATCTCATCACTTTCACATTTTTCATTGTTTTATAGCTCATTACAAGCCCTTAGCCTGCAAAACCATGATTACCCTACCTTAGGAAATTTTGGAGCTTTGGAATTGTTTTGGGAATGGGTGCTCAAAAAGTGGAGGTTTGTAACTAGTTATGCTTGGTTCTTGGATTCTTTATTTGTGGCTATATCGTTTTATTTTGTTTTCGATTCTAAAAAAAAGGAAAGAAAATAAAAGAAAAATTATATATATATATAGAAAAAAGAAAAGAAAGCAAAAAATATGTTTTGACATTGTGTGAGGATTGAAATTGGTGGATTTACTTTCATGTGTATTTTTGACTCATTCCCCATTTCTCCTCTATTTTTTTTGGTCTTTAAGCTACTTATCCATACATTCCATACCTTGTCCTTAGCCCCATTACAACCTTTGAAAGTCTTTTTGATCTTTATGTGCATGTGTTTTTGGTAGTTGATTTTAAAGGCTTGTCAAGTCTATGTGGTGCTTGCTTTTTATGAGTGCTTTGAGAGTAAATAGTAGCCTAAACACCTAAGTGATACAGTGCATATCTTGTGAGGTTCTGTTGCTTTTCATTCACCTCTTGAGCAGATTGATTTTCTTGACATGTTTTGAATTGTTTGGACGATGTCCATAGATGTCTGGTTTCTTTAACTCTTTGAGTGTTGGAGGTTGTATATCCCTTTCGATTCCCAGGTTTCATTAAGGAGTATGTAATTCTGTTTATGTTTTTGTTTGTGGTTGTTTTTGTCTTTGTTTCTATCCTTTGCATGATTTTCTTTAATGTTTTTGGATTTATTTCCTTGCTTTGTTTCTTGATTTTGCCCAGGAGTGCAAAAGGCTAAGTGTGGGGTTATTTGATGAGTCATTATATTCCCATACTGTCTTCCCTTTCAGAACTTATTTTAATTAGTGTATTGGGCTTAACTTTCTGTTATTAGTGAATTTTTATTAATTGGGCTTCATTGGGCCAATAATTTAGATTTTAATTAATTTGAATCTATTTGATCTAATTTTTGCTTATTATTATTTTCAAGACAATTTAAAGCAATTTTGGGTTTGGAAAATTGGGTCAAATGTCATATTTTATTCTATATGGGAACTAACATTGGTTCACTATTTTATTTTTCATTTTTTCTACAGAGCTCCAAAAATCATAATTTTGGAAGCATTATAAACTAGACACTCTCAGCTTTCCAAAGGATCCAGAATCATTCAATTCAGAGCTAAATTGGATTTTACATAAATTATCCAAAACGGATCAAGCGCACTAGGTCGGCCCAATGGACATGCTTCAATAATTTAAGTCTCCTAAATTCATTAGACCTCCGAAAATAGTAGAAATAGTGGAATTTTAAAGCTAACTCAAAAATATTTCAAAGGAGATTGGAAACGCTTAATTTTGATAAGTATTGAAAATACTGCACGTGTTTGAAGTTAGAGGACCTGCACTGAATCTAACTTATGATGTGTTTTGGGGACCAGTTGGGCCCAAAACCTAGATTAAGATTAGGGTTAGGGTTATTTATGTATGAGAGATGTAGGGTTAAGAGAGAATGACACCATGCAACAGCCACGCAGCCGCCTTTCATCTTCTGCAATTTATATTCAAGTTTGTTTACTCTTGTGCTATTATTTTAAATTCTTGTTTCAATAGTAATTATGTCTTTTCTTCTGCGTTTTCGATTTTTCATGGATAGTTAAATCTTTGTATTGATTTTCTGAGGAGAATGCAAGTAGATCTTTGAGGTTTTGTTCTTCAATTTCATTTCGTTTGTTCTCTTAACTCTTCATCTTCTAATCTCAGTATTGAATTATAATCCATTTATGCTTAATAAACCGAAACTAATATCACAGTTTTCTTAATTCTGTGTTAGAGATGAGATTATGTGATGTATGCAATGCTTAATTGTATAAGGATAATTTGGGGTTAATCTTCCCTTAGTTGGTTAATTTCATATTGGAATAAGGGTTAAGGATAATTTGGGGTCAATCTTCACTTAGTTGGTTAATTTCATATTGGAATAAGGGTTAAGGATAATTTGGGATTAATCTTCGCTTAGTTGATTAATTTTGGATTGGAATATAATTTGGGATTTATCTTCACTTAATTGGTTAATTTCAAATTAATTTTGTAACCTAGAATAAGTGACACTGCATTGGAATTAGGAAATCAATTGCATTCTAATATGTTTTTAATTCACATTTTTATAATATGCTTTTATGCTGCTTCATCTAATATTTTAATTCTGAAAAATTCCCCTTTTGTTGTTGTTCTAATTCGAAAAATTGATAAGCTTTGATAGAAATTCGTGGTCTTTGGGAGACGACCTAGGAAAGCTTCCTAGTACTACATTTATCTATTTTAATTATTTGACCGAGTACGACATCGATCAAATTTGGCGCCATTGCTCGGGACCAAGATTTTTGTCTAGGTTTTCAATTTTTATTTTCTGTTTCTATTTTTATGTTACTTTATTTTTAGTTATTTGAATATTTTATTTTATTTTTTATTTTCAATTTTCATATTATGTGTCAATTGGGTTGGCCAAAAACCAAACATTAATTCAGGACATCAAGATGAATTAAGGATACCAAGGACATCAAGATAACTATTCTTATTTTATTGATTGTGTCATTTGGAATTTCCTATGTGGGAACTCGTTGAGGCTTCATCCTGTGTGGGATTAGGTGGTGGATCTTAATTTCTTAGCCGACAAACTAAGAGTTTTTTTAGTGGGCACTATTTCTTGAGAAGTGTGTTTCTCTCGTTCATCCTTTGATTTGTTCATAAGGAGTGTTCAACCCTAATTTAATTTAATTAAAAAATAAAAAAAATTCAAATTTCAAATTTTTTTTCTCTAATTTATTTTTCTAGCTTTAATTTCTCTTCTTCAAACCCCTATAAGCGGTGCATTGGAAAAAGTTTTTACCATAAGTATTTGGGTTCTTATTTTAATATTTTATTTTATTTTTAGTTATTTGAATATTTTATTTTATTTCCAGTTATTTGAATATTTTATTTTATTTTCAATTATTTGAATATTTTATTTGAATATTTTATTTTTATTGCAGTTATTTGATTATTTTATTTTCAATTATGTGAATATTTTATTTGATTTGCTCTTTAATTTAACATTCTTACTTCTCTCAATGCTATTTTGATAACTCACTCGATGGGTTCTTTCAAAAAAAAAGCTCTTTTGAAAAAACAAAAATCAATTTTTTTAGCTTTAAAAAAAATTTCAAAATTCAATTTTTTTAATTTGTTTTTCTAGCTTTATTAAAAAAATTATAATTTGTTCTTGTGTGCTTCTTAACCATTCTTGCACGAATTTTTTTTTATTCTAAGTCATCATTAAAAGAAAATTTTTGAAAACCAATTTCATAGGAAACTCTGGATATAGATTGGTAGTGTGAGAGTGCATGTGTAGGAGGGTTCTGGCTAGGAAAGACTTGGTACTTAAGCGTGTCCATTAGTGACCCACCTCTCTTTCCTGGGAACCTACCTGATGTACTTGTTCACGATCTACCGTTGGCATTCCAGTTCTTTAGATAATTTACAAACTGATAACATGGGTGATCAACCTATTGGACCTTGTGAGAGAACACTTAGGGAGCTTGCTTCTCCTGAATTCACATATGATAGCTTATGTATCCAGTATCCTGATGAAGATGTGCCTTATGTTCTTAAAACTGGATTCATACACTTGTTGCCCAAGTTTCATGGTTTTGTAGGTGAAGATCCTCACAAACACTTAAAAGAATATCACATTGTCTGTTCCACCATGAAACCTGCGAATGTCCAAGAAGGCCATGTGTTTTTGAAGGCTTTTCCTCATTCCTTAGAGGGAGTTACAAATGATTGGTTGTATTACTTAGCTCCCAGGTCCATTACTAGCTGGGATGATCTGAAAAGGATGTTCCTGGAAAAATTCTTCCCTTCCTCCAGAACCACGCAATCAGGAAGGATATCTTAGGAATCAGGCAACAGGTTGGAGAAAACCTCTATAAGTACTGGGAGAGATTCAAGAAGTTATGTGCAAACTATCCCTACCACCAAATAGCTACTGCTTCAATATTTTTACAAGGGACTGAACAACATGGAAAGAAGTATGATTGATGCTGCAAGTGGTGGTGCACTTGGTGATATGACTCCTGCAGAGGCTAGACGGTTGATAGAGAAAATGACCTCGAATTCCCAACAATTCAGTGCAAGGGGTGATGTAATAGTTTTTAAAGGAGTAAATGATGTGGCTACAGACTCCTCTGCTGAAATAAAGAAACTAGACAACAAAATTGATACCTTAGTGAATTTAGTCACTCAACTTGTTGTAGCACAGAAGAATGTTGTTGCACCTGAAAAAGTTTGCGGTATTTGTACTTCCATAGATCATTATACAGATGGTTGTCCCTCATTGCAATCTGCAGAACCAGATGCTCTCCAAGCCTATGTTGTAAACATTTACAGTAACAGAGGTCCACAACAGAAGCAAAATTTTGACTTGGCTTCAAATAGATACAATCCAAGTTGAGGAAATCATCCAAACATGAGATGGTCCAATCAACAACCACAACAACTGTTTGAATCGCGCAGCAGAATGTTTGCGTGAACGAACAAAAACCAAGAGGGGGGGTGAATTGGTTTCTTAACAAAAATTAGGTTTTAAAAATTTTCCCCAAATTTTACAGATTAAAATGTTGTGTAAACGTAAATAGAATAAAGATAGAGTCTTACACAGAAGATTTATACTAGTTCAGATCAAAAGACCCTACATCCAGTTGTTAATCACTGAAACAGAGGATTAACGATGTCACTATGATCAAAGTTATACAAGCAGATTACAAATGAAAAGATAGGGTAACGAAAACACCTCTCTTGAGTCACACAAGAGATGAAGAACAGCTTTCTCTAGAGACGGCACAACACACAATCCACCAAGAACTCCACTTAGTGATTCTTATCGCTTCTAGCCCACACTAGGTTCCAAAAGCCCCTTTTTCCTCCAACAAAAAGTTCTCTGGCAATCACAGCTCTCAACTTTTGTTTGAAAAAGGTTGTTCCATTTGCAGAGAGCCTTAGAGAACCTTAAGTAGATGAATTAGGGTTTGGGAATTGCGGATTTTCGAAACCTGGTGTATTGGGACTAAGGTTTCGAAACTTGGTCCAATTTGAAGTTCAAAATGCATATCTGACTGAAATAATCAATTATTTTGAGTGTTAATTGATTATTACAGAGCCCAAATTAATAAGAACTCATAACACACTGTTTTAATCGATTATTTGGGTTGTTAATCGATTAACAGCCCTGTTAATCGATTATTTCAGCTGTTAATCGATTATTCCAAAGAGCTGATACAGAAAATGGTTTTTCTCTCTATAATAATCAATTATTTAGCCTGTTAATCGATTAAACCAGTGTGTTTTTGATAAAAATGAGTTTCAAAAGATTTTAAAGAGTAGACTATGTGCTGGCTATCTTAGACTCTAATATTACAGACTCAAAATCATCAAAACAGAGTTATTACATAAGAATACAAGTCTTCAACTCTCTAAGTCCATTGTTATTGAATCATCATCAAAATCAACAAGCTTCATGTTCATGTAACTTCAACATTCATGTCCTTGTATGTTTCAACAATCTCCCCCTTTTTGATGATGATCAAAATTTTCTTTTAAAGTCTTGTAATAACCTGTTTTATCTGTCACACTAACAAAAACATTAAACATACTAGATAATATTTAAATTTAATCATAAGAGGCTTTAAATATTTCTCCCCCTATTTTGATTATGATCAAAAATTAAGAGCTCCCCCTCAAAATATGCATAACTTGGAAATACTCCCCCTCAAACAAAGCAATAAAAGAATACAAAATTTATTTCATAAGTGAAAGTAATTTACAACCCAAGAAATGAAAACAATATTAAAATTCTTCACTATCGCTATGAAAGTGAGCATCAAATTTATTCTCTAAGTGACACACTTTATCATCTACGTCAGAGATACGGTGAATGATTTCCTCATGTCTTACTTCAGAGAGAGTGAAGGATTCCTGCATCCTCTGGTTCATATCAGATAACATGTCTTCCCCGGATTGACGGGTTTCAGGAGGAGCAGAAGATGTTCCAACACTTTGAATCTGATCAGAGGGAAACTCAGCAGCAGGAGGCATATCTTCATCAGAATCTTCATCATCTGCATCTATGTTTGGAACGTCAACCTTGTGAACATAAGTATTATTGACACGCACCATTTGAAGTTGGGTTAATGTGTTGTCCAGCATTCGGTTTATGTTTGTCGCTCGTACCATTTGTTCCCCTTTGACATTCACTCCTTTGTATTCAAGAATGTGAGAGATAAGGAGAGCATATGGAATTTTGAAGGTGGGATGACGTTTGGCCTTCAGCATAGTCATTGTGACAAGGCTGCCCCAATCTATTGGCTCATTATTCATTATTGCATGAATAATACGAAGATCTATTGAAGAGCATTGGGCATGATTGGTTGCCCGGGGACATAAGATCCAGACGAGTAGATGCATGAGCAAGTGTTCCTCCTTCTTTAATGGTCCAGCTAGAAGAAGACGCCCAATCTCCATGGAAGGGTTATGAAGAAAAGAATGGTAAGCCATGATCCTGTCAAAGTCATCTAACTCGGCAAAAATGTTAATAGCATCATCTCTTATAGGAAAATGTGCAATGTTTTCCCATATATCGTCATCAAGAATAATGGTTACTCCCTTAACACAAGAGGTAGCTACTTGATCTCTAAATTTAAAGCGAGAGTAAAATACCCTAACTAAGTCAGGATAATATGTACATTGCATTTGGATAAAAGGGAGAACTCCTTGAATTTCAAGAAGATTAGGAAAATTAAATCCCCTATTGATGAATTGATCACCAATAAGGAATTTGGGTGTGTTAATACCTCATTCCTTCCAAAAAGTAAGAAATTCTTGTCGAACCTCAGCATCGGAGATCCATCCTTCGACAGAATTAGGATGGGGATGAGAGGCAGGTGCAGATCATCTTCTGGTGGGAATTTTAGCACGGGAAGATGAGGCCATTTTAGAAGTAGAGGAATAACAAGAGAGTTTAGGAAGAAAAGTGATGTTAGAAGAAGGTAAGAATGATTGAATGATACTAGAAAGCTTGGATTCAAGAGTTTGAGGTGAGGAGAAGTGAAATGGAGGTTTCCTATTCATAAACAACATCTCCAATGGTCATAAACGGTCATTTGGGAGTGTATGGGGGCCAAAAAAGTTATTGGAAACAGCTAGAAAACAAAAACTATCAGGTTTAATCGATTAAAGCTTGAAAGAATCGATTAAACCAGTAATAGACCCATTTAATCGATTAAATCAAGTTGTTAATCGATTAAAGTTGTAGTTAATCGATTATTTGATGAAATAATCAATTAATCTAGTGAGTAATTTCATATTTTGGACATCTTAGGTGCAAATAATCGATTATAACTTCAAATAATCGATTATTCCAGAGAGTTCATCAAATTTTTGAGGTTTAGACACATGATAATCTATTAACATCCTACATAATTGATTATAACATTACAACCATCCAAAAACTGTATAATTAAGCAAAATTTAAGCTATTTCTAATATCCCTAAGTCTCTTCTAAGATCATAGAATTTATCCTTGGGAAGAGGCTTAGTAAAAATATCTGCTAATTGATGCTTCGTATCAACATACTCAATTTTACAGTTTCCTTTACTTATATGATCTCTCAAGAAGTGATTCTGAAGTGTGTAGTTCTTGCATTGATCAATTTTTGAATATTGATACTAATACAACTGCTGACATGACTGATACAAATGTTGATACACATGTTGATACACATTCTGATCATACACATGAATATGATGCTTTTGGTGTTGTACCACTTCATTTTGATTTTATAGAGTCATAATACATTAACCCTGTTGCAGGAAGTACACATGAATCTGACTTGCAGGTTGAGGTATAGGTTGTGGAACCCATTCCTTCCCCTTCTCTGGTTCCTTCTGTTGTTCAGCCAACACCCATACCAGAGCTAATACCCCTACCAGAGAACCTCAAGTATGCCTACTTGGAGGATGATGAGAGACTACCAGTGATCATTTCCACCTCCCTCACTGATGATGAAGAGGAGAAGTTGTTGCAAGTGCTTAAATTGCGGAAAAAGGCCACTATATGGATCTTGGCAGACATTCCTGGTATTAGGCCGTCTAAATGCATGCATAAGATTTTGTTGGAGGACGGAGCCAAACTAGTGAGACAGCCACAAAGGAGGCTCAACTCAGTGATTCTAGACATCGTCAAAAAGGAGGTGACCAAGCTTCTACAGGCTGGGATCATATACCCCATCTCTGATAGTCAATGGGTGAGTCCAAGCATCACTGTGCGTGAAGAATGAGAAAGATGAGTTGATTCCATCAAGAGTGCAAAACATGTGGAGGGTCTGCATTGATTATAAGAAATTCCCACCATGATCAGGGAGTTCTTCTTTCCCCTTCAACTCTTTTATCTTGCTTGTCCTATTTGTTTAGTGGATATGATTGTGTTTACATTGAGGACAATGTCTGATTTAAGTATGGGGGAGACTGTTTTTTGTTTTTGGTTAGGATTTTTAGTTTTCTTTGTAACTTCAGGTTTGTGTTTTGTGTACAATTTGCATGTTTCTCTGGGATTTCTGGGTTTTGTTTAGGTTTTGGGAACTTTCTTCAGTCTTGGATATGAGTTGCTTGATATTCTATGGATTGAAATCCTTGTTCTTCTTTTCATGTCAAGTGGATTTTGAGGTTTGAGAGGTTGATTTGGAAGTGACAAATTTACCCTGTGTGAGGTTTTGAGCCACTCTCTATTCTTTCTTTCTTGTGTGTTATGCCTATTGATTGCTTGCATAGCGGCCTTGGCTTGACTCTTTTTTATGCTTCTTGATTCACATGCATGTTGGAGATGATTTAGACATTTTTGTTCTTATAAGCCTTTAGCTAAATGAGCCTACCTTGAATCATTCCCTTTGATTGCCCCTTTGAGATGATGACCCTTTTTCATTGTTTTATAGCTCATTACAAGCCCTTAGCCCGAAAAATCATGCTTACCCTACCTTAGGAAATTTTGAAGCTTTAGAATTGTTTTGAGAATGGGTGCTCAAAAAGTGGAGGGTTGTAACTAGTTGTGTTAGTTCTTGGATTCTTCAATTGTGGCTATCTTGTTTTCTTTTGTTTTTTATTCTAAAAAAAAAGAAAAAAAGGAAAAAAAAAGAAAAATATATATATATATATATATATATATAAAGAAAAAAGAAAAGAAAGCAAAAAATATATTTGGACATTGTGTGAGGATTGAAATTGGGGGATTTACTTTCATGTATATTTTTTACTCATTCCCCACTGCTCCTCCATTTTGTTTGGTCTTTAAGCTACTTATCCATACATTCCATACCTTGTCCTTAGCCCCATTACAACCTTTGAAAGTCTTTTTGATCTTTATGTGCATGTGTTTTTGGTTGTTGATTTTAGAGGCTTTCCAAGTCTATGTGGTTCTTGTTTTTCATGAGTACTTTGAGAGTAAATAGTAGCCTAAACACTTGAGTGATACAGTGCATATCTTGTGAGATTCTGTTGCTTTTCATTCACCTCTTGAGCAGATTGATTTTCTTGACATGTTTTGAATTGTTTGGACGATGTCCATAGATGTCTAGTTTCTTTGACTCTTAGAGTGTTGGAGGTTGTCTATTCCTTTCGATTCCCATGTTTCATTAAGGAGTATGTAATTTTGTTTATGTTTTTGTTTGTCATTGTTTTTTTCTTTGTGTTTATCCTTTGCATGATTTTCTTTAATGTTTTTGGATTTATTTTCTTGCTTTGTTTCTTGATTTTTCCTAGGAGTGCAAAAGGCTAAGTGTGGGGTTATTTGATGAGTCATTATATTTCCATATTTTCTTCCCTTTCGAAATTATTTTAATTAATGTTTTGGGCTTAACTTTCTGTTATTAGTGAATTTTTATTAATTGGGCTTCATTGGGCCAATAATTCATATTTTAATTAATTTGAATCTCTTTGATCTAATTTTTGCTCATTCCTATTTTTAGGAGAGTTTAAAGTAATTTTGGGCCAAGAAGATTGGGTCAGATGCCATATTACAGTTTAAAGCAATTTTGGGCTTGGAAAATCGGGTCAAATGTCATATTTTATTATATACGGGAACTAACATTGGTTCACTGTTTTATTTATCATTTTTTTTCTACAGAGCTCCAAAAATCATAATTTTGAAAGCATTATAAATTAGACACATTAAGCTTTCCAGAGGATCCAAAATCATTCAATTTGAAACTAAATTGGATTTTACATAAACTATCCAAAACGGGTCAAATGCATCAGGCCGGCCCAATGGAAATGTTTCAGTAATTTAAGTCTCCTAAATTGACCTCCAAAAATAGTAGAAATGGTGGCGTTTTAAAGCTAACTCAGAAAGATTTCAAAGGAGACCGAAATCGCTTAATTTGGATAAGTATTGAAAATACTGTTGTAGACCCCAAATCTTGTCCGTCCTATTAATAAAGATCAGAAGACTTTCGTTTTGAAGGTGGGTAAAGCTTCGGTGGGCAGCTTATAACATCAACCATCTTCCGTCTCAAGAAAGGAGAGCTTTTCTGAAGTAAGAAATAGCAAAAATTGGAGAAAACACTTGAGACAGTCTTCCCAAATGGCTGAGATGCGCGTTCCAGCTAAGTTCTTCCCTTGAGACGGTCGTCCCAAGTGCCAGATAGTCGTCCCAAGCAGCTGAGACAACCGTCCCACCTTTCTGAGGTTGAAACGGTCATCCCGTAGTCCTGGCAGTGAAAAACTATAAATAGGGGCCTCATTTGCAGCTTTTTGACACACCTGGCCTCTCTCTACTCTTCTACTTCTCGAATGATCTTTCTGATTGCCTATAAGGTAACAATCGGTTTAAGGAAATCTCTTTTGAGATATCCAGCATTCGATATTCTAAAATCTTTTCTTGTATTCGGGAGAGGAGAGTCCTTGTAGTACGGGAGGATAGTCAAAAAGCATCCTCAAAGTTGAAGATTTTCAATAAAAGCTTGCTTCAGAGGTTCTTTTCATTACTCTTCTCTTTATTGCTTTCTTATGTGCAGTAGAAAATAGGATCATGTAGATAACAATTTTTAATATTGTGTAATAAAATAGGGTAATAGCGTAATTTCTCTTAATATTTATTTTATGAATTAATCCGTCATAGAGAACCCGAAAGGGGTGTTGTGGGGGTGCTAATACCTTCCCCACACGTAACTAACTCCCTTACCTAATTTTGGTTATAATGGCCAAGTTTGGTTTTTCTTAAAATCAACGCCTTTTTATCCTTTTCCAATGTTTATGGTAAAAATATTGGTGGCGACTCCTTAGAACCCTTTTTACGAAAACCTTGCTTTTATTAGAGGTTAGTACAGTTGTTGAGCACCTTGGAAGAAATGATCATATTCTTTACAAAAACATGAGTCTAAACCATCATATCGCAACCGCTCGCATAAACGTTCAAGATGTCCCCAGACGTCGGAACAGACGACGGCGACAGATGGCGACTCTACAAGGAAAGCTAAAGAGTTGATCTCATTTAGTGACGGATAAATTCAAATTAAATAAAGATTTGAAATTATATTTTTACCCTTCTTTGTATGTTTTATTGTTTGGCTTTGATAACTGTTGTATGATTACTTTCTGCAAATTTTTTGAAATACAAATTGTACACAAAAACCCTTGCACACAAATAGTCCCTCTATATCGGGGGCAAGAGTGATTACCTATAGGAAATCTATAGGGAATGGGTTGCAGATATGACCGGCTTCTTGGCACACGGGGCTACATCCGTTGTCGGAAAACCACCAACTCAAGGTGATAACTCTCTTCTTTTGGTCCAAGGATGTCGACACGTAGTTCTGTGCATGGTCCAAAGACTGAGAGATTTAGAGGTCCCTATAATGGGGGCACCTTGGGAACCTTTGGCCTTGGTGAGAACAGTATAGAACCACCATAACCAAGCACTTTTCTGCAAGAAAACCCTACCTCGTGATCAAATGTCGTCGCTCTGTTTGCGGATGAGTGAATTGGGTGTGCATTTGTTTGTTGCATTTGTTTAATACATTTGCATAAGATAATCATTCAACAGTTAAAACAAAAGCAAATAAAAATTCTTAAAAATCATAAAAACAAATAAGAATAAACCAACTTTATCTTGGACAGCCTTCATTTAAGCTAACCTAGTTTCAGGTTCTTTGTAAGCTAAGTAGCCATGTTGACTAACAGAAGAGATAAATAATAATAAAAAAGAAAATGGGACTCTTTTCATTAAAACCCATAAACATTCATATAGGTAGTTTCCTTTTGAAAAAAAAAAAACACAAGTACAAAAATCTAAACACTATCATGCCCCATGCTAGAGAATAAAACATGATAATTGTAGACCCCAAATCTTGCCCGGCCTCCAAATAAAGCCAGAAAGCTTCCTATTTGAAGACGGCCGAAGCCTAACAAGCCACTAGGAGAGACTATTAGGCCCCCGTACCAAGATAGGAAGGTTTTTTGGCCCGAAAATAAAGTTTCTCGCCCTGAAGGGACGAGACCGCCGTCTGGAAGGACCAGACCGCCGTCTCGTCTCAACGCCAGGACGAGACCGCCGTCTCGATTTTCCAGACGGCGGTCTCGACGCCTGCAAAGTCGAGACGGCGGTCTGAATTTTCCAGACGGCGGTCTCGACTTCTGCATAGGTCGAGACGGCGGTCTGGGTTTTCCAGACGACGGTCTCGACCCCATGCATGGTCGAGACGGCGGTCTGGATTTTCCAGACGGCGGTCTCGACCTTGTCAGACGAGAACGGCGGTCTCGACCTGTCAGGCGCGAAAAACTATAAATAGGGGTCCTCCCCCCCTCATTTCCACACAGAGAATCCAAGATAGCTCTCCCTTCTCTCTAGACTTTCTCTCTCTAAGAATCCCTCCGAGGCATTTCCGGAGTTTCTAAGAGTTGTAGAGTGAAGGGTTGCCAAAACGCACCCTCTCTTTCAAAATATAAAAGCTTGCTTTGGAGGTGCATATTCTCCCCATCTATTTTTATTACTGCCATTTAAATTTCGCAATAGAAACTAGGGCCATGTAGTCATAAACTTAAATTCCGCATAATAAAAGGGTAAAAGCGCATATTTCCAGTTTAATTATTTATTCAAAGTAGTCGGCCTATCATAGGGAACCCGAAAGGGGCGTCGTAAAGGAACTAACACTTCCTTTACACGTAACTAACTCCCTTACCCAACTCTGGTTCTAATGACCAAAGTTGGTTTTCAAAAACCAACGCCTTTTTTACCCCTTTTCCGATGTTTATGGTAAAAATATCGGTGGCGACTCCATAGAACCCAAATTAAATAAGTCCCTGGGTTAGCCCGGTTATCGGACAACCCAGGGATACTTTTGAAAACCTCGCCCCTAGGTTAGCCCGGTTATCGGACAACCTAAAGGCGTTGTAACCACCAATAAAAAACGCGAAAATCAAAGAGGGTCGAAAAAACCATCGCGTCGCTCCGACCGACCTTCTCTCTTTTGAGACGGCGGCGACAGATTGCGACTCCACTGGGGAAGCCTACAGAGTTGATCCCATTTAGTGATGGGTTGGCTTAAAAATAATTAAACCAAGAAAATAGCGCTTTTACCCTACCTTGTATTATAACATGTTTTATTGTTTGGCTTTCAAATAACTGTTGCTTGTTTCTACTTACGCAATTGATTGAAATATAAATTGCACACAAAACCCTTACACACTACAGTTCCCTCTATACCCGGGGGCAAGTAAGAAAACCATAGGGAGTGGGTGACAGGTACGGTTCGCTGCAGTTAGGGCCTTGTGCCCACCAGTGTGATCGGAAACCACCACTCAAGGTGATAACCTTTCTCTTTTGGCAACAAGACCGACTCTGGCCTTAGTGTTGAGCATGGTTGGACGGCTGGAGAGTGGGGAACCTATAATGGGGGCACCTTAGGGGCCTTAGCTTGGTGAGAATAGTTAGAACCTACCCTGTCCAATGCACTTCTCTGCAGGAAAACCCTACCTCGTGATAAAAACGAAGTCTCGCCTGTTCAGGGATGATTGAATTGTGTGTGCGTATGTTTGTTGCATTTGTATGTTGCATAGCATAAACAAACAACAGAACAAAATCACCAAAAATATTTTACAAATAAACACCCTTATCTCGGACAGTCTGCCTTTTAGCTAGTCTGGTTTCAGGTTCTTTGTTAGCTAAGTAGCCACGCAGTTCCGACAGAAGAGATAAGGAACGCTAAATATTCTTTCGCATAAAGCCATATTTTATCTCGGACAGTCTGCCTTTTAGCTAGCTTGGTTTCAGGTTCTTTGTAAGCTAAGTAGCCACGCAGTTCCGACAGAAGAGATAAAAGGCTATAAAATAAAAATCCAAAAACAAATAAAATAAAAACATTTATAATTTTGACAAAGTCAACACCATTCATATTACATCATATTACATGAGTAAAGAAAAACCAAGAGAGAAAATAAAAATGAAAGCACATTCAGCATCATTTAAACAAAATCTCTCATGCATGAGCATATTCATGTTAGTCTAAGCACTCAACATGCATTAATAAAACTTTTTCGGGCATTCTAGAAAGTGGTTGGTCCTCTCCCCACTCGTACTCGTGCACAAAAGGCAAGGGCAATGGAAAATCTGGAGGAGCAAAACCGGAAGCTCACTGCAGAGGTTAATACCCTCCACGAGCAGGTGGCCCAATTAATGGAGGTCGTGCGCCAGGGTCAGAGCAAGGGCGGCGAAGGCCAAGCCGAACATGTCCCTCCCCATGAGGAAGAGGAGGAAGAATACTTTTTGGCGAGAAGGACGCTAAGACTACACGCATCCTTACCCCAGAAGTATCCAAACAACAACTCTCCGCCCTGGAGGAGAGGCTGAAGGCGGTCGAAGGACATAACTTCGACGTCAAGGAGGTGGCTGACATGTGCCTCGTAAAGGACATACGCTTCCCTCCCAAATTCAAAATCCCGGACTTCCCTAAGTACGCCGGGATGACCTGCCCTAAGAACCACCTTACGATGTATTGTCGTAAGATGGCCGCCCATGCTGACAACGAGAAACTCCTGATCCATTGCTTCCAGGAGAGTTTGGCGGACACGGCTCTCAACTGGTACATGCAATTGGAGAGAGGGCAGGTCCAGAACTAGAAGCAGCTGGCAGACGCTTTTCTTCATCGTTACCGTTATAACATCGATCTGACACCCGATAGGTCAGATCTTAAAGCACTGAGCAAGAGGAACGACGAGCCCTTTAAAGCGTATGCCCAAAGGTGGAGGGAGATGGTAGCCCAGATAGAGCCTCCTTTGACGGACAAGGAGACAGTGGCTATGTTCATCGACTCACCGACCGGAGCGTACTACGATAAGGCAATAGCCGTACCTCCAACCTCTTCTCGACATAGTCACCGTGGGCGAGAGGGTGGAGCAAGGACTGAGAAGCGGGAAGATAGCACAGTCTTCCCAAGCTGGTGTCTCCTTCAGGAAGCCTGCCGGCAAAAAGAAGGACGAATATGTACACGCAATCAATTTTGCCACTCCTTCTTCTACCCCGCAAACGCCCAGGCAGCCCCGTAAGAAAGAAAGGAAGTTCACTCCCATCTCCACTTCCTACGGACTGCTGCTACCTCAATTGCTGGAGGCCAAGCTCCTGACCTGCGTCCCTCCCAAGAAACAGCTGGAGCCTCCCTACCCCGAATGGTATAAGCCAAACGAAAAATGCGCGTACCATTCGGGCTCACCCGGTCACTCTATAGAGAATTGCTTGACCCTTAAGTATCGGGTTCAAGAACTAATCGACGCCGGGTGGATTACTTTTGACACCTCTGCTTCCAGCACGGATGACAAGCCTCTGTCGAAGCCAGAATAGCAGAGAGGGAGGATTGGGAGGATCAGCCCTAGGGTCTTTTCTTTTTTTAAGCTTTTCTCTATATCTCCTGCGGTCCTCGCCCGTGGCCGCAGGAATTTTGATTAAAAGGGCTTGTACATACATCCTCATTTTCATTAATATACGAGGCATTTTTGTCATATTCATTCTTTTCCCTCTTCTATTTATTATTCCTTCAAAAATAAAATGAATAATAAAATCTATGACTAAAACAGAACCTAAAACGCATCATGTCTATGATTGATGACTCTCTGTGGACCCTGGAAATGGAAGACGAATGGATTGAGTCCGACAGTGAGCAGGAGACCATTTCTCCGGACATGCAAAGGATGCTGGAAAAGGAAACGCGCATCATACAACCGCATCAGGAGGAAATAGAAACTGTCAATTTGGGGAAAGAGGATGAGGAGAAAAAGGTGAACATCGGCACCCAAATGGAAAGTGACATGAAAAAGGGATTGATACAGCTTCTGAAGGAATATATAGACGTATTTGCTTGGTCGTATCATGACATGCCTGGGCTTGACCCGAGCATAGTGGAACACAGATTGCCACTAAAAGAGGGGTTCCGACCTGTAAAGCAAAAGCTCAGGAGAATTAAACCCGACTGGTCCTTAATGATAAAGGAGGAGGTACAAAGGCAGTTGGACGCCAATTTCCTGGTAGTTTCCAAATACCCGTAATGGTTGGCCAACATAGTACCCGTCATCAAAAAACCGGAAGGTCGTGGTCTGCGTGGATTATAGAGACCTCAATCGAGCAAGTCCAAAGGACGACTTTCCCCTACCACACATAGATACACTAGTAGACCATACCGCTACCAACACGCTGTATTCCTTCATGGACGGGTATGCGGGGTACAACCAAATCAAACTGGCCATTGAAGATAGAGAAAAAACCTCCTTCATTACACCATGGGGTACCTTTTGCTACCGAGTGATGCCATTCGGACTGAAAAATGCGAGGGCAACATATCAAAGGGCTATGGTCACACTGTTCCATGACATGATCCACAAAGAAATAGAAGTATATGTGGACGACATGATCGCCAAGTCCAGAAATGAAATGGACCACATTCAATATCTCCGAAAACTTTTCGATCGGCTTCGGAAGTATCAACTTAAGCTAAACCCGGCAAAATGTACTTTCGGGGTACGATCAGGAAAACTCTTAGGGTTCATTGTTAGTGAAAGAGGAATCGAGGTGGACCCCGACAAAACAAAGGCAATTTTGGAAATGCCTCCACCAAAAACGGAAAAAGAGGTCAGAGGCTTTCTAGGCCGAATCAACTACATTGCCCGTTTCATCGCACAGTTAACAGATAAATGCATCCCCATCTTTAAACTGTTGCGCAAGAATTAGCCAACGGTGTGGAGCGAAGAATGCCAACAGGCGTTTGATAAAATCAAAACCTGTTTAACCAATCCACCAATATTGGTACCACCTGTTGAAGGGAGACCCCTGATCCTATATTTATCAGTTCTCAAAGAGTCAATGGGATGTGTGCTCGGCCAGCATGATGAAACCAGAAGAAGGGAACGGGCCATTTATTATCTCAGTAAGAAATTCTCGGACTACGAGACCCGTTATACACCATTCGAAAAGACTTGCTGCGCATTGGTGTGGGTCACTCAACGTCTCGCACAATATATGGCCCGACATACAACATGGTTGGTCTCCAAAATGGATCCAATCAAGTACCTATTTGAAAAGCCCATTCTGATCGGAAGAATAGCTAGGTGGCAAGTCCTCCTCTCGAATTTGACATCGTTCATGTCACCCGTAAAACTATTAAGGGAAGTCCCCTAGCGGATTATCTATCCCATGGATCCACAAATGAATACCAGTCCTTACAAGACGACTTTCCCGATGAGCATATCATGCACATCGAACACGATGAGACTAAAGAAGAGATGTGGACCATGTTCTTCAATGGGGCTTCCAACATGCTTGGACACGGGGTAGGAGCTATTTTGATATCCCCCGAAAAGAAACACATTCCTGTAACGGCCAGGCTTAATTTCGATTGCACCAACAACATGGCCGAATATGAAGCATGTGCACTAGGAATCCAAGCGGCTTTAGATCATGGGGTCACTAAGCTCAAAATATTTGGTGATTCATCCCTTGTCATCTATCAACTTAAAGGTGAATGGGAAACCCGAAATGCCAAATTAATCCCATACCTAGAGTATATCCGCGAGCTAGTCTCGAGAATGGAAAGCGTCACTTTTCAGTACATCCCTCGGGAAGACAACCAAATGGCTGACGCCCTCGCCACACTATCATCCATGTTTGCCCTGGACCAGGAACATGAGATGCCAATCATTCAAGTCAAACTGCATGATAAACAAGCCTTCTGCATGGCAGTAAATGACGAGCGCGATCAAAACCCCTGGTACCATGACATCAAGCGGTACCTCATAAAGGGCGAATATCCTGAAGGAATCAGTGACAATGATAAGCGAACCATTCGCAAAAGGGCCATAGGGTTCACGTTGATTGAAGGAACCCTCTACAAAAAGAGCCCCGATTCCACTCTCTTAAGGTGTGTAGACCAAGGAGAAGCCCAAACACCGATAAAAGAAATCCACAAGGGGACTTTCGAACCCACGCACCCGGGCATGTCATGGCAAAGAAAATCCTCGTGGCGGGTACTATTGGTCCACGATGGAAGCCGATTGTCACCAATATGCCAAGAAATGTCACAAGTGCCAAGTATACGCCGATAACATTCATGTGCCACCTGCACCTCTCAATAACCTGGCTACACCTTGGCCATTTTCTATGTGGGGCATGGATGTCATCGGACCCATCGAACCCAAAGCGTCTAATGGCCATCGCTTCATATTGGTAGAAATTGACTATTTCACCAAGTGGGTTGAAGCGGCATCATACGCACATGTAACCCGGAAAGTGGTGACCACATTCATCAGGAAAAATATTATATGTCGGTACGACATCCCTTATAGGCTCATTACTGACAATGGGACCAATCTCAACAATAAGATGATGGAAGAATTATGCCAAGACTTCAAGATCCAGCATCACAATTCCTCTCCGTACCGACCAAAGATGAACGGTGCAGTAGAGACAGCCAACAAAAATATCAAGAAAATCATTCAGAAAATGGTGGTTACCTACAAAGACTGGCATGAAATGCTTCCTTTTGCCTTGCACGGTTACCGAACGTCAATACGGACCTCCACAGGGGCTACCCCGTTTTCCCTCGTATACGGAATGGAGGTCGTGCTACCAGTAGAGGTCGAAATACCCTCTCTGCGAGTTGTCATGGAAGCCAAATTGACAGAAGCTGAATGGGTCCAGAACCGGTATGATCAATTGAACCTAATCGAAGAAAAACGACTGGACGCCATATGTCGGGGGCAGGCTTATCAGCGGAAAATCAAGAAGGCCTACGACAAGAAGGTCAATCCCCGCACTTTCCTAGAAGGAGATCTAGTAATGAAGAAACTACTTCCAGCCCAGAAAGACAAAATCGGGAAATGGGCAGCCAACTACGAAGGACCCCTCGTGGTCAAGCGAGCCTTCTCAGGAGGAGCCCTTATTCTCACCAACATGGATGGAGAAGAGCTCCGATACCCTGTCAACTCAGATGCGGTGAAAAAATACTACGTCTAAAAGACATTGCTCATGACCCGTCAGGATGAAAACTCGCAAAGAGCGTTCTGGGCAAAAGATAGGGCCTACATACCTCGCTAGGACACGTCCTAGGCAAAAAGTAGAGGTTACACAAAAAAAAAAAAAAACAAAAAACAAATAAATAAAAAAATATATATATATATATATATATATATATATATATATACAAAGCAATGATTACCTTAGCCGAAAACCGCAAAGGCGACTAAGGTAATACCTCCACAATAGCAAGCGGACTTCGCATAGTCTTCACTCCGGACTCGGGCATCTCAACTAAAGGGACTGGGAAAAACGGGAAACAAAAATCACGGACATGATTGTGGCACCCTCATACAGTTCAACCAACCTTGGCCAGCCCATGCTTACAAATTCTTTTGTAAAACCCCCATGTAAAAATAAACCATTTGTTTATATCAATAAAATTGTCTTTTCCTCTATTTACCTACTTGTGTAAATGCCTCTGTATTAACAAAATATGAGCATGCATAAAACAAGCAATTCGAGAAAGCATAAAGACAAAGACGAACATCACCAACCAGGGTCGTCCCAAGTAAAAAGTACAAGGTAGCCTGCTAGATCGAAAACCCGCAAAGGGCGGTCTAGGCAAAAGTTAAGGATTTCGTAAAAAAAAAAAAAAAAAAAAAAAAAGAAAAAAGAAGAAAAAAGCCCCATCAAAATATCTCAAAACAAAGAATCAAAACCCGCTAGATCGAAAACCCACAAAGGGCGGTCTAGGCAAAAGACAGGGTTAAAACAAAAAGTGCAAAAAGAATAATCGTGAGAGAACAAAAAGAAGGAAGCACCGGTCACTTTCTAGATGTCCTCAACTAAAACAAATTGCATAAAAAGCATCCACACACAAGTAGTTGCAGAAAAATGACTTTGTCAAAAGCAGAACAAACAAATAAAAGATCAAAAAGCATTCATACCTGCATTCTTAAACAATAAAAAAGGGTATCCCGGTACGACTTTGCCGACCTTTTGCCATCCTTTCCAAAAGTCAGCGTAACAAAAAAAAACAAAAAAAGCTTAAAAGAGAAAAGGCATACGCTCAGGAAAAAGCCAAAATCCAAAATCGCGAGAAAAAAAGAAATAAAACCGCGAAAAAAGGCAGGATTAAACCATCACCAAACAAAATTCCGACTATCAAGCAAAAGTCGAACGAAACAAAGAAAACCCGACCAACCAGCAAGAGTCGGATAACCACCACAAAAAGTTGAAAACAAAAAATCCCCAGCAACCAATAGAGCTGGATGAACAACAAACCAGATTTCTGGCAACTCGGATGCCCATTCCAGAAAGGTCCAAACCACAAACATAAAAAATCACTCTCCAGGAAGACGGCGCATGAGCTACCCGAGCAGTAAGCCGCCACCACCACCAGTCCTACGCAGTGGACCTGTACCGACCTGATAGGGGGTTTTATACCTATCAACCAAGCACACAAGGAGTGCCTTAACGGCGCATGGGCCACCCGAACCGTAAGCCGCCACTACCACCCCGATGGGGGATCATACCCATCCGGTCCCACACAACGGATCGTACCACCCCGATGGGGGATCATACCCATCCGGTCCCACACAACGGACCATACCACCCCGATGGGGGATCATACCCATCCGGTCCCACACAACGGACCGTACCAGCCTGATGGGGGTTCATACCCATCCAGTCCCACACAACGGATCGTAACTACCGCGCTGATGGGGGTTTATACCCATCAACCGAAGGATCGGCTACGTCATGAGTAGTATCCGGAGGTTCTACCACGTGTCAACCAAAGGGATCGGCTACATCGGAGTAGTATTCCAAAGGTGCACAAACACAACATCTCCCTAGCAGGATCACCCGCCACAAGACGGGACGTCCGAAGGGTAGCCGGGCAAGAGGGTCAACTCCTTTACCTTCCTGTCTACCTGTCTGGCATGACAAGCCAACAGTCGACCAGTCGGGTAAAGGGGGGGCAGCTGTAGACCCCAAATCTTGTCCGGCCTCCAAATAAAGCCAGAAAGCTTCCTATTTGAAGACGGCTGAAGCCTAACAAGCCACTAGGAGAGACTATTAGGCCCCCGTACCAAGATAGGAAGGTTTTTTGGCCCGAAAATAAAGTTTCTCGCCCTGAAGGGACGAGACCGCCGTCTGGAAGGACCAGACCGCCGTCTCGTCTCAACGCCAGGACGAGACTGCCGTCTCGATTTTCCAGACGGCGGTCTCGACGCCTGCAAAGTCAAGACGGCGGTCTGGATTTTCCAGACGGCGGTCTCGACTTCTGCATAGGTCGAGACGGCGGTCTGGGTTTTCCAGACGGCGGTCTCGACCCCATGCATGGTCGAGACGGCGGTCCGGATTTTCCAGACGGCGGTCTCGACCTTGTCATACGAGAACGGCGGTCTCGACCGTCGAGCGCGAAAACTATAAATAGGGGTCCTCCCCCCCTCATTTCCACACAGAGAATCCAAGATAGCTCTCCCTTCTCTCTAGACTTTCTCTCTCTAAGAATCCCTCCGAGGCATTTCCGGAGTTTCTGAGTGTCTCTAGGCATAGACTGAGCGTTCTAAATCTTCTTTAGAATCCCTCCGAGGCATTTCCGGAGTTTCTGAGAGTTGTAGAGTGAAGGGTTGCCAAAACGCACCCTCTCTTTCAAAATATAAAAGCTTGCTTTGGAGGTGCATATTCTCCCCCTCTATTTTTATTACTGCCATTTAAATTCCTCAATAGAAACTAGGGCCATGTAGTCATAAACTTAAATTCTGCATAATAAAAGGGTAAAAGCGCATATTTCCAGTTTAATTATTTATTCAAAGTAGCCGGCCTATCATAGGGAACCCGAAAGGGGCGTCGTAAAGGAACTAACACTTCCTTTACACGTAACTAACTCCCTTACCCAACTCTGGTTCTAATGACCAAAGTTGGTTTTCAAAAACCAACGCCTTTTTTACCCCTTTTCCGATGTTTATGGTATAAATATCGGTGGCGACTCCATAGAACCCAAATTAAATAAGTCCCTGGGTTAGCCTGGTTATCGGACAACCCAGGGATACTTTCGAAAACCTCGCCCCTAGGTTAGCCCGGTTATCGGACAACCTAAAGGCGTTGTAACCACCAATAAAAAACGCGAAAATCAAAGAGGGTCGAAAAAACCATCGCGTCGCTCCGACCGACCTTCTCTCTTTTGAGACGGCGGCGACAATAATGTTTAGGAAAAAAACAAACACTTGCACGCATGCATTTACAAAAATTCATCCGCATAACATGCATCTTTGTTCTCTTTTAGATAATGGAGGGATCAGGCAATAGACAGTTGAAGAAAGTGGAAATCCTTCTATGTCGTGTAGAGAAGTTAAAATAGTTGTGCTCATATATGCCGCCGGAGGTCTGTGCTAATTTTGAGAAATCTTATGGACGGATTATCGACCTCCTAAAAATCAGCATCGATCCTATCTTTGTTAGAGCATTGGTCCACTTTTGGAATTCCAGTCTACATTCTTTTGAGTTCTCGCAATTTGACTTGGTACCAACCTTAGAAGAGTATGAGCTCATAGTTAGATGGCCCCAATGAATCGGGGTTTACGTTTGCTCAGGAGTATATGTTGCTGTGAGTAATGTTGCTACTATTATACAATTTCCATCTCATCAATCCGTCCTAGAGGGAAAAGGGAATATCCGAGGTTGGAAAATTTCGATGTTAGAAGACCATTTGTCTTTTTTGGCCGATAAGAAAGATTGGTATACTTTTAACAAAACTCTAGCATTGGCAATGTTTGGAATTGTGTTATTCCCATTTCATGCAAACATTGTGGATCATGCTGCCATAGATGCATTCTTCACTTGGGATGTATACTCAAAAAATTTTGTGCTTGCACTTCTTGCTGACACCCTGCTTTCAGTAGATTTTTTTCGACAAAAGCAAGGGAAAACACTTAGATGTTGCTCTTCATTACTATATGTCTGGGGAATTACTCACTTTTACGCCTCAAGTCACATGGGGGCATTCTCTTATCCTTTAAGGAGCTTTTCAAAGATCCCTCTCCAACATCGCCAAGCTCTAGAATGGAAAACCGAGTTGGAAATGCAAGGAATAACAAGTCATTGCATATTTCTGTTAAATGCAAAGAATATCTGTTAGAAAAGGAGGCTGAGATCAAGAGGGGGGGTGAATTGATCTTTGAAAGATTTTTGCAAATTACAGATTATTTATTTCAAAGATTAAGAGTTCTGAACAATTCTCGAATCAAACAGAACAAATAATCACAATACAAGCAACAACAGAATTAAAGAGAGAAAGGTTTAGAAAGATACAACCAAGATTTATACTGGTTCACCCAATCCCAGGGCTACGTCCAGTTCCCAGTCAAATTCCAGCTGAGTTCCACTAGATTGAATGTTTTACAGATTACAATTCCAATCACACACCCAATCTACCACAAGAACCAAAATTTCAGTCCTTGCACCTAAACCTTCACCAACAACCAACTTCCAGTTCTTGAACAACTGTGCAACCAAATTCTGGCCATAGAAACTAGTGCCCACATTTCCAGACACCCACAATACAGTAAAGAAACAAAGAGAAGAAACTAGAACACTCAAACCCGGTTTATGCAGCTCTGCAGAATGAGTTTCTTCATCAAAAGAATGCAAAATTTGCCTCAAGAAAGAACTTCGAAAAACTTTACAAAACTTGCGTGATTCTTTCTTGAAAGTAGCTCTTATGATTGCTTGATTGATTGCTCAAAGGTATATTTTAAAAGACTCAAGCAATCATGTTTATATAGAAGATTTTTCAAACTGCTGGCTTAATTAATCTGTTAAAACAATCTTTTAATCTGTTAAAAGTCTTGAATTAATCTGTTAAAACTTATTTTAATCTATAAAAATGTTATTGATCATTTTCCAGATTTGTTTTAACTAATACGACAATGTTTATATCAATTAAAACACTTTGTAAAAAATCCCTTAAGTTGTTTTAATCGATTATTTCGCGTTTTAATCGATTAAAATACTGCCAAATGTTTTTATAAAACTTTCTAAGTGATTTTAATTGATAACAATCTGTTTTAATCAATTAAAACACTTTGAAAAAATCCTCTTAGTTGTTTTAATCGATTAATTCGCATTTTAATCGATTAGAATTCTGCCAAAAGGTTTCATAAAACTTTCTAAGTCATTTTAACTGATAACAGACTTGTTTTAATCGATTAAAACACTTTGGAAAAATTTCTTAGTTGTTTTAATCGATTAATTCGTATCTGCATCGATTAAAATACTGACCGAACATCTTTCAAAACATTTCAAGTTATTTTAATCGATTATTTCAAGTTTGTATCGATTAAAATTCTGCCAGAACACTTTTCAAAACATCTTAAGTCATTTTAATCGATTATTTTGATTCTACATCGGTTAAAATATTGGCAAAAGGTTTTCAAAAACTCTTTTAATGAAAATAATCAATTATTTTGAAGACATATCAATTAAAACAGTTCCAGTGTATGTTTTAAAATGTTTTAATCGATTATTTCGAAAACCTATCAGTTAAAAACCTGTTACGAAAGTGTTAAGAACATTTTAACTGATAAAGCTCATATAATATCAGTCAAAACAATTACTTAAAAACCATTTAACAAATTACTTTGTTTTTAATAGATTAAACACGTTTTAGAGGCATTTGAAAAATCTTTTAAATGAAGAAACCTCATATAGTAGAGAGATAAGAATGATTATACCTAAGTATAGATGTAGACTCACTAATCACTCTACCCTTTTATCCAAGTAACCTTTGACTATACCAGAATAGCCTTTAACTTCATTTTGACTTCATCAAATCAACATGATCTTTGTTTAATCAAATGATTCAATAAGATCTTCATCACTTTTAGTCTCCCCCTATTTGATGAAGACAAACATCTCTTTGAATAATATCTCTGCAGAAGAAGTCACTTGAATATACAGATTAGTGAGTATTCAAAAATTAATCACTTCTCCCCCTAGGTTACTACTCCCCCTCAAATAGTGAGTGAATATAAAAACAATCATTATCAAAAAAAATCAATCATTTCTCCCACTTTGACTTCATAAAAAATAAGGAATAGAGAAGCAAAACAAACACTATGCATGGTATGTAACAAAATATATTTTGAAATTATAAGAAATCATGATACCATCTAGATGTATTACTCATTTAAAGACCAATTAAAGTTGATTCAAACTTATCTTCATTAACACATTTGTAATGAATACAATAGACACATGTAAAGATAAGGGAACCATGCTTTAGTAGCATGTTACAAGAACAGCCATTAACTAAAGCCTTTAATTTTTCTGTCCAGAGTAATAATCGATTAAAAACAGGGCATAACCGATTAAATTGTTCTTGTTACTGATTTTAATTGATACAAATAATGTTTTAATCGATTAAAACAGTGATAAAAGATGAAGTTTAAAAATTTGAGTTCATTTAATCGATTAAATTGATATTTAATTGATTAAAACAACATGAAAAAAAATTTGTATAAGTGTTTTTAATCGATTAAAGCTCATTTTTATCAATAAAAACAACCAGATTTGAAAACTAAGTGATGTTTGATGTATCTAGGATTTCTAATTCATTCCTAATTTTGTAAAAACAATTATTAGGAAGATGTTTTAAGATAATGTCAACTAGATTGATTAAGATTTAAACAAAAGATAGAGCAAAATCAGAATAACATCTTATCTAGTTGATTTAACAGATGTAAACTAATTTTTAGTTGATACAGATTTATGATTTACATCTTTTAATCGATTAATACACGAATTAATCGATTATAATGGTACAAATTTCCTATGTAAATGTTTCTTTTAATTGAATTAATCGATTAAATCAATTTTATATCAGCTAAAAATATCATAAATGTGTTTTTTATTCTATCTAAGCTCTCTTAATTCAAATAAAAACCTGCATCATATTAAGAAAAGTTAAAGGATTGTTTCTGGTTTAAGACCAGTAAATATTACAGTCCAAAATAAAAGTAGCAGTAAAAGAAACATGACATAAAAAAGAAAAAAAAGAGATTATGATAGAGAGGAACCCTTGTTGTCAAAACTCAATCATCCCAATTTCCTTGGTTGAGCTGCATATCTTCCAGTTTTGTATAGATATCAGCATCTGATTTCCCAGGTTTGTGAACTGTGTGTTGGTCTGCTGGAAGTGTTGATAAGTCATTTGCATGTGCTTCCTCTGATTTTCTTGCAATGAGGACATTTGATAAAGCATAGTCCTTTCAAATTGTGAAAGTGGAGTCCCACGGTCAGGCTGCTCAATATAGGGTATGATCTCCATATTCTCATATGAGGCTTGACCACCAGTGGATTCAGGAACCTCTGTAGCAGCTAGAGAGGAAGGAATTTGACCTTGCTCATCTTCTTCTTCATCTTCTTCCTCATCTTCAGACATCCCAGCATCAATCTTAGAGATCCACTCATCATCAACTTTGATAAACCCCATTTTCCGTAAAGTTTAATCATAAATTTCGTTAGATGCTTTAGGAGTTTCCACATATTCCCCTTCTAGATCTAATGTCCAAAGAATTTGTTCATTAACAAGGCATAAGGCAATTTATAATCAGCAAGCCTCTTGGCTTTTATCATGTGATCTTTAATAACATAGACCCAGTTTACATGAATCCTATTTTCAATGCAATACATGAGAGCTAAATCACCCTCATTGAGTATAGCATGATTACTCCCCCTTGGAGTAAGCATACATGCAATAATGAAGACAAGAATTGTGGATTCAAGCCTCATCTTTCCAGCATTGAGAATTCTTACCGAATCATCTTGATCTTTAAGACAGGTACGAAAAAAATGAATTTTGTTAAACTCTGGAAACTCTACCATATTACCTCTAGAGACTTTTACACTAATATCTTTGAGGCCAACAACTTCTTCCCATATATCAGGAGTAATGACCATATTAACTCCTTTTACCTAAGATCTTAATGTAGAGCCACTGACAGTGAGATTAGAATAAAACACTCTTACCAAATCTAGTTGAATGTTGCCAGTATATTCCAGAAAATTCTTCAATTTTTTATTCTTCAGTTTTCTTCTTATCGAAGTGAAACCTTCTTCATCCAGCCAAGCAAACCTTATGAATTTGGGAATTACTAGTTATTTTTGACTGAAGTGAGTGATGAAATTATTCATCTTCTCTATATCACCACTGAACCAATTTTCAAGATGACCACCTTGATTTCCAGCAGAGGAGGATTCCCCCTTTTGTTTCTTCCTTGATTTTGATCTTTTGAACATGTTTGTAGCAAAAATTTGAGAGAAGATTTTGAAAAAAATATGAAAACAGAAGAAAGAGAATAAGTTGAGAAATGGTTGAGTAAGTACTGAACCTGGTTTGATGAAGATCGGATTTCAAATTTTTGAAATCCAAAAGACAGAACTGTAATGTTTCAGCTTTAAATGCATATGTCCCCTTGACCAAAGACAGAGGCGCAGGTTTCTGGACAGTGGGTACATCAGCTATTTTGTTCTTTGGATAAGTATTCACTTTGGTCAAAATGGAATAGTAAATGTTTTTGCAGAGTTTGATAAACAATTAATCTTGGAAATTAGATATTGATTAGCTAAAAATTCTCTAATTGACTATAATTAAAATGATTTTTAAGAACGAATTAATCGATTAATCAACCAATTAATTTGATCTTGAATATTAGGTTTGAAAAAGAAATAGTGAAATAATTGATTAAAAACATAAAAGAATCGATTATTTTTATACTGAAAGATTTAATGATATGACAGCAAAATTTTAATCGATTAAAACGAAGAAGAATCAATTAAAATTAACTTTTTAATGATTTTAACTGATATAAATTCTTTTTAATCGATTAAAACAACTATACTAAAAATCTGAGAGCATTTTAATCGATTAATTCGTATTTTAATCGATTAAAATTGTACGGACAACTTTTCTGATCTTCTTTGTAAGTGAAATTAATCGATTAAAACAGTTTTATATCAATTAAAATACTTAGTTTATGAATCCAGAATCGAAATTTGTTGATTGGGTACCAAAGAACTTCCAGATTTTGTTCCTGCAAAACATATTTAACATATATCTGGTACCCTTTTTATAATCATTAGGTCCAATCAAGTTATTTGAAATGAATTCTTGGGAATCCACTTCATTCTACCTCTTGGTATAGCATACTTCTTGATTCTACAAAATTTCACAAAATGACCTCTTTTCATACAATAAAAGCATTTAATAATTGATGATGAGTATGATTTCCTATTTACAACTGTTTTTCTGATTTTCTTTCTAGATGTAAATCAAATGCCAGATTTGTCAAAAATAAGTTTTTGTGACCCAAGAAGAACATCAAGATTAGTTTGACCTTATGTAAATTTAGAAATAGTTTGTGACAAAAAATCAATCTTCTTTTGTAAGTCTAGACAATTATTGCATGGTTTATTACATACATAATCAGAATTATCATGGATTAATTTTAAGAAATCAAGATCAGTTTCATCTTCAAGAATCTTCTTTTCAAGAGAATCAACTCTATTTACTAACCAATTATTCATGCCTTTTAGCCTATCATTTTCTTTTTGAAGTTTCTTGGTTTCTTAATGCATTTCATTAAATGCTTCTTGTAATGAATTATAATTTACAAAATTAGAAGAAGAATTAGAACTTACACTGCTGGTTTGATAGTTTTAGTTAGCCATTAGACACAAGTTAGCTTCTTCATCATCAGAATTTTCTGTTGATGAGGTATCATTGTCATCCCATGCTATATATGCTCTTCTTTTGATCTTTTATTCTTTCTTATCATTGTATTTATTCTTTTCTGGGCACTCCATTCTTACATGACCCTGCTTACCACAGTCATAGCATTTATAGCTAAAAGAATCAGATTTCCAAGATTTTCACTTTCTTCCTCTGATTCTTGACCTTTTTCTTCAACTTTGAGTGCTATTCTTCTAGCTTTCTTTTCAGAGATTTCTTGCTCATTGAATCTGTTAATTTCCTGTTTGCATTTTAAACAACTCATTTTTTATATTATATTTTTTAGAAGTTTAACTTATTACTATATTTATTGTCATTGTCAGGATTCGAACACTGCACCTTAGAGTTAAAGGCTGAAACTCCAACCACTGTAGCTTACTAGGATTTTTTAATAATAACTTACAAATAAATTATATTTATATACAAATAAATGTATATTCGTATAAATATATAAATATAAAATGTATAAATAAAAATATAAATTTATATATATTTATATTTTAATATATATTTAAATATTGATATATTTATACATTGATATATTTAAATATTGATATATTTATATATTGATATATTTATATCTTTATATTTTTACATATATTTATATCTTTCCATATTTATATATTTATATATAAAGATATTAGTTTTGTATACAAATAATATTATAATATAGTATATTATACTATTAGTATAGTATACAAATTATATATTAGTATAGTATAGTATACAAATTATTAATTTTGTAATTTATATACAATGAAAATAATATAATGGTATATTAGTATAGTATATTTGTATTCTAATATTTAATTAAATTAAAATTATGCTAATAATGTATAATAATATATGAGGGGATAATAAATTTAATTCAATTACTTTTATAAATATAAAATCTATAAAATATTAAAAATGATATTATATTTTTAAAAACAAATATTAGAAAAAGGTTTAAAAACATATATAAATTATATTTATATGTCCAAAATATTAAAGATATCCACATTTAAAAAAATACTAAAAAATATTAAAAATTATACTTTAAATTGATGAAAATATTTTAAAAAAGTTATATTTATTAAAGTATTAAAAAATATTTTGTAATATATAAATTAAAAAAATTATCATTAAATTTTTTAAAAATTATTAGTTTTGTAATTTATACACAATAAAAATAAATTACAAATATTGTAACTTAATGGTATATTAATATAATATAATATATTTGTATTCTAATTTTTAATTAAACTAAAATTACGCTAATAATGTATAATAATATATGAAGGGATAATATTGATATATTTATATATATATATATATATATATATTAATATATTAATATATTTATATATTTAAATATTTATATTTTGATATATTTATATATTTATTCATATTCTTATACATTTATATCTTTATATATTTATAGATTTGAAAAACAATAAAAATTTAAATATTAAATTTTAAAAATAATATTATATTTTTAAAAATAAATATTAGAAAAAGATTTAAAAATATATATATAAATTATATTTACATGTACAAAATATTAAAGATATATTTATATCTTTACATATTTATATATTTATATATTTATATTTTATATCTTTATATCTTTATATATATATATATATATATATATATATATATATATCTTTATATATTTATAAAACCTATAAATAGAAATATATTTATATATTTTAATATATATTTAAATATTGATATATTGATATATTGACATATTTATATATTTACATATTTATATATTTATTTATATCTTTATATATTTATTATGAAAAAATTAAAAATTAAAAAATTAAATTTTAAAATAATATTTTATTTTTAAAAAATAATATTAGAAAAATGTTTAAAAATATATATAAATTATATTTACATATACAAAATATTAAAGATATATATTTATATCTTTACATATTTATATATTTATATCTTTATATATTTATATCTTTACATATATTTATATCTTTATATATTTATATCTTTATATTTTTACATATATTTATATTTTTCCATATTTATATATTTATATATAAAGATATAAAGATATTAGTTTTGTATACAAATAATATTATAATATAGTATATTATACTATTAGTATAGTATACAAATAATATATTAGTATAGTATAGTATACAAATTATTAATTTTGTAATTTATATACAATGAAAATAATATAATGGTATATTAGTATAGTATAGTATATTTATATTCTAATTTTTAATTAAACTAAAATTACGCTAATAATGTATAATAATATATGAGTGGCTGAAATAGTATATTAGTATAGTATATTTGTATTATATTTTAATCCATCATTAAATTTTTTTTAAATACGAATTTGATGATTTGTCATATTATTAAAAATTTGGATGAAATAATTATCTATAATACTTTTTTAGTATATTATGTTTTTAAATTTGTTAATAGAGAAAAAGTTTCAGAATTCAAAATGTTAAATACTTTTAAATATTAAAATTAACTTTATAAAAAATTAGGAAAAAAATAATTAATCTAAAAATATAATAATGATAAAAATATTATAAAAAAGAGTTCAAAAATGTATTATAATATTTTTAGTTTTAGTTTAACTATATTTTTAATTCTAAAAGTAGAAAAATATATTGTAATTATTTTAATTTAATAAAACATAATTTAGATTTTTAATACTAAAATTAAAATATTAAATAATAATAAATTTAATTCTTTAAATTTAGTATTTAGAAACTAAAATTATAGTTTCTCTCTTTTAAAAAATTAAAATAAATATTTAAAAATAAAAATAAAAACTAGTATTATCTTAAATTTATTAAAAGTATAATTAAATCTCTATTTTCTTATGCAATTTTAGAATTTTTTTAATGAAAATTCAATATATAAAAAAGTTAAAATTTTAAAAAGGCACAACCTTAACTCTGTTGAATATAAATTTAAATATATTTTTCATTTATTTAAATATGGTTTATTTTTAGTATTTATAAAATATATTAATTTGAAATTTTTAATCTTTTTTATTAATTATGTTAAAAATGAAAAATATTAATTAGTATACTTAAACTAAAAAATATTTTAACTAAAGATAAATATATTTCTATAAATAGTTTAATTAAATAATATATTTATTATCTAATGTATATTGATATAAATATTTTTTTGGTATATCAATTATATGACAACAACCATGATTAAGTAATTAATAATAATAAAGCAATAAATTTAAAAATTAGATTAAAAATAAAGTATTATAAAATAAAATTGTAATAATTTAATTAAAATTGTAATTTTTTAATTAATTAAGTTAATGAGGAATTAAAATGTGATAATTTGATGTGTTTAATTTTTTTAATATAAATTTTTAAAATATAATTTAATTTCAATTGAAAAATAAATTAAAGAATATTTGTTATTAAACTTTTCTTAAACAATGTATTGAATAGTTAATATCACTCTAGTATTAATTTATTACAATTTAAATTTTTAATAAATTTGATTTATTTTTAATAATATTTTTATTTTAGTAATTTAAAATTAAAGTTAATCTTCATTTTGTTAATATTGAGACCAAAGTTTATTTTTAAAGTATATTTTAAAAATTAAATTATTTTTAAAAAATAATTTACTTTTAAAAAATAAATTGTAAAAAATATACTAAAACAATTAAAGTATATTTATAAAAAAATTAATTTAAATATAATAAAAAAATAATATTCATTAGCGATTTAAATATAATAAAATAATATTCATTAGCGAATTTCAATTCAGCTATTTTCTCATTAGCGATCGATTTTAATTTGGTCACTATTTCAATTTGTGATTCGATCGCTAAATCGATTCGCTAAATGATTTTTTTATTTTAGTATGGAATAGCCATCGATTTAGCGACTGAAATTTTGCGACGCAAACTATTGGTCGCTATTTCGGTCGCTAAATAAAAAAGTGAAACCAAATCATATTTTGGTGGCTAAATCGGTCGCTAAATTGCGACTGAATTAACTCGGTCGCTAATTGCGACTGAATTAAAGTGGTTGCTAATTGCGACCGAATTAAATCGGTCGCTAATTGCGACCAAAATTAAATCGGTCGCTAAATCGGTCACTAATTTCGGTGGCTAAATGTGTTTTTTCTTGTAGTGTTCCCTCATGAGTAACCTCGAGAACTTCCCACATTTCCTTGGCAGATTTACATTGAGAGACCCTGAAAAACTCATCCATGTTTAGTGCAGAAGTAATTATGTTTTTAGCAGTACAATCACTTTAAACTTTTCTTTTCTCTTCATCATTTTAACTAGACCATTCTTTTTCTGTAATTAATGGACCATTAACAATTACATCCCAAACATTCCTATCAATGGATTCAATAAAGATCTTCATCCTAATCTTCCAAAATGGATAATCTGTACCACAAAACAGTGGAGGTCTATTAATAGAAGCTCCCTCCGAAAAAGGTATTTTGTTTTCAGCCATGAAAGGTTTGGACCGAAAGTCTTGAGTATTTTTCAAGACCCTTGCTTTGTTACCAATTGTTAGAAAAGGAGGTTGAGATCAAGAGGGGGGGTGAATTGATCTTTGAAAGATTTTCGCAAATTAAAGATTATTTATTTCAAAGATTAAGAGTTCTGACTAATTCTCAAATCAAACAGAACAAACAATCACAATAGAAGCAACAAAAGAATTAAAGAGAGAAAGGTTTAGAAAGATACAACCAAGATTTATATTGGTTCACCCAAATCCTAGGGCTGCGTCCAGTTCCCAGCCAAATTCTAGCTGAGTTCCACTAGATTGAGTATTTTACAGATTACAATTCCAATCACACACCCAATCTACCACAAGAACCAAAATTCCAGTCCTTGCGCCTAAACCTTCACCAAGAACCAACTTCTAGTTCTTGAACAACCCTGCAGCTGAATTCCAGCCACAGAGACCAGTGCCCACACTTCCAGACACACACAATATAGTAAAGAAAAGTAAAGAAACAAAGAGAAGAAACTAGAACACTCAAATCTGGTTTATGAAGCTCTGCAGAATGAGTTTCTTCATCAAAAGAATGCAAAATTTGCCTCAAGAAAGAACTTCAAAAAACTTCACAAAACTTGCATGATTCTTTCTTGAAAGTAGCTCTTATGATTGCTTGATTGATTGCTCAAAGGTATATTTTAAAAGACTCAAGCAATCCTGTTTATATAGAAGATTTTTCAAACCGCTGGTTTAATTAATCTGTTAAAATAATCTTTTAATCTGTTAAAAGTCTTGAATTAATCTGTTAAAACTTCTTTTAATCTGTAAAAATGTTCTTGATCATTTTTCAGATTTGTTTTAACTGATACGACAATGTTTATATCAATTATTTTTCCACAAGTGAGTTGTGGATTTTTCCATAACCTGTGGAAATTCAAGACGGTTATGAGAAGTGGTAACTACCTCAACAAGTGGAGAAAAAACGTGGAGAGAACCTATAAAGAAGGTGGAACGAAATTGAAAAAGAGGGACTGGACAACCATTCTCCATGTTACGTTCTAGTTATTATCTTTTGGCAGTTTTTATATTATGTAGAACTGATTTTCCTTTTTTGTTAGAGGATTGATGTTGTACTTTGAATTATATTTTCTTGTTCTTGACAATTGATGTTTAGTTAATGTTCTTTATCTCAGTGTTCTATTTATAATTCTCAAGTTCATTTCACGAGCAGTTTCACAATTGGGAGATTAGAGGTTGTTCGCGATCCTAAATATAACAGGTTAGGGTTTGTCACAATTGAAAAATTGGGCATATATTTAATTAGTTTACAATAGATAAGATTATTGTTTTTTTCATGATTCTATTGAATGGCGTAACTGACCTAAGGGATTGGGGGTTCGGATTCAATGAATAGTTTTGCCTACTAAGGGATTAGGAGTAAAACAACTCTGGGTAAACTCAAGTGGATAATTACATTTCTTGCATCAATTGAAAGGACTGGAATTATATAGGAAATGATATGAAATCAATTCTCTAACAGATCTTATTTTGACTAAAGTTCTTATTATAATTTTGTGTTTGTTTTTTTTATCCAAATTTTCAATTGCTCAAACTTACTTAAATTAGAAATAAGTATTCAACAAATTCAATCTCAGAGGACGATATTTTATTACTACACTAACGATTGGTACACTTGCCAAACGTTCATCACGTCTCTCTTCTTTTTGAGTAGTGTGCTGACGGCTTGCATCTTGGGTACAGACTCGATTGTTGTTACTTGATGTGTTTCTTATATCAGATCATGTTTCTTCTTCTTAATATGACGTGGAGATATGTGATACTTTCCTTTTCAGACTGCAGAAACTTGTCAAGGGGGTGAAGATTGCCTCATCAGAATGCACAATTGTCTTCGCAATTCTTCTTAATGCTTTTTAAATGTCTCCATCTCATCCTAATATATCTTTTCCAATTTTTTCTAGTTCTTCTTAATTCTTTTTCTTCAGATTCACAATATATTAATGTTTGATGAACCAGCCTTTTTTAACCATAGTATAGTGTGGTGATGAACTGGTCTAATAGTAGTGTGTTTGATGATCTAATCAAAACTTTGAACCGTAGTAGTGGGATAATTTTACCAGAATCCATGATAGATATAAAATATTTTACTAGATAATAAGACTTCAAATAAGTGCTCAATTAAACCGAACTAAACAATACCACCTTTAAACCTTTAATGCGGAGTTCCAGAAGAGAAAAATCCATTAAAAATATTATGATATTTAAATTAATATTAATATAAAAATAAATAATAATATAATAAACTATTAGAATATGAATTGTGTATATAAAATAATATTATTGTATTTACAAATTTCTTATCGAACTATTCTAAGTAATAGATAATATTAACATTGTTATACAATAATTTATAATATTCTTTTTATTATATTTTAAAGTATAATTTAACAATATGATATAGTATTCTTTGTTTTTAGTTTTAGGTTTCCCAATGTTTCAACAATATTGTATCTGCTCTATGAGAATATGGAATCCCTCACCATTTCCACTCCCTCAACACCAATGGCTTCCACCTTCTCCACTCCACAATATCCTCCAATAACTTCTCCTCCTTTTTCTGCTTCCCAATACTACTTTGTCAAAATGTTAGAATATAGGTGTGAATATTGTTCTCTCCTGTATACATTAAGAATATATGATTTATTCAAAGAGTAGATTCATTTTCTGTTACTACTTTTATACACTATCCACCACCAAAGTGTAGGAGATGACAAAAAAATTGTAGTTAATGTAAGACTTTAAGTTGAAGTCTTATCATGTAAAATAAAAAGTTAAATATATATATATATATATATATATATATATATATATATATATATATATATATATATATATATATATATCGAAGAAAAGTACATACAACATGTAAGTCTTGAACGTGGGATGTTCTATGGATTAATTTGTAAACATAAATGAAAGTCTTAATCTTGTTATTTTTTATAGATTAATTAATGATAGTAAACTTTATGCCACTTGTTGGCTGAGAATGAATTGAACGGGTTTATTGTTTAAATCCAGTTTGTGAATAACTCGTTGTCATACACAACCAAGAAAGTTTCGTTCTTTTAAATTATTTACATTAATTAAAAAAAATCCACTGCGAGTTTGAATTTTCACGATAAATGTTCATGTTTACTATCTCACCATAATTCGAATGTGGTTGTTTATAATATAATAAATATGATAAAAAGAACTCCTTTTAATAAATACTTCCCAATAACTTCTTCTGATAATATAATAATAATTTTATTTTTTTATTTTAATTAATTTTTTTATGATTATTATATTAAAGAGTGACTTATTCAATATACAATTATTGAACAACTTAATTTTATTAAAAATCTCTTAACATTATTACATTAATAAAATAAAGTTATAAAACGGTTATTTAAGAAGAATAGGGTGTCAAGATTTTCCGAGTTTAGAACAACGTTACATATGCAAGCCATTACCAAGACATGTATAGTTGTAGTAATACACTTTAGTTTATTATCAACTTGATCTAACTTTTATTCTAAGTAACCATGAATACAAGCTGCATTTATTGGAGAGAAGGGGAAATCTAACTTCTGTAAACTACCTACAGTACACCAAAATATCCATGAAGCGTGACACAGACAGAAAATGAAACAATACAAGAAAACCAGAAGCCTAAATTCAAAAAAATCATTGGAGCCTTGTGTGTGAAACGTCTTATTTATCCTTAAATGGACACTAATTGATGGAGGCGTTTTGCAGTGGAGAAATTGTTGCCTAAGGGTTGTTGGTTTTCCTTTTCTCGCTTTCGTCTTTGGTGTTCTTTTCTTTCTTTTTCTTTTCCTTTTCTGTCACCTCTTCAATGTCATTTTCACAGCTATAAGAAGTGTTTCCAGTTAGAGCATTCTCCTGAGGTGTTCTGCTTTCTTTTGCATTTGTTTGTGGGCCGCTACCTAACCCAGGATTGTGTGTCGTTTTTTCTTGTTTTTCTGAATCGCTCTCTTTTGTCACTTCTTCAATGCCACCTTCGCAAGTACAAGGAGTGTTTTCGATTTGAGTATTATCCTCAAGTGTACCGTTTTCTTTCCCTTCTGCATTTGTTTGCGGACCGCTACCTAACCCTGGATTGTGTGGAGTTTTTTCTAGTTCTTCTGAACCGCTCTCTTCTGTCACTTCTTCAGTGACACCTTCGCAGGTACAAGTAGTGTTTTCATTTTGAGTATTAACCTCAAGTGTATCGTTTTCTTTCCCTTCTGCATTTGTTTGTGGACCACTACCTAACCCTGGATTGTGTGGCGTTTTTTCTTGTTCTTCTGAACTGCTTTCTTCTGTCACTTCTTCAAATACACCTTCGCAGGTACAAGTAGTGTTTTCAATTTGAGTATTATCCTCAAGTATGCTGTTTTCTTTCCCTTGTGCATTCGTTTTCGGATCAGTCCCTTTCCCTGGGTTGTGCACCGTTTTTTCATGACTTTCTGAATCACTCTCTTCTGTCCCAATTTTTTCTTTTTCAGTGTTCTCGCAACCGCATTCTCTGATATGGTTACAAAAGACATGCAAAAAATGTGGTTAATTCATGTTAATTCTATAACTAACCATGGTAACCAAATATGAAAGTAATACAACTTCACGAATAACCATTCTTGTGACACTATCATTGGAAGGGTGGATGAAATTTAAGAGGACACTCTTAAATATATATATATATATATAACACTTACATGGTCACTGTGGTAGGTTCGTGTGTGGTAGATTCGAACCTTTGCAGCAGTGGCTTGTGCATGGAGCTAACTTCAGTAGGAGCCATGAAGAACAGACCAAATTGAAGTTGATTTTGTCTTATGATCGGATATAGTCATGCAGAAATTTCTGACAGCCCAAACCGTTAGTGTATGGTTTTTGTTCTCGGTGTAGTGATAAGTTGAAGGTGTTTGGGATTTATAGGGACAAAGAATGCATGTTCTTCTGATTGGAAGAAACTGTTTGAAGTTGTCAATGCAACGCGTCTCTATTTTTCTTGGTAGGGATGGATGGTCCTATTAGGTGGCGTGACTGAGCAATAATAATTCACACTCTGTCCTCTCTCTCTATCACTCACACATACACACGCATATACATATCGAACATGATATTTCTACAACACAATCATACAACTCATATAAATAATTATATATTAATATTATAATAATAATTTTGTTTTATTTTTATTTTTATTCAATCATTTTATAGATTATTATATTAATAAAATGAGTTGTTTGAATAGTTATATGTTTGATTATCAAAATATCACCAATTCAATATGTAATTCTTTTATGGTTCATATGCATATAATAATCATATTCATAGTGTCTTTACAGTAAAATAAATATAGAATTTAATTATATCGTATGATTGTGGTAGAAATTAACACAAGATGCTTTTGAATATGCAAAGAATGAAAATTTCTTAGGGGTAAATTCAATAAATTTCTTCAATTTACTCGTATGCTTACCCTCAAACATATTTATAATGTTTACAACAGTAATTATATGAAACAACAAAGTATATATATACTTGTTCAAAACTTAATAATGAAAAGAATAGAGAAGACTAAGAATTATATTAACAAAAATACTTTATAATTTTAAAATAATGGTGTGTGACAAAATTCACAAATTTCTTTAGATTTCTAAGAATCAGTGTTTTTTTTTATAACCTGGAAATAAGTATTGGTGAAAATCAAGATGTAAAAAATCTTAGAATTTTTTTAAAAATGTTTTATATTTACATTTTGATTTCTATTAATTTGGACCAAAATATTCTTTTTAAGAATCATATTTTAATTTTCTCTCACTTTCATTTTGATTTGTAATAGTTTTAATTTGATGTATCACATGGTTCAACATATTAAAAGCATGTTTGATTTTTGGTTGAAAGCATTCTAACCTACGTTCATTTCAAAGATACAATTGCTGGCTTCTTACTGAACGAAGCCAACCAAATACAACGTTAATCCAAACACACTCAAACTTATTTGACAAAATGTAGTTTAAACTTTTTACAATTTTCTATTTACTTCGGCCATTTTTAAATTAAAAACTAATTGCATTAAGAAATTAATCATTGTAATATAAAAAAATAATGTTATATTATTTAAATAGTTAAGAAAAAGAAATAAACTTTATAAAATATCAACTACTTGAGGATTAAAAATAATACGAAATAGACGACGAACAAGGATCTGTGGAGTAAAAGTTTCCCCACGAACTATCATGGGTGCATAATTATTAACAAACAAGAATAATAATGTCAAATTGGTTGTTGGCAATTATTTAATTCATAATTTTCATTCAAACATAATCTTGACTGAACTGAATATTCTTGTTTTGTATTGTCAATTTGGTAAATTGAGCGCGTTTTGATTTGTATGTATGTGTATTATATTATATTTAAATTTGTTTTTATTATTTTTTGACCATAATATTCACGTCCATGTTCATACTAGCACGAGTTCTTATGTGTGGTGTTGACTAAACTGTTCTATAATCAAAGTCGAAGTTCTTTACAATCTTCACTTCAGAATCTCCCAAAAGACATTCTATGTAAACCATCTAATTTGATTTCACTTCAGATTGAAATGGTCGTACGTGAGATGAAATTAAAACAAAAAAAACAAAAAAAACAAAAAAACCCTAGACCCTTAAAAAAAAAGAATTTATAAAAGATAATTGATTTTAATAGAAGATTGAAAATATTTATAATAAAATTAGCTATTTGAATTGATAAGAATATTTTATATACTTTAAATAAGAGAATTTTAAATTTTACCTAAAAATTAAGAATGTGAAAATTGTTATATTTTTTTTTATAAATTATTGTTTATTCTCTCCATATATTTTATTTTGACTTAATCTTATTAAAAAATTTGGATTCATATCCACCTGTTTTAACATGGGCAAACTCAATTCAATATATATAAACATGGTTTAACTTGGTTTCACTTGACATGTCTTAACTTAATTTGAACCAACACGACATGTTTGATTATACTTGAACCATCCCAATGCTTGATTTGATCAATTATGTATTGTCCTAACTATATCCATTTTGACCCGGTCCAACCTATCTTAACATGCCTAACTTGATTGAACTTTTTCAAATCAAATTTGACTCAACTATCCAAAGATGACATAGCCTACCCGGCCCAACCTTTTCCACCTTGGCTCATTTTAGTCTGATTTGATTCATATTCATTTACTCATTTCTAACCCACCACATCTTGTCTACCCTTACCTAACCTATCTCATCTTCATTTCTTCTAGTAAGTTACGATTGACTTATCTCATCTTAACTTAATTTGACCTAATATAGTTTGATTCATTCTAATCCAATTTGACTCATCCCATCATAACTCAACTTATACCAATTTTTCAGTCTAACCCAACTTAATACAGTCTTTTTGACCTAGTTTAATTTGTTTTAATCAGACCTAACCTTACTAGCATTATCTTTGCCCTACCATGACCGTATCTAATATATCATTATTTATCTACGTCCAATCTAAACTATGTGAATAAAGATCAAGTAGTGTGAATTTAACTTAATTCATAAATATAGCAATAATAATTTTTATATTTAATAGTAGTTAAAATATTTTATAAAAAATTAAAATTAAAATGAAGTTGAATTTTCTTATCCAAACAAATTATTAAAAAAATTAAATAATCACTAGTGCAGAAAAGGGCTTTTACGTCACCCAATTATCGTCGCATGTAAAAATATTCGACGTAAATAAAACGCGGTGGCAATTTTGTAAATAAGGGACAAAACTTTTACGTCGCACACCCCAAAGACGCGACGTAAAAGGCCTCCTTTTACGTCGCGCCACCCAGGTGCGACGTAAAAGGGCTTTTACGTCGCATGTCGGGATGCGCGACGTAAAACGTCTCTTTTATTCCCTCCCCGACACACTCCTCGTCTTGCGCAACCAGGGTTTTTGAGAACGACGACGAGAACGACGACAACGACTACCTCTCGCACACCATTTTCGATCGGTTTTACAATGAAAAACATCTACATTGTGTGTCATTTGACGAACTTGATATTTCTCCCCGATTGGATTCGAGTTTGAAATCATTTTTCGTCTACACTCGAGGTTAGTGTTCTATGTCATTGCTATATGTTTACATTGAATCCGTGATTGTTTTTGGGGATCTCAATCACGTTATAGTATGAATTTCTCCATCTGGATTGTTATTGGAATGTAATTATTTGTTTATTTGTTTGAGTGCATTCGGTTTACACACTCCATTGTTGTTGGAATGTGCTTTGTTGTTTGTATATTAATTTCTTTTTACATATAATTTTTAAATCTCTAGGAGTGACGAAACTTTATAACATAATATGAATCGAAGTTGGATGAATGCACGTCGTATTAGTGAAGAGTACGAAAAGGGAGTTGAGGAATTTTGGAAATTTGCTAGTGAAAATGGAAAAGCTATGAAAGGGACATATTATTGTCCATGTGTTCGTTGTTTGAATCAAATTCGTCATAAACTTGAGGATATACGTGATCACTTGTTTGTTTATGGTATTATTAAGAGTTATACAATATGGATATGGCATGGAGAAATATTAGACATCCCAATCGTGTCAACTACGAGACAATTTTGATGAAGGGATGGATGATAATCTAGAGGATATGATACGTGATATTGGTGAAGAAAATTTTATGAAAGCACATCTATATGATTCTTTGAAATCTGATTTTGCGCAACAATTGTACATAGGATGTAGTTTTACAAGATTATCGAGCAACTTTAAAATTGTTTACTTTAAAAGCAAGAAATGGATGGATTGATAAAAGTTTCACCGAATTATTGGAGTTGTTGAAGGAGATGCTTCCTGAAGATAATACATTACCTATTCATAACTATGAGGCAAAGAAGATATTATGTCCAATGGGTTTAGAGTACAAGAAAATACATGCATGTCCTAATGATTGTATATTGTACAGAAATGATTTTGCTAAATTAAAGATGTGTCCGACATGTGGTTTGTCGAGGTTCAAAAACAAAGTTGAGGAAAGTAGTGGTGAGGAAGAACTAGATGGTCCCCCTGCTAAGGTGTTATGGTATTTGCCAATTATACCTAGGTTTAAAATATTATTTGCCATAAAAGAAGATGCAAGAAACTTGACATGGCATGCAAATGGTAGAAAATGTGACAATCTTCTTCGACATCCAGTTGATTCTCCACAATGGAAAAGGATTGATGAAACCTTTCCAGAATTTGGTGCAGAGCCAAGAAACTTGAGAATTGGATTAGCTACATATGGGATGAATCCTTATGGAAATTTAAGTAGTAAACATAGTTCATGGCCGATTATGTTGATCATTTACAATTTGCCTCCTTGGTTATGCATGAAGAGAAAATATATGATGTTATCTATGATGATTTTAGGACCTCGACAACCAGGAAATGACATAGATGTATATCTTAGTCCTTTAATTGATGATTTGATGATGTTGTGGAAAACAGGAGTGGATGTATTTGATTCATATCACGAAGTGAATTTCGAGTTGCGTGCAATGTTATTTTGTACTATAAATGATTTTCCAGCATATGGTAATTTGAGCGGTTATAGTGTGAAAGGTCATTTAGCGTGTCCTTTATGTCAAGAAGACACAAGTTATATCCAATTGAAACATGGACAAAAAACTGCGTACAATAGGCATAGAAAGTTTCTAGTTGCTAATCATCCATATCGTAAAATGAAGAAAGCATTTAATGGATGTCGGGAGAATGCAATTGCATCGGTACCACGCAATGGTGAACAAGTATATGAGCAAGTGAAAAATATTAATATTGTGTTTGGAAAGACCCAAAAGAAATCCAATGAGAAAAACATTTGGAAGAAACGAGTCTATATTCTTCAATCTTCCTTATTGGTGTAAGTTGGAAGTTAGACACTATATAGATGTGATGCATGTTGAAAAAAATGTTTGTGATAGTATAATTGGGACATTGCTTAACATAAAAGGAAAGACAAAAGATGGAATAAAAGCAAGACAAGATTTGGCGAGACATGGGTATACGTTCGAATTACATCCACAATCGGTTGGAAAACACACTTACTTACCTCCGGCTTGTCATACTCTATCAAAGAAAGAAAAGAGAAGCTTTTGTGAGTGTTTACATGAGGTCAAAGTGCCACAAGGATACTCCTCAAATGTTAAGAGTCTTGTGTCTATGCAAGAGTTGAAATTAGTTGGTTTAAAGTCTCATGATTGTCATGTGTTGATGCAACAACTTTTACCGATGGCGATTCAAAACATCTTACCAACTTACGTTAGAATTGCTATTACTTAGTTATGTTTGTTTTTCAACGCCATTTGTAAAAAGGTAATTGATCCAAAAAAGTTAGATGAATTAGAAAATGAAGCAATTGTAATAGTGTGCTAGTTAGAAATGTATTTTCCCCCTTCATTTTTTGATATCATGGTGCATTTGATAGTCCATTTGGTAAGGGAAATTCGATTATGTGGTCCAATTTTTCTTAGATGGATGTATCCTGTTGAGAGATACATGAAGATCTTAAAAGGATATGTGAAGAATCAATACGAGGCCAGAAGCTTTTATTGTGGAAAGGTACATTGCGAGAAGAAGCCATTGAGTTTTGTTTAGGATACATGTCAAAATCAGAACCAATAGGTATTCCTAAGATGAGACATGATGGAAGATGTGAAGGTAAGGGTACTCGAAATTTAAAGATTAAAAATGTTAGTCGAAAAGAAGTTGACCAAGCACATTTATACATATTGAACAACACCGATGAAGTAATCCCTTACATATCACAACACATAAGCTGAAATAAAGGCAACACATCCACGAATGAATGAAAAATGGGTATTGAATGAACATAACAAAAGTTTCCTTTCTTGGTTTAAAAAAAGGGTATATGTTGAGATTAATGCTTCGAAACACTTTTGAGACTTGCTCGTGGGCCTAATAGTGATGTCATTACATTTGGTGGGTATGACATTAATAACTATTGTTTCTACTCAAAAATAGAAGATGATAAAGGTAGAGTACAAAATAGTGGGGTCACAATTCAAGTTGAATCTATACATTTTTCTAGTTCTAAAGACAAAAATCCTATCAAAGCTTCTATGAGTTATTTTGGGGTCATACAAGAGATATGGGAAATTGATTATGTTACTTTTAGGGTGTCTGTCTTCAAGTGTAAATGGGTTGAAGGGAATACGGGTGTGCGAACAGATGACCTAGGATTTACTTTGGTTGATTTGAGTAAAGTTGGGTATAAGGATGAACCTTTTATTTTGGCATATCAAGCGAGACAGGAGGCCTTGCATAAAATGGAGATGCAGTTTGAAGAAAAGTTAAATTAAATAAGGCAGTCCTTGCAGCAAGAGTTTGATGAGAAAATTGAATCTCTCACCCACTCTCAGCAACAGACTCAAGGAACACCTCAAACAATTGAACATGATGTTGTTCGAGTCAGTACTAAAGGGAGTTGTGTTGCTACTGTTGCTGATCCTTCAGGAGAATATACTCGAGATCGATGCATCACACCGGTGTGAGTTATATGTTGAAGATGACCCCCGCGTCTAGTGGCTATTGGTCGAGTTTTTGAGGGTGGCTTAACCATCCATGGTGTCCCTCTACGGGCAAGCTGGACACGAGTAGTAGTTGATGAAGTTCATGATGCTAATGCTCCAGGTGCCTTTTCCTAATGAAGAGATTCAATTAGTGGGGCGGACAAGCGGGACATTCTTGGCTTGGCCAAGACGTTTAGTTATGCCACTATCAGCACGAGACCAAGGTATATATATATATATATATATATATATATATATATATATATATTGTCTATTTTCTCTTTTCTAGTATTATAATTATATAAATGTTTAATTAATTGTTATCATTTGTTTAGGAGGACTTGCGTCGTGCTAAGCATAAAAAACAACCTATTATTGATGAGGATCTGACGGAATGTGATGATGATCCCATCTCTATGTTGTTGACCATATTACCACGGTTGAGGAAGAGACCGGTGTCAGATACAATGGGATGTTAGAGTGTTTGAAATTGACAATTCCGGTGTTCCATTATACATTTCCTTGCTCGATGCTTTAGAAATTGTTGGGGAAATTGCATGTTAAACATTTCCATCATACAATTGTGGGCAATGTAAGTCATTCTCATTTATGTTTCTAAGATTATAATAATTATATTCAACTTATAATTAATTGTTTTAGGTACCTTGACAAATTGAATGTGGAACAAGAAAAATCCAAAGTATACGGATTTCTTGAGCCTCAATCCATCCAAAAATCTGGAAATACAAAGGTTGGAATCCAACAATATATGCAAACATGGATGAGTGACTCAAAAAGACATATATATTTGGCTCCATACATTGAAGGGTTAGTATTTTAATTTGTATTTTAATTTATATTTTTGTAACTAATTTTTATGTCATACAATGTAGGTCCCATTGGCGGTTAATTGTAATCATGCCCCGGGATTACACTCGTGGTGTGGTTTTGTTCATTACATCGGAAACCGAGTCAAGAAATGAAAAGCTTATTACAAGGGTAACTTTATCTTTTATTCATTAATTATATTTTTAAATTGTGAATACATATTGAATAATATATGACTTTTTTTCACTTAGAATCGTTTCCGGAACTAATGTTCTAAGTGGAAAACCTAGAACAAAGACTTTGCAGTTCATTTATCCTAAGGTTAGAAACTTATTTATATAAGTGAATACCATAATTATTGTTTGTATTTAAATTTTGAAAATAATATTATGTTTTTTTCATCATTTCGAGTGTAATAAGCAAACAGACTCGTTTGAATGTGGTTACTATGTAATGTATTGGATGAGAGCCATAGTTTGTGCGGGTTTAATTGATTCTTGGACGGAGGTAATTACTTTTAACATTAGTTAAGTTTATTTAACTTTATTCATGTTGCATGTTTACAAGAGTCAAATTCATGTTTCAGGTATTTCAAGATCCATCTCCATTACCGAGATCCGATATTACACAAATTAGAGAACAATGAGCAAAATTTTTTGTTCAACAATTCTAGTACATAATTTTTTAAGTTCTTGTTCATATTATATTGTGCGTATTATGTAGTTTAGGTAGCTTAGTTTGTATTAACTTTTAGTTTGTAATAGATTTTTTAGTTTGTATGTTTGTATTATATTGTTTTATTATGTAGTTTGAATTATATAATATCATATTTTTAATTTACTAGCTAAAGAAAAGTGAACCTACGGATCTGTCTGGTTGTAATATTTACAGGTTTTAGTTGTAAAACAGAATAAATAAACCCAATTTTTAAAAAAAAACAGCAAATTTACGTCGCATATGACATATGCGACGTAAATTTACATCGCATATGGTATATGTGACGTAAGTTTATGTCGCATATACCAATACACGACGTAAATTTACGTCGCATATACCAATATGCGACGTAAATTTACGTCGCGTATTGGTATATGCGACGTAAATTTACGTTGCGTATTGGTATATGCGACATAAATTTATGTCGCATATACCATATGCGACGTAAATTTGCTGTTTTTTTTTTATTTTCGAAAGTTTTTACGTCTGTTTAGTGGTATATGCCACGCAAAATTACGTCGGATCTTGATAATCGACGTAAATCTACGTCAGGCTAAAGGGTCCGACGTAAATTTACGTCTCTCGTTTTAACGTCGGACTTAAATACGACGTAAAAAGCCCTAAATACCCGACGTAAAAACCTTTTTTGCACTAGTGAATTTAAAATAAAAAATTCAAATTCAATATATTTAAATACATAATAATTTATCCAAAGAATATATATATATATATATTTTTTCTTTCACATTTGAACAAAATTTCCATTAAGTATTTTGAATTTTGTATTTAGCAAGAGAAATTTGGATAACTCGAGGATTGTTTTTAATTTAATAATTTTTCTTATAAAACCTAATCGTTCTCTGCGGTGGGTTTCTGCTTAAGTATGAGGTGGATTTGTTTAAAGGGGGAAATGATATATCTCTCATTCTTCTCAATGCCATGTGCTTATTTTATTCTCTAAATATAAACTAATTTTTAAGCAATCAATTTCTTAAATCATATAATCTTCATAGTTAATATATTTTTTTCAATTAAAAAATAAGCTAGTCTTTCATCATTAAATTATTACAATCATTAAAAACAAATATAATTAAATTAATTAATGATCTAACAAATCAATTAATAAGAAATAAATATAAAATAATTCTTAAAATAAATTATTAAATGAATTTAATATATATATATATATATTATACATATATATAATTATATATTATATATTATATACATATACATATATAATTATATATTATATATTATATACATATATATAATTATATATTGATTAAATTAAAATATGATAAACCAAGAAAATTTCATAAAAGACTAAAACTATCAGATGTACTAAAAATAGGTTATACGAAAAGACAAATATATAATTTTTTCAACAATATTAAGTAATTAGGCATTGTTTCCAAGATACAATGAAGACTAAAGGTTTAACATTTACATTTTGAAGTTTATAAAAGGAATATCTCAACAATTAAAAAAATTATACAAAACAACAACTATAACATAATTTATTAATTTTGTTTTTCTATTCATGGAGTATTTTTTTTTAAGTTTAAAAGAAAAAATATTTTTATATCCTTCACCCAATAGAATAAAATCTCAATTAAGAATATTTATTATTTATCATTTCTGAGAATTCATAGTGATTATATTATTTTTATAATCTTGTAAGTAAGTTTGACAAAAAAATAACAAGGTATTCTTATTCTCAAAAGATTATTAAACTTGATAATTAGGTATAAATTAGCGTATTCGCTTACATTCAGAAGTCAAAACATTTGATGTAATCTTAATCCTTTAGGAGTTCTCAAAGGATATTGAAAATTGCATTGATGAAGGTGAACTGCAGTGTTTTTTTTTTCTACTTTTAAGTGATTTGTTTTCATATTTGTTTCTAAAAAATAATTTTAAATTATTAAAAAATTAGTATTAAAAGATTTTTAAAACTCTTTCAAATTCTCTTATTATAATAAAGTTGTATTTCTAGATATCACGATAAAATCAAATTGATTTGAGAAAATACTGGTAAAAAGGAAAAAAAAAATAACATCGCATAAACCATAATAATTTGTTATCTGTATTCATAAAGGAAGACCCAATTCTTATTCAGCTTAAACATTTTTCATCAATTCTTTCCATACTTTTTTTTTCATGTATTCATTGAAGACTACTAACTAAAATGTTCTCAGTTTGAAGATTATTGGTTGTGCATTTGAGTTTTGAATTCCTCCGCGTTAATTTCTATGTGGATCATATCCTCTCCCTCCTCGTGTTTTCTTTTCGTTTGTAGAAGTTTTTGTGCTTCTGAATAACCTTACACTGTTCGTTTGTGGAAAAATTCCTCTTCTTTCTGTTGTTGGGCTTTTGAATAACCTTACACTACTTGTTTGTGTATCACTTTCTTTCCCTCCTTCGTTTCTTCTTTCGGTTTCTGGAGCACTCACATTTCTTTCTGCTTCCTTTGCATTATTATTGTTGCAAGCGTATGCTCTGACATCCAAAGAAGAATTCAAATTCAAATTAACTCTATTAACCATATGTTATACTCATAATGATTACTGAAAAATGGAGGTGCATATAACCTTGAATTAACTGTTAATTTAAGAGAACTCTTTGATATCAAACACTTACATGGTTAACGTCGTAGGGTTTTGTGCGCTGGAGTTGGACTTTCGCAGCAGTGGCATTTGCATGAAACTACTTGCAGCAAGAGCCATGAACAAGAGATCAAATTGCAGATTATGTTCTCTTTTTTTGTCAGAAATGATTAATCCTGAAGTTTATCATAGAGGCGTGTGAAAACGTCAATGTTTGGTTTAGTGGCACCATGAAGGTGGGATTTGTAGGGAAAAAGTACGCAGTAAAAGAAGAAAATTGTAACATGAAATTGGTTGAAGTTGTCAAAACTAGGCGTCTATGTATTTCTAGGGATGGATGGTCCAATAAAGTGGCACGACTGATCATGAAAAAAATAACAATGACCAAGTATTTCCTGCATTATTTTTCATTCTTTTATGTGCTTTTTGTCTGTAAATCCTTTTAAAATCATATAAACTTGTTTCATTGTTCGTAAAATTATAATTGTCAAGGTTTGTAAAATAATTTTGTTACGATTTTGTAACGGCTATAAATGGATAAAATTAAAATTGAACGTAGAATAGGAAAAAAAAACAATTTAAACTATGAGACAGTTTTGAAATTTGGATCGGATTGGCTAATTATTGGGGAATTTATTAAAAATTAGTCAGTTGCTTTTAAATAATTAGAGTTTAATTAAACGGAACAACATTAAAAAAATTAGAACAAAACTGGTAAAACAAAAAAATAGGTTGAATTTTTTTTTATCGAACTACTTTAGATAAAAAAAATTAGGGTCAATTTTTTTTATAATATATTTTAGTTTTTTACTTTTATTTTTTATCTCAAATTAATTTTAAATAATAATTATTTTATTATATTTTTATTTTTTTAATAATTATTTATTTTTCACTCTCTAATAAATTTTATATTTATAATTTTTATTGTAACATAGTTTATCTTATTATTATTATTATTATTATTATTATTATTATTATTATAAAAAATATCATTATTAATAAACTTATTATATATTTATTATATGATAAAAATATTATTTTATTAAAACTAGTTAAACATCGAATAAATATTAGTTAAACCGAATAAATATCAGTTAAACCGAATAAACCTGAACCTTTAAACCTGAGCCCATATTTTCACCAGTTTGACTAATCCAGTTTAAAAAATAGTTGTTATAATTTTTACATTTTCAATCATAAATTAAGTCATATTCCCGTATCAATACAACGTTTGACATAATTATAAGGAAACGGTCCAACGTTTTAACTCTAAGGAAATAGAATATTTGATGTTCAAAACGAAAAGAAATATTTTTATTTTTCCTTCTCAATTTAAATGCCTAGATTTATCTCCGATTAATATTTTTTATAAAAAAATTTCCATTTTGTAGTGAAAAACCACAGTCCTAAAATATTGTGGTTGATTTAATAAGGAAATTTTTTTAGAAATTTCATATTAAATTAATTAGATTTCAGATTCACATTTTATTGATTTACATTAATTAACAAGTATTTCATACATAAATTCATGTTTTATTCCATATTTAGTTTTATAATGATTATTTTTGTAACTCGCTGCTATCATTATATTATAACATAAGATTTAAAAATAATTAAGGATATAAATAAGTTAAGTTATTTATATCACCTAACTAAGTATTTCAAAATAAACACTACCATATTATATATAAGTTCCTTATACATAATTTCTTTTCTTTTTTAAAATAACTGAAATATAATGTTTTCTTAGTAATTCAATACTGAGACTAACCACTTGAAATATCATCTGCTCATGTGTAACAACACGTTCATCACAGTTTAGATTAAGACACCACACAAATCAAGGTAAGTTAGTGATAAAATATTTTATTCATATAATTATCATAAAATATTCATATATGAATAAATAAATTAAGTACCACAACTATACAATAAATCAAGTATCTAGTATAGTATTTCAACATGTAAACTATATCTCATGTCATCATACATTGTAATTCACAATTATAGACACTTGACCCTACTTTCGGAAGAATGTGTTAAATTTACACTTAGAGATTTATAACTGTCACACTACTTTACTTGAGTGGATATCCAACATAGATACATGATTGAAATCCATTCCCTTATGCACTAGTGCAAAAATGACATTTTACGTCACCCAATTGTCGTCGCATGTCAAAATATTCGACGTAAATAAAACGCGGTGACAATTTTGTAAATAAGAGGTGAAACTTTTACGTCGCATATTGTAGGAGGTGACGTTAAAAACTTCTTTTACGTCGCACCTGGTACAACACGACGTAAAAGAGAGCTTTTTAAGTCACGTGGGGTGTGCACGACATAAAAAATGATACTTTTTACGTCACGTGGGGGGTGCGCAACGTAAAAAGTATCACTTTTTACGTCACATGGGGGTGCGCGACGTAAAAAGTGATATTTTTTACGTCACGCGGGGGTGTGCGACATAAAAAGTGATACTTTTTACATCACATGGGGGGTGCGCGACTTAAAAAGTATCACTTTTTACGTCGCGCACCCCCCACGCGACGTAAAAGAGACTTTTTACGTCACGTGCTAGGGTGTGCGACGTAAAAAGTTCTTTTTATTCTCTTCCAGACCCACTCTCGCATCTCACGCCACAAGGGTTTTTTAGAACGACAATGAGAACGACGACAACAACTACCTTTCCACACCATTTTTGATCATTTTGGCAGTGAAGAACATCAACATTGTGTCTCATTTTACGAATTTGACATTTCTTCCCGATTGGATTCGAGTTTGAAATCGTTTTCGTGTTTACTTGAGGTTAGTATTCTATGTCTCCTGATATATGTTCAAATTGAATCCGTGATTGTTTTTGGGGATCTCAATCACGTCATTGTATGAATGTCTCCACTGGATTGTTATTGGAATGTCATTATTTTGTTTGAGTGCATTTTCGATTTACACACTCCATATACGTGCTTTGTTGTTTGTATATTAATTTATTTTTAAATATAAATTTTGAATCTCTAGGAGTGACAAAACTTTATAACATAATATGAATCAAAGTTGGATGAATGCACGTCGTATTAGTGAATAGTACGAAAAGGGAGTTGATGAATTTTTAAAATTTGCTAGTGAAAATGGAAAAGGTATTGAATAATATATGGCTTTTTTTATTTAGAATCGTGTCTATAACTAATGTTCTAAGTGGAAAACCTAGAACAAAGACTTTGCAGTTCATTTATCCTAAAGTTAGAAACTTATTATAATAAGTGAATACCATAATTATTGTTTGTATTTAAATTTTGAAAATAACATTATATTTTATTCATCATTTCGAGTGTAATAAGTAAACAAACTCATTTGAATGTGGTTACTATGTTATGTATTGGATGAGAGCCATAGTTTGTGCGGGTATAACTGATTCTTGGACGGAAGTAATTGCTTTCAGCATTAGTTAAGTTTATTTAACTTTATGTGTGTTGCATGTTTACAAGAGTCAAATTAATGTTTCAGGTATTTCAAGATCCATCTCCATTGCCAGAATATGATATCACACAAATTAGAGAATAATGGGCAATGTTTTTCGTTCAACAATTCTAGTATTTAATTTTTTAGGTTATTGTTTATATTATATTGTGTGTATTATGTAGTTTAGGTAGCTTAGTTTGTACTAACTTTTAGTTTGTATTAACTTTTAGTTTGTAATAGATTTTAGTTTGTAGGTTATTGTTTGCATTATATTATTTTATTATGTAGTTTGAATTATATATAATATTATATTTTTTAATTACATATAGCTAAAGAAACTTGAACCTCTGGATTGTTTGGTTATAATATATATTTGCGGGTTTTGGTTGTAAGACAAAATAAACCCAATTTTTTTTAAAAAGGAGCAAATTTACGTCGCATATTGGTATACGCGACGTAAATTTACGTTGCGTATAACAATACGTGACGTAAATTTGCTCCAAATTTTTTAATTTTTGATACTTTTTACGTCTGTTTAGTGTAAATTCAACGTAAATTAACGTCGGGTCTCGATAACTGACGTGAATTTACGTCAGGCTAAGGGTCCGACATAAATTTACGTCTCCCGTTTTAACGTCAATCTTAAATGCGACGTAAAAAACCCAAAATACTTGACGTAAAAAGCCTTTTTTGTACTAGTGATGTGACAAGGTAAATTCCCATGATTTGTCAGATACAATTATTTTTCACATCACAAGCTAAGTCATAGAGACTTCCTTTAACTTTCACTACATGATAATTTTCTCTACGCAAGTTCCATATTATTAAAGTTAAAATTTCTCCTTTAGAATCTCAAATTCAATACAATATCTACATCTAGGGGTGTCAATATGGGTTCTAACCCGTGAGCCAACCCAGCTCACCACGGGTTCAAGTCGGGTTGAGTTCAATTTTTTTTTTTTATTTCTACCGATTATGGACTAAAAATAAACCCAGCTCACTTAATCCACGGGTTAAACGGGTTCGAACCGGGTTATGGTAGGTTAAACCATTAATTTTAAATTTTAAAAAAAATTATAATAATATACTAACCCTAATTAATCATTTATTTTAAATCTTAAAAATAATTATAATACTTTAGTAACCCTAATTGATGTTATTTTGTCTTACCTCTACCCTACATTGTTGATTGTCGCCACAAGTCAAACCCTCACTTAAACTTGTTATCAATTGTTCTGCACCACTACATTTGTTGCTTGCACTTGGGTCACTTGTCTTATTATCTGTCCATCGCACCACTACACCATGTCCACTCGTATTGCTTTCAAAGGTAAGAATTTGTTTCATAACCTAAACTATTGGATTGATGAATCTTTATTTGAAAATTATAGCATCTATATATTATTTGTTGTTTGTTATTGATTTATACGTATATCTCTTTAATATATAAATTTTTGACTTCTTTCTTTTAAATTAATTTACAGTATGGAATCTGAAACCATACATCAAAGTGTCAATGTAAATTGTATTGGTGATGATTTTATTATTAATGAAAAACCCAATGAGTCAATTTTAGTTAATAACGAAGATACTCGATGTTGAGAAAGAAAGGAAAAAAGCGTAAGTTTCTACATCCGAAGTTTTTATATAATTTAAAAAATTAAAAAAATATGGGTTAGTGAGCCAACCCACCTAACCCACCAACCCGTGGTGGGTTGAGCCGGGTTGTAAATTTTTGGCTCGCCAAAAAGTGAGCCGGGTTGAGCTCACTTATTTTCAGCTCAACTCGTGGTGAGCCAACCCGTGTGAGCCAGGTTGGCTCACTTTGACACCCCTACCTACATCTCAACATAGTATTTCCTCCTTAAAAATTATTATATTAACTTTCATCAATTCATCATAGATATAACATACAATGTAAGGGTATCACATGATATTTCTCACATTACAACAATATGTATATACCATTTCTCACATTTCAGCAAAGAGTAAATTGGTGGGATTTGACCTATGTCTATTATTTTGGTCTTAATGTTTTCTACAAATATCTTTTTTGACTAATTTTTGTTTCATTGGATTCTTTATTTTCAGGACTTTAATTCACATATACAAAATGTTAGATTTGGAGTTATGAACTATTTTTTATGATTTTTAGAATTTGGATAGAAAAAATTCTAAGAAATTTCGCTTAAGCGAAAATACAATTGAGACAAGCTCCTTCAACTAGGAGTTTTTTTCGCTTGAGCAGAAAATTTTCGCTTGAGCAAAAATGTACCCGAGAGGAGTAATTTCCTCTTCTACACATTTCATTTTAGTGACTAGTTATCGTTTAAGCGAAATATACAGATAATAAACTTGTTAAACTTATGTTAAACCACACTTTAGACGTCACCACTATGCTATGAGATTTTATTACTCAATTTTCTTTTAAAATATGTCATACCTAGTGTTAGATATTGTTTAGATATTATTTGATATTGTTAACCATAATATCAAACAATATCTTTTGTTTATTCTGTTACTTTTAGTTACTCTTTTAGTTGTATCTCTCTACTATAAATAGACTATCCTATGTGTGATTTATACACAAGGGATATTAATCTGAAACTCTATTTCTTCTATATTCAACATGGTATCTAGAGTTTAAGGTTATTTTGAAATTTTTTCTCCTTTAACCACTGTTGGAGCCGCCACCACCGCCACTATCGTTGTTGGTTCAACTGATCTTCCACATCAGAAAAAAGTTTTTTTTGTTACTGGATATTATTTGGTAGTGTGAAAGTGCATGTCTAGGAAGGTTCTGACAAGGAAAGATTTGGTATTTAAGCGTGTCCATTAGTGACCCACCTCTCTTTCCTAGGAACTTACCTGGTGTACTGGTTCACGCCACTGTCACTATCGCCTCTGCCACCTCCGCCCTTTATGATTTCTTCCACTCCTTTTAGTACTTCCAATTCTGTTAGTACTGCGTCTGATCCTTCCATCTACACTAACTATGTTAATGTGCACTTATCCATTGACAAGTTAATTGGCCCTAATTATGCCACATGGTCATCAGACGTCAGATTATGGCTTAAGAGTTAGAAGTATCTTGATCATCTTGCCCCGAAAGCACCTACTCTCACTCCTGGTGAGGAAGACCGTTGGGACACCATTGATGCTCAATTATGTGTGGTTCTCAAGGGTACTCTTGATCCTTCGTTAAAACAAATTTTTCGTTCCTACGAAACATGTGCCAAAATCTGGGAACATGCCAAGTTTTTATACACCAATGATACTCAACGTCTTTATGATGTCTGTTCTAAATTTGTAGATGTTATTGCCTCTAAACATCAAGATTCTATGACTGATTATATGGGCAAAATTCATGTTCTTTTTCATGAGTTCAATGAGTTATTGCCTCCTTCCCCTGACCCTGCCACCGAGATAGCACAACGATCAAAGTTCTTCATGTTAGGGGCATTACACGAACTTGTTGATCAATATTCACATATTCGTGATCATATTTTGGGTTCTTCGGTTGTCCCCACCTTGACATCGACCTGCTCCACTCTTTTACGTATACCAGCAAAACCCAACCCTGACACACCTGCTTCTGTTAATGATTCTTCTACATTGGTATCTCATCATGATGACCGAACTCGCCCTCGTAAACAGGGAAAAAGGCGTCCTAAGTGTGAACATTGTGGCAAGCTAGGTCATAAGATTGACCAGTGTTATGCATTACATGAGTGTGAACATTGTGGCAAGCTAGGTCACAAGATTGACAAGTGTTATGCATTACATGGTTGTCCTTCTCGATCTGCTGCAGTTGCTCAGATTGATCTTTCCCCACCTTTATCTACTAAGGATCCTACTTCTTCTATTTCATCAGACACACCTACTATGTTCAACAAATTTCGCAAATAGTATAAGGATCAATAGTCTTCTAGTTCCACTGTGTCTGTCGCACAAACAAGTACATCTTTTGTTGGTCTGACCCAATCTTTTTCTGGTCCTTGGGTTTTTTATTCAGGAGTCACTGATCATATTACTGGTAACAAATATTTGTTCTCCTCTTTATCCTCTCTTGATCCTTTAGCTTCTATTACACTGGCTAATGGCTCTAGAGTATCATCTTATGGTGTTGGAACTGTTAAACTTTTCCCTTCTTTAACCATTGATAATGTTCTTTATGTCCCTGGGTCTCCTTTTAACCTGTTATCCATCAGTCGTCTAACTCGTTCTCTTGATTGTGTTGTTTCTTTTACCAACAATTCTATATGTTTACAGGACCGAAGTTCGAAACAGGTGATTGACACAGGATGTGAGTCTCATGGTCTTTATCATCTTCGTCCCTTTACACATGTTGGTGCAGTTATAGAGTCTCCCTCTCTTCTCCATGCTCAGTTAGGTCATCCAAGTCTTGCCAAGTTACAGCAACTTGTCCCTGCCTTATCTAAGTTGTCTAGTTTGGCATGTGAGTCATGTCAATTAGGCAAACATAGTCATATTTTCTTTCCTCGTAGTGTCACACGTGGTGCTTCGTCCTCTTTTGTCGTGGTCCACTCTGACATTTGGGGACCTAGTCGCGTTAAGTCTACTTTAGGTTTTCAATACTTTGTTACTTTCATTGATGATTATTCCAGATGCACTTGGTTATTTTTGATGAAAAATCATTCTGAATTATTTCATATCTTTCAAACTTTTTTCAATGAAATTCAAACTTAGTTCTGTGTTTCTATTAGAGTTTTGCGCAGTGATGATGGTCGTGAATATCATTCTCATTCTTTTAAACAATTCATGGCTTCTCATGGTATTTTGCATCAAACTTCTTGTGCTTATACACCTCAACAAAATGGTGTAGCTAACGTAAAAATAGACATCTTATTGAAACAACTCGCACTCTTTTAATTCATGGAGGTTCCTCAGCATTTTTGGGGTGATGCTCTTCTTACTGCATGTTATCTCGTTAATCGCATGCCATCTTCGGTTTTAGATAATAAAATATCTCATTCCATTTTATTCCCTCATGAACCAATTCATCCCTTACCTCTAAGAGTTTTCGGGTCTACATGTTTTGTTCATAATTTCAGTTCTGGTCTTGACAAGCTTTCCCTTAGATCACATAAATGTGTTTTCTTAGGGTTTATAAGATCACAAAAATGATACAAATGTTTTTCTCCTTCTCTTAACCTTTATTTTGTGTCTGCAAATGTCACTTTTGATGAGTTCTCTTTTTATTTTAAAATTCAATCTTCACCTCTGTCTCCATCCAATCTTGTCAACACTCCTAGTACATTTAATGTTCCTATTGTTTGTGACCCTCTAACTGTGTCTTCTTCACCATTAGTTTCTGCTCCGCAGTCAACTTCTTCTTCACTGCCTCTTCAGGTTTATAGTTGTCGAAACCAATCACAACCACCACCATGTGACTTTACTCAAGTGCCAACTACTCTATCTCCTCCGGATGTGACACCTAAGTCTGACATTCCCATTGCCCTCCGAAAAGGTATCCGTTCTATACGTAATCCCTCTCCCCATTATATTGGTTTGAGCTATCATCGATTGTCATTACCTTTTATACATGCCTTTCCTCTCTTTCTTTTGTGACCATTCCAAAAACTATCCATGAAGCTTTAGCTCATCCTAGTTGGCGTCAGGCCATGTTAGATGAACTAAGTGCTCTTCATAACAGTGGAACTTGTGAATTGGTCTCGTTACCGTCTGGAAAATCTGTTGTTGGTTGCAGGTGGGTGTTTGCTATCAAAGTTGGACCTGATGATACTATTGATCGCCTAAAAGCTCGTCTTGTGGCCAAAGATTATACTCAAATTTTTGGTTTGGATTATGGAGATACCTTTTCCCCCGTGGCAAAGATGACTTTTGTTAGTTTATTTATCGTCATGGCCGCTCTTCAATAATGGCCTCTTTATCAACTAGATGTTAAAAATGTTTTCCTCAATGGTGATTTGTGTTGAAAGTCCCACATCGCCTACCTCATATCATTTGGTATGGTTTAAATACATGTTAGGCTATTCCACATATAGCCAATTGGTTTTATGTTGGAACCTTAACATGGTATCGAGCCAAAGCCTAACATCTTTCCTAGGTTATTGTCATGGGCCAAAAGTTGTCCTTTAGATGGGTCAAAAGTACCCTTTGCACTGGTCCAAGCAGGCTTCGTTGGAGGGGTGTGTTGAAAGTCCCACATCGCCTACCTCATATCATTTGGTATGGTTTAAATACATGTTAGGCTATTCCACATATAGCCAATTGGTTTTATGTTGGAACCTTAACAATTTGCAAGAAGAAATCTATATGGAGCAACCTCCTGGGTTTGTTGCTCAAGGGGAGTCTTCCGGGATGGTATGTCGTCTTAGAAAATCCCTATATGGCCTAAAACAGTCTCCTAGGGCCTGGTTTGGAAAGTTTAGCAAGGTTGTTCAACAATTTGGTATGACTCGGTGTGAAGCGAGATCACTCTGTCTTTTATCGACACTCAAGTACTTGGATGTGTTTACTTGATAGTATATGTTGATGACATCATTCTTACAGGTAGTGACAACCATGGCATCTCTAAGTTGAAACAACATCTCTGTCACCATTTTCAGACCAAAGATCTTGGTAAACTTAGATATTTCTTGGGTATTGAGGTGGCACAGTCCAATGATGGTATTGTTATATCTCAGAGTATGCCATGGATATTTTGGAGGAAAATGGGTTGATGAATTCAAAGTCTGTTGATACACCTATGGATCCCAATACTAAACTTCTACCAAATCAGGGGGAGCTTATACCTGATCCTGAGCAGTATAGAAGATTGGTTGGAAAATTGAATTATCTTACAGTTACTTGTCCTGACATTTCCTTTGCAGTCAGTGTGGTAAACCAATTTCTTAATTCCCCATGTGAAGATCATTGGAATGCAGTCATTTGTATCTTAAAGTATATTAAAGGATCTCCTGGAAAAGGATTGTTATATGATTCTAATAACCATGCAAGAGTTTTTTGCTACTCAGATGCTAATTGGGCATAATCTCCTTCAGATAGAAGATCTACATCTGAATATTGTGCCTCCATTGGTGGTAACTTGGTCTCATGGAAAAGTAAGAAATAGAGTGTTGTAGCAAGATCTAGTGCAGAAGCAGAATATAGAGCTATGGCCTCAGCTGCCTGTGAACTTGTTTGGCTCAAGCAATTGCTTAGAGAATTACAATTTGGAGATGTCACTCAAATGTCACTTGTGTGTGACAATCAGGTTGCTCTTCATATTAGTTCTAATCCTGTCTTTCATGAGAGGACCAAACACATTGAGATTGATTGTCATTTCATTCGAGAAAAGATTATGTCTGGAGACATCAAGACTGAGTTTGTTAACTCAAGTGATCAGTTAGCAGATATTTTTACTAAATCTTTACAGGGTCCTAGAATTGATTATATTTGTAACAAGCTTGACACATACGATTTGTATGCTCCAGCTTGAGGGGGAGTGTTAGATATTGTTTAGATATTATTTGATCTTGTTAAGATATTGTTAACCATAATATCAAACAATATCTTCTGTTTATTCTGTTACTTTCAGTTACTCTTTTAGTTGTATCTCTCTACTATAAATAGATTATCCTATGTGTGATTTATATACAAGGAATATTAATCTCAAACTCTATTTCTTCTATATTCAACACCTAGTCTAATTATATCTTTCATATCCTACCAGATTATAGACATCATTACTCTATCTTAACTTATTCAATCATAATTTTAGATACAACAGAACAAATTAGTTTTCTGCAAATCAAACAATATAACCAAGTCACCTCCGTAGTTTAGATCTTCTAACCTAGAGTAATATAGAAATCAAAGAACAACTAGTTTTTCTTATCTTTTAATTTCAATGTTCTCAAGCTTGAAAGCTTCAAATTTCCAATTTCTTAAGGTGTCAGATCTTATTCATATAAAACCCCAATTAACACATAGAACCTACTATAATGTTCTTAAACTTGTCAAATTTCATCTTTACCCCACCAATATCACATGTAAGACTCGAAGATCCATATGAAAAACCTTAGCCCCAAATTTGTAAAAATACTCTAAAATTGAAAAAGAAAAACTTACTCTATTTAAGATTTTGATCGAATAGAAATGTTCCCCTCGTCACTAGAAGAACAATGTTGCATTTGAATATAGAAAAAGATACGAATTGGATGAAAAAGTTTGAGAGAAGAAAGAGGATTTAGAGTTTAGAGATGTGATGGTTTTATAGGAATGAAGTTTGATCCGTAAGAGTTTTTTATTTAAAGTATTTTTATCTCAAAGATAAAAATTTCAAACTTAACTCCATTTAATCATTATTTCTCTTTTTTACAACTAAAGTTTTGACCCTTACAATTTTTGTTTTGAAAAATGAGTTATTTGTAAAAATAAAATTTCACATTAAAATTTTCATAAATAAATGAATACACTAGTTTTAATTCAAATTTTTTTTAAATTAAAATAATTTTACATTTTAGACCATTAAAATGCATATTAAATTGAAAAAAAAAGTCACAACTCTTATTTAAATTATAATTAAGTATGACCAATAAATTTAGATTATATTCTCCTAAGTAAAAACTCTTAGAGTCTCATGACTTTTTTCTTATAAAAATTTATTTAAATTTTTGCTTTATTAATAATTTAGATTTAAACTTTAATATATATTTGTTAGAAATATATACAATAATTATTGTGGTACAATTTATATATATATATATATATATATATATATATATATAATAAAGTTATAACAAAATATTAAATATTAATAATATCTTAATTTTAATTACTTAAATTAAAGTATATTAATAAATCATATTATTTTCATATCTATATTCATATGAAAAATCATTCGTAATGATATTATCGTTCCTGTATCATGAGCACACAATTCATGTCATGTGTATTAAATAAGAAAATTAAGTAATATATAAAGAAAAAAACTCAAAACTTAATATTTTAATATTTTAAACTAGAAATGATTTCAATCTCTTATGTATTGGACTTATTTCTCATTGTCGCCCTCTCTTGGAAAAACTCATGACCATTATACTGTAGGTTCTCCGTTGTTTAGTGACGTCAAAGTCTTATTTGTTTGTAAAAATCAATCCTTCATTCGGATGTAAGCACATTGAATTGAAGTATCATTTTATCGAACCGATAAATGATGGAGACTTGAGTTTGTTGAAGATTCAGTGCAGAGAATCCACGATATGTTGACCAAATCGTTACAACAACTAAGTTGAGGCTTTGCATTCCTCAATGGCCTTGAGCAAATTGATGATGAAGGCACTACACTAGGTAGTACGTAAATCAAACTCAGTGGGAGAATTGTTAGTATATGGTCTTGATTTAGTCACATCGATTAGGATTGTGAGATGAGATTCTATTTTGTTATATAAGACCCTATGTAAAGTTTGAGACAGCACGAAATAAAAATACTTCTAGTGTAGTCGTGGACGTACATATTTTTAAAGCACGTTAAAATTCTTGTCATTTATTTTTCTCTTTATTCTTTCTTTATTATTGTCTTGTTCTAACACAGTAAAACGGGTATACTACAGCTATGCGGCTAGGGCAACGTTTTCCCACAGGAAAGGAGTCCATCAATATAAGTAGACGAGATTTTTAAGAGATGTTCACTGTTTATTATTTACTTAGCTTGTATTAGAGTGTTTTCTATAGACACGTCTGACAAGATCTCAACTCGAAAAGATATTCCGGATACCAACTGTATGAGTTATTATACAAATCTGAAATACGATAGCGTCGGAGGTTCTTGGCCTTAAAAGAAAAGTTACCTTAGCAGAGGACTAAGAAGAACTATTCGTTGTTATTTCAACTTAAACTTTAAACCAATTCTTTCCATATACTTTTCTTCACGTCTTCATTGCAGACTTACTTAGAGATCTGCATAGTGTTCCAAAAATAAAACATTGGTTATGATTTTGAGTATTGAGGAGCCGCTATTAATTTGTTTGTGGATCACGTCCTCTCCCTCCGTCGTGTTTCTTTTTCGATTGTAGAACAATCCCTCTCCTACTACTTGCAGTGCTTTTGAGTAACCCTCTGTTATTTGTTTGTGGACCATGCCCTCTCCCTCCGTCGTGTTTCTTTTTCGATTGCAGAACAATCCCTCTCCTTCTACTTCCTATGTTATTTGTTTGTGGACCATGTCCTGTCCCTCCGTCATGTTTCTTTTTGGATTGTAGAATAATCCCTCTCCTTCCACTTGTTGTGTTTTTCAGTAACCCTACGTTAGTTGTTTGTGGATCATGTCCTCTCCCTCCATCGTGCCTTCTTTTGGTTTGTAGAACAATCCCTCTCCTTTTTGCTCGTTTTGTATTATTATTGTCGCAACTGCATGCTCTGCTATCCGAAGAAATAATAATTGTGTGTAGTGTAATCAGACCTTCTGGTCATGCCAAGTCTTGGGGTGATAAAATTTGTTTTGCCTCTTAAAAAAATTACCATATATTACAGTCAAATTAACTATGTTGTTAAAATAGTATTCGAGGCAACACGTATATGTAAAACAAAATAGATGAAAAATGGCATAATCTAGAGAACTCATGTATCAAAAACTTACATTGTCACGGTCATAGGTTTGTGTGCCTTAGAATTGGACGTTCTCAGCAGTGGCATGTGCATGAAACTAGCAAGAAGAGCCATGAACGACAGACCAAATTAATGTTGATTTTCTCTTGTTCAAGGGAATAGTTAATGCGGAAGTTGTTCAGAGCCTAAAACGTTAGTATGCTTGGTGTAGTGGTGGGATGAAGGTGGGAATTTATAGGGAAAAAGTAAGGACGCATGGTAGAAAAACTTAACATGTGTGACTGTTAGAATTTGTCAAGTATGAACGAGTCTTTATATTTCTAATTTTAGGGATGATTGGTCCAATCAAGTGGCATGACCCAGCATGAATATTTCCCGTTGACCGGGTAAACCCAACTCTTTTTTCTTTTGTTCTTTTGAATTGTTTTTATCTATGTACGTATTTTTAACACCATGCCACTTGTTTTATGGTTCACGATTTTAAAAAGAAAAACATAAAAACCACACAAAATTTAGAATACTTTCAAAAAAAAAAATCTATCAATTATGTGAAGTTGACTTGAAGATTAACAACTTATATTATATTCAAAAACTAAAAAAATAAGGATGTCCTAGAATAAACATTTATTTAAAAAATAAAGTCCTTAATGTTTATATCAATATATATATATGAGAAAAAACTTAGTAATAATAAATTTCACATCAACATAAATGACGAAAGCTTTGTAAATATTTGTTAACTTATATATATATATATATATATATAAGGGAAGAAAAGTACAATTAACATGTCAAGTGTTTATAGTTTGAAGACCTCAAAGTCTCGAACGCGTAATTTTACTATGGATTCATGTTCAACTTTAGTGCAACTTGTTGTTTGTCTAAGAATAATAACTCAGATTTGCTAAGTATTTGTCTGCTTTTTAACAACACCCAACTTGTCTTTTGGTTAGTAAATTATAGCTCTCAAGGTTCTTCAATATTTCAGCCAAACACTACCTCTGTATAAATATCATATTTATTATTAAAATAAGAGACATGTTATAATTACATAGTTACAGTCTCTATTTCTTCATATTGTTTTAAATGCATATTTATGTATCTTCATGTGTCTATTTATTTATTTATAAAAATATGGTAATTTAATTTTTTTTCTTATTTTTCATTTCTTGTGTCTATTCCATAATTGTGCAGATACATTACATACATCAATAACAATAAATTTTACAATTGTATATATTTTTCTTATTTTTCCCTAAGCAATAAAATTATCTTATTAATTACTTTCTTTTATATCTTTGGTATGCATCCCAATTACTGTCTTGCCTATCCATATTTTTCTTATGAGATAGTATATCATAACAACTTTTTTTAATTATGTAACAATGTATACTTCATTTATTTTTTGTTCAATTGTTTTTTTTTTTTTAAGTAATACTCAATATTTTATCACATTCCATATTGTATGTCACTTTCCTTACCCTTCAAAAAAAATTAATGAAACAAAAACATAACATCTTACCCAGATCCTCCATATTTTCCTTTTAGAAATATAGGAGGAGTGTATACTAGAAAAATAATTCATTAAACAGAAAAACAATTTCTTTTTAATAATAAAGAAAAAAAAAACTACTACCTTTCTTGACAGCATTTATGACTCATTGTTATCATGGTTGTGTTTATATCATATTTTGTTTTCTGAAATATAATCTATTTTTTGAAGAATCGAATTAATTATAACCTTCTTAATGTTTAACAATAAAAAAGAGTAGAATTTAATCAATTGATTCTTCTAATACAGAATTCATAATTAAATTACAATATTACGACAAAAATCTTTAACCTCAACATCACAAGTTTCACATTAGTGAGTGAGATAAGGACTAAACAAAATATCTGAGGAAAATACAAACAATAGAAAGAAACACAGCTAGTAAGTTAAAATGTTCTGTTATCTACGAATGGATGGTAATGATGTTGTGGTCACAAACGTCAAGGATAGCAAAGACCCAAAACTTTTGAGGTCTTCACTGACGTTATGCAAACTGGTAACTGGGCTATTTAATTTGTTTGTGGACCCTCTCCTCTCCCTCCGTCGTGTTCTGGTTTTGTTTGTAGAACAATATCTCTCTCTTTGGTTCTTTCGCTTTTAGATAGCTCTAGGCTATTTGTTTGTGGATCACGTCCTCTTCCTCCGTCGTGTTTTCTTTTGGCTTGTAGAACAGTACTCCCTCTAGTCATTGCATTTTGCGTACTAGAGTTGGATGGTTGCAGCAGTGGCATGTGCATGGAGCAAGCAGCAGCAAGAGCCATAAATCACAACTGAGTGAAAGGGGATTTTCTATTCTCAGAAATAATTAATGCAGTGGATGCTCGCAGTAGTAGAAAATGTTAGTGTTCGGTTTATGATATTGGTGTAGTGAACGTGGATCGAAGCTGGGGATTTATAGGGTAAAAGTAGAGGGCGTAATGGAAGAAAACTTTTATTGTCAAAGTATGAACCAGTCTCTATATTTCTAATTCTAGGGATGGTTGGTCCATTCAAGTGGCATGACGCGGCATATGAATATATCCCGTGGACCATGTATCTCCTAATTTCCTTTTTTTATTCTTTTAAAATGCTATTTTATCTTGAAAATCATACAACTTGATTCATAACAAGGTCTTTAGGTTTTAAATGAGGGGAGCATGTAAAAATTAATTGTGAGAAAAAATGTCAGTTAAATTTAAATTTTGGAAACTAGAACTTAATATATTATCTATCTTTTTATTTATTTTTTGAAATTTAATCTATAATTTTTTTTCAAAGACATTTCTAAAATTTAACATGATTTTTTTTTATATTTTACCATCAAAATAAAGTATAATAGAATATTAAAATAACTAAATAATTTATAATAACTTTTTTATCAATATTTCATATTTTTATATTATACTACACATGTTAATTTGTTATAATAAAAAAAATTAAAGAAAATAGTTTTACTTCTATTTATTTACTTTAAGAAAATTTTTATTAGATATTTTTTATTTTTTCATTTATTATCTTTTTCCAACATGAAAATGTCTCTAACATAAATAGAAGAGAAAAAAAGTACAATTTTTATATTATAAGGTGAAATCATATAAATAAAGAATATGAAAGTAAATAACCGGTAAATTAAAAAGAAAAAAATAGTGAAAAAGTGTCGGATACAAAAATTTGAAGTGAAAAAGTAAAAAGATAAGAGTTGAAGATAGAAAAAAAGAGAAAACAAAAATGTAACTAAAAAATTATAAAAAAGAATAAATGATATTTATTATAAATTAAAATTTCTGAAGATAAAACATAAATTTTATTTAAATTTAAAAAACATTTTATTTAATTTAAAAAATTAATTATAGATACTAAATATTGGTTGGGGTCCGTGACCACGTTGTTCCCCAAAATCCACCTACCACCATATATGATATCCATTGATAACATAAAACAAATACAATAAAAGAATAATTTGTAATTCAATGTTTCTCTTTTAAAATTTTATTAAGAAAAAAATTATTTATTTGAATTAATCTTTTTAAAATTAATTTTCTGGTTCCACCACTAATTGAAGATTAAACTAATAAAGAGAAACTTACATGCAACCACTACAAACATCTTAAATAGTTTCAAGTTTTCAAAAGAAAAAAGAACTCCAAGAAATAGCTGGATTATCAAATACAACAACTTCAAACCAATAACTCCAAGGAACTTCAACAGTTTCATTCCAACACCTCGCAGTTTCTTGCGAAAAATACTCGATAAAGAAACTCATAATGATTAATGAGAAATTTTGGATTTCAAAAGAATTTATACGTATTGCATGAACATTTCTATTGGCATAATATGAAAGATGATATAATCTATTTATAATAGAAGTCTATTGCAAGTAAGGAAGCTAAATTTAAACTCATGTCTCTAATTCATTTTCTCTTATTTGTTTATTTTATTACCTAAAATTCGAAGGGTTTATTAGAGACATGATGGATTATTGTTTAATAGTAAACTTCGTGTTCCTTGTAGTTACTTATACTAGAAATTCAGGTTAGAGAAACATCAATAGGATATATTGGAGTTAAAAAAAAAAACTTTATAGATGTTGCATTAGCATATTTATTTGGCTGACATGAAACATTATGTGCATTAACATTTTTAGAGTTCTATTTTACTTATATGTATATATAAATATAAACCTATATTATTAATGACAATATATGAAAGTTAGCAATCCATAATCACTATTGTCATCGAAAAAGAAATAGGGATCTTTTGAAATAATATTTTTTTTAACGATGATTATTCAACACTTATTTTATATTTTATATTATCATCGAAAAATAAATAGGAATATTTTGAATTATTTTTTTAACTATGATTATTCAACACTATTTTATATTTTATTTAATACAACTTTATAATTTTATTTTATTATTTTTTTAAATGATTATTTTTATATTTTAACAATTAAAAATCGCTATAAAATATACAATATTTTATAATTACTTAAAATTTATTAGAGGTTTAAGAAATTGCCAAAAATGATTTAATTAATATTTTGTAATTATTTTATTAATCAATCAAATTTTGAATTATTATTTACAAATTATTTTTTTAATAATTTTATAGTTAATAATTAAAATACTTATTTTATTTAGAATTAATTTAAAATATCATGATAAATATAATAATATTTTTATCATTATAATAAAATTAATAATATAAATATATGATATAAGAATGAGCTAAGTAGTTTATATTAAAATAACTTAATAATATGTATAATATACACTACAAGAAAAACGCTATTAGCGACCAGACAAAATCGATCGCTAATGGGCAAAAATCGATCGCTATTCGTTAGCGACCAAAATGGTTGGTCGCAAAAGGGCAAGTTGCTAATTTGTTAGTGACCGATGAGGTGGTCGCTAAATAATTTGGTCACTTATGCATTGAAGACCAAAATAGTGACCGAAAATAATATAATAAATCGGTCGCTAAATCCGTGGTAAAGTTTTAAAAAATAACAACCGATATATTCGGTCGCTAATATATTAATATAATTATTTAAATAATAATTAAAATCGGTCGCTAAATCGGTCGCTAAAATGGAGACAAAGTTAAAAATAATAGCGATCGAATATAATCGATCGCTAATATATTAATTGAATTATTTAAATAATAATTTAAATCGATCGCTAAATCGGTCGCTAAATTTGAATTGTATATTATAATAAATTTGTAGCGACCAAAATTCGATCGCTAATCTAACCAAATCTAAAAATTTTCGTTTAAAATTTTGTATATCCAATTTGACAAAATTTGTACTCGCTTAATTCATCCAAACATAACACAAATGAAAACTTAAGAACTAAAGTCAAATTTTGTATATCCAATTTTACAAAATTTGTACGTGCTTAATTCATCCAAACATAACACAAATGAAACTTAAGAACTTAACAACTACTCAAGATTCAAAGTCTTAATATCATAAAATTGAAAATTAGTCATCTAGTATATTGTCGGTGTCATATTGACTTGTAGTAGGAATTTTATGAAGGAAGCCAAGATCTATTAATTATTCTATTATAATAATAATCCTAATTAATAATTGAAGGTCATTCTTTGAGGAAGCCAAGATCTGTTCGATTCGGATCAATGAAGGTGTGACTCGAAACCGCTCAACTCCTTCATTCTTCAATTCTCGGCCCATTTCACTCTTTGGGATGGACGAAACCCGGTCCGAACACCTGCACTCTTATCAAATTACTCCAAACTTGTTCAACTCAATAAACAACAATTTTATACACTTTAGACCCTCTTTCACTTTGATGTTTTTATGAAATTATCAACAATTTTGCTGTCAGATCCATTGATTTAATGAGTATAAGAAGGCCTTGGTGATGATAACAATACTACAGAATGGAGTTAGAAATGATTGTTTGTATTCATAGAAGCAAGAAGTTCTTTCATTCTCAACTTTTCCCCAATTATTCCACCCTGCAGGCTTTATACATTGATCCATGAAAGTGAATGCAAAAACCACTCTTGCAAAAGGTCTCCATGGTCTTCCCAGATATGCATATGAAGTTCCCCCATTACCTGTGACAACACATCTGCAATGACACCACAAACAAAACATCATTTAAGGAACCAAAATGTTCACAACATAATAAAAGTACTTTACTTGTGTAGTATCCTTTCTTGGACTCGGAAGTTTAACAGATTAACACACCAAAGAAACACTGTAAAGGGAGAGGAGCAAAATATTGACAAGGAAGCATAGAGTAGTATGAGATTCAAAGATTTTTATTCTAAGATTTCTTACGGGATTCCCGAATTCATTGAATTTTCAAGGGATCATTTCCCTAGCTTCAAGAGAATCTGGTTCTTGTTTTAACCTAGAATGTTTTTTTCTAATTAAATACTCCTAAATCCGTGTTAGCCATGCTTCTAAACATTTACAAACCAAACCGCAAAACTTAAAAGCAAGATCATCTTCAAAACCAACATTCTCTCATTATCTTAATCAGCTTTTCATAAACATGACTCGATCATGATGATAAACTTCAACCTAGGTACTTACTTGATTTCACATCGAAGAACTAAGAGAGAACATATTTTGCCTTGGAATTGGAAAACAAAGTAAGAGTCACTAACACTCGTTGTATTGTAGGGGAAACAAGATGATTGGGAAATGTCTCTATCCTTATTAAACAAGTTACAATGACTAAAAAAAATATTATGTGGGAAGATGATGTTGTAAGTATTAGGCATGATCACACACCTCGAGAATACATAACCAGCTTTTTCCTCGTGGAGAGTTTCTCGCTCGTGCGGTTATAAACCCTACGGACTTGCAATGGATGTGACAATGTTCCAAGAGTGCGAGTACTATTACCAAAAATGAAGTCCACACTCCCTTCAATGTAACAATCTTTCAAGTATTGCTTTCCATAATGTAAGTATAGTGTGTCTTGTACTAATCACAAAATAAGTTTATTTATCACCTTGGTACCTCGGATTTTCCTCAAATGAAACAGAAGGATAATGGTGTACAAAACCATCTAGCCTAACAATCATGGCCTCTTGTTAATTGAAGATCTTATTATGTTTACGCAACACACACTATAAAGGATACATCATGCACACATAACTTTCTAAAATCAAACTCGGAATAAAAATATGAAGACAGTGAAGCACCCGTCACCCAAGGAACCCGCAATTATAGAAAGCACAACGATTTGCTTGTTACTCCGAGTGCCATCGCCGCCCTGCACCTCGCTAGGTAAAAGAGGGAAACAAAAGAACAAGTGTGCACAAGGTCTCTGCTAAAATTCCTTCATATTTTAAACATAACAATGGTGTTCATATTTTAAACAAAACAAAACAAGTTCCCAAATTGGTCTGTCAAGCACCACCAAATCCGCAGAGAAGAGGGATCTCGAAGAACCTATCTACTTCACAAATCCACCTACAACAAACCATAAAGAAATTCTGTCAAAATTATCTCTCCTATATTATTCACAATGCAAGAGAATAACAAGTATATACATTCAAACAAGCCAAACCTTGGTTGAGGGTGTCGAGGCTCGTGAGGAGGTTAAGAACAGAGGTGTGGTGCGGTGGCTCACGGTGGTGGCGTCCGATTGACGAGGAGCTTTGGTGGAGGTTGGATTAGGGTGAGGGCTGACTTGGGGGGAGCAGTGAGGGGGCTAGGGCTCGCCGGGAGTGAGGAGGAGATACTGGCCAAGGTTAAGAGGAATGGGTGAGTCAGGCGCGAGAGTTAGGGTTATTTGGGGATAAGTGGCGCGAGATACGAGAGTGAAAAATGTGGTAGTATATGATAGCGGTTAAATCTTAACCGCTATTATAATAGAACTTCTAATAGCGGTTAAAACTTAACCGCTATTATATATCACGTCTAATAGCGGTTAAATCTTAACCGCTATTATATATTTTCAAATATGATCGATCATTTGAAAATGTACTCGATCATAACCAAAAAATGTGGATGTCGCTCGAGCGAGACAGTGTCGCTCAAGCGAAAAACCACCCGAGAAGGCCAATTTTGTGCAGGTGGCGTCGCTCGAGCGAGACCATTGTCGCTCAAGCGAAATACAACCCGAGAATGCCAATTTTGTGCAGGTCGCCTCGCTCGAGCGACCTTATTATCGCTTGAGCGAATGTTGACCTGTGTAAACGTCGACAAAGTTAGCCGGATAATGTAACATGGGAGACCACATGTTAGAATCAGATGTCGCTCGAGCGAGTATAGTATCGCTCAAGCGAAATACAACCCGAGACTTCACAATCTTAAAATATGGTTGTATATGATAGTGGTTCCACTGGAACCGCTATTACAAACCACTTCTAATAGCGGTTAAACCTTAACCGCTATCTAATATACACTTTAGATAGCGGTTAACGTGGAACCGCTATAATATCCACTCAATTATGATCGATCATTTCAAATTATGATCGATCATAATTAAAACTTACATTAACTATTTTTTTGAATATTATGTTTTTAAATTTGCTATTAGAGAAAACCTTTCAGAATTCAAAATGTTAAATAGTTTTAAATATTAAAATTAACTTTATCAAAAATTAGGAAAAAAAATTAATCCAAAAGAGTTCAAAAATGTATTATAATATTCTCAATTTTGAGTTTAATTATATTGTTCATTCTCAAAGTAGAAAATTATATTGTAATTATTTTAATTTAATAAAATATAATTTAAATTTTTAATACTCAAATTAAAAGATTAAATAATAATGAATTTAATTCTTTAAATTGAGTATTTGGAAACTAAAATTATAGTTTCTCTGTTTTAAATAATTAAGATAAATAGTTAAAAATAGAAATCAAAACTAGTATTATTTTCAATTTATTAAAAGTGTAATTAAATCTCTATTTTCTTAATTTTTTTTGTTTCAAACTTCTCAATTCTACATTTTTGTAACTTCTATCATTATATTATCATCCTCATCTCCTCTCATGTTCAACTTTATCTTTACAATAGTTAATATTCTTAAATAATGTATATTTTTAATTATAATTTTTGAATATATATTTTAGAAATTAATCAATTATAATCTATTATTTGAAAAACTAATCAATTCTAATCAATAATTTAGAAAACTAATCGATTATAATTAATTGTTTGAAAAAATTATCAAATATGATCGATCATTTTGAAGATCTGATCGATCGAATCTCAAAATCTTGTTGTATATGATAGCGGTTCCACTCGAACCGCTATTAAAAACCACTTCTAATAGCGATTAAAACTTAACCGCTATCTAATATGCACTTAAGATAGCGGTTAACGTGGAACCGCTTATTATATCCACTCAATTATGATCGATCATTTCAAATTATGATCGATCATAATTAAAACTTATATTAACTATTTTTTTGAATATTATGTTTTTAAATTTGCTATTAGAGAAAACCTTTCAGAATTCAAAAAGTTAAATACTTTTAAATATTAAAATTAACTTTATCAAAAATTAGGAAAAAAAATTAATCCAAAAGAGTTCAAAAATGTATTATAATATTCTCAATTTTGAGTTTAATTATATTGTTCATTCTCAAAGTAGAAAATTATATTGTAATTATTTTAATTTAATAAAATATAATTTAAATTTTTAATACTCAAATTAAAAGATTAAATAATAATGAATTTAATTCTTTAAATTGAGTATTTGGAAACTAAAATTATAGTTTCTCTGTTTTAAATAATTAAGATAAATAGTTAAAAATAGAAATCAAAACTAGTATTATCTTCAATTTATTAAAAGTGTAATTAAATCTCTATTTTCTTAATTTTTTTGTTTCAAAATTCTCAATTCTACATTTTTGTAACTTCTATCATTATATTATCATCCTCATCTCCTCTCATGTTCAACTTTATCTTTACAATAGTCAATATTCTTAAATCATTTATATTTTTAATTATAATTTTTTAGTATATATTTCAGAAATTAATCAATTCTAATCTATTATTTGAAAAACTAATCAATTCTAATCAATAATTTAGAAAACTAATCGATTATAATTAATTATTTGAAAAAATTATCAAATATGATCGATCATTTTGAAAATATAATCGATCGAATAAAAAAATCTGGTTGTATATGATAGCGGTTCCACTGGAACCGCTCTTAAAAGAGCACTTCTAATAGCGGTTAAACCTTAACCGCTATCTAACTATATTTTATTTATTTATTGATACATTTTTTCATCAGATATCGCTCGAGCGAGACTATAATCGCTCAAGCAAAATACAACCCGAGAATGCCAATTTTGTGCAAGGGGCGTTTCGCTCGAGCGAGACTATTGTCGCTCAAGCGAAATACATTTTAGATAGCGGATCCACAGGAATCGCTCTTAAAAGCGCACTTATAATAGCGGTTAACCCTTAACCGCTATCTAAATTATAGTTTAGATAGCGATTAACGTGGAACCGCTATCATATCTTCTCAATTATGATCTATCATTTCTAATTATAATTGATCATAATGAAAACTTACATTAACTATTTTTTTGAATATTATGTTTTTAAATTTGCTATTAGAGAAAACCTTTCGTAATTCAAAATGTTAAATACTTTTAAATATTAAAATTAACTTTATCAAAAATTAGGAAAAAATAATAATCCAAAAGAGTTCAAAAATGTATTATAATATTGTCAATTTTGAGTTTAATTATATTGTTCATTCTCAAAGTAGAAAAATATATTGTAATTATTTTAATTTAATAAAATATAATTTAAATTTTTAATACTAAAATTAAAAGATTTTTGTTGCATGAGGTTTCTTCACTTAAAAGATTTTGCAAAATGCCTCTAAAAATGTTTTTAACAATTAAAAACAAAGTATTTTGACAAAAGCTTTCTCAAACAAGTTTTTAACTGATACAACTTTGATAGAACCGATTAAAATTACTTAAAATGTCAAGTGAAATGTTTTTACAATATTTTAATCGATACAACTTGATTTTAATCGATACAACTTGATTTTAATCGATTAAAACCACTTAAGGGTTCAGGATGATCGATCAGAATGCAATTATGACTGATCAGAATAAGTTATGATCGATCAAAATTTAGTTATGACCGATCAGAACTATTTTAATCGATTAAATCTCGTTTCAATCGATTAAAACAACTTAAAAATTTCTACACAACGTTTTAATCGATTAAAACTTATTTTTATCAGCTTAAAATAACTTGAAAAGTTTTACAAGAAAGTTTTGCAAGTATTTCAATCGATTGAATCGCGAAACAATCGATTAAATCAACTTAGAAGATTTTTTGTAAAGTGTTTTAATTGATATAAACGTTGTCGTATCGCTTAAAACAAATCTGTTAAAGAATCAAGAACGTATTAATGGATTAAAAGAAGTTTTAACAGATTAAAACTGCACTTTTAACAGATTAAAAGAATCTTTTAACAGATTAATTAAACCAGCAGCTTTGAAAATCTTCTATAAAAACAGTTTGGCTTGAACTTTTTTAACATACATTGAATATCATCTTTTACACATCCTTGAGCAATCAATCAAGCAAACTTCAGCACTCTTTTCAAGAAAGATTCGCATCAGCTTTTGAGAAGTTCTTTGAAAATCTTTCTTGAGGCAACTTGATTTCTTTTGAAGAAGAAACACTTACGCAGAATTGCATAAACTGGTTTGAGCATTCTAGTTTCTTCTTTTTCATTTCTTTACATTCTTTTTGTATTGTTTGGTGCCTGGAATTTGGGCACTCTGGTTTCTCTCAATTTGGAATTTGGTTGTAGAGGTTATTAAGAGCTGGAATTTGGTAATACGAGAAAACATTTCAGAAAGCAAAATGTTAAATACTTTTAAATATTAAAATTGACTTTATAAAAAATTAGGAAAAAAAAATTAATCAAAAAGAGTTCAAAAATGTATTATAATATTTTCAGTTTTAGTTTAATTATATTTTTCATTCTCAAAGTAGAAAAATATATTGTAATATTATTTTAATTTAATAAAATATCATTTAAATTTTTAATACTAAAATTAAAAGATTAAATAATAATAAATTTAATTCTTTAAATTTAGTATTTAGAAACTAAAATTATAGTTTCTCTGTTTTAAAAAATTAAAATAAATATTTAAAAATAAAAATCAAAACTATTATTATGTTAAATTTATTAAAAGTATAATTAAATCTCTATTTTCTTCAATTTTTTAATATAAATTTTTAAAATATAATTTAATTTCAATTGAAATTTTCAATTGAAAAATAAATTCAAGAATATTTGTTATTAAACTTTTCTTAAACAATGTATTGAATAGTTAACATCACTCTAGTCTTAATTTATTACAATTTAAATTTTTAATAAATTTGATTTATTACAATTCATTTTGTTAATATTGAGACCAAAGTTTATTTTTAAAGTATATTTTAAAAATTAAAATATTTTTAAAAAATAAATTACTTTTAAAAAATAAATTGTAAAAAATATACTAAAACAATTAAAGTATATTTATAAAAAAAATTAAATATAATAAAAAAATAATATTCATTAGCGATCGATTTCAATTCGATCGTTATTTTCTCATTAGCAACCGATTTTAATTCGGTCACTATTTCAATTTGTAATTCGGTCGCTAAATCGATCGCTAAATGATTTTTTTATTTTAGTATGAAAATAGCCATCGATTTAGCGATCGAAATTTTGCGACGCTAAAATATTGGTCGCTATTTCGGTCACTAAATAAAAAAGTGCAAAATAAATCATATTTTGGTCGCTAAATTGGTCGCTAATTGCAATCGAATTAAATTGGTCGCTGAATCGGTCGCTAATTGTGATCGAATTAAAGTGGTCGCTAAATCGATCGCTAATTGTGACCAAAATTAAATCGATCGCTAATTTCAGTGACTAAATGTGTTTTTTCTTGTAGTGATATTTTTTATTTATTTAAATGACATATAAAATATTAGTATGATTCTCACTATAAAAAAATATTAATATGTTTACTCGTGGTGTTTGATTTGGAACAAAGGTAATTTTTCCTTTTAATTAATTCTATTGCTTTGTCGAAAGCTTTAGGATTCATGACTTTATATGGGTTAACACTATTTTTTCATATGCTCCGTTGATAATCAAATCGTGTTTGCTATCACTTGTGTTTTCGTTGCTTGTATTTAACATTCTTTATAAACTCGAATAATGTAGATATGACAATGAATGTTTTGAAAATAACAATGACGATGTTTCTAATTTTGAGCATATCGTCGATAATATGGAAAATGACTGGGAACCCCTGAACTATTGAGAGTGGAACAGGAAACTAAAGAAAAAAAACCCTATCAGGAATATGTTGAAGTACTTAACTTGGGAGATGGAGATGAGAAAAAGTAGGTAAAAATTGGCACGGGTATAAAGAAAAGAGTACGGGAAGAGTTGTGTGATCTACCGTAGGAGTTCAGAGATGTGTTCGCTTGTTCTTATAATGATATATCTGGATTGCTCTTATAATGATATGCCCGAACTGGAAACATAAAATCACATTCAAATTGGAATGTCCCCTAGATAGGCAAAAGTTAAGAAGAATGAAACTAGAGATGTCTTTGAAGATCAAAGTGTTGAGAATTCAAGTGAGTTTGAAGTCCCACATTTAATAAAAATGAGAAAGTTGAGTAACTTATAAGTGAGAAAGATCCATAACCTATTGCCTTAAGGTTTTGGGTTGAGAGTGATGTCTTATATTCTCTTATATGATTGACTCATGACCAATTTGTGAGAATCTTCTTACTGTTAGCCCCCTTAGAAATACCTAACACAAAGAAGAAGTACAAAAGTAGTTTGATGCAGGTTTTCTAGTCGTGGCAAGGTAACTATCACAACTGAAATTGCGATGGGATCACTAGCCAAATTTTAAGATTAAAAAATCATAGTTTTGAAATCGCCACTATAGTTTATTTTGGAAAACTATGGAAACCATTGATTAATGTCGTACTCGGTCAAATAATTAAAACAGATAAATGTAGTACTAGGAAACTTCCCTAGGTCGTCTCCCAACGTACTACAGATCAAACCAATGTTCTTACACGAATATGCAGATTAAACAACAGAAAATGGGTTTTGCATAATAATAATAAACAGTAAATTAAAGAAAATAGAATTTGAATAAAACAATGAGAAAACAATTGATTTCTTGATTCGAATGCAGTGTCACTTATTCTAGGTTACGAAATTAATTTGAAATTAACCAACTAAGTGAAGATAAATCCCAAATTATATTCCAATCCAAAATTAATCAAATAAGCGAAGATTAATCCCAAATTAGTTTTTAACCCTTATTCCAATGTGAAATTAACCAACTAAGCGAAGATTCATCTCAAATTTTTCTTAACCCTTATTCCAACATGAAATTAATCAACTAAGCGAAGATTAACCCCAAATTATCCTTATACAATTAAGCATTGCATACATCATATAATCTCATCTCTAACACAAAATTAAGCAAACTGTGATATTAGTTTCGATTTATTAAGCATAAACAAATTATAATTCAATACTGAGATTAAAAGATGAAGAGTTAAGAGAACAAACGATATGAAATTGAAGAACAAAACCTCAAAGATCTACTGACATTCTCCTCAGAAAATCAATACAAAGATTTAGCTATCCATGAAAAATCGAAAACGCAGAAGAAGAGATATAATTAAAACCAAAAGAAGAATTTAAAATAATGACAGAAAAGTAAACAAACTTGAATACAAATTGCAGAAGATGAAAGGCGGATGTGTGACTGCTGCGTGGTGTCCTTCCCTCTCAACCCTACATCTCGCTTATATAAATAACCCTAACCCTAATCTTAATATAGGTTTGGGCCCAACTGATCCACAAAACACATCATAAGTTGGTTTCAATGCAGGTCCGTGAACTTCAAACACGTGCAATATTTTCAATATTTATCCAAATTAAGCGATTCTAGTCTCCTTTGAAATCCTTCTGAGTTAGCTTTAAAATACCATTGTTTCTACTAATTCAGAGATCTAATGAATTTAGGAGACTTAAATTACTAAAGCATGTCCATTGGCCCGACCTGGTGCGCTTGACCCATTTTGGATAATTTATGTAAAATCCAATTTAGCTCCAAATTGAATTATTCTGGATCTTTTGGAAAGTTGAATGTGTCTAGTTTATAATGCTTCCAAAATCATGATTTTTGGAGCTCTGTAGAAAAAATGATAAATAAAATAGTGAACTAATGTTAGTACCCATATAGAATAAAATATGATAATTGGCTCAATTTTCCAAGCCCAAAATTACTTTAAACTGTAATATGGCATTTGGCCCAATATTCTAGGCCCAAAATTGCTTTAAACTGTCCTGAAAATAATAATGAGAAAAAATTAGATAAAATAAATTCAAATTAATTAAAATATGAATTATTGACCCAATGAAGCCCAATTAATAAAAATTCACTAATAACAAAAGTTAAGCCCAAAACACTAATTAAAATAAGTTCAAAAAGGAAAAAAAATATGAGAGTATAATGACTCATCAAAGAACCTCACACTTAGCCTTTTGCACTCCTGGGCAAAATCAAAAAGCAAAGCAAGGAAATAAATTCAAAAACATTAAAGAAAATCATGCAAATGACAGAAACAAAAACAAAGACAAACAAAAACATAAACAGATATACATATTCCTCAATGAAACCTGGGAAACAAAAGGAATAGACAACCTCTAACATTCAAAGAGTTAAAGAAACCAGACATCTATGGATATCGTCCAAACAATTGAAAACATGTCAAGAAAATCAATCTTCTCAATAGGTGAATGAAAAGCAATAGAACCTCACAAGATATGCACTGTATCACTCAAGTGTTTAGACTACTATTTACTCTCAAAGCACTTATGAAAAACAAGCACCACATAGACTTGGCAAGCCTCTAAAATCAACAACCAAAAAGACATGCACAAAATAATCAAAAGGTCTTTTCAAGGTTGTAATGGGGCCAAGGACAAGTGGAGGATATCATATGGGACATAGCTAAGAACCTTAGGAATTAGAGGAGCAATGGAGAATAAGTAAAAAATAAACATTAGAGCATGCTCAAAGACCTCTAATACCAATCCTTTCAATTTGCTTTTCCTCAAAAACACTTTTCTTTCTTTTGAACTTATTTTTGATTTTCACATTTTTTTTTGAAAATTAAATTGCATTAATTGTACATTAAGGAACCAACTAGCCAGTATATCATCCAATGAAAACACACCCGTACACTTATTCAGTTATTCCCAAAACGATTCCAAAGCTCCAAAAATCCCTAAGGTTAAGGTAATCATGGGTTTTTCACTTGAGGCTTGTAATGAGCTTTAAAAGAAGTAAAGGGAAACATAGGCTCAAAGGGGCTATAAAGGGAATTGATTCAGGGTAGGCTTATTTGGCTAGAGGTTAATCACAACATAAATTGCCTTAATCAGCTCCAAACATGCATGTGAATCGAGAAACATCAAAAAGATTCAAGTCAAGGACACTGTGCAAGCAATCAAGAGGCATAACACACAAGAAAGAAAGAATAAAGAGTGACTCAAAACCTCACACAGGGTAAATCTGTCACTTCCAAATCAACCTCTCAAGCCTCAAAATCAACTTGACATGAAAAGAAGAATAAGGATTTCAATCCATAGAATATCAAATAGCTCATATCCAAGAGTGAAGAAAGTTCCCAAAACCTAAACAAAACCCAGAAATCCCAGAGAAGCATACAAACTGTACACAAAACACGAACCTGAAATAACAAAAAAAAACTAAAAATCCTAAACAAAAACAAAGAATAGTCTCCCTCATACTTAAATCAGACATTATCCTCAATATAAACACAATCATATCCACTAAGCAAATAGGACAAGCAAGATAAAAGAGATGAAGGGGAAAGAATAACTCCCTAATCATGGTGGGAATTTCTTATAATCAATGCAGACCCTCCAATTGTTTTGCACTCTTGATGGAATCAGCTCATCTTTCTCATTCTTCGCCACAGTGATGCCTGGACTCACCCATTGACTACCAGAGATGGGGTATATGATCCTAGCCTGTAGAAGCTTGGTCACCTCCTTTTTTACGACGTCTAGAATCACCAAGTTGAGCCTCCTTTTTGGCTGTCTCATTGGTTTGGCTCCATCCTCCAACAAAATCCTATGTATGCATTTGGACGGGCTAATACCAGGAATGTCTGCCAAGATCCATCTAATGGCCTTTTTCCGCAATTTAAGCACTTGCAACAACTTCTCTTCATCATCAGTGAGGGCGGTGGAAATGATCACTGGTAGTCTCTCATCATCCTCCAAGTAAACATACTTGAGTTTTTTCGGTAGGGATATTAGCTTTGGTATGGGTGTTGGCTGAACAACAGAAGGAACCAGAGAAGGGGAAGGAATGGGTTCCATAGCCTGTACCTCAACCTGCAAGTTATATTCATGTATACTTCCTGCAACAGGGTTAGTGTATTCTGACTCTATAAAATCAAAATGAAGAGGTACAACACCAAAAACATCATATTCATGTGTATGATCAGAATGTGTATCAGCGTTTGTATCAGTCATGTCAGCAGTTGTATCAATATTCAGAAATTGATTAATGCAAGAACTACACACTTCAGAATCAGTACATGCAAGACAGGTGAAGGAATTATGTAGAGAAGGGAAGTCAACATCATGAAAGAATTCAAATACATGTTCATCAATTAATTCATTAATCAAATCAACATGAAAGACAAAATGATCCTCAGATGGGTGTTTCATAGCATTTAGAATATTAAAGCGCACCACAATGTCATCAAATTTCATGGATAAAGTCCCTGCATGCACATCAATTTTGGTTCGTGCGGTCTTTAAAAATGGTCTGCCTAAAATCATGGGTGCAAAACCACGTGAAAATCCCTCATCTATATCAAGAATATAAAAATCAGCAGGGAAAATCAACTCACCAACCCTAACTAAGATATCCTCAATGAAACCTGTAGGGTGAGTAACACTCCTGTTTGCCAACTGAATAACTATACTCGTAGGTTGCAGGGGTCCAAGAGAAAGAGATTTAAATATAGACAGAGGCATGACATTAATTGAAGCACCCAGATCAAGCATAGCATTTTCAAATTTATAATTACCTATGATACAAGGCACACAGAAAGTACCTGGGTCCTTACACTTCTCAGGAATTTAAGGAACAAATTTACCTATTAGTGCTGACACATTTCTGTCCATGCTAATCGGCTCATTTCCCTTTAGCTTCCTCTTGTGTGTACACAACTCTTTTAGAAATTTGGCATATCTAGGAATTTTCTTGATGGCATTCAAAAGAGGAATGTTCACCTCCACCTTCCTGAATGTTTCTAGAATCTCTTTGTCCACTTCTTCCATCCTTTTGCTTGGAGGAATTTTTAGTGGGAATGGAAGAGGAATAGGAGGCTAATACAACTGTTGACTACTCTGTGCAATAGAACTGGAGGATCATGTACTATCATCTACAGGCTCCCCTTGCTCAGGACACTTTGTATTTGATACAACAAGGTTGTCTGTCTGAGGTACAGGCACAATTTTTGGTACATGTGCAACTACTGGGATATCAACCTGCTTACCAGATCTCAAAGTGATGGCAATGACATTTTTTGGATTTTGCACTGTCTGGGATGACAATCTATCAGAATTCTGGGACTGTTCCTAATTAAGCTGAGTAGCCATCTGTCCCATCTGATTTGTCAAACTCTGGATGGAAGATTTTGTCTCCTATTGGAACTGCATATTTTGTAGGGTCATCTGCCTAACCAGCTCTTAAAATGAAGGTTTAGAAGTGGAAGGTTAAGGGGGAGTTGGTGCTGTTGTTAGAGCTTCATTTTGTCTTTGATACTGCTATTGAAAAGATGGAGGCACATATCTGCTCAGTCCAACATTGTTTTGGAAAGTAGGAGGATGTTGTTGTTGTGGCTGTTGATTGGACCATCTCAGGTTTGGATGATTTCTCCAACCTGGTTTGTATCTATTTGAAGTCAAGTCAAAATTCTGCTACTACTGTGGACCTTTGTTGTTGTAAATGTTTACAGCATAGGCTTGGGGAGTATTTGTTCTGTAAATTGCAATGAGGGACAACCATTTGTATAATGATCTATGGAAGTACAAATACCACAAACTTTTTTAGGTGCAACAACATTCTTCTGGGTTACAGCAAGTTGAGTGACTAAATTCACTAAGGCATCAATTTTGCTGTCCAGTTTCTTTATTTTAGCAGAGGAGTCTGTAGCCACATCATATACTCCTTTAATAACTATTGCATCACCCTTTGCATTGAATTGCTCGGAATTCGAGGCCATTTTCTCTATCAACTGTCTAACCTCTGCAGGAGTCATATCACCAACTGCACTACCACTTGCAACATCAATCATACTTCTTTCCATGTTGTTTAGTCCCTCGTAAAAATATTGAAGCAGTAGTTGTTCAGAGATTTGGTGGTGAGGACAACTTGCACATAACTTCTTGAATCTCTCCCAGTATTCATAGAGGTTTTCTCCAACCTGTCGCCTGATTCCTGCGATATCCTTCCTGATTGCAGTGGTTCTGGAGGAAGGGAAGAATTTCTTCAGGAACATCTTTTTCAGATCATCCCAGCTAGTAATGGACCTGGGAGATAAGTAGTACAACCAATCCTTTGCAACTCCCTCAAAGGAATGAGGAAAAGCCTTCAGAAACACATGGTCTTCTTAGACATTTGCAGGTTTCATGGTGGAACAAACAATGTGAAATTCTTTTCAGTGTTTGTGAGGATCTTCACCTGCAAAACCATGAAACTTGGGAAACAAGTGTATGAGTCCAGTTTTAAGAACATAAGACACATCTTCATTAGGATACTGGATACATAAGCTATCATATGTGAATTCAGGAGCAGCAAGCTTCCTAAGTGTTCTCTCACGAGGTCCAATAGGTTGATCACCCATGTTATCAGTTTGGAAATTATTAGAAGAACTGGAATGACAACGGTAGGCTGTGAACAAGTACACTAGGTAGGTTCCCAGGAAAGAGAGGTGGGTCACTAATGGACACGCTTAAGTACCAAGTGTTAGAATCACGCAGTAGAATGTTTGCGTTTACGGACAAAAACCAAGAGGGGGGTGAATTGGTTTCTTAAAGAAAAATTAGGGTTTTAAATTTTTTCCCAAATTTCACGGATTAAAATGCTGTGTAAAGTAAATAGATAAGGGAAATAAGATTACACAGTTGATTTATACTGGTTCGGATCAAAAGACCCTACGTCCAGTTGCTAATCACTCAAAAAGAGGATTAACGCTGTCACTATAATCACAGTTTTACAACATATTACAAATTGAAAATATAAGGAATAGAAAACACCTCTCTTGAGTCACACAAGAGATGAATACCCCCTTTGAATCCACAAAGGATGAACAACAGTTTTTCCTAGAGATGGCACAACACACAACCCACCAAGAAACTCACTCAGTGATTCTTTTTGCTTCTAACCCACACTAGGTTTTCAAAAGCCCTTTTTTCTTCCCTACAGAAAGTTCTCGCAGTCACAACTCTTAACTTTTGTATGAAAAAGGTTTGTTAATTTGCAGAGAGCCTTAGAGAACCTTAAGTAGAGAGAATAAGGTATGGGAAATGATGATTTTCGAAAACGGAAGAATTGGGAATAAGATTTTCGTAAATTGGTCCAGATTTGAATTCAAATCTCATAACAGACGTAAATAATTGATTATCTTGAGTGATAATCGATTATTCCAGAGCCATTTTCGCAGAGGAGCAAAACAAGACTAGGACAATCGATTATCTGGCTGAATAATCGATTATTTGCCTGTGATAATCGATTATCCTGAGTGATAATAGATTATCATAGTAAGCTTTTCATAAAAACAATTTTCATTCTATGATAATCGATTATCCTGAGTGATAATCGATTATCACAGTGTATTTTTGATAAAAATGAGCTTTTAGAGGTTTTAGAGGATAGACTATGTGCTAGCTATCTTAAACTCTAATTTTACAGACTCAAAAACATAAAACAGAGTTATTTCATAAGATTACAAGTCTTCAAATCTCTAAGTCCTTTGTTCTTGAATCATCATCAAAATCTTCAAGCTTCATATCCTTGTATGTTTAACAATCTCCCCCTTTTTGATGATGATAAAAATTTTCTTTAAAGCCCTTTGTAATAACCTGTTTTATCTGTCACAGCTAACAAAAACATTAAACATACCAGACAACATTAAAATTATTAAACATAAGAGGCTTTAAATAATTTCTCCCCCTATTTTGATTATAATAAAAAATGAAAACTCCCCCTCAATAAGTGCATAAGATAAAAATAACTCCCCCTCAAACAAAGCAAAAACAAAGTTTTTATTCATTAAAGCAAATGAAGTACAAACAAGAAATATGTTGAAGAGATTAAAACTCTTCACTTTCATCACTATTAAACTGGGCATCAAATCTGTCCTCTAAATTACACACTCTATCGTCTACATCTGAAATGCGTCTAATAATTTCTTGATGTCGTTCTTGAGATATTGAGAAAAATTCCTGCATTCTCTGATTCATGTCGAACAACATATCTTCCATGGAAGGGCGGGATGTAGGGAGAGCAGATGACGTTTCAGCATTATGAACATTTGCAACAGGCATGTCAGCAGCAGGCATGTCCTCATCATCAGAATCTTGAGCCACGTTGGCCATGTGAGGAGCATCAACTTTATGAACGTAAACTCCGTTTACGTTCACCATTTGTAGTTGAGTGAGCGTGTCGTCCAACATTCTGTTTGAATTAAGTGTCCAGGCCTGTTGTTCCCCTTCAACATTGACGCTTTTGTATTCAAGAATCCTAGATATGAGGAGAGCGTAAGGAATCTTGAAGGTTGGGTGATGCTTTGCCTTGAGCATTGTTAATGTGACTAAACTTGGCCAATCAATGGGCTCATTATTCAATGCAAAGGTCAGCAGAAGAACATTGGACATGGTTGGTTGCCCGGGGACACAAAATCCATACAAGAAGATGCAGCAACAGTCGTTCTTCTTTCTTCAAAGGCCCGCCAAAAGTTGGCGGCCAATTTCATGGTAGGGTTGCGGAGAAAAGAACGGTATGTCATAATGCGATTAAAATCTTCTAAGTTAGCAAGAACATTTACAACATCCTCCCTTAAAGGAAAATGAGCAACATTTTCCCAAATATCATCATCAAGGATGATGGTCACACCCTTGACTCTAGAGGTAGTAATGTGATCCCTATATTTAAAGCGAGAGTAGAAAACCCAAACTAAATCCGGATAGTAAGTACCTTGCATTTCTATGAAGGGAAGGACACCTTGCTGCTCAAGTAGATTGGGAAAGTTGAATCCCCTATTGATGAATCGATCACCAATAATATATTTAGAAGTAATAATACCCCTTTCTTTCCAGAAAGTCAGGAATTCTCATCTTCCTTCTTCATTGGATATCCACCCTTCAATGGAATTAGGGCGGGGATGAAAAACAGGAGCGAATCTTCTCCTTGTTGGGATCTTGCTACGAGAAGATGAAGCCATTTAGATTAAAAAGAGAGGAAGATGAGGAGGTTTTGAGAAGAAGAAGGCTTTGAGGAGACAAGAGAGCTTGAATGAGTGAAAAATGCTTTGATTCAAGGTTTGAAAGTGTGTGGATGTGAATTGGAGTCTTCCTATATATAGAGAAACATCCTAACGGTCATAAACGACTAATTTGAGGAGAATTGAAGCAAAAATATTCGTTACAAACGACTAGTTTCCCCATAACATCGTAGGATAATCGATTATCACCCTCTAATAATCGATTATTTCTTCAAGTGCAGGTATAATCGATTATCTGGCTGGATAATCGATTATTCTAGAGGCAAATTACTGATTTTGGGCATTTTTGGTACAGATAATCAATTATTCCCCCAAATAATCGATTATTACAAAAAGATTTTTCATAATCCACTTATTTAAATTTCAATAATCGATTATTACCCTTGATAATCGATTATTCCAGAGAGATTAACAATTTTTCCATGGTTTAGACACAGGATAATCAATTATTTCCCTATATAATCGATTATTACAGTACAAAATGCAAAGATTGATTAGTTAAGCAAAGTTTAGGCTATTTCTAATATTCCTAAGTCTCTTCTAAGTTCATAGAATCTATCCTTTAGAAGAGGTTTGGTAAATATATCTGCTAACTGATGTTTTGTGTCTATATACTCAATTTGACAATTTCCTTTAGATATATGATCTCTTAAAAAGTTATGCCTAATCTCAATATGTTTAATTCTAGAATGCATAACAGGATTCTTTGTGAGATTGATAGCACTTGTATTATCACACATTAAAGGAATATTACTTAGAAAGATACTAAAATATTCTAATTGTTGCTTCATCTAATATATTTGAGCACAATAATTACCAACTACAATATATTCAACTTCAATTGTGGATAAAGCAACACATGCTTATTTCTTAGAATGCCAAGACACTAAGGATGATCCTAACATATGACATGTTCCACTAGTACTCTTTCTATCTATTTTGCATCCACCATAATCAGCGTCAGAATATCCTATTAAACTAGGAGAAGCTTTAGATGGATACCATAATTCAAATCTTGTAGTTCCTTTTAAATATTTTAAAATTCGTTTTACTGTAGTTAAATGAGATTCTTTTGGATATGCTTGAAATCTAGCACACACACAAATATAATGCATAATATCAGGTCTACTTGCAGTTAAGTATAATAGAGACCCTATCATACCTCTATACATTGATTGATTAATTTCCAAACCTGATTCATCTTTATCCAAATAGCATGATGTTCTCATGGGTGTGTTAGCTTCCTTTGAAGTTTCCATTTCAAATTTCTTGAGAATCTCTTTGCAGTATTTGGTTTGAGACACAAAGGTGTCATCTTTAAGTTGCTTAATTTGAAGTCCAAGAAAGAATGTTAATTCTCCCATCATTGACATTTCAAATTCACCCTACATTATCTTAGCAAATCCTTCACACAAGGAATTATCAGTTGATCCAAAAATAATATCATCAACATATACTTGAACTAACAAAATATGTTCCTTTACTTTCTGAATAAACAGGGTGGAATCAATTTTTCCTCTAGAAAAATCATTTGAAATTAGAAAACTACTTAATCTTTCATACCAAGACCTAGGAGCTTGTTTCAAACCATATAAAGATTTCTTCAATTTAAAAATGTGATTGGGATATTTAAAATCTTAAAATCCAGGGGGTTGTTCCACATATACTTCCTCTTTGATAAACCCATTCAAAAATGCACTTTTAACATCCATTTGATAAAGTTTAAATTTCATCAATGAAGCATAAGCAAGAAGTAGGCGTATAGCCTCTAACTTGGCAACAGGAGCATAAGTTTCATTATAATCAATACCTTCCTCTTTACAGTAACCTTTGGCAACAAGTCTGGCTTTGTTCTTTGTTATATTTCCATCTTCATCAAGTTTGTTTCTAAATACCCATTTTGTTCCAATAACTTGATGAGATTCTTCTCTTGGAATTAATTCCCAGACTTGATTTCTTTCAAATTGATTAAGTTATTCTTGCATTACTATGCACCATTGGTTATCTTTAAGAGCTTCCTCAACACTTTTGGGTTCTATCTGTGAAACAAAGGCTACAAACATACAAAAATTTGTCATATTTCTTGTTCTTACCCCTTTTGAAATATCACCAATTATATTGTCCATTGAAAGTCCTCTTGGTGGTTGCCACTCTTTTGCCAATTCAGTTGGTTGAGATGACTCATTCTCATTTAAGTACATTTCTTCTAGAGCTTCCCTTATGTACTCATCATCACCTGCAAATTCTTGAATCCTTTATCATAAAGTTGACTTATACTTAGGAGATTATGCTTTAGCCCATCAACAAGAAGCACATCCTTTATCTCCAGAGTATTTGCACCACCAATGTTTCCGGTTCCAAGGATTCTTCCTTTATTGTTGTCCCCATAGATTACATATCCTTGTTCTTTTGCTTTGAAACTCACAAATTTCGTTTTGTCTCCGGTCATATGTCTTGAACATCCACTGTCAAGATACCACATAGACTTCTTGGATTTGGAAGTTTCCTACAAAACAAGAACATAATAATCTTAGGTCCCCATAACTTTTGGGTCCTTGGGGTTAGAGACAATCAATTCATTTAACTATAGGAACCCAAACATATTTTCCTTTAGGAACACCAAAATGCTTAATTCTACACCTATTTGAAGTATGACCATGTTTCATACAATAAAAGGATGCATTAGATGTAATCTTTGAAAATGATACATTTTTATTTATGAAGATTTAGTTCCTTTTTCAACCCATACTCTTCGATTTGTTATTTTTAGGCTTTTTCAATGGAATATGACAGTTTTCTCTATTTTGAACAATAAACTTATCCTTATAAATATCACTTAATTCTTTCTTAACTTTATCAAGTAAGTGGTTAAGTATGTCAATATCATATTCATACTCTTTACATGATGCACATCCTATTTCTTTATTATCTTTTTCCTCTAAACATGCAATTTTTCGTTTTCAAGGATTCCACCTCTTTTTCTGATTTATTCAAACACTTTTTCACAAATTTTTATTCATTTTTCAAAATCCTTAAAAGCAATAAATAATTCTTGATATGCATTTTGTAAAGCATCATAATCATTTTCATCATCACTTGAGGAACAGTCAGAATCACTTACCTCACAATCGGAAGAAATGTTGTTATTTGTCATTAAACAAATGTTTGCTTCAACTTCCGAATCACTTGACTCCGAACTCGAATCACTATCATCCCAAGCAATATAGGCTTTCTTTTTGAAGAATTTCTTGCCTTTATGATCTTCATTTTTCTTGTTTGGACAATCGGATTTTACATGTCTTGTTTCACCACAACCGTAACATTTAAAATTTAAGGAAGTACTTTCTTTTACCTTTTCCTTACCTTTGAAAGGTTGCTTTCCTTTGGCTTTCATGAACTTTGTAAATTTCTTGATCATGAGACTCAAATTTTCATCATCTTCATTTTCTGAGTCTTCTTCCTCCTTCTTGTTCTTGCTCTTAGAAACTTCAGTTTTGAAGGCAAGGTTTCTCTTTTGGTGTTGGCCTTCTTCATCGTTTAGTCTTCCGAGTTCAAGTTCTCTTAATTTTCCAAAAAGAGCCGCCATAGACATGGTAGGAATATTTTGTGACTCCGTGATGGCCATCACCTTTGGTTGCCATTTCCTATCCAAAGATTTAAGAATTTTTACATTTAACTCATCAATATCAAAAATCTTACCTAGCCCGGTGAGATGTTTCACAATATGTGTGAAACACTTTTGAACGTCAAAAATAGTTTCTCCTTGTTGCATCCGGAACATTTCATATTCTTGAATTAGTGAGTTCTTCCTTGCTCTTTTTACATCATCGGTACCTTCATGGGTTACTCTTAGCATTTCCCACATTTCTTGAGCACTCTTGCAAATGGATATTCTATAAAACTCATCAAGGGTTAAAGTAGATAAAATTATATTTCTAGCTCTAACATCATATTAGGCTTTTTTATTTTCTTCAGCCGACCATCTAGAAAATGGTTTTGGTACCTCTTCTCCGTTTTCAATAATTTTAGGAATCAAAGGACTGTTTAAAATTGCATCCCATACATCCCTATCAACAGACTCCAAAAATATTTTCATTCTAACTTTCCAAAAAGGATAATTTTGCCCTGCAAAAAGTGGGGGTCTATTGATAGAAGAACCCTTGGCAAAAGTTTGGTTTTGTCTGGCCATTTTCGAAATTTGAATGACTATCAAAGCAAGCTCTGATACCACTTGTTAGAATTGCGCAGCGAAATGTTTGCATTTATGGACAAAAACCAAGAGGGGGGTGAATTGATTTCTTAAAGAAAAATTAGGGTTTTAAAATTTTCCCTAAATTTCACCGATTAAAATGTTGTGTAAAGTAAATAGATAAGGAAAAGAAGATTACACAGTTAATTTATACTAGTTCGGATTAAAAGACCCTACGTCCAGTTGCTAATCACTCAAAAAGAGGATTAACGCTGTCACTATAATCACAGTTTTACAACAAATTACAAATTGAAAAGATAAGGAAGAGAAATCACCTCTCTTGAGTCACACAAGAGATGAACACGTCCTTTGAATCCACAAAGGATGAACAACAACTTTTCCTAGAGACGACACAACACACAATCCACCAAGAAACCCACTCAGTGATTCTTATCGCTTCTAGCCCACACTAGGTTTTCAAAAGTCCCTTTTTCTTCCTTACAGAAAGTTCTCGCAGTCACAACTCTTAAATTTTGTATGAAAAAGGTTTGTTAATTTGCAGAGAGCCTTAGAGAACCTTAAGTAGAGAGAATAGGGTATGTGAAATGATGATTTTTGAAAGTAGAAGAATTGGGAATAGAGTTTTCGTAAATTGGTCCAAATTTGAATTTCAAAACTCATAACAGACGTAAATAATCGATTATCTTGAGTGATAATCGATTATTCCAGAGCCATTTTCACAGAGGAGCAAAACAGGACCAGGATAATTGATTATTTGGCTGAATAATCGATTATTTGCCTGTGATAATCGATTATCCTGAGTGATAATCGATTATCACAATAAGCTTTTCATAAAAACAATTTTCATTTTGTGATAACCGATTATCACAATGTATTTTTGATAAAAAGGAGTGTTTAGAGGTTTTAGAGGATGGACTATGTGTTGGCTATCTTGAACTCTAATTTTACAGACTAAAACATAAAATAGAGTTATTTCATAAGATTACAAGTCTTCAAATCTCTAAGTCCTTTGTTCTTGAATCATCATCAAAATCTTCAAGCTTCATATCCTTGTATGTTTAACACCAAGTCTTTCCTAGCCAGAACCCTCCTATACATGCACTCTCACACTACCAAGCTATATCCAGAGTTTCCTATGAGAATGGTTTTCAAATATTTTCTTTCAAGGATGACTGATTAACAATTTCCTACAAGAATGGTTAGGGAGCACACAAGAATAATTTATAATTTTTTTTAATAAAGCTAGAAAAACAAATTAAAATATTTTGAATTTTGAATTTTTTTTGTAAAGCTAAAAAAATTTGAATTTTTTTTTTCAAAAGAGTTTTTTTTTAAAGAACCCAACAGTGAGTTATTAAAATAGCATTGAGAGAAGTAAGAATTTTAAATTAAATAGCAAATCAAATAAAATATTCAAATAATTGAAATTAAAATAATCAAATAACTGCAATAAAAAATAAAATATTCAAATAACTAAAAATAAAATAAAATATTCAAATAAGAATCCAATTATATACTTATGGTAAAAACTCTTTCCAACGCACCACTTATAGGGGTTTGAATAAGACAAATTAAGACTAGTGTTAGAACCTAGGTTGGAACTGCAAGTTCCTCGACAACGACGTTAAATTTGATCGATGTTGTACTCTGTCAAATAATTAAAACAGATAAATATAGTACTAGAAAACTTCCCTAGGTCATCTCCCAACGAACTACAGATCAAACCAATGTTCTTACACGAGTATACAAATTAAATAGCAGAAAAAGGGGTTTTGCATAATAATAATAAACAGTAAATTAAAGAAAATAGAATTTGAATAAAACTATGAGAAAACAACTGATTTCCTGATTCAAATGCAGTGTCACTTATCCTAGGTTACAAAATTAATTTGAAATTAACCAACTAACCGAAGATAAATCACAAATTATATTCCAATAAAATATTAATCAATTAAGCGAAGATTAATCCCAAATTAGCTTTTAACCCTTATTCCAATATGAAATTAACCAACTAAGCAAAGATTAATCCCAAATTTTCCTTAACACTTATTCCAACATGAAATTAACCAACTAAGTGAAGATTAATCCCAAATTATCCTTATACAATTAAGCATTGCATACATCACATAATCTCATCCCTAACATAAAATTAAGCAAACTGTGATATTAGTTTCGATTTATTAAGCATAAACAGATTATAATTCAACACTGAGATTAGAAGATGAAGAGTTAAGAGAACAAACAAAATGTAATTGAAGAACAAAACCTCAAAGATCTACTTGCATTCTCCTCAGAAAATCAATACAAAGATTTAGCTATCCATGGAAAATCGAAAATGCAAAATAGACATAATTAAAATCGAAACAAGAATTTAAAAATAATGACAGAAGAGTAAACAAACTTGAATACAAATTGCAGAAGATGAAAGGCAGCTACGTGGCTGCTGCGTGGTGTCCTTACCTCTCAACCCTATATCTCGCTTATATAAATAACCCTAATCTTAATCTAGGTTTGGGCCCAACTGGTCCACAAAACACATCATAAGTTGGCTTCAGTGCAGGTCTGTGAACTTCAACCACGTGCAGTATTTTCAATACTTATCCAAATTAAGCAATTCCGGTCTCCTTTGAAAATCTTTTGAGTTAGCTTTAAAACACCACCATTTCTACTAATTTCGGAGTTCTAATGAATTTAGGAGACTTAAATTAATGAAGCATGTCCATTGGGCCAGCCTGGTGCGCTTGACCCATTTTGGATAATTTATGTAAAATCCAATTTAGCTCTTAATTGAATGATTCTGGATCCTCTGGAAAGCTGAATGTATCTACTTTATAACTCTTCCAAAATCATGATTTTGGCAGCTCTGTAGAAAAAATAATAAATAAAACAGTGAACCAATGTTAGTACTTGTATAGAATAAAATACGACAATTGGCCTAATTTTCCAAGCCCAAAATTGCTTTAAACTGTCAAGAAAATAATAATGAGCAAAAATTAGATCAAATAGATTCAAATTAATTAAAATCTGAATTATTGGCCCAATGAAACCCAATTAATAAAAATTCACTAATAACAGAAAGTTAAGCCCAAAACACTAATTAAAATAAGTTCAGAAAGGGAAGAAAATATGAGAATATAATGACTCATCAACCATAAAGATAAGATATGGTCTACAAAAACCAAATTTGGGTTCGGGAATTGTTTACGTATAGGGAAAGTATTAATTAAATATCATTTTAAAAATATTTATTTCCCCTAAAATCAGAAAGCAAAGAAAAGGAGAAAAGAAAAAAAGGAAAAGAGAAAAGAATGAACAAAAATATTTTTTTGTTTTTTGGGAGCCCGACAAGGATTGACCTTGCTTCTACATATTCTCATTCAAAATGAGATATCAGGATTATGTATTTCTTTGTAGAAAAATATTTGTGCATTTGATTAATGTTTTAAAAATTTTGGTGTTTTTGAAAGCATTTTATATATATTTTGGAGTTTATTGAAGAAGGTGAGGATATGACAATGCAAGCGGCCGTACCGTACCCCAAAGTTTATTTTTAAAAAGAAGAGGACATGACGATGTGTGCGATCGTATCCGTACCTCAAAATTTATTTTAAAAGGGAGGACATGATGACCCAAGCGGTCGTATTCGTACCTCAAAATTTATTTAAAAGAGTGGACATGACAACACGAGTGGCTGTACCCATACCTCAAAAGTTTATTTTGCAAAGGTGAACACATGATGACGTGAGAGGCCATACCCGCATCTCAAAATTTGTTTAAAATAAGACACATAGTGATGCTTGTGACCATACCCGTGTCTAAAGAATTTATTTTGAAAAGGAAAAATGAACATTAGAGTTTTAGCAATACGAACAACTATAACCACTAGTGATCCGTGAGGGTCGACAACCCAAAAACCCAAGTCGTTGTCGCCGCCGTAAAAAGAGGCAGTCGGAGTGACGCGATGGTTTTGATGACTCACATTTTCTAAAGAAGTGGTCAATGATTTTATGTTGTCCGATAACTGTGCTAAACCTAAAAGCGAGGTTTTCGTAAAGGGTTATGCGGAGATGCCATCGATGTTTTTACCATAAACATTAGAAAAGGAAGAAAAGAAGGCGTTGGTTTAGAAAAACCAACTTTGGCCGTTACAACCAGAGTTGGGTAAGCGAGTTAGTTACGTGTGGGGAAGGTGTTAGCAGCCCACAACACCCCTTTTGGGGTTCCCTATGATTGACTAATTTATATAATAAAGACTAAGAAAAATTATGCTTCTACCCTATTTATTTATCTACTTTGTGGAATTTTAAATATCTACCTGGCCCTAGTATCTAATGCATACAAGGAAAGCAGTAAAAGAGAGAAAATAGAGAAAGGAACCTCCGAAGTGAGCTTTCTATTAACTCTTCAAACTTAAGGATGCTTTTTGGTAATCCCCTCTCTCTACAAGCACCCTCCTCACCAGCAAAAGAGAAAATACCTCCCCACCGAGTGCCAGATGTCTCAAAAGGAGACTTCCTTAACCGATTTCTACTTTAAACGGATATTGCCTTCTGATATTTTCTTCAGGATGCTTCCTTGCTGCAGAAGTTGACCCTTCGAATGTCGGTATGTAAATATTGTCTTCAGGATGCTCCCTTGTTGCGGGGGTTGACCCTTCAAAAGATGGTATGTAAGTCCTGCCATCAGGATATTCCTTTGCTGCAGAGCTGATCCTTCTGACGGTGGATATGAAGATATTGTCTTCGGGATACTCCTTTGCAACGAAGCTGATCCTTCGGATGATGTATGTACATCCTACCATCAGGATAACCCTTTGCTGCGGAGCTGATCCTGCTGACGGTGGATATGAAGATATTGTCTTTGGGATACTCCTTTGTAACGGAGTTGATCCTTCGAACGATGTATGTAAGTCCTGCCATTAGGATACCCCTTTGCTGCAGAGCTGATCCTTCTGATGGTGGATATGAAGATATTGTCTTTGGGATACTCCTTTGCAACGGAGCTGATCCTTCGGACGATATATGTAAGTCCTACCATTAGGATACCCCTTTGCTGCAGAGATGATCCTTTTGGCGGTGAATATGAAGATATTGTCTTCGGGATACTCCTTTGCAATGGAGTTGATCCTTTAGACGATGTATGTAAGTCCTGCCATTAGGATACCCCTTTGCTACGCAGCTGATCGTTCTAACGGTGGATATGAAGATATTGTCTTCAGGATACTCCTTTGCAATGGAGCTGATCCTTTGGATGATGTATGTAAGCCCTGCCATCAAGATACCCCTTTGCTGCGGAGCTGATCCTTCTGACGGTGAATATGAAGATATTGTCTTCAGGGTACTCCTTTGCAACGGAGCTGATCCTTCGGACGATGTATGTAATTTGATGGGTATGAACCCCCCATCGGGTATAAGTCTTCTTTGAAAGGCTCTGCCTTTGGATGCTCCTTCGACGAGGTGGCTAACCCTTCGGCTGATGTGTATAGAACTCTGTCTTCTGAATGCCCCTTTTACTGTCGTGGTTGACCCTTTAGACAAAGAAAGTGGTGGCGGATTACTGCTCTTGCTCATGCGCTAGCTCCATGGCGAGTAGTGTTAGTGCTTTGAGGTATTGTGTTTTGGCTTTTTTGTGGTCATCCGGTGTACCGGGGATTTTGGTTGTTGGCTTTTTTTGATAGTCATCCAACTTGTTGATCGCTGGGGATTCTTGATTCTTTTTAGGCTTTTTTCGATAGTCATCCAACTTGTTGGTTTGCTAGGGATTCTTTTTTGGCCTTTCTAATAGTTGTCCGACTTTGTTGGTTGTCGGGGACTCTTGATAATTGCCTCTGATGTAGGTAGGGATCCACTAGAGATTCGTTGATTGTCACCGTTGTCGAAAGAGGCGGTCGGAGCGACGTGATGGTTTTGATGACTCGCGTTTCTTAAAGATGGTCAACATTCTTAAGATGTCCGATAACTGGACTGACCTCAAGAATGAGGTTTTCGAAAAGGGTTCTATGGAGTCACCACCGATGTTTTTATCAAAAACATCAGAAAAGGAAAAAAAAAGGCATTGATTTAGAAAAACCAACTTTGGCCATTATAACCAGAGTCAGGTAAGGGAGTTAGTTACGCGTGGGGAAGGTATTAGCACCCCCACAATGCCCCTTTCGGGTTCCCTACGATAGACTATTCTTAAAATAAAGACAATAAAATTATGCTTCTACCCTATTTATTTATTACAAAATTTAAATAGCTATCTACATGATCCTAATATCTAATGCGTACAAGGAAAATAGTAAAAGAAAGCGATAAAAGAGAAGAGATATGAAGGAGAACTTCCGAAGCAAACTTTTATAAATGTTGAACTTGATGACGTTTTTTGGCAATCCCCCCACTCTACAGAGACACTCCTCCCTCGATCAAAAAATAAAGGTGTCACCCTACCGAGGACCGGATGTCTCAAAAAAAAGAGACATCCTTAACCGATTTCTACCTTAACAGAAATTGGAAAGTTCACTCGAACTCTGGAAAAATGCTCAAAGTCACTCTAAAGTGCCAAAAGGCTTCCTAGAGAGTGGTAGGAGTGAATGATGTGTGAAAATGGGTGGAATGAGGCTCCTATTTATAGGAACAAGTGCTAGGCAGGCCGGGATGGCCATCTGGGATTTGCCATTCGGGAAGGCCTTCTCTCCATTCGGGAAGGCCTTCTCGCCATTCAGGAAGGCCTTCTCGGCAGAATGTTTTTATTATTATTATTTTTGAGGTCGGGCAAGATTTGGGGTCTATAGCTGCCCCCCTTCACCTGACTAACTGAACGTTGGTTCAATATGCCTACAAGATTGGTTGGCAGGTGAAGGAGTTGACCCTCTTGCCCAGTCGTCCTTTGAATGCTCCTTCTTGCGGTAGTCGATCCTCCAGACGATAAATGTGTGAACCTCCGGGATGCTCCTTCTTGCGGTAGCTGACCCCTTTGTTTGACAAGTGATAAACCTTGGGATGCTCCTTCTTGCGGTAGCTGACCCCTCGATTGACAAGTGGTAGAACCTCAGGATGCTCCTTCTTGTAGTAGCCGACCCCTCGATTGATGAGTATGAACCCCCATCTAGTTGCTTGTAGCTTTGGGATGCTCCTTCTTGCGGTAGCCGACCCCTCGGCTAACAAGTGGTAGAACCTCAGGATGCTCCTTCTTGCGGTAGCCGACCCCTCGGTTGATGAGTATAAACCCCCATCCGGTTGGTGCAATCCACTTTGTAGGAACTAGCTCATGCACCGACTCTATGTGGAGTGGTTCTTTGCAGATATTTGTTTTTTATTTTTTTGGTGTAGTCATCCAGTTTGTCGGGGATTCTTTGGTGTTTAGCTTTTTCAATAGCCATCCAGCTTGTTGGTTGCTGGGGATTCTTTGGTTTTTAGGCTTTTCTGTCAGCCATCCAGTTTGGTGATTGTTTGGGATTCTTGGTGAATGCCTCTTAAGTAGGCAGGAATCCGTTTTGTTGATCTTGGTGACGCCTCTTGAGTAGGCAGATATCCATTGAGGATTTGTTGATGGTGCCTCTGAGTAGGAAGATGCTTCATCGGAAGTGAAGACTTTTGACTGCATTGTTTTGGCTCTTTGCGTGCGAGCGACTCACTGAGGATGGGTATTTGAAAATGGCCTTTGTGGTACGCTCACTTGGGATAGGTTCCTTTCTCTTTTTTGGTTGATCCACCGGGGACTTGGTTAACTTTCTGGTGATCAAATTTTGGTTGCCTTCTGGGGAATGGAGTCTTGGCTCCTTGATTGTATTGGTGATAGGCTCTTGTGTAGCCTTTATTCTCCTTTGATGGTGGTGGAGAATGGGTAAATCTTCTTGATGGCTCATCGTGGCGATGATGGTGAGTTGTGCGAAGATGTTTTTGTTTTCCTCTGGAGTGGGTGATGATCTGCTTGGGCATTGAGCCTTTTCGTCGGCTTTGTTTTGGTTTGAGAGTTTCCTTTTGAATTATGCGTGTGCCTTTTTATTTCCTAGTTTCTTTTATGCACGTAGACTTTTTCTTCTTTTTGGGGATCTGCAGGGGATTTCCTTTTTGTGGCCCGCTTGGGGGTTTATTAGCCTTCCTTTGTCATGACCTTTTCTTTTTTGGGCATTTGCTGGGGATGAAGGGTTTTCTTTTTGGTGATCCACTAGGGAATTAGCTGACTTCCTGGGGATCAAATTTTTCTTTTATGGGGATGGAGTCTTGGCTCCTTGATTAATGTTGATGCGTCCTTGTTAAACTCTTATTCTGCTGAGGGATGAGAATTTCTGATTCCTTCTTTTTGTAGATTTTTCTGGGGAGATCCACTTGGGGATTTTTATTCAGCCTTCTCTGTTGTGACCCTTTCTTTTGGACATCCGCTGGGGATGCAAGGGTTTTCTTCTTTTTTCTCTTTTTGTTGAGCCCTTGATGGTATGGAGATTAGATTCTTTTGACTGTTGATGATGATAGGCTCTTGAAGCCTTTACTCTCCATTGGGGAGTGTGCTCGATGACTCATGTAATGGCGATGCTGAGCCATGGGATAATATTTGTGTTGCCTCTCGAGTAGACAAGAATTCGCTTGGGGATAACTAAGCCTTTCCGTCGGCTTTTCTTTTATGATGTCTGATGATTGTACCCTCTCTTATTGGGTAGAAGAATGATGACTGGAGCTTTGGCTTCCAGAAGCTTCTTATTTCTTCTAAGCTATTTGATGATGACAACTCGCTCTTCTTTCTTGAGGGAGAACAATGTTTGGAGACTTCTTATATGTGCCTTCTTTTTCTGGGTAGAAGGATGGTAGCTAGATCTCTTGATTTCCGAAAGCTCTTATTCTGCTGAGTCGCTTGATTGACGACTTGCTCCGTTTTCTTGAGGGCATTATTTGGAGACTCGGTCGAGGTGATCCTATTTTCAATCACAAACATGGAGCTAGTCTCCTTATATGCATGAAAGCTTTTCGTTTTTTGTTATTTATCTGAAGTAATTTTTATTTCTTTCATTTTTCATCTTGATAAAGTCGTTTTGTGCGACTACTTGTGCGTGGATGCCCTAAATGCAATCTATTCTTTTTGATCGATGCATCTGGAAAACTGACTGGCATTCTCCTGCTGGACTTTTTATGATTATGATGAAGGGCCCCTCTCTTTTATTCATTTTTTGGTTTAGTCATATCTTTTTCCTAGATCGCCCTTTTGGTGTTTTCAGTCTAGCCGACTGCCTTAATTTTTGCCTAGGATATCTTAGCGGGTTTTTTCCTTTTTTATGAATGCCCTTACTTTTTCCTAGAGTGCCCTTTGCATGTTTTCGATCTAACGAGCTACCCTAACTTTTGCCTAAGAATCTCCTAGCAGACATTATTTTTTATTTTTATTTTTTCTCATTTCTCTTTTCTTTTTGAGAGAAAGGACCCTATGCATGTATGCAATGTTCGTGATATGCATCCTATAATACTATTTCAATTAATTTTTCAAAAGGATTGTCGCTGCCGTCAAAAAGAGGCGGTCAGAGCGACGCGATGGTTCCGACTTTCCATTTTTCGCGTTTTTATGGGTGATGTTACAACGCCTTTAGGTTGTCCGATAACCGGGCTGAACCTAGAGGCGAGGTTTTCGAAAGGGCGTTCTTGGATTGTCCGATAACCGGACTAACCCAAGAAATAATTTGAAAGGGTTCTTATGGAGTCGCCACCGATGTTTTTACCGGAAACATCGAAAAAGGAGTAAAAAAGACGTTGGTTTTCGAAAACCAACTTTTGTCGTTAAAACCAGAGTTTAGGTAAGGGAGTTAGTTAAGTGTAAGGGAAGTGTTAGTTCCCTTACGACGCCCCTTTCGGGTTCCCTATGATAGGCCAACTATTTAATAAATAAACTTGTGAAAAGACGTTTTTACCCTTTTATTTATGGAATTAAAGTAACGAATACATGGCCCTAATATCTATTACGCAATTTTAATTATAAAAGCAGTAAAAGAGAGGGAGAGAAAGAAGAAACCTCCGAAGCAAGCTTTTTAATTAATATTCTAGAAAGTAGGGTGCGTTTTGGTAGTCCTTCGCTCTTTACAACGCCGAAAAACTATCGGAAACGCTATAAAAAACTCTCAGAAACTCCGGAAATGCATCGGAGGGGTTCTAGGAAGAGAATTTGAAGAAGTTGTAGAAGGGAAAGTGGAAGAACTGTGTGAAATGAGGGGGGGAGCGCTCACTATTTATAGGGATTCACGCCTGTCAGGTCGAGACGGTCGTCTCGCCATTTGGGACGGCGGTGTCGACTTGCAAAAGTGGCGAGACCGCCGTCTCGTTTGGCGAGACGACGGTATCGACTTTTCCAGAAACGAGAAGGCCTTCTCGCCAAACTGGAGGGGGGGCTCGCCATTCGCAAGTGGCGAGACGATCGTCTTGCCAAACGAGACGGCGGTCTCGACTTGCTGGAATGGCGAGACGGCAGTCCCAAAAAGTGAGACGGCGATCTCGATCCCTGAAGGCGAAAATCCTTATTTTAATGTAGAAAATCCTTCCTATCCTATTATGGGGCCTAATAGTCTCTCCTAGTGGCTTCTTAGGCTTCGTCCATCTTCGAATAGGAGGTCTTCTGGTCTTAATTTTGAGGCCGGGCAAGATTTGGGGTCTACAGTTGCCCCCCTTTACCTGACCAGTCGACTGTTGGCCTGTCGTGCCAAGAAGATCGACTGGAAGGTAAAGGCGTCCATGGCAGCGTGATCTACTGTGTCGAAGTGGAAAAGAAATAAGATAGTTCCAAACACAATCAATGGTAGAGTTTTGTTGAAGACAAACCATTCTCCCTTATTGGCCAAGGAAGATAGATGGTTTTAGTAATGAGATCCTCTACCCTTGGATATTCCCTTTTCCAATGAGGGTAGATTGATGAGGTGGCAATTGGATGAGGGCGGCGACCCTATGTGTGGAAATACGAGCCTCGTGGTAAATGTAGACCCCGGTCGATTTGGACCATCTGATCATGAGCTCATATTCTTCTAGGGTCGGTACTAGATCAAACTACGGGAACTCAAAGCAGCGCAAATCGGAGCTCCAAAAATGGATCAAAACTCTAACAAAGAGGGGATCAACGCAGATTTTTAGGAGGTCAAGAATCCGTCCATAGGATTTTTTAAAGTTGGAGCGGACCTCGGACGGCATCAAAGTGCACAGTTGCTCTAACCTCTCAACATGGTATCGGGGAATATCCACTTTCTTCAACTGTCTATTACTAGGCCCCTCCATTATCTAGAAACATAAAATGCATGCTATGAGTATGATGTTTAATGAGGGCATGCATGAAAATATTTTGTTTTTCCTAAACATTATCATGTTTTATTTTCTACATGGTGCATGATAGTGTTTGGATTTCTGCTTTTTTGTATATTTTTTTTAAGAAGGAAAGGAAACTACCTATATGGATGTTATAAATTCGATGCTTAACACCATGAAAAGGGTCCCATGTTTTCTTATTTATGTATTTGATATTTTTCTTTGATAACCCTTTATCTCTTCTGTTGGTCCACGTGACTACTTAGCTTAAAAACAACTTGAAACCAGGCTAGCTAAAATGTAGACTGTCCGAGATAAAGGTGGTTATGTTTTCATATATTTTGATTTTTTTATGACTATTTTATGCAAATGCAATAAACATATGCACAAACAATCCACTCACTAGAGTGACGACGTTTAATTACGAGGTAGGAGTATCCTGCAGAAGAGTGTATATTCAAGGTGGTTCTAATGTTCTCACCAAAGCCAGGCCCCCAAGGTGCCCCCATTATAGGGTCCCCTTAATTTCGCAGTCTTCGAACCATGCACGAATCTCCGTGTCGATGTTCATAGATCAAGAGAGGAGAGTTATTACCTTGAGTGGTGGTTTCCAATAACGACTTGTAGGCAAATCGAGGCCATTACTACGATCGGTCGTACCTACCACCCACTCCCTAAGTTCATCCCTCATGCCCCCGTGTATATGTGTAACATCCAGTATTTCCCAAAAATATTTCATTAATATAATAAAATATTTTGTCATTAACTTTAATAAAATGGTATTATGAGTTATTTTAAGACTTGATAATTTTTAAAGACATTAATAAATAATATATATATATTATGAAATTTGTAATAGAGTGAAATAGATAAATTTAGAATTGAGTTTAAAATGAAGTAATAATAATAATAAGAGTAATATCATTAAGAAAAATTAGTAATATAATTTCCCATTAATGAAAGGATTTAATTGGTAAGTGCAAAAGTAAGTGAGGGTAATTTTGGAAAGGAAGTCAAATTTAAAGAAGAGAAAGACCAATTTTCTTTCTCACTTATGGAAGCCATTTTGGGAGCACGGGAGGAAGAAGAGAAGTTTGGCTTTGCTTGCCCACACCATCTTGGTTCATCCTTTTTGCAATTGAGAGTAAGATTCATGAAATTAAAGCATTGAATTTCAACATTATCTCCTAAAATCTTCTTAATCTCAAGTATATGGTTATTTTGATGCTTTTAGGAGACAAACTCTTTCTTGAACTAAGGATCTTCATTTTCTTGTTTGAAAGCTTCATTTGAGGTAAGGAGAGTCTTCTTGTCATCAACCCTAGGTTAAACCACCATTTATCTCACTTCTACATGAATTGGAACCAAATTAGAATATTTTATAAAAATTTGGTATGATTGTTCTAGTATATTTAGATACTCTACAATGATCCTTTCATATTTTAGAGTTTAGAAATGGATTCCTTGGATTCTAAAACCTAGAGTTAGCCATAAAAATTACTTAAATTGGATTTTTCTAGAGGAAGATGATGAAATATGTGTTGAGAGATGTTATTGGACAAAAATCTGCATGTGAATAGAATCTTTGGGAAATTATGTAAATATATTTACTTGATATTTAATTCTGAAATTTTGATTACATGTTCCTTTATATATATAGTTCGTGTGTGATTTATTTCAAAATTTTTTGACCAGTTGATTTTTGATGAAAAATCTTGGAAGTAAATAGGTTTTGAGTTGGGTGAAACAGAATTGTTATGTCCGCTCAGCAACTTTGAAATATCATATAAAATTGAAATTAAAGTTTTTTTAGATGAAATTTTTATCATAGTTGTGATTGTAGGTATATGTTAAGTATATTTATTTTCATAATTTTATGACCATTAATTTATTTTATAAAAATATATCTTTGAGTAGTGTTCTGATAGTGGAATCTTCAAAACGTATGAAAAGGGAGGAAAGTTTTGAATGACTTAGAAATCTTTAAATTTTGAGTTATAATTTTTATTATAATCCTAGAATATATGTATTTTGGACTGGAAAATTTCATAGAATTTGGAGTTAGTTTAGATGGCAAAGAATTTTTCCAAAGTTACACTTTTCTAATGCTTATGATAGACTTTTCTTCCTAGAGAAGTGTAAACAAAAATTAAGTTATGGACCTATTATTTATTTTATGAGTATGTATGATGTGAGAATGATAGTGTAATGAGATATTTTGGGACACAAGATTAGAATAACAAGAGTTTAAAAAAATTTGATGGATCGCAATGTGTACTGAGTCCGAGAGTGTCCGACCCTCGGCAAATTGATATTGTTCTTGTTTGATGCAGGAAAATGTATTATATGAATTTGATTTGAATGTATTTGTAAATTGGGAAACGTTCAAATTACAAAGAAGACTCTGCCAAATTTTTGAAATTGATGAAAAATAAATAAAGCTTAATAAGAATGGTATAAAGAAACGTTATGAATAGGTAATGCATTCATAATCATGGTAATGTATTCATAATCATGGTAGTTAGTGAAAATCATGTCTATACGATGTTTTTGCTATGTGTTGAGTCTAAGTCACAGATGTTGGTCATCTAAAAATAGGATATTATGTCTATAGTAATATGGTCTGTATGATGTAGAGTTTGTTCCTACCAAATATATTGTTGTTAAAGAGTTGGTGGTGTCACTCAGTGACGAGATATGTGTGTGGATGGTATGGAGATACACCGGGGGTTTAGGAGATAAGAAAATATCAGAGTGATCTTGGGGAAATATAGAGTGCATTGTTTGGCCACACTCTATACTCCCGACTTGCCTCTTTGACTTTGCCTTTTTGCCAAGGGATCGTTATGCGTAAGCATTGTATCTGTGATGCGCAGATCAACCGGCAGCTATCTATACTTCTGTGAGTCATTTATGCTCGTGTGTAATTTTGTTATGCTTGTGAGAGTTGTCTATACTTATGTGTGATCCTTTCATGGATTGAGAGATGGGATTGATAGTGTATCCTAGGTGCATGAGCATTTCAAATGTAGCAAAAATGAACGAATGAAACACAAACATGTATTATGTGTTTTTAGTTTGAGTAATGTGATTTGTGGAAATTGTTTGAAATTTCTGTGTGAGATACTTTATTATAAAAATGAAATGTTTGACTATAAATGTTACATATGATTTTAGATTGTGGAAGTTAGAAAAATGTCCGGTTTAGTGTTCTGGAGTGATGAGAAAAGGAAACTCATCCTTACTATTATATTTCAGGTAATGATGGAACAATTATGGTGGAGGAACCACAATTTGATTGAGTATCATATACATATGCATGAAAGAATGCTGCCCTCCGGGAGGGGCATGATCTTGTATAAGAAAGTTAGGAATTTTGGGTACCTGCTCTGATTAGGATTTGCTTTATTTTGATATGTATAAATTTAAAATTAAGTTCTAATCGTTTAAGGGTACAAACTTTATGTAATTACAGTATGATCCTTGTTGGATTAGTTAGTTTGAAAAACAATGTATTATGATTATGAATGTATATGTATGAACATGTTCGACACCTTATCTATATATATTTATTCATGCATGATCAGTTTTAAAATTCATTGTCATAAAGATATAATATTGAAAAAAAAAATTATCCCATTTTTGAGAAATTAAATAAATTAGAAAAAAAATGACGTTACAATATGGGGACTGTTGTGTGCAAAGGTTTGTGTACAATTGTTATTTCAAACAATTGCAAAAAAATAAACATACAATAGTTATTAAAGTCATAAAATAAAGCATGTTATAAATACAAGGAAGGGTAAAATCATAATTTCAAATCATTATTTATTTGAATTATTCTATCACTAAATGGGATCAATTCTCTAGCTTCCCTAGTGGAGTCGCCATCTGTCGCTACCGTTAAAAGAGGCGGTCGGAGCAACACGATGGTTTTGATGACTCGCATTTTTTAAAGAAGTGGTCAACGCTTTTAGGTTGTCCAATAACCGGACTGAACCTAAAAGCGAGGTTTTCGTAAAGGGTTCTATGGAGTCGCCACCGATGTTTTTACCATAAACATCGGAAAAGGAAAAAAAGAAGGCGTTGGTTCAAAAAAACCAACTTTGGTCATTACAACCAAAGTTGGGTAAGGGAGTTAGTTACGTGTGGAGAAAGTGTTAGCACCCCACAACGCCCCTTTCGGGTTCCCTATGATGGACTAATTTATATAATAAAGACTAAGAAAAATTATGTTTTTACCCTATTTATTTATCTACTTTGTGGAATTTTAAATATCTACATGACCCTAGTATCTAATGCATACAAGGAAAGAAGTAAAAGAGACAGAATAGAGAAAGGAACCTCTAAAGCGAGTTTTCTATTAACTCTTCAAACTTGAGGATGCGTTTTGACAATCTCATCACTCTATAAGCACGTTCCTCACTAGCAATAGAGAAAATACCTCTCCACCGAGTGTCGGATGTCTCAAAAGGAGACTTCCTTAATCGATTTCTACTTTAAATGAAAATCGGAAAGTTTACTCTAACTCTGGAAAGTGCTCAGAGTTATCCCGAAGTCTTAGGAGAGCTTCTAGGATGAGAGAAAATTGTGAGAGTGTGTGAAATGAGGTGAGGAGAGGCTCCTATTTATAGGAAATCGTGCCAAATAGGCCGGGACGGCCGTCTCGACTTCTGACAGTTGGGACGGTCGTCTCACACTTAAAGAAAAATGGGACAACCATCTAGAAAAGTGGGATGGCCGTCTGGGATTTCAAGACGGCCATCTCGGACTTTAGGAAAAATAGGACGATCGTCTGGGAAAGTGGGACGGTCGTCCCGAGTCTTTGACAAATATTCCTTTATTTTTTGTGTATAGAAAGCCCTCCTATCCTTACATGGAGCCTAGTGAACATGACTAGGGGACCAATGAAGCCTTGCCCATCTTCGAACGGAGGATTTCTGGCTTTATTGTGAAACCGGGCAAAATTTGGGGTCTATAGTCGCAAATGGCTGGAAGCCACTAAACTAAATAACATAAGGCTGATAGCCATGTAATCAAGAATAATAATAAATGAGATGGGCTGATAATCGCAAAAGTCCAGGACCGTTAGCCACCAATTTCAAACTTCAAACCCATATGAAATTGGGTGCTGACAATACCCCCAATGGGTAGGAAATATTATATTGGTGCCTAAGAAGGACGGTAAATTGCAAATGGGTGTGGGTTATCGAGATTTGAATTGCACCAGTCCAAAGGATAATTTTTTATTTCCACACATTGACACTTTGGTAGAAAATACAACTAGATTTTCATTATTTTCATTCATGGATGGCTTCTCATGACATAATCAGATTAAAATGGCATCAAAGGATATGGAAAAGACAACCTTTATTACTTTGTGGGGGAACATTTTGTTACAAGGTGATGTCTTTCGAGCACAAAATGATGGAGCAACCTATCAAAGGGCGATGGTGACTCTTTTCCTTGATATGATGCACAAAGAGATTGAAGTTTATATGGATGATATGATTGCTAAATTAGAATCTGAAGAAAGGCACATCATCAACTTGAGAAAATTGTTTGAAAGGTTGAAATTCAAGTTAAGACTAAACCTGACTAAATGCATGTTTGACATAAAACCAGGAAAGTTGTTGGGTTTTATTAATATCTAAAAGGGGATAGAAGTTGGTCCTGACAAAGTTCGGGCAATAACAGAAATGCCTGCTCCCAACTTGGAAAAGGAGGTTCTTGCCACTTGTGAACCAATTTTCAAATTGTTGTGTAAAAATCAAGTTGTGAAGTGGAATGAGGACTGTCAGATCGCTTTTGATAAGATCAAGCAATATTTACAAGATACACTAGTACTACGCCCACCTGAATTAGGAAGGCCCCTCATTCTATATTTGACTATGTTGGATGACTTAATGGGTTGGGCCAACACAACGAGATTGGAAATAGGGAGCACGTAATATACTACTTGAGCAAGAATTTCACAGATTGCGTAAAAAAAAAGATATTTTCCACTAGAACGAACTTGTTGCGCGTTAGCATGGGTCATTCATCGTTTGAGACAATACATGTTGAGTCATACTACTTGGTTGATATCCAAGATGGACCCAATCGAGTATATTTTTGAAAAACCTGCTCTCACTAGAAGAATGGCAAGGTGGAAAATGTTGTTATTAGAATATGATGTTGTATATGTCAATCAGAAGTCTATCAAGGGTAGTGCTTTGGCGGAATACTTAGCTCAACAACCCGTTGAATATTATCAGCCAATGGAGCCTGAATTTTCCGATGAAGATATCATGGCTTTGTTTGAGAGAAAAAAAGAAGTCTGGGATGAAAAGGCATGGACATTGTTGTTTGATGAAGCTTCAAATGCACTGAGACATGGAATAGGGCAGTACTCATCTCCCCAGAGAATCATTACATATCGATGACTACTAGGTTGTGCTTTAATAACACAAACAACATTGCAAAGTATGAATCTTGTGCCATGGGCATCCGAGTAGCAATCGAGGAAAAGGAAAAAGTTTTAAATGTGTATGGTGATTCGACCTTGGTAATCCATCAATTAAGGGAGAATGGGAAACCAAAGATCAGAAGCTCATCCTTTATCAATCTTATATCAAGGGATTGATGGAATATTTTGATTCTATTATATTCCATCACATTCCTCGTGAGCATAATCAATTGTCTAATGCTTTAGCTACCCTGTCATCAATGTTTGAGATTGATCAGGATGGGGTACTACCAATGATCAAAATGGAGAGTCATGAGAATCTAGTGTATTGTCACTTCATTGAGAAGGAGACAGACGATAAGCCTTGATATTTTGATATCAAGCGTTATCTCAAAACTCAAGAGTATCCTGAGAAAGGGTCTGAGAATGATAAAAGAACACTAAGGAGACTAGCTACTAGCTTCATTTAAAATGGGGATGTATTGTACAAAAGAAATCATGATATGGTTCTTCTTAGATGTGTGGACTTAAAAGAGGGTGTTGAATTATTGGCAAGCGTACCAAAATTATCAATCGCAGTATAGTATTTCGATTAAATAAAAGTCGATCCCACGAGGAACGGTTTCAATGGAAATTCTCAGTTTTATGCTTACTAAGTAGATTAAAACAGAATGAGTTTTGCATAGAGAGTTGAATTAAAATTAAATGACAAAGAACTGTAAATTGTTGAGAAAATATCAATTAAAGACACTTAGGATTGACTTCCTTCCTTATTCCTTTTTTGTAATGGCTATGTCACTTAAGAACGTCAATTAACCTAATAATGTTGATGCCACCTACTCAAATCATCCATGTTAATTCCTCACATATGAAATTCATAAGAAAACCTAATAAATGTTGATTCCTCACACAATTAAGAGATTTTCCAGTATTAGGTTTAGGGTGTTAAGTAATTGATACATTCATTCCATTCCTGGCAATTAACGTAACAAATATTCTTACCGTGATCTAGGGTTCAAGATATATTTTCCAATCATACCCCAAACATCAAGAATAAATCATTCCAATGCACAAAGGATAAGAATAATAACATCAAAACATAGATTAATATCTCAAAATATCACCATGATAAAAAAGAGTTCAAAGGAAGTGCACCAAATCCCAAAAGAATGAAGTTAGCCACTCATGTTGGCCATTACAATGCTCCAAATGTGGAAGAAGTGAAGAATTGATGAAGATTGAACGAAACCCTAGCAGTAGTCGCGCCTCTTCTCCTCCAAAACCGCTTCCTTTCTCAAAACACATATTATCTTTTTATAAGAGAATTTGGGTCGGGCCTCGCATCATTCATTCGCTTAAGCGTTCTTCTTTCTTTCAATTTTTCTTCAATTACTTCACAATTATACTCCTTACTCTTGTATCAAGGTATTCTCAAATTCATCCTATATTGGGAGAAAAATAGATTAGAATTAACATAAGTTAAGTGGTTTCATAACAATTCAAGGCATAATTATATTAACTTTTTACCACTTAACAGAGGGCAAGAGGATATTGAAGGAAATTCCCAAAGGTTCCTTCGACATGCACATGAGTGGGCACTCAATGACCAGAAAGATATTGAGGGCTGGTTATTTTTGGTTGACCATGGAAAATGATTGTTGCGTGCATGTGAATAAGTGTGAGAAATGCCAAATATATGCATATAATATTAATGTGGCACCCATGACTTTAAACGTATTGACCGAGCCATGGTTGTTTTTTATGTGGGGAATAGATGTCATCAGAGCTATCGATCCAAAAGCATCAAATGGACACCGCTTCATACTGGTTGCAATTGATTACTTCACCAAGTGGGTGGAAGTGAATTCTTATGCCAATGTGACCAGAAAGGTGGTGGCGAAATTCATAAAAAGAGAATTAATTTGTAGGTATGGGTTGCCTAACAAGATCATCACTGATAATGCCACCAACCTGAACAATCGAATAATGGAGGAGTTGTGTGAAGAGTTCAGGATTCAACATCATAACTCCTCCCCTTATCGTCCAAAAATGAATGAGGCAGTTGAAACCGCTAATAAAAATATAAGAAGATCATACTTCAGTATGTACCTCAACTAAGGCAACACCATTTTCTCTAGTATATGGAATGGAAGCAGTGCTTGCCTTCGAGGTGGAGATCCTATCTCTGAAAGTGTTAATGGAAACCTAATTAAAGGAAGTAGAATGGGTTCGAGCAAGGTTTGACCAACTTAATCTCATTGAAGAAAAGATGTTAACCACAGTGTGTCATGGGCAACTTTATTAGAGAAGAATGAAAAGGTCGTTTGACAAAAAGGATGCACCCTAGCGAGTTCCATGAGGGTGATATGGTCTTGAAAAAGATTTATCAATTTAGAAAGATCATAGAGGTAAATGGACTCCAAATTATGAAGGCTCGTATGTGGTGAAGAAAGCATTTTTTGGTGAGGCACTAATTCTTATGAGGATAGTGTTGAATAATTGGCAAACGTACCAATATTATCAATCGCAATATAGTATTCGATTAAATAAAAGTCGATCCCACAAGGAACGTTTCACTGGAAATTCCAAATCATAAGCTTACTAAGTGGATTAACACAAAACTAATTTTTCATAAAGATTTGGGTTGAAAATAAATGACAAAGAACTGTAAAATGATTTTAGAAAAGATCAAATAAAAGAACTTAGGATTGACTTAATTCTTTTTCCCTCTTTTGTATAATGGCTAGGTCAAATTAAAAACATCAATTAACCTATCAATGTTGATGTCACCTACTTAAATCATTCACATTGATTCCTCACACATGAAATTCATAAGAAAAGCTAGTAAATGTCGATTCCTCATACATTTAAGAGATTTTCCAGCATTAGGTCTAGGGTGTTAAGCAATTGATACACTCATTCTATTCCTAGCAATTAACGTAGCAGATATTCTTAACCTGATCTAGGGTTTCAAGATATATTTTCCAATACATCCCAAACATCAAAGATAAACCTTAAAGATCACAAAGAATAAGAATATCAACATCAAGAACATAGATTAATATCTCAAAATATCACCAAGATACAAAAGAGTTCACAGGAAATGCACCCAATCCTAAGAAAATGAAGTTAGCCACTCATGATGACCATTACAATGATCCAATGAAGAAGAATTCAAAAAGAATTGAAGATTGAACGAAAACTGGAGTAGATGTTGTCTCTCTTCTCAAAATCTCGAACCCATTTCTCAAAACGCATCTTATCTATTTTTAGAAAAATTTTGCGTCATTCACTCAAGTGGAACTTTCGCTCGAGCGGGTAATGGTGATTTTTGCTCGAGCGAGAATTGTTTGCTTGAGCAATTGAATTCTTAAGAGCTTTAACGTATTTTCACTCAAGCAAGCGTCTATCTCGCTCGAGTTAATGACTTCCAGAGAGTTTTGACGTTATTTCGCTCAAGCGAGCGTCCGCCTCGCTCGAGCAAATCTTAGGCTGAAAATCTTCTTCCTTTTTTCTAATTTTTCTTCAATTAACTTGAGAATTATGATCATTGCTCTTGTACCCAAGTATTCTTCAAATTCATCCTACATTAGAAGAAAAATATATTAGAATCAACATAATTTAAGTGGTTAAATAACAATTCAAAACATAATTATATCAACTTTTGTCACTTAACAGATAGATGGGGAGCAATTACCTTTGCCAATAAACTCCGACACGGCCAAGAAGTTTTATGCATGATGATTCCATGATGGGATGTTATTATAGAGACATTGACATTGTTCATTTTCTTTTTGTATTTTGTCTCATTTCAATCAATAAATATTGTTTGGATTTTATACCTTTTGAAACACTTGGTATCACACTAAGCTTGTAAATAAAAACAATAAAAATAAAAGGGAAGAAAAGCATATGCATGGCAAAGAAACACTACAGGTATATTCACAAAGTCTAGACGCATTCATGAACGGTGTCATGGAAGTAAGAAAATATGAGAAAAAAAAGGAAAAATCACATAATGAATTTGTTGTCAATTAAGTCATTGAATGCAGGAAAAGAAAGAGGAAGAGTGAAAAATATAATGGTGAGGGATTGAATTTTTTCCATGGTTCATTACTTTAGGGGTAACTTTTGTTCATATCCTATTAAAGCATCTACATTCATATCGCTTGAACTCCTAGTCCATTTGCTTTCCCCCAAAATAAAGGATCCTCCAAGACAATAAACTTGAATGTTATACTAGCAAAATTTTTGTTAATATATGTCTAAGAATAGGCTGAGACCATAAGTTAGGACGATAAAATAAAAATGTCCGTTAAACTGAAAACCTGCAAAGACAATCTAAGCAAAAAAATAGGATAAAAAAGAAAGAAAAAAGAAAATAAATTGTCAAGAATGACCAAATTTTGTCTTAAACTTAATCTTTTGAAAAATAGGACAAACAAGCTTTGAACCAATGTGTGACCATGTTTCTTTATAAAAAACAATGTGAGTGATAAAAATATTTATCGATTTTGCATACTCTTTTAGCCAAAAATAATAACTTCTTTCTTCACCCTTAAGCAAGAATCATCGTCATGTCAAAATCAGCCTAAATATAAATCAAGGTGTTGGTGGGAAAAATCGATATATAGATCGAAAAGTGGATGGAAGGGAATCAAGGGTCATATGTTGGTTAAAAAATTGATAAATTGAAGGATGGAAGGAATTCGATGATTAGGAAAATTGAGGATGAAAATCGAGAATTGAAAGGCTGAAATCGAGATAGAGGGGAACGGTTATCATATGTGGCTTTCAAAATTAAAGCGCATTTTGAACGTGGAAGCGGTTTTTTCTAAACTGTAAGCGAAGACAAAAGATCAAGGGACGTGCATTGAAGAACATGGTAGCAGCTTTTTAACTGTCCCTAGGAGGTTACCTGAAGAAAACTCTATAAATAGAGTGAGGTTGGAAGAAAAAGGGGGGAATTGGCAGAGATAACAGAAACACTAGTGAAAAGTCTACAGGAGAACGACAACATCATGAAGTTTCTAATGCTCTGGATCTCCATTTTCATTGATTGTCTTTATCACTTTTTGTACTTACCATGGTAATTTACCTTCATGCAGTTTACGTTTATCAACTTTAAATTTCTGCACTTTCGACTATTTGTCATTTTATATTCTGCAATTTTGAGTCTCATCATTTACATTCTTGAAATTTTGATTCTCGTCATTTACATTTATGCAATTTCGGGGTTTCTGCATTTACATCTCTCTGCAAATTAATATTCTGCACTGCTTTCCGTTTCGACAATTTTCACTACTTTCTTTACTTACGAGTTTCTTAATAAAAATACCCAAAAATAGTATCTTCGATTCGTCAATCTGCATGATTAGGTTGCATTATTAGCATTTCGATTTCGATATGCATGCTTTATCACATTTTCCATGTTTTTAATATACGTGCATGCTTTATCTGACGTTTTTGATTCCCATACATGTTTCTATTGAAAACTTGTTTGCTAGCCTAAATAAAAAGAATCTATGTGGTTGAAATTTGGTTAGAACCTAAGGCTGTGAGAAATCGAAATCGATCAAATTTCCACTAGAAACAAATTGGCGCGCCAGGTAGGGGTGATATTGTGTTTTATACACAAAATCTAGCTAGTTCGATAAGTGTATGAGATTAAGGAGTGGACGAATAGTAAGAATGAGTCAAAATCCACCAAATAGTCAGGGTAATAGTGAGATTCCTAATAGTTCGAATCCACCAAACACTAGGGGGGCAAGTTCACAATGGAGTTATGACTGTAATATGACAACTGTGAGTGCGTCGATTCTAGTAAGTTCTAAACAAAACCAAGGGACATTAGCAAATGCTCAGATAATAGGATCTGGAACTGTAATGTCAAATACTATGCAAACCACGGGAAGTCCCGTAACAACATATGTAGGCCCATATACGAGTGTAAGACCACTTGGTTTTACGTTTAATAACATGAATGGGACTGGTACCTCTTCGATACAAAGAACTACTAGGTTTAACCTAGGAATGCCCCAAAACTTAGGAACGTTTCAAACCTTAGGTATGTCTCAAAATTTTGGAGTGTCCTCGAGTTTAGGAGTGTCCCAAAATTTAGCAATACCTCAAAATCCAGGAACTGCGCAAAGATTAGGAACACAACAGATGTCTCCAATTCCAAACCAGGATAATAGAACAAATCTGGACCATGGAAGGTATGCATTCGATAGAGATTATCATCGATCCAATTTCAATACTATTGAAAATGCTAGTACTGGAATTTCCAGTAATTCATTAGGAGTACTTCGACAACAAATGGATGAAAGCAATGTCGAGATGGTTAATATGTTATCATAACAGTTGACTACAGTATTAAATCCATTAATTCAAAACGCTACTAATAGTTTTGAGATGTTAGCATATCAAATGTCACGTATCGGGGATGCATTGGCAATACCTCGACAAACGAGGGTGGAAAATAATGTCAATCGGGATAATCAAAACTTCAACATTAATCCCCCTTATCTATTAAGGAGAAATCGAAATGCTGATCAATATCAGCATGAGAGGAATGAATATCAGCATGAATATCAGCATGTGTGAGGAATGATGCTCACGAAAATTTAAATGGAGGATTTCAAAATATGGATAATCAAAATAATAACATGCAATACAACCATATGTTGGGACAAAGGATGATTCCCCAAGGAATGGAATTAAGGCCTCCTAACCAACCATATTTTATTTCTCCTTTTCCAAACACGGTTCTCGAGACAGAATTACCTCAAGGATGTAAAATACCCAAGTTCACCAAATTTGCCGGAGAAATCGGTGAATCCACTATCGAGCATGTGGCACGATATCAGATTGAATGTGGAGATATAGCTATGAAAGAGGAATTAAAAATGAAATATTTCCTTAGTTCCTTAACAAAAAATGCTTTTACTTGGTTTAGCAGTTTGCCACCTAACTCAATATATAATTGGCTGCAGTTAGAAAGAAATTTTCATGAGCAGTTTTTTAGGGGAGAAACTCAAGTAAGTCTCATTGATTTAATGAATATAAAGAGGTATAGTCATGAAAGCATCGATGATTATTTGAATAGATTTCGAAAAATGAAATCGAGATGCTTTACTCAGATTCCTGAATTTGAATTGGTCAGAATGGCCTCTGCAGGTTTAGAATTCTTGATTAGAAAGAAGTTGGTTAATTTACCATTGAATGACATGGCTCAATTAGCCGATAAAGTGAGAAGAGTGGAACAAATCGAGTATGAGAAGGAAAGATACAAGAAATTTGAGAAGCCTACGAGGAAAGAAAGAGTGGTATACATAAATGAAATATATGAAGAAAATCCCAAGACAGAAATCGAAAATGAAGAGTCTGTCGATGAAAAAGTAAACATAGCAGAGCTCAAGGTAGGAGCTCCATATATTTGTAAATTATTACAGAAAAATGAGGTGAAAGATAAAATGACAAATCGAACATATACTTTCGATGTAACGAAAGCGGATAAAATCTTTGATATTTTATTGATAGATAAACAAATTAGATTGAGTGATGATCATAAACTGCCTTCTTTAGAGCAAAGAAATGGTCAAAAATATTGCAAATTTCATAATGTTTATGGGCATTGGACTAACAATTGTATACATTTCAGGAACACGATTCAAGATGCAATCGATCAAGGAAGGTTAAAATTTGAGGAGATGTCGATGAAAGTGGATACTAATCCATTTGAAGTGCAGGTGGGGTATATTGAGTCCAAGTCAAGCATTTCTGAAGATGCTCGATTGGTGAATTCAGCTTTTATAGGAATGGTCGATGTTACTGACAACATTGATCCTAGACATGTCAAAATGGACATGTCTGAAGAAGACATAGAATTCGATTTAAGTGAATTTGAAAAATAATTCGAGAGAGAAATTTATCCTCGATCAAAATATTCGCTTGTCGAATTTTTAACTAGAAAGAAAGAAAAGGATGAGGACGTGGCGCTATGTCCATGATGCAATGCGGTGTTCGATAGATCGACTGCTAAAGCTTTCAAGATAGAGCAAAGCAAAAAATTAGAGACAAAGCAGAAGAGTTGCAATAATAAAGAAAAACAAACAGCCCAGATGACAATGAGAGAAAATCAGCAATCTGTTGGTTCGTGTTCTAATAGAAGTCAAATACGATGGGTCAAGAGGGAGACATATGCTTCCCGGGAAGGAAGGGATAGATATCAAAATAATGATGTGTTCGATAGACTTTCATATGATGAAGGATCGAATACTGGATTCCCCATGTTCCAAAAGAGATTTCAAGGGAGGTCCTGGAGAAGGAGAGGAAGGTTCCAACCGTACTGGGGAAGGTTCAATAAGAGCTTTGAAAAGCAGGATATGCCAATCAAGGGTCAGTATATAAGAGATTTCGATAGTCAGGATGAAAATAATGGTGGACAGCAGATCGAAGTAATATCGATACTACCTGCGGGGTAGGTTAATGAATATGAGGAGTTTCAAGAACAAGATAACAGTTATCGTGAGGATGATTTTTATTCTGAAGAAATTAGACCGAAAGTGACGTGGGTAACGCAAGTATCATGCGAATCCCCCCATAAAGACGTTGCTTTTATCGATCCTCCATCTGAAGAAATGAGGTTTCATTTGAAACCCCTGATGTTGAATATCGAAATTCAAGGACAGAAAGTGAATAAGGTCCTTGTAGATGGTGGTGTAGCGATCAACATTTTGCCAATCACTATGTTAAGGAGGTTTGGTATTGAGTTGAAAGATTTGATCAGGCACAATATTTTGATTTTCGATTTCAGCGGGAAATCATCAGGTTCAGAAGGCATGATTGCCTTAGACGTGAAAGTGGGTACCTATTCCAGGCCCACTATTTTCGTGGTGGTCCAGTCACATGCTAACTTCAATGCATTACTGGGTAGAGAGTGGATCCATGGGGTTGGGGCAGTACCTTCCACCGCTCATCAAAAGTTATTCATGTGGAATCGAGATGGACATCTCGAAGTAATTCAAGGAGACCAGCACGAGTTCGTAACCTTTGTGTCTCAGGCTGGTCGGTCTCTACAGAATTTGGCGATGACTCGACCATTTACTTTCGAGACTGTCGAGGATTTTAATTCAAAAATGCATGAGGAGCGTTTCCTAGAAATAAATGAGAAAAAAGGTTTCGTTATGGTCAAAGAGGGGGCCAACCTCAAAGTGGCCGGTGAAAATGAATGAAGACTGTGAGAAATTCTTGGCTCGATTGAGAAGATACGAAAATGAAAAGAAAGAGAGCCAAGAAAGTAGTGGTAGTAAGGTAGGAATAAATAAGTCAATTCACTCGATAGTAGAAGCAAATAAAAGTGATCAAGTTATACTTGATTGCATTTACGATAATTCTCCGTTAGGGTTTGAAAGAACTGTCACATCGAGGTACAAAAAAGTTGAGGCCCAAGATCCACTGGAAGAAATCAACCTGGGAAGTACAGAGAAAAGAAGACCTACTTATATGAGTAGGTATCTCGAGAAAGAAATGAAAAAAGATATGATTTCATTATTGGAAGAGTATAAAGACTATTTTGCTTGGAATTATGAGGAAATTCCTGGATTGGATCAAAGTCTAGTCGAGCATAGATTACCTATCATGGAAGGCAAGAAGCCAGTGAAACAAGCTCCGAGGAGATTTGCACCGGAGGTGATGGGTAAAATCAAAAAAGAAATTGAGAGACTTCTTAGCACAAAATTTATCGGAACTGCCAGGTATGTCGATTGGATTTCTAATATTGTTCCAGTTATTAAAAAGAATGGTAAAATGAGAGTATGTATTGATTATCGAGATTTAAATTTAGCAACTCCTAAGGATGAGTATCCTATTCCAATTGCTGATATGCTAATAGATTCAGTAGCTGGTAATGAAATTTTAAGTCTCTTAGATGGATATTCAGGTTATAATCAAATTTTTGTTGCCGAAAATGATATAGCTAAGACAACTTTTCGATGCCCGGGGGCATTAGGAACTTATGAGTGGATAGTGATGTCATTTGGATTGAAAAATGCTAGGGCAGCATATCAAAGGGCAATGAATTTAATTTTTCATGATTTGATTAATGATTTCATGCAGGTTTATATAGATGATATTGTTGTAGCATCGAAGAAAAAACATGAACATTTAGACAATTTGAGAAAATCTTTTGAAAGAATGAGAAAATACGGTCTAAAAATGAATCCCTTGAAATGCACTTTTGGCGTGTCTGCTGGTGAATTTATAGGATTTATAGTACATGAAAAAGGGATCGAGATCGATAAAAATAAAGCAAAAGCAATATTAGATACTTCTACTCCAAAGAATATAAAGCAATTGCAATCATTGTTGGGAAAAATAAATTATTTAAGACGATTTATTCTAATTTGGCTGGTAAGACTTATATTTTTTCATCTTTGTTGAAGTTGAAAAAGGAAGCAAGTTTTAAATGGGAGGAGGAACATCAGAAAGCCTTTGAGCAAATTAAATTGACTTTGACAAATCCTCCGATCTTGATACCAGTAATAAGGAATAAGCCATTAAAATTATATGTATCGGCATCTGATCAAACTATAGCAAGTCCACTAGCACAAGAGGATCAGAATGGTGTAGAATGTGTTGTTTATTATCTAAGTAGAATATTAAATGATGCTGAAACTCGATATAATGATATCGAAAAGTTAGGGCTGTGTTTGTATTTCTCATGTACGAAACTCAAATATGTAATGAAACCTCATGATGTGATGGTTTATTCCAGAAATAATATTTTGAAGTTTCTTTTGTCGAAACCTATTATGCACAATCGAATAGGAAAATGGGTTTTAGCCTTGACAGAGTTTTCATTATCATTCGATCCTTTGAAATCGATAAAAGGTCAAGTTATTGCTGAATTTATGGTAGATCATACAGTTGACTCGATTGATAATTTCTTTGTTGAAACAAGTAAGTGGATAATGTATTTCGATGGATTGAGTACATCGGATAAGTCAGGGATGAGAATTCTTAATATTTCACCAAACAATATCCCGACTAAGTTATTATTTGAAATCAAACCCAACTGCTCGAATAATGAAGCTGAATATGAAGCTTTGATTTTGGGTCGCGAGACTTTGATTAAATTAAAAGCTCGACGTGTAATTGTAAGAGGGGATTCACAATTAGTGATCAAACAGGTTCAAAAAGAATACAAATGTATCAATACCAATTTGTTCAGATACTTGGAAAAAGTAATCACTTTGAGTAAAATGTTTGATGATATAACATTCGAATATGTTCCTCGAGAATTTAATCGAGAAGCTAATGACTTAGCGTAAATGGCATCTAGGTATAAAATTTCTCTGGAAAAATTACAAAAGATGATTCAAATCAAAGAGAAATTACCCCAAGAGAGGGAAGTTTTACAAATTAACAACTTGGAAGATCAGGATTGGAGAAAATCAATTATGGACTATTTGCAAAATCCAAACGGGATAATCGATAAGAAAATAAAGTATCGAGCAACAAAATATGTGTTGCTTAATGATGAATTGTACAAAAAAGGTATCGATGAAGTTTTGCTCAGATGTTTAGGGGATGACGATGCTTATTTGGAAATGGCAGAGGTACATAATGGAATATGTGATGCACATATGGTAGGTCGGAAAATGAGATGGACGTTAACTCGACAAGGATATTACTGGCCTTCGATTTTAAAAGATTGTATCAAATATGCTTAGTCATGTGAGGAATGTCAGAAATTTAATCCCGTACAACAAGTCCCTGCTAGCGAATTGCATTCGATTATCAAACCATGGCCTTTCAGAGGTTGGGCAATCGATTTAATTGGTCAAATTTTTCCACAGTCATCGAAAGGACATAGATACATAATTGTAGTCGTTGATTACTTCTCGAAATGGGTAGAAGCAGTCCTGTTAAAAGATGTCGATCAATAAGATGTGATCGATTTGATTGAGGAATATATCGTTTATCGATTTGGGATACCACAGTCTATTACTACTGATAGAGGGACAGTTTTTACTAGCAAGAAAATGGTTAGGTATGCTAAATCGAGAAATATTCAGTTATTAGCATCAACTTCATATTATGCTCAAGCTAATGGACAGGTTGAGGCCATTAATAAAGTAATTATTGGGTTAATCAAGAAACATATCGGTAACAAACCAAAGACTTGGCATGAAACGTTATTACAGATCTTGTGGGCTTATCGAAATTCACCGAAAGATTCCATACAGAATACCCCATATAAGTTAGTCTATGGGCATGATGCGGTTTTACCCATTGAAATAAATATTGAGTCAACTCGAATACAAAAACAAAATGAATTACCCAGCTGTGATTACTGAAATTTGATGTATGATGAGTTAGATGAACTCGATGAAATAAGATTGCAAGCGTTGAATAATATTATTTTGCAGAAAAGTCAGATTGCTCGAGGTTATAACAACAGAGTTCGACAGAAAATATTTAACGAAGGTGACTTAGTTTGGAAAACGATTTTGCCGATGGATAAGAAGTCTAAAAGTTATGGCAAATGGTCGTCGAATTGGGAAGGGCCTTTTGAAGTTGTTAAAGTATTATCGAGAAATGCTTATTCAATTGTCGATTGGCATGGTAAAGAAAAAGTGCTTTCGATAAATGGGAAATACTTAAAAGATTATAAACATCGAATAAGGGAAATAAGCATTCACAATTGATTAAAGTATAATGTTGTTTCAACGTCGAAGCTATTTAGGAGATTGTCATCGAGGAATGAATCGATAACAGTAATGTTTAGGATATCGAGAATTGATGAAATGATTTGAGAGAGTGACATCATCTTCAGGCAGCAGAATATCGAGAACGGATATTCCTCTATAGCAGTTCGATATTTTAGGAACATGCAATTCTGTCGAGATAATAAAATCGAAAGTTTGTTTCGGGAGATGGTTTTTCTTTTTAGATCGGGGGAGATATTAGTTGATTCAACAGAAAATGATAGGGAGTGTTTTGGTAAGAATGATAGTCTTGATTTCGAAAGATGTTTGTCTTTGGGTTTTAGAGAAATTACGTTTAAGAGGGTGGTAGCATTCTTGATAAAAGTTTTTTCGAATCGAGATAGGGGGAGTATTTACTTATCTTGGTTTTTCGATTTTTCGTGCACAAGGAGTCGATTTTCGATTAGATTGTATCAAAAATTGGAATAACTTCATGAAAAAAATTAAGTTAGACACTTCTTGAAAGAATACAACATTTTGCACAAATATTTTATTCTTTCAGGGGGCATTTTGTTGGTGGGAAAAATCGATATATAGATCGAAAAGTGGATGGAAGGGAATCAAGGGTCATATGTTGGTTAAAAATTTGATAAATCGAAGGATGGAAGGAATTCGATGATTAGGAAAATTGAGGATGAAAATCGAGAATTGAAAGGCTGAAATCGAGATAGAGGGGAACGGTTATCATACGTGGCTTTCGAAATTAAAGCGCATTTGGAACGTGGAAGCGGTTTTTTCTAAACTGTAGGCGAAGACGAAAGATCAAGGGACATGCATTAAAGAACATGGTAGCGGCTTTTTAACTGCCCCTAGGAGGTTACCTGAAGAAAACTCCATAAATAGAGTGAGGTTGGAAGAAAAAGGGGGGAATTGGCAGAGATAACAGAAACACTAGTGAAAAGTCTACAGGAGAACGACAACATCATGAAGTTTCTAATGCTCTGAATCTCCTTTTTCATTGATTGTCTTTATCGCTTTCTGTACTTACCATGGTAATTTACCTTCATGCAGTTTACGTTTATCAACTTTAAGTTTCTGCACTTTCGGCTATTTGTCATTTAATATTCTGCAATTTTGAGTCTCATCATTTAGATTCCTGAAATTTCGATTCTCGTCATTTACATTTATGCAATTTCGGGGTTTCTGCATTTACATCTCTCTACAAATTAATATTCTACACTGCTTTCCGTTTCGCAAATTTTCACTACTTTCTTTACTTACGAGTTTCTTAATAAAAATACCCAAAAATAGTATATTCGATTCATCAATTTGCATGATTAGGTTGCATTATTAGCATTTCGATTTCGATATGCATGCTTTATCACATTTTTCATGTTTTTAATATATGTGCATGTTTTATCTAACGTTTTCGATTCTCATACATGTTTCGATTGAAAACTTATTTGCTAGCCTAAAAAAAAAGAATCTATGTGGTTGAAATTTGGTTAGAATCTAAGGCTGTGAGAAATCGAAATCGATCAAATTTCCACCAGAAACACAAGGGTATCTAAAAAATTCAATAAAAGAAAAAAAAAAAGAAAAAACAAGCCAATGCAAGAGAATGACCGTACAAATGGCGCAAACGGAAAGAAAAGAATGAAAATCCAAAGCTCAAAAACCTGGTTAGTGGCTGACATGACATCTCGCAAATGATTCTTGTTCCAAACCTGTAAACAATCATTTGGGCTTCAATATCCACTTCCTTCGTAACTCATGTAACCTTTAGCCACGATACAAGCCAATAAAAGTCTACACTGATTGAAGAATTAATGTAGGTCTTGATTTTTCTCATAAGCTTAACTTGGGGACAAAGGGACGTGGTTGATGATGTAGTCACCAAAAAGAACAAAAAATGGGAGGGGGCAAAGAAAAAGAAGAAAAAAAAATGAAAGAAAAAAAAAAGGGGGGGAAACATCCTCCCATTAGCCAACAAGTCAGACCAAAGGAGTCAAAATTGGGACAATCCTTCGCATCCGATTCTTTCCATCCCCTCAAATCATATCCTTACCCAGCATAATAAAATTGGAGCAACTTTGTGAACCTTATATGTTAATGCTTAGGCGTTAGCATGATCACTTCTAAGGAAGAATACAAAGGTAAAAGTTGCCCACAAACATTAGTCCAACCTCATAAAATTCGTTCCCACCTCTCATCTGTCCACGGGTTGAAGCTAATATGAGTTTGTATGGTGTGACAAAAAGGAAGATTGAACACATGATCACCCCATTCTTCACCAGGGAACATAAAGGCGATACCAAAAAAGAACATATTATGAACATGCATTGGATTTGATGACTTCGTTGACAAAGGATTCAAAGTGTGGAGAAAGAAAATGAAAAAAAAAAGGGGGAAAAGAAAATGAAAAAAGAAATGGGCAAGCAAGGGTCTCATGCATCCACATATCATCCAGGTTCAAAAAGAAAATCATAACACATCGTGCATGGTAGAAGTTCCACTACAAGAAAAAACACATTTAGCGACCGAAATTAGCGACCGAATTTTTTCGGTCGCAATTAGCGACCGATTTTTTTTCGGTCGCAATTAGTGACCGATTTAATTTGGTCGCAATTAGCAACCAATTTAGCGACCGATTTAGCCACCAAAATATAATTTGGCTTCACATTTTTTAGTTAGCAACCAATAGTTTGCGTCGCAAAATTTCGGTCGCTAAATTATTGACTATTCCACACTAAAATAAAAAAAATCATTTAACGATCGATTTAGCAACCGAATTACAAATTGAAATAATGACCGAATTGAAATCGGTCGCTAATGAAGATTATTTTTTTATTATATTTAAATTTATTTTTTTATAAATATACTTTAATTGTTTTAGTATATTTTTTACAATTTATTTTTTAAAAGTAATTTATTTTTTAAAAATAATTTAATTTTTAAAATATACTTTAAAAATAAACTTTGGTCTCAATATTAACAAAATGAAGATTAACTTTAATTTTAAATTACTAAAATAAAAATATTATTAAAAATAAATCAAATTTATTAAAAATTTAAATTGTAATAAATTAATACTAGAGTAATATTAACTATTCAATACATTGCTTAAGAAAAATTTAATAATAAATATTCTTTAATTTATTTTTCAATTGAAATTAAATTATATTTTAAAAATTTATATTAAAAAAATTAAACACATCAAATTATCACATTTTAATTCCTCATTAATTTAATTAATTAAAAAAATAATCAAATTATTACAATTTTATTTTATAAAACTTTATTTTTAATCTAATTTTTAAATTTATTGCTTTATTATTATTAATTACTTAACCATGGTTATTTTCATATAATTGATATACAAAAAAAATTATATCAATATACATTAGTTTAAGTATACTAATTAATATTTTTTTCATTTTTAACATAATTAATAACAAAGATTAAAAATAGACGGCTAGAAAAGTTAAAAATTTAAAACTAATCTATTTTATAAATACTAAAAATAAACCATATTTAAATAAATTAAAAATATATTTAAATTTATATTCAACCTATCTCCAATATTACTCAATAAATTCATAGATCACATTTGGAAACTTCATCACTTAAATAACTTCAAAATTATTAACTTTTTTTTCAAAGCCAAGTTTTTCTTGTCAGTTTTTTCAAAAAAACAGTTAATATAAGTTAAGGTTGCGCCTTTTAAAAATTTCAACTTTTTTATATATTGGATTTTCATTAAAAATTTTCTAAAATTACATAAGAAAATAGAGATTTAATTATACTTTTAATACATTTAAGATATTACTAGTTTTTATTTTTATTTTTAAATATTTATTTTAATTTTTTAAAACAGAGAAACTATAATTTTAGTTTCTAAATACTAAATTTAAAGAATTAAATTTATTTTATTTAATCTCTTAATTTTAGTCTTAAAAATTTAAATTATATTTTATTAAATTATATTAATTACAATATATTTTTCTACTTTGAGAATTAAAAATATAATTAAACTAAAACTGAAAATATTATAATATATTTTTGAACTCTTTTTTATAATATTTTTATCATTATTATATTTTTGAATTAATTGTTTTTTTCCTAATTTTTTATAAAGTCAATTTTAATATTATATCATTCAAAATATTACAAAAATCATAAGAAAAAAATACATTTCAAAAATATAATTTTACATCAAAATATTATTTTATATTATATATATAATTTTAAAGAATTTTATTATCCTCCTAATTTATTATTAATTTCTTAAAAATATATTACAATATCAAATAAATAAATAAATTAAAAATTAACCATACAAATAATATAAATATAATATTTAAAAATATATTTTAAGAATATTATTTTACTACGTTCAACCATAAATCTAAATATATTATTAATTTTTAAAATATAAAAATATTTTTAAAATTTTATATTTTAAATAAAATATTATAATATTATATATACATATATATTTATATATACTAGTTTTTTCATTTCTATAATATAACATATAATAGCGGTTCCACGTGGAACCGCTATTATATGTTAACTTTAAGACCGGTTCAACGGAACCGCTTATCATAACTCACCACATATTTCATTATGATTGATTAAATTTTCAAATAATCGATTATATTTGAAAATATATAATAGCGGTTCCAAGTTAACCACTATCTAAAATATATTTTAGATAGCGGTTAACGTGGAACCGCTATTATATGCTCACTTTTAAGAGCGGTTCCAATGGAACCGCTATCATATATAAATGTTCAAATAATCGTTTATATTTTCAAATAATTGATTATAATCGATTATTCTCAAATAATCAATTATATTCGATAATTTTTTCAAATAATAAATTATAATCGATTAGTTTTTAAATAATTGATTAGAATTGATTAGTTTTTCAAATAATAGATTATACTTGATTAATTTCTCAAATATATATTAAAAAATTATAAATAAAAATATATATTAAATTAAAATTTAAAAAAATTATTTATCAATTATAGATTATAAAAATTATAATTATATAATTAAAAAATCATATTTATAATTATAACTTTAAAAAAAATTATAACTATTAAATTAATGTTAAATAAATTATATATATTAAATAAATTATATATATTATATAAATTATATATATATATATATATATATATATATTACATAAATTAAAATTACATATATGAACTCTAAATTAATTTTATATATAAAATTTACATAAATAAAAATAAAAATTATCAACTTAAAAATAAATTATATTTTAATATATATATATATATATATATATATATATATATATATATATTCTCCAAAGTATAAATTATTTTTATTTCTATAATATATAAAATATATATATATATATATATATATATATATTTTAACTATTTAAAAAACTAATCAATTATTTCCAAAAGTAATCTATTAATTTTTTCATACTTCATTGTTTCATACTTGATGAGAATCAGTTATTTTTTAAAATAATTGATTAATTTTTAAATAATCAATTAGTTTTTCAAATATATATTAAATAATTATAAATAAAAATATATATCAACTTAAAATTAAGAAAAATAATTAGTTTTAAATTATATATATTATATAAATTATAAATATAACGTTAAAAAAATTATATTTAAAATTATAACCTTAAAAAAAATTATAATTATAAAATTAATAAATATAACTATTTTTATTGTTAAATAAATTATATATATTATATAAATTATATATATATATATATATATATATATATATATATATTACATAAATTAAAATTACATTTATGAAGTCTAAATTAATTTTATATATAAAATTTACATAAATAAAAATAAAAATTATCAACTTAAAAAAAATTATATATAAAAAAATTATATTTTAATATATATATATATATATATATATATATATATATATATATATATATATATATATATATATATCTCCAAAGTATAACTTAATTTTATTTCTATAATATAACCTATAATAGCAGTTCCACGTGGAACCGCTATTATATGTTAACTTCTAAGAGCGGTTCTAGTGGAACCGCTATCATAACTTCAGTACATATTTTATTATGATCGATTAAATTTTTAAATAATCGATTATATTTTAAAATATATAATAGCGGTTCAAGTTAACCGTTATCTAAAATATATTTTAAATAGCGGTTAACGTGGAACCGCTATTATATGCTCACTTTTAAGAGCGGTTCGAGTGGAACCGCTATCATATATAAATGTCCAAATAATCGATTATATTTTCAAATAATTGATTATAATCGATTATTGTCAAATAATTGATTATATTCGATAATTTTTTCAAATAATAAATTATAATCGATTAGTTTTTAAATAATTGATTAGAATTGATTAGTTTTTCAAATAATAGATTATAATTGATTAATTTCTCAAATATATATTTAAAAATTATAAATAAAAATATATATTAAATTAAAATTTAAAAAAATTATTTATCAATTATATATTATAAAAATTATAATTATATAATTAAAAAATCATATTTATAATTATAACTTTAAAAAAATTATAACTATAAAATTAATGTTAAATAAATTATATACATTAAATAAATTATATATATTATATAAATTATATATCTATATATATATATATATATATATATATATACATAAATTAAAATTACATATATGAACTCTAAATTAATTTTAAATATAAAATTTACATAAATAAAAATAAAAATTATCAACTTAAAAATAAATTATATTTTAATATATATATATATATATATATATATATATATATATATATATATATCTCCAAAGTATAAATTATTTTCATTTCTATAATATATAAAATATATATATATATATATATATATATATATATATATATTTAACTATTTAAAAAACTAATCGATTATTTCAAAAAGTAATCTATTAGTTTTTTCATACTTCATTGTTTCATACTTGATGAGAATCAGTTTTTTTTTAAATAATTGATTAATTTTTAAATAATCAATTAGTTTATCAAATATATATTAAATAATTATAAATATATATATATATATATATATATATATATATTAACTTAAAATTAAAAAAATATTTTTAAATTATATATATATATTATATAAATTATAAATATAAAGTTAAAAAAATTATATTTAAAATTATAACCTTAAAAAAATTATAATTATAAAATTAATAAAAATATAACTATTTTTAATGTTAAATAAATTATATATATTATATAAATTATATATATTATATAAATTATATATATATATATATATATATATATATATATATATTACATATATTAAAATTACATTTATGAAGTCTAAATTAATTTTATATATAAAATTTACATAAATAAAAATAAAAATTATCAACTTAAAAATAAATTATATTTATATATATATATATATATATATATATATATATATATATATATATATTCTCCAAAGTATAACTTAATTTTATTTCTATAATTGTTTTCGGTGGAATTTTGATCGATTTCGATTTTTAAAGGATTTAGTTCTAACCAAATTCCAACCACGTAGATTCTTTTTACTTAGGCTAGCAAACGATTTTCAATCAAAATATGTATGAGAATCGAAAATCCTATAGTACCGTAACTCTTAATGCAGCCTAATTACAATCGAAAGCGCTATTTTTTGGTATTTGATATTCTGTATTTAAAGCACTCGAAGTAAAGAAAGCAGTAAAATGTCAAATCGAAAAGCAATGCAGAAAATTACAAAGAAATGTAAGATGCGGAAACCTCAAATTTGCATTAAGTGTAAATGACGAGGAATTGAATTTGCAGAAATGTAAATAGCAGGAAATCGAAATTGCATAAACATTAAATGACAGGAAATCGAAATTGCATGAACGTTAAATGACAGAAAATCGAAATCGCATAAACGTTAAATGACAGGAAATCGAAATTGCATGAACGTTAAATGACAGAAAATCGAAATCGCATAAACGTTAAATGACAGAAAATCGAAATTGCATGAACGTAAAGTACCAGGGAAAGTAAAGAAAGCGGTAAAGACACTCAATGAAAATGGAAATCCAGATCGCCAGAAACTTCATGATTTCGTCGTTCTCCGGTAGACTTTTCACTAGTATTTATGTTCTCTCTGCCAATTTCCCATTTTCTTTTCCAGTCTTCGCTCTATTTATAGAGCATCCTTCAAGTAACCTCCCAAGAGTGGTTAATACCACTATCACCACGATCTTACGTGCCTGTTCCTTTAGTCTTACCATTTTAAAAACTGCACTCCACGTTCCTACGTATAAGGGAACTGCTCCTCCTTCGATTTCTGTTGCGGTTTAGAAACTTTTTCCCACGTTCCCTGTGTGTGTTAACCGCTCCCTCGATCTCGATTTCAGACATTGAGTATTTTAAATTTTGCTTTTGATTCCCTTTAATTTTGTACTATTCTAACTTCAACAATAGGCATCGAAATTTGTTTCTTCGATTCTCGATTTTGATTCTCGATGTACTTTTATCTTTGTGGTTACCAGTTTTTACCAATTTCATCGAAAATACGTTCTCGATGTCTTTTACCAATCGTATGGTCTTCGATTTTTTCTTTCCTTCGTTTTTCGATCCCTTTATCGATTTCCCATTAACAGAATGCCCCCTTGGAAGAATATAAGCGTTTGTATTTATATTCTTTCAACATGATTCCCACCTTTTGGAGGCCCATCAGAACTTAGGGTTTAGGGTTGCTGGGGTTTTAGGGTTTTTTTCACTTTATGTCACCTATCATGTCAGTTCTGCCGCCTCATTGCACACGCCACATTAATTACCCTTCACCTCCGTCGCTTCCAGTACCCTAGTGGGTTCCCTTCAAATGTTTGTTAGCCTTTTACTCTTGTTTTTACACGAAATTTTACCCCTCCTTTGCACCTTCGTCTTCTACCTTGCACCTTCGTCCTCATCCTTGCACCTTCGTCCTCGAACCTTCTGTTTTCCTCTGCTCTACCGGCTAGTGAAATGGCAACCTCATCCAAATCCTCTGACTTTTCCGCCCCACCACTTCCCTTGTTGGCTTCTAACCTGCTAGAGATTAATAACCAGAAATTTGCTCCAGTTCCTTTGTTGGAGGAAGCTTCTCAGAAGGTTGCTGAGACGCAGGTACTGATTCCTTACACTGCTGGTGATGTAAATTATGCTTTTGGGGGTCCTATCCGTTCTTGTAGCGGATCTTTTTCTTCCCTCAATTTTTCTTCAAAGAGTCAGGCTCCCATTCATCAATCTGAAGTTCGAATTGATTTTTTAAACATTGTACCTAAAGTGTACCGAACGGGCCCTCCCTGCAAAAAACCCTTGTATATTAGGTGGTTTGATCGAGTGAAAACCAAGTTTGGGAATCATTGGAGAACTATAGGGATCTTTGATTTCCTGCATCTGTCTCGATGCGATTTATCTTATTTAGACATGGCTATGTTCCTATCAGCTGTTCATCTGTGGAATAAGGACTTGCATGCTTTGGAATTACCCTGTGGTCCACTTTCACCCACCCTCTTTGAAATTGCTGCTATTACTGGACTAAAACCCATAGGAGAAAAATATTTTAAGGGTGGTTTTCCTTCGGATACTTCTTTAAGGTCCAAGATCGATTGGGAATCGAAGGCGTATGGACATTTTATCGAAAAGCACTTTGTCGACGACCAATCGATAGTTGTAACTGATGAGGAGCATGTAGCTTTTCTGGTGTATTGGTTATGTACCCATGTCTTTTGCCCCCGATCCATCCAAATTTCATCCCACCTCTACAACCTTGCATATCTTCTCCACATTGGCCAACCACAAATTAATTTAGCAAAGTTATTATTGGCTCATGTTTATACTGCCTTTGATGAGGCCGTCGATATTTTGAACACCCCTAGGGCCTCGGGGAATTTTTCAGGTCCCATTTGGTTTATCCAATTATGGCTAAACTCGATTTTTGAAAGTATCCTCCCCCCAACTTCCCAGATACCCCCAAGTTTAAATTTAGAGGGTGCTCGATTATCTTCTCGTCATCCCCGCCATAAATCCGACGAGACCACTTATCGCAATTACCTTAGATTTTTGTTAACTCAATTTCATTTTGGTCCGCATTTGGCTCCTTTTACTGTGAATCTTGGACGAATAAGCGACCAACTTCGAGGACCAGCGTGGTTTAAATCGAAATTTCCTGCTCTTACTCCGGGACTATAGTCAGAATTGGTCGAAGTATGGAGCAATTATTTGACTCAAGATGTGTTAGTATCGGGTTTTCATTCAAAGGACCTTCAACTTGTTACTTATTACCCTCAACTTTTCTCGAGGCAGTTTGGTTTGAGTCAAGCCTTACCTTTTGTCCCCCTCGATACCTCCCCAAGGTCCAAGTTAAGTGAATCGACAATCGAACGGGAGCTCACCAAACTGCTGCCAAAAACCTCGATGCATTTTTATCCTTATATTTTTTAATCCAATTACTTATCAGCTCTTGGTTTCTCTGAGTGGTGGGCCGATTGGTTTTCGAATAATCATTCTAATTTCGACATAGTTCAACAAAAATTGACTGCTCATCCTTCTCTCGTGTTGCAGGACAAATCGAAGGCGAAGAAAGGTACACACTCCCACTATCTCCAAATATCTCGGTTCGAAAATTTTTATCGAGTCTGTTACAACCCTTTGAAATTAGAATCGACCTTTTATGATGCTATTATTTCCTTAGCCAATAAAACAGACACTAATCGATCGAACCACAAAATAATCAATCCTCAAGGTAAAACCCCTTTTGAAATGTATTGTCCCGATCACCTTCCCACTTTTCCCACAGCTCCTTTTGGACTTGCCAAACCTTTAACTCATCCTAAATGGGTTCGAGAGTTAAGATCTTTCAAAGAAACTCTTTACCCTAAACCCAAAAACAAAGATATTTCGATATCGAAATTATCCTACTTCCCTTACCTAAACCTTCCTCAAATTCTTCTTCCTCCTTGGCTTGTCCATATCGACCGAGTCAGGATTTTGATTCCATCACCTTTTGGTGAGATTTTGCTACCTCTTTTAGGAGTATCTTTTGGTTTTCTTTATATTGTCAATTAACTGTTCTCCTTTTTTCGACAGTTTCGAAATCTTCTAAGACTGTCGCCTCTGAGAAGGACAAGGACTGGGAGTCCTCCGATGAGTCAGATCCATCGGCCCTCATCAGGAAACGCAAGCACTCTGCCACCATTACCTCATCTTCGAAAAAATCGAAGGTTTTTCCCGATTTCTCATTGTCTTATTTCTCCATCTATGTCTATAGCTGATTCACTTTGGATTCTCATACATATTTCTGTCATTTATTTTCGATTTCTAATTTCAGAAACAAAAATCGAAGAGTCCTCGATCTGTTCCACCAACTGCTGTTAATCCATTATCGACGGACTCTAATACAGTCACCAAAACGGGCTAGACAACACCCACCACACATTCAAGTCACGTGAGTCCCCTTTTTTATTCAAATTTTATATCCCTAGATTTTGACAAGGCCCATAACATGATTTTCGACTCTCGGTATTTTTTCAGGATCATCCATCGGCGACTATATCGACGAATGTCGATTCCATACTTCAATTATCAACGCCTATTCCTGAGGTACAACTCTCGAATTTTGTATATATGTTTATTTGGCCTTTTTACATATATCCTTTTCTGATATTTGTTTCGATTTGCAGCAACCTGAGGCTGTACAGAATCCTCCTCTTGCCTTAACAACCCTTGCTCTACTCCCCCCTGGTACTTGATTTTTCTTCACTGCTTCTTTCTATTTCATTCTTTTATTGAGATCCTTCGATTCACTCTTTCGAATTATTTTCTCTCCAGTAAATACCCCTGTAGTCCACATCCAGGATTCTCCACCACCAACTTCTACAGATCAATTGGATTCTCCTCCTTTTCGATGCCTGTTGTCGAGTTGATCTCGGGGACGTTGCCATCGATAAGCGATCCTGCTCCAAGCAATGTGCCGGAATATCGATCTGCCATCGAGGAAGACCCTTTCTCGATTCTCGATATTCTGATGTCTGACGAAGCCACCCCTTCCAGCCACTCGTCCCAACCGCCCACGACCTCGACCGAGGGAGTGTACCAGCTGAAGCAACGTTTCAGGTCCTTCTTCTACTCTTCAGCTCTGGAAGCTTTAGTGGAGTCGCGCGAAAGGAAACAACGCTTCCAAGAGATTCTCACTTCGATCGAAACTCTCCCTGAAGACGCTCTTCCGAGGGGTTTCGATACAGAAGTCGCAGCGGCCACTGATTTGTTCAACAAGGCCTATGCTGCACAGAAGAAGAAGCGGTCGATCGCAGACAAGTTATCTGATATTTCTTCTTTCCAGACTGAGAAATCGAAGTTACTGAAGACTCAGAAGCTCAATCTGGAGGAAGCGTTGACGACGCTGGCTTCGGTCAACAGTGAGATCGAAGAGTTGGAGAAGAGACTATGTCAGTTGAAGTCGCAAAGGGATTTCCTTAAATCAGAGACCGATTCGATTAAAACCTCTGCGAAGGACGTGGCGTTATCTCTCGGGCAGAGCATGGAGCGTAAACATAGACTGATCTCCAAAGAGAACTCGATTTCTTCTTCCTGGACACAACTGTTAATCGATTTTGATCATCTTAAAACTCAGTATTTGTCTTTATAAACATTTATTCGAATTAATTTTGAATGCTTATTTCCCTTGTTCGAGGTTTATATTCTTTCAAATATTTACCGTTTATCGATAACACTTTCTCTCTGTTATACCAATCGACGATCGAATAAGCATTACTCGAAAATACTTTAATAACTTCAAAAGGTCCTTCCCAATTTGGCGACCATTTACCATAACTTTTACATTTCTTGTCCATAGGTAAAATTGTTTTCCACACTAAGTCACCTTCTTTAAACGTTTTTTTCCGAACTCTTTTATTATAGACTCGAGCGATTTGATTCTTTTGTAAAATCATACTATTTAACGCTTGCAATCTTATCTCATCGAGTTCATTTAATTCATCATACATCAAATTCCAATAATCACAACTGGGTAAATCATTCTGCCTTTGTATTCGATTCGATTCAATGTTTATTTGGATGGGCAAAACTGCATCATGTTCATAGACTAACTTGTATGGGGTATTCTGTAAAGAATCTTTTGGTGAATTTCGATAAGCCCATAAAATTTGCAATAACGTTTCGTGCCATGTTTTTGGTTTATTACCAACATGTTTTTTGATTAAACCAATAATTACTTTATTAATTGCCTCGACCTGCCCATTTTCCTATGCATAACATGGGGTTGATGCTAATAACTGAATATTTATCGATTCAGCATATCTAACCATCTTTTTACCAGTAAAAACCGTCCCTCTGTCTGTAGTGATAGACTATGGGATCCCGAATCAATAAATGATGTATTCTTCAATGAAATCGATTACATCTTGCTGATCGACATCTTTTAACGGTATTGCTTCTACCCATTTCGAGAAATAATCGACAGCGACAATTATATATCTATGTTCCTTCGATGATTGTGGAAAGATATGTCCGATTAAATCTATAGCCCAACCTCTAAAAGGCCAAGGTTTGATAATCAAGTGTAATTCGTTAGCAGGAACCTGTTGTATAGGACCAAATTTCTGGCATTCTTCACAGGATTTAGCATACTCGATACAATCTTTTAAAATCGAGGGCCAGTAATAACCTTGTCGTGTTAACGTCCATTTCATTTTCTGGCCTATCATATGGGCACCACATATTCCATTATGTACTTCAGCCATTGCTAAATAAGCATCGTCATTCCCCAAACATCTAAGTAATACTCCATCGATACCTCTTTTATATAATTCATTATTTAACAAAACATATTTCACTGCTCGATATTTAATTTTCTTATCGATTCTCCCACTTGGACTTTGCAAATAATCTATAATCGATTTTCTCCAATCTTGATCGTCTAAGTCACTAATCTGTAAAATTTCACTTTCTTGAGGTAATTTTTCTTTAATTTGGATTATTTCCTGTAAATTTTCCAGGGATATCTTATACTTAGACGCGATTTGTGCCAAATCATTGGCTTCCCGATTGAATTCTCGAGGAACATATTCGAATGTTATGTCATCGAACATTCTGCTTAAAGTCATTACCCTTTCTAAATATCTGATCAAATTGGTATTGATACATTTATATTCTTTTCGCACTTGTTTGATCACTAGTTGCGAATCACCTCTTATAATTACATGTCGAGCTTTTAACTTAATTAAAGTTTCAAGACCTGCTATCAAAGCTTCGTACTCGGCTTCATTATTTGAACAAATGGGTATAATCTCAAATGATAACTTAGTTGGGATATTACTTGGAGAAATAATAAGAATTCCTACTCAGATTTGTCAGATGTACTCGAACCATCGAAATACATTATCCATTTACTTATCTCGATAAATAAGTTATCAGTGGAATCAATCTGTATGATCAGCCATGAAATCGGCAATTATTTGTCCTTTTATTGATTTTAAAGATTCGAATGATAATGAAAACTCCGTCAAAGCTAGAACCCATTTTCCTATTCGATTATGCATAATAGGTTTCGACAAAAGAAACTTCAAAATATTATTTCTGGAATAAACCATCACATCATGAGGCTTCATTACATACTTGAGTTTTGTACAAGAGAAATATAAGCACAATCCTAACTTTTCAATATCATTATATCGAGTTTCAGCATCATTCAAAATTCTACTTAGATAATAAACAGCACATTCAACACCATTCTTATCTTCTTGTGCTAATAGACTGGCGATTGTTCGATCTGATGCTGATACGTATAACTTTAATGGCTTGCCTCTCATTACTGGTATCAGAATCGGAGGATTTGTCAGCATCATTTTGATCTGCTCAAAGGCTTCTTGATGTTCCTCCTTCCATTTGAACTCTGCTTCTTTTTTCAACTTTAACAAAGATGAAAAAACATAAGTCTTACCAGCCAAGTTAGAAATAAATCGTCTCAAATAATTTATTTTTCCCAGAAATGACTGTAACTGTCTCTTAGTTTTTGGAGCAGAAGTATCTATTATAGCTTTTTCTTTATTTTTATCGATCTCAATCCCTTTTCCATGTACTATGAATCCTAAAAATTCACCAGCAGATACACCAAAAGCACATTTCAAAGGATTCATTTTTAATCCATATTTCCTCATCCTCTCGAAAGATTTTCTCAAGTTACCTAAATGTTTATGCTTTTCCTTCGATACAACAACAATATCATCTATGTAAATTTGCATAAAATCATTGATTAAATCATGAAAAATTAAATTCATTGCTCTTTGATATGTTGCTCCAGCATTTTTTAATCCAAATGGCATCACTATCCATTCATAAGTACCTAATGCCCCCGAGCATCGAAAAGCTGTTTTAGCTATATCATTCTTGGACACAAATATTTGATTATATCCTGAATAACCATCTAAAAGACTTAACACTTCATTACCGGCTACAACATCGATTAACATATCGGCTATTGGCATAGGATATTCATCTTTAGAGGTAGCTAAGTTTAAATCTCGATAATCAATGCATACTCTCATTTTACCGTTCTTTTTAATCACTGGAACAATATTAGAAATCCAATCGACATACCTGGCAGTCCTGATGAACTTTGCTTTCAGAAGTCTCTCGATTTCTTCTTTGATTTTACCCATCACCTCAGGTGCGAATCTTCTCGGTGCTTGTTTTATTGTCTTCTTGCCTTCTATGATAGGTAATATGTGTTCAACTAGACTTCGATCCAGTCCAGGCATTTCTTCATATTCCCAAGCGAAGCAGTCTTTATACTCTTTTAGTAGTGAAATCATATCTTTCTTCATTTCTTTCTCGAGATATTTGCTGATATAAGTAGGTTTCCGATCCTCTATACTCCCCAAGTTAATTTCTTCTAACGGATCTTGAGCTTCGACTTTCTTGTGATTCGATGTGATGGATTTTTCAAAACCTAAAGGAGAATTATCGTAAATACAATCAAGTATAACTTGATCGCTGTTATTTGCAACTACTGTCGAGTGAATCGACTTATTTATTTCTATCTTAGTACTGCTACTTTCTTGGCTCTTCTTTTCATCTTCATATCTTCTCAATCGAGCCAAGAACTCCTCATAATCTCTATTCATTTTCACTGGCCACTTCGAGGTTGGCCCCCTCTTTGATCATGACAAATCCTTTCTTCTCATTCATTTCTAAAAAACGTTCCTCGTGCAATTTTGAGTTGAAGTCTTCGACAGTCTCGAAGGTGAATGGTTGAGTAAGCGCCAAATTCTGTAGTGCCCGACCAGCATGAGATACAAATGTCACAAACTCATGTTGGTCGCCTGGAATCACTTCGAGATGTCCATCTCGATTCCACATAAACAACTTTTGATGAGTCGTAGAAGGTACGGCTCCAACTCCATGAATCCACTCCCGGCCAAGTAATGCATTAAAATTGGCATGTGATTGAACGACTACAAACACGGTCGGCCTCGAATAAGTGCCCACTTTTACATCTAAGGCAATCATCCCTTCTGAGCTCGATGTTTTTCCACTGAAATCGGAAATCATGATATTGTGTCTGACCAAATCTTTCAATTCGATACCAAACCTCTTCAGCATAGTGATTGGCAATATGTTCACTGCTGCACCACCATCGACAAGAACTCTATTCACCATTTGCCCTTGAATCTCGATATTCAGTAATAAAGGTTTCAGGTGGAACCTCATCTCTTCAAATGGAGGATCAATAAAAGCAGCATCTCTATGGGGTACTTCGCATGATGCTTGTGTTACCCATGTCACCTTTGGCCTTATGTCTTCGGAATAGAAGTCATCCTCTCGCTCGACATTACTTTGCTCTTGGTATTCTTTATACTCACTAACATATTCCGCGGGTAGTATCGATATTACTCTGATTTGATGTTCATCCCAGCTACCCTCATTTTTATCATCGAAAACGTCTCTTGCATATTGGCTCTCCATTGATACATTACTCTCTTCAAAGTTCCTGTAATTATTCCAGTAAGGGATCCTTCCTCCTCTTCTCCAGGGCCTTCCTCGAAATCTCCTTTGGAATGTTGGGAATCCAGCATTCGATCCTTCATCATATGAAAGTCTCTCGAAGACATCATTACTTTGAAATCTGCTCCTTCCTCCTCGAGAAGGATACATTTCTTTCCTAATCCACTGTCTCTGATTCCTACTAGTATCAGAACCGACAGATTTTTGTTGACTTTCCCCTATCGTTGCTTGGGCTAATTGATCTGTTTTGTCCCTTTTCTTTTGATTCTTGATTTTCTTCATCTGTCCTGCTCTGAAGGCTTTAGCAGCTGACTTGTCGAATACTGCACTGCATCGTGGACATAACGCCACATCTTCATCCTTTTCTTTCTTTCTGTTTAAAAACTCGACGAGGGAATCCCCTGATCGAGGATAGATTTCTCTCTCGAATTCTTTCTCGAACTCACTCAGGTCGAATTCCATGTCTTCTTCAGATACGTCCATTCTGACATGCTTGGGATCAATGTCTTCAGTAACATCAACCATGCCTACAAAGGTCGAATTTGTCAATCGGACATCTTCAGTCATGCCCGTCTGGGATTCGATATACCCTACTTGAACCTCGAATGGACTTGTGTCCACTTTCATTGACATCTCCTCGAACTTCAGTCTTCCTTGGTCAATCGCATCTTGGATCGTGTTCCTGAAATGTATACAATTATTAGTCCAATGTCCATAAATATTATGGAATTTGCAGTATTTTCGACCATTCCTTTGTTCTGCAGATGGCAATTTATGATCATCACTCAACTTAATCTGCTTATCTTTCAATAAAATATCGAAAATTTTATCGGCTTTTGTTACATCGAAAGTATACGTTCGATTTGCCATTTTGTCTTTTACTTCATTTTTCTGTAGCAATTTACAAATATATGGAGCTCCTACTTTGAGCTCTGCTATATTTACTTTCTCATCGACAGTTTCTTCAATATCAGTTTTTGTCTTGGGATCTGTCTCATACACATCATTTATATATGCTACTCTTTCTTTCTTCATGGGTTTCTCAAATTTCTTATACCTTTGTTTTTCATATTCAATTTGTTCCACTCTTCTCACTTTATCAGCTAGCTGAGCCATGTCATTCAATGGTAAATTAACCAACTTTTTCCTAATCGAGAATTCTAAACCTGCAGAGGCCATTCTGACTAATTCATATTCAGGAATTTGAGTAAAACATCTTGACTTCATCTGTCTAAATCTATTCAAATAATCGTCTATACTTTCATGATTGTATCTCTTTATATTCATTAAGTCGATGAGACTTACTTGGGTCTCTCCTCTGAAGAATTGCTCATGAAAATTTCTTTCCAATTGTAACCAATTATATATCGAATTGGGTGGCAACGAAGTAAACCAAGTGAAAGCATTCTTAGTTAATGAACTAGGGAAATATTTCATTTTTAATTCTTCACTCATAGCTAGGTCCCCCCACATTCGATCTGATATCGAGCTACATGCTCGATAGTGGATTCACCAATTTCTCCAGCAAATTTGGTGAATTTAGGTACTTTGTATCCTCGAGGTAATTCTGTCTCGAGAATCGTGTTTGGAAAAGGAGAAACAAAGTATGGTTGATTGGGTGGCCTTAATTCTACCCCTTGAGGGTTCATCCTTTGCCCTGGCATATGGTTGTACTGCATGTTATTTTGATTATACATGTTCTGAAATCCCTCATTCAGATTTCCATAAATATCATTCCTCACATGCTGATATTCGTTCCCCATATTCTGATGTTGATCATTGTGTCGATTTCTCCTTAATAAATAAGGAGGATTAATATTAGCGTTCTGGTTTATGCTCTGATTGGCATGACTTTCCATTCTTGTTTGTCGAGGTATGGCCAATGCATCCCCGATACGGGCCATTTGGTCTGCTAATATCTCAAAACTAGTAGTAGTGTTTTGAACTAATGGGTTTAGGACTGTAGTCAACTGTTGTGATAACATATTCCCATTATGCCCTTACCCCCCAGTGTTTGGTGGATGGGACCCATTCAGACCGTTCACACCCTCACTGTTACTCTGGTTATTTGGTGGATTCTGACTCATTCTTATTACTCGCCCACTCCTTAATCTCATACACTTTTGAACTAACCAATTTTGTGTTTTTCGACACAAATGTCCCCTACCTGGCGCGCCAATATGTTTCTGGTGGAATTTTGATCGATTTCGATTTTTAAAGGATTTAGTTCTAACCAAATTCCAACCACGTAGATTCTTTTTACTTAGGCTAGCAAACGATTTTCAATCGAAATATGTATGAGAATCGAAAATCCTATAGTACCGTAACTCTTAATGCAACCTAATGACAATCGAAATCGCTATTTTTTGGTATTTGATATTCTGTATTTAAAGCACTCGAAATAAAGAAAGCAGTAAAATGTCAAATCGAAAAGCAATGCAGAAAATTACAAAGAAATGTAAGATGCGGAAACCTCAAATTTGCATTAAGTGTAAATGACGAGGAATTGAATTTGCAGAAATGTAAATAGCAAGAAATCGAAATTGCATAAACGTTAAATGACAGGAAATCGAAATTGCATGAACGTTAAATGACAGAAAATTGAAATCGCATAAACGTTAAATGACAGGAAATCGAAATTGCATGAACGTTAAATGACAGAAAATCGAAATCGCATAAACGTTAAATGACAGAAAATTGAAATTGCATGTGAAAGAATTAATGGTTGAGTTCAAGAGGGGGGGTGAATTGAACTTTATAAAACTTTTTCGCAAAACTTACTTTCTTTAGGAAGAATGATTTATCTTTATTCAATTCTTGCTAAGGTAGATTGATTTTAAACACAACAAGTATATAGGCAGAAAATAAAAGAGATGAAAGAAGAAATTCAACACACAAATTTATACTGGTTCACTCTATACCAGAGCTACGTCCAGTTCTTGACAAATCTGCCAAGTTCCACTAATACCAAGTGAAATTTACAACCAGTAGATACTCACCAATCTACCCCAAGAACTATCTCGCAAACCCACAAGATAGCCTCTTGAAAAACCTCCCGATAACCAAATCCGATTCATCGTAACAAGTGCGAATCAAATTCCAACTCGCACAAATACACTTTACAAAAGAGTATGAAAAGAAAAAACACTGGACTGCAGCTCTATCAATAAAATTGTCCGAGAACGATTCTAACACAGCACTTTCTCTCTTTGATTGACCACTATCTTGATCAAAGCACCTTATGATATTACAAAGTTCTTGAATGCGAGAGAAAGTCACAATATGATAGCTTCACAGATTGATTTTCGAATGTTTTCTCAAGTTGTATGTTAAAAGATAGATCAAATCTATATTTATAAAGTAAAGCAGAGAGAACGAGCGTTTTGTTAATTAAAAGCTGAGATCAGAGAAGTAAATGATCGATCAGAAACAAAGTAAAAGCAGGTTAGAATCGATTGATCGATTAGAAGCGTATTATGATCGATTAGACCAAGTTATGATCGATCAGAATGAAACTATGATCGATCAGAAAGCATTTCAATCGATTAAAACATCGATTCAATCGATTGATTTCATTTAAAACTTTATTCAATCGATTGATTCAAGTTTTTAATGGATTGAAAGCAGATTTTATGAAAAAATGATAGCTCTGTTTCAATCGATTGAAAATCATTTCAACTGATTGAAATCCTGCAAATACTTAGTTAGAAAAATAGTCTCTCTGTTTCAGCAGATTAAAAAATATTTCAACGATTGATTTTACGAAAACTCTTAGGCTGAAAAATAGTCTTTCGTTTCAATGGATTTAAAAATATTTCAACAGATTGAAAATGTGAAACCTTGATATTGAAAAATTCATTAAGTGATTTTAACTTCGTTGATTCTGCGATTCAATCAATTGAAAATTTCGACTATGTATGACCACTTATTACGTTAAGTGATTTTAGCAGTTGAAAATCATTTTTAACTGATTGAAAAACTTAGATTGTTCTTTTAATACTTAAATGTAAGTTTTTTATGCAGAAAAATGATTTCAATGAGATGCATCATATTAAGGTGCTTATCACAAAATATATTGGCCTATTAAGAGATTAAGTTCTATACTTAGCCTATTCATCTACACACCCACAAACTAAACTATATCTACAAAATATTATGTCTTCATCAAATCCACCAAGTGCTTCAATCTCCCCCTATTTGATGGAGACAAATAACCACTTACCTGCACAAAAAATAACATGACGAGAGACATATATCTTGTGGAGTGTGTGTAGTGGCAGTTTTAAGAAAACCATTCTCCCCCTATTTGATTGCATCAAATAATAGTGTTTTTAGTTACGGTCCGAGTAGTACCATGTAGGTACCCCAAAATAAAAAGCAGAACAAACAAAAACTAAGAACAAGATAACAAAAACATAAAAATAAGCCTTCATTCATCCCAGGGACCTTGATTAAATTGCGAGTTCAACAATCCTGTTGTAGATGTCTTCTAGTTGGTTGTCAATATGTTGAAATCTGGCAATGAAGTTTTCATCCGAGATAATGTTGACGAGCCATGGAGCAACCGTCATCTCCATGTGCCTTCTACTGGTTGGTTTGCAGTTCACTCACTTGATGCAACATGGTTCTTTCGAATTGAGACAGGGCGTGCCACGGTCGAGGCTGTGGAGTGTATGGAATCATTTCCGGTGGAGACACCTCTTCCATCGGGTCGGATGGTCTTCGTTGTAGAAGTTCACGGAACATCGGCATTGATATTTTCCTCTTGTTCTTCTTCTTTAAGGTCTTCTCCTCTCCCGGCTTCTTCTTTTGAGATCCATTCACCATCGACTTTGATGAATCCCATTTTATGAAGAACGAGAATTATTTACCTCATTTGTTGGTCGAACAATTTCAACTAGTTCCCCTTCCAAATCAACACCAAAATGCATTAAAAACTTAGAAATCAAAATAGCATAAGGATACTTGAAATCACTCAGCCAGCTTAGCTTTGATCATGTGGTCCTTGATAACAAAAACCCAGTTCACCCTTATTACGTGATGAATGCGGTACATCGAGTACTAAATCTCCTTCATTTAATGCTTGCATGATTGCTCCCCACAGGTGTGAGTTGCCAGGCCATGATAAGCGAGAACCCTTTCTTCAAGCTTCATCTTTCCAGTATTGAAAGAACTTACGAAGTCACGATTGATCTTCATGCATGAGCGAAAGTACTAAACTTTATTAAATTCTTCAACATCCGAAGTACACCCTTTAGTGACTTTTACACCTTCATCCTTGATTCAGCTGACCTCTTTCCGAGACATTTGGCGTTATCTCAATGTCTACTCCTTTGACTTGGGTTTTTAAAGTGGAACCTTCAAAGAACAAGTTAGTAAAAAAGACTTTAATTAAGTCGGGGTAAATTCTACCATTCAACTCCGAAACTTTTGAAGTTTTTGATGTTGCGATAACTTTCGAACACCTCACGAAGCCTTCGGTTGTCAAACCGGGAGAACTTTAGAACCTTGGGAATATTGACTTGTTTCCTGCTCATTTCATGGATAAACAAATCCATTTTCTCTTGGTTCCCATTGAACCAGGTTTCAATTCGACCTCCAACATTTGGTTCTTGCCTTGCGAGTAGAAGACTCGCCTCTGCTTGGACTTCTTCCTACCGGATTTTGTACGTTTGAGCATCCTTGATTTTTTGGAATGATCGGAGGGATAGCGAGAAGAGAGAATGGTTCAAGGAGGAAAAACACTACGGTTTTTAGAGCTCGCGATCTCTTTCACTTCACAGGTTTTGTCTTTTACGTATACTTGCTTCTCATACCTTGCGAGTGATTATAAAGGTGGAGAGAGAAGGAATGTGTACTTGTGCACCTTAATTACCCTCACATCGATATCCAATCAGAGTCAATCAACTTTTATTGGATATCTTTGATATTTAAGAGAGTAGTTGAAGTTTATCTTGTTGTAAATGCATTCAATCCACTCTGCAGTAATTGTTTAGTGACGAGTATATACAACTAGCCCTAGAAAAAATTAATCAATTGATATTTACGTGAAACCAATTGATTTTGCAATTGCGAATACTCGAAGTAAAATAAATCAATTGAGCAGAAAATCTAATCGATTGTTTTTGTGAAAGAAAATCATGCGAGCATCAAAAGTGAATTCGATCGATTGAATCGAAGATTGAATCGATTGATTTATAGAAGAAAATATGCAGAGTTACAAGGTTAATGAAATAAATCGATTAAAATCATATTTAATCGATTGAGCTGATAACATATCAATAACGAGTAAGAATCAGGAAATCAGCAGATTATTTCAGCAATTTCAATTGATTGAAACATATAATTTCAAGTTTTTCATACAATTATTAATCGATTGAACTTGTTATTAACTTGTTAAAGAGCACATTATCACCATAAAGAATCAGTTATTCAATACTAGATATATCTAGAATTCCTAATTCAGTCCTAAGCATATTAAGTCTGTCTCTAGGAAGTGGTTTAGTGAATAAATCGGCTAAGCTGTTTTTCGGATTCAATGAATAAAATTTCACAGTCACCCCTAGATACATGTTCTCTAATAAAGTGGTGTCTAATTTCAATATGCTTAGTTCTAGAGTGTTGAATTGGATTCTTAGTTAAATTTATTGCACTAGTATTATCACAAACCAGAGAGTACCGTATTTAGTGTCACTCCATAGTTACGTCGGTTGTTGCTTAAGGTAGATACTTTGAGCACAACGACTCCCAGCTACAATGTATTCAGACTTACGTAGTTGAAAGAGCAACACATGCTTGCTTTTTCTTGTGCCAAGATATGAGGCTGCTTCCCGAGTAAATGACATGTACCGGAGGTACTTTTTACGTCCAATCTACATCCTGCAAAGTCAGAATCGAGAAAATCCAACAAGTTTAAGAGATGCACCTTCAGGATACCATAGTCCGACATTAATTGTTCCTTTAAGGTACTTGAGAATCCTTTTAGCGGCGGTAAGATGTGATTCCTTTGGGTTTGCACTGAAATCTAGCACAAAGGCACACACTAAACATAATGTCGGGTCTACTAGCGATCAGATATAGCGAGAGAACCAATCAATCCTCTATATTTAGTTTGATCAACAGATTTCCCTTTTTCATCTAAATCTAGGCAATGAGTTAGTAGACATGGGTGTAGAGGATTCCTTGCAATTGTGCATATCAAACTTCTTTAACAACTCATTGCGGTATTTAGATTGACTTAGAAAAATGCCATTTCTTAATTGTTTAACTTGGAGACCAAGAAAGAAATTCAATTCTCCCATCATAGACATTTCAAATTCACTTTGCATTTCTTTAACAAATTTATTACACAAGGCATTATTTGTAGAACCGAAAATGATATCATCCACATACACCGCACCGGAATAATGTCGGTTCAGATTTCTTAATGAATAGAGTTTTATCAACTTCACCTCGCTTGTACCCTTGATCAATTAAGAAGTTACTTAACCTCTCATACCATTGTCTAGGTGCTTGCTTTAAACCATAAAGGGCCTTTTTCAATTTGTAGACATGGTCGGGATGCTTGTGATTTTCAAACCCAGGAGGTTGAGAAACATACACTTCTTCATTGATGAGTCCATTAAGAAAGGCACTCTTGACATCCATCCGTAGTAATCTGAAACCACTTAAACAAGCATAAGCTAATAATAATCTGACGACTTCAAGTCTAGCTACAGGTGCAAAGGTTTCATCAAAATCAATACCCTCCTGTTGGTTATACCCTTTGGCTACCAATCTAGCTTTATTTCTAGTGATAATGCCGTGTTCATCTAGTTTGTTTTTGAATACCCACTTAGTACCAATTACATTGATATCTTTGATTTTAGGAACTAATTCCCACACGTTATTCCTTTCAAATTGATTAAGCTCATCATGCATGGCACTAACCCGAGTATTCATCATTTAATGCTTCTTTAACGAGTTTTAGGTTCTATTTGTGAAATGAATGTCATATGATTGCGAGAATTGATTAAGAGAATGTCTAGTAGATACTCCCTTATTGATTTGCCCGATGACATTGTCTAGAGAGATCTCTTGGGACAATCCACTCTTTGGGAAGCTCTTCGAGGGCATCTTCTTCACGATCTTTAGTTATTATTGGTGGATCGGCTTTTGCAGGATCAGCAGATTGATCACCTTCTTCGACAATATGCTTGATCTGAGCTACTTGGGAAGTTTCAAGCTGATAAGAATTATCAGTTAAATCTTCTTCATCTGCGATACACTGTTGTTTTATTACGCAACACTCGAGGAGACTCATTAAAAACAACATGCATCGATTCTTCAACGGACTTCGAGTCTTAAATTGTAGACTCTATATGCATGACCATTAGTTGAATAACCAAGAAAGATTCCTTTGTCAGATTTCTCATCAAACTTGCCAATATTTTCTTTCCCATTGTTTAAAACAAAACATGTACATCCAAAAACCACGAAATAGTTTATGTTAGGTTTTCTTCCTTTATACGAGTTCATATGGGGTTTTCTTAAGCATGGGTCTAATCAAGACTCTATTCAAAACATGACAAGCGGTGTTTCTTGCATCGCCCAAAAGTATTTAGGTAAAGAATTTTCACACAACATTGTTCTAGCAAGTTCCACAATGGATCTGTTCTTTCTTTCCACAACACCGATTACGTTGAGGAGTTCTTGGAGCGAGAAAAATTGTGTTTTATGCCAAACTTTTCACAAAAAGATTCAAATTTTTCATTTACAAATTCTCCACCATTGTCACTTTGAATAGATGTAATGAAATACCCTTTTTCATTATGCAAAACCTTGGCAAGCTTTTTGAAAGATTTGTAAGAATCAGATTTGGCTTTAAGAAAAGCAGTCCAGGTAAATGCGGAAAAGTCTTCAACAATTACCATGATATAAAGATTACCACCTAGGCTTTTATTCCTTGAAGGACCAACCAAATCCATGTGAAGCAGTTCCAAAGGTCCGGAAGTTGAAACAATGTTTTTGTTTGAAAAGGATTTTCTAGTTTGTTTGCCTTTCAAACAAGCTTCACGCGATTTTGTCTTTCAAGATTCGAAGCTTAGGTAGCCCGAGAAACTAACTCTTTAGAAATCGGTTTGTCAAGATGGTTAAGATGTATATGAGCAAGCCTTCTATGCCACAACCAAGATTCTTCTTCTTTAGTAAGAAGACAACTTTGAGATGATATAGAATGCTTGATATCTAACATGTATATGTTGTTTAACCTCTTACCTACCAACATTACCATGTCGGATTCCGGTTCACGCAGTTAGGCACTTTTCCGGTTTGAAGATAACTTTGTGACCAAGATCACATAAGCTGACTTATCTTGATTAGGTTGTGCTTGAGACCTTCAACAAGAAGAACATTGTGAATGGTTACTGATTCACCATCTCCGATATCTCCAGAACCTAGAATTCTTCCCTTGTTGTTGTCTCCATAAGTCACGTGACCTCCATTCTTCAATCTCAGTTTCTGGAATTTTGAAATGTCACCTGTCATGTGCCTTGAGCATCCACTATCCAGGTACCAAAGAGACTCTTGTTGTTGTTCCTGAAAAATCAAACATCAAGTATTTGGTACCCTTACGTATTTTGGGTCCTTAGGAGTCAAATTTTCTGTTTAACATGTTTTGGAACCCATCTCTTCCTACCTTGCGACACAAAATATTTTCTAGCATGACAAAATTTGATAGTATGTCCTTTCTTCATGCAGTAATGACAAGATGAGAAAGGGGATGTAGTTGTTTTTCTAAATGAAAAGAAGTCCAAATACTTTTTAGTTTTTACTCCAATCTTAGGTTTGTACCCGATTCCTGAATGTTCAAAAACACAATTTTGAGATCCAAGAAGTGCATCTAGATTCTCTTTACCTTGAGTAAACTTAGACAAAGTTTTAATCAAGTAATCAACCTTATCTTGCAGAATAATACACTTTTCACAATTCTTATTAGTAGCAACATTATCCATGCAGATGCATAGATTATATCTAGATGTTCTAAATCTGTTTTGCTTTCTAATAGTTCTTTTTCGCGAACTTTAACTCTATTTTCTAACCGATTATTTAAACCTTTCAACCGATTATTTGTATGAGATAAATTTACGGCTTCACTATGCATTTCATGGAAAGCATTTAGTAATGTGCTTGTAATTCATTTCATTCTCTGTGGGAGTTGAACTTACATGTGATGAAGAGGATTCACGACCGACCATCAAACATAGGTTCACCTCTTCACCTTCGGATTCGAGATCCGGAAGAAGAATCATTGTCTTGCCAAGCTATGTAGGCCTTTTTCCCTTTGTATTTAGACTCTTTCTTGTTTCGATTCTTGGTCTTTTCAGGACAATCACTCCTTATATGTCCCCGCTTACCACAAGAATAACAAGTAATAGTATTTTGAATAGATTCGAGTCTTTTTATTAGTGTACCTTTTTACTTGGCCAGTTACTTGTTCTTCCTTCTAAGAAATTTCCCAAATTTCTTAACTAATAAAGTCAGATTTTCATATTCATCTTCTTCGAGACTCACTTGTTTTCTTCAATCGTCTTGAGAACAATGTTTCTACTTTTCTTTTCCGCATTCTCTTGTTCTTTAAACCGATTGATTTCCAACTCATGTTCCCTTAACTTACCAAAAAGTGAAGCGAGTAGTCATTTCGATCAAGTCTCTTGATTCCGATATAGTTGTCACCTTTGGTTGCCAAGTTCTGTCCAAACACTTCAAGATTTTGATGTTCAACTCTTCTTTGTCAAAAATCTTCCCTAGTCCAATTAGATGATTGACTATGTGCGTGAACCTTTTACGTACATCCGCAATTGTTTCTCCTTGCTGCATTTTAAACAATTCATAGTCCCTAATTAACTCATGCTTTCTCGCCCTTTTCACATCGAAGTACCTTCATGTGTGACCTCTAGAATTTCCCACATTTCTTTGGCGAGGCACATTGAGACACCCTGAAAAACTCATCAAGATTTAAAGCAGAGGTAATAATATTTTTTGCGAGTATAATCATATTAGACTCTCCTATTTTCTGCATCAGTTAATTCAGCCCAATTTTTCTCAACTACTTTACCATCCACTGTATGAGTTGGTTTGTAAGGACCATTAACAATTGTTTCCCAAATACCTCTATCAAGAGATTCAATAAAGATTTTCATTCTAACCTTCCAGAAAGAATAATTCACACCAGCAAAAAGCGGAGGCCTGTTTATGGAGGCTCCTTTTGAAAAATTCATCTTTCCCTCAGCCATTCTTGGACCGATTTCTTGAGTAACTTACAAGAACTAGCTCTGGTACCAATTGAAAGAATTAATGGTTGAGTTCAAGAGGGGGGGTGAATTGAACTTTATAAAACTTTTTCGCAAAACTTACTTTCTTTAGGAAGAATGATTTATCTTTATTCAATTCTTGCTAAGGTAGATTGATTTTAAACACAACAAGTATATAGGCAGAAAATAAAAGAGATGAAAGAAGAAATTCAACACACAAATTTATACTGGTTCACTCTATACCAGAGCTACGTCCAGTTCTTGACAAATCTGCCAAGTTCCACTAATACCAAGTGAAATTTACAACCAGTAGATACTCACCAATCTACCCCAAGAACTATCTCACAAACCCACAAGATAGCCTCTTGAAAAACCTCCCAGTAACCAAATCCAGTTACTGTAACAAGTGCAGATCAAATTCCAACCTGCACAAATACACTTTACAAAAGAGTATGAAAAGAAAAAACCTGGACTGCGAGCTCTATCAATAAAATTGTCGGAACGGATTCTAACACAACACTTTCTCTCTTTGATTGACCACTATCTTGATCAAAGCACCTTATGATATTACAAAGTTCTTGAATGCAGAGAAAGTCACAATATGATAGCTTCACAGATTGATTTTCATAATGTTTTCTCAAGTTGTATGTTAAAAGATAGATCAAATATGTATTTATAAAGTAAAACAGAGAACCAGAACGTTTCGTTAATTAAAAATTGAATCAGAGAAGTAAATGATCGATCAGAAACAAAGTAAAACAGGTTAGAATCGATTCTGATCGATTAGAACTGTATTATGATCGATTAGACCAAGTTATGATCGATCAGAATGAAACTATGATCGATCAGAAAGCATTTCAATCGATTAAAACGTCGATTCAATCGATTGATTTCATTTAAAACTTTATTCAATCGATTGATTCGAGTTTTTAATGGATTGAAACAGTTTTATGAAAAATGATAGCTCTCTGTTTCAATCGATTGAAAATCATTTCAACAGATTGAAATCCTGCAAATACTTAGTTAGAAAAATAGTCTCTCTGTTTCAACAGATTAAAAAATATTTCAACAGATTGATTTTCTGAAAACTCTTAGACTGAAAAATAGTCTTTCTGTTTCAATGGATTTAAAAATATTTCAACAGATTGAAAATGTGAAACCTTGATATTGAAAAATTCATTAAGTGATTTTAACCTGTTGATTCTGCGATTCAATCAATTGAAAATTTCGACTATGTATGACCACTTATTCTGTTAAGTGATTTTAACAGATTGAAAATCATTTTTAACAGATTGAAAAACTTAGATTGTTCTTTTAATACTTAAATGTAAGTTTTTCATGCAGAAAAATGATTTCAATGAGATGCATCATATTAAGGCGCTTATCACAAAATATATTGGCCTATCAAGAGATTAAGTTCTATACTTAGCCTATTCATCTACACACCCACAAACTAAACTATATCTACAAAATATTATGTCTTCATCAAATCCACCAAGTGCTTCAGCATGAACGTAAATTACCAGGGAAAGTAAAGAAAGCGGTAAAGACACTCAATGAAAATGGAAATCCAGATCGCCAGAAACTTCATGATTTCGTCGTTCTCCAGTAGACTTTTCACTAGTATTTCTGTTCTCTCTGCCAATCTCCCCTTTTCTTTTCCAGTCTTCGCTCTATTTATAGAGCATCCTTCAAGTAACCTCCCAAGAGTGGTTAATACCACTATCACCACGATCTTACGTGCCCGTTCCTTTAGTCTTACCGTTTTAAAAACTGCACTCCACGTTCCTACGTATAAGGGAACTGCTCCTCCTTCAATTTCTGTTGCGGTTTAGAAACTGTTTCCCACGTTCCCTATGTGTGTTAACCGCTCCCTCGATCTCGATTTCAGACATTGAGTATTTTAAATTTTGCTTTTGATTCCCTTTAATTTTGTACTATTCTAACTTCAACAATAGGCATCGAAATTTGTTTCTTCGATTCTCGATTTTGATTCTCGATGTACTTTTATCTTTGTGGTTACCAGCTTTTACCAATTTCATCGAAAATACGTTCTCGATGTCTTTTACCAATCGTATGGTCTTCGATTTTTTCTTTCCTTCGTTTTTCGATCCCTTTATCGATTTCCCATTAACAATAATATAACATATAATAGCGGTTCCACGTGGAACCACTATTATATGTTAACTTCTAAGAGCGGTTCCAATGGAACCGCTATCATAGTTCACCACATATTTCATTATGATCGATTAAATTTTCAAATAATCGATTATATTTGAAAATATATAATAGCGGTTCAAGTTAACCGCTATCTAAAATATATTTTAGATAGCGGTTAACGTGGAATCGCTATTATATGCTCACTTTTAAGAGCGGTTCCGGTGGAACCGCTATCATATATAAATGTCATATTTCATTTTTTTTATTTCTATAATATATATATAAATGAAAATAAGTTATATTTTGGAATATATATTTTATATTATAGTAATTAATATAAATTATATTTTAGAATATATATATATTGGATTTTCATTAATATAAATTTCTAATATATATATATATATATATATATATATATTATATTTTAGAATAATATGTTGTGCCTTTTTAAAATTTTAACTTTTTTATATATTGGATTTTCATTAAAAAATTTCTAAAATTGCATAAGAAAATAGAGATTTAATTATACTTTTAATAAATTTAAGATAATACTAGTTTTTATTTTTATTTTTAAATATTAATTTTAATTTTTTAAAAGAGAGAAACTATAATTTTTGTTTCTAAATACTAAATTTAAAGAATTAAATTTATTATTATTTAATATTTTAATTTTAGTATTAAAAATCTAAATTATATTTTATTAAATTAAAATAATTACAATATATTTTTCTACTTTGAGAATTAAAAATATAATTAAACTAAAACTGAAAATATTATAATACATTTTTTAACTCTTTTTTATAATATTTTTATTATTATTATATTTTTGGATTAATTATTTTTTTCCTAATTTTTTATAAAGTCAATTTTAATATTTAAAAGTATTTAATATTTTGAATTCTGAAACTTTTTCTCTATTAACAAATTTAAAAACATAATATACTAAAAAAGTATTATACATAATTATTTCATCCAAATTTTTAATAATATGATAAGTCATCAAATTCGTATATAAAACAAATTTAATGATGGATTAAAATAGAACAACATTTATAAGAGATTATTTATTTTTATTTATGATAGATCAAAAGTAGAAATACATTTAAATTTATAATTTTATTTATGAAACACATTTAAATTTATAATTAACGAAAATAATGAAAACCTTAATTAATATAATATGATACTTTTAGTAATGTATTCTTTTTATAAATTTAAACTTACTTTTTTTAGTTTAGTTTTTAAATTTTATGTATTATTATTGTTAATTGATATACTAGAATAAATTTATATAAAAATAGTCTTTATCTTCAAAATTCACTTCTTCAAATACTATCTTTATATTTTTCTACTATTTTTTATAGTTAAGAAGGTCAACACTTGTACACACACTTAAATATAATATAAAGTAAAGAGTATTTGTTTATTCTATTTTATTTCCAATCTATAATTTGAGTTTTTTTTTAAATATATTTTGTATTTTTAAAATTAATAATTTTAATGTAGTTATCTAAATTTTTGATGTGATGATTTTAATTAATTGATATTATCGAATCATTTAATTTGATTTATTATAGTAAAAATCATAAAAATAAATGTTAAAATAATATTAATTATTTTAAATTATAAGAAAATAAATAATAAAATTAGAAAATAAAGTATTCTATAAAATAAGACTAATTATTATAAAGATAAAATAGAATATGGGAGGAAATGAGGATGATAATATAGTAAAAATGATAGAGTTTAAAAACAATGTAGAATGTAAGAAGTTTAAAAAGAAAAAAAAAGTTAAAGAAGGATATATATATATATATATATAAATGTAATTGGATTAAATTTATTATCCCCTCATATATTATTATACATTATTAGCGTAATTTTAATTTAATTAAAAATTAGAATACAAATATACTATACTATACTAATATACCATTATATTATTTTCATTGTATATAAATTACAAAACTAATAATTTTAAAAAAATTTAATGATAATTTTTTTAACTTATATATTACAAAATATTTTTAATACTTTAATAAATATAACTTTTTAAAAATATTTTCATTAATTTAAAGTATAACTTTTAATATTTTTTAATATTGTTTTAAATGTGGATATCTTTAATATAAATATATAAATATGTAAAGATATAAATATATATCTTTAATATTTTGTACATGTAAATATAATTTATATATATATTTTGAAATCTTTTTTAATATTTGTATACTATACTAATATATTATTTGTATACTATACTAATATATTATTTGTATACTATATATTATTTGTATACTATACTAATAGTATAATATACTATATTATAATATTACTTGTAAACAAAACTAATATCTTTATATCTTTATATATAAATATATAAATATGGAAAGATATAAATATATGTAAAAATATAAAGATATAAATATATAAAGATATAAATATATGTAAGAATATAAAGATATAAATATATAAAGATATAAATATATAAATATGTAAAGATATAAATATATATCTTTAATATTTTGTACATGTAAATATAATTTATATATATTTTTAAACCTTTTTCTAATATTATTTTTTTAAAATAAAATATTATTTTAAAATTTAATATTTAAATATATAAATATATAAAGATATAAGTATATAAAGATATAAATAAATATATAAATATATTAATATATTACTATATAAATATATAAATATGTATATATATAAATATATAAATATTTAAATATGTAAATATATAAATATATAAATATGTAAATATATAAAAATATCAATATATAATATTTAAATATATATTAAAATATATAAATATATTTGTATTTATAGATTTTATAAATATATAAAGATATAAATATATATATATATATATATATATATATATATATGTATATAAAGATATAAATATATAAATATATGTAAAGATACAAAGATATAAATATATGTAAAGATATAAAGATATAAAATATAAAGATATAAATATATAAATATGTAAAGATATAAATATATATCTTTAATATTTTGTACATGTAAATATAATTTATATATATTTTTAAATCTTTTTCTAATATTTATTTTTAATAATATAATATTATTTTTAAAATATAAAATTATTTTTAAAATATAAAATTATTTTTAAAATTTAATATTTAAATTTTTTTTAAAATATATAAATATATAAAGATATAAATGTATAAGGATATAAATAAATATATAAATATATCAATATATAAATATATCAAAATATAAATATATCAATATATAAATATATAAATATATATATATATATATATATATAAATATATCAATATATAAATATATAATATATATATATATATATATATATATATATATATAAATATATCAATATTATCCCCTCATATATTATTATACATTATTGATATAATTTTAATTTAATTAAAAATTAGAATACAAATATACTATATTATACTAATATACCATTATATTATTTTCATTGTATATAAATTATAAAATTAATAATTTGTATACTATACTATACTAATATATAATTTGTATACTATAATAATAGTATAATATACTATATTATAATATTATTTGTATACAAAACTAATATCTTTATATCTTTATATATAAATATATAAATATGAAAAGATATAAATATATAAATATATGTAAAAATATAAAGATATAAATATATCAATATATAAATATATCAATATATAAATATATCAATGTATAAATATATCAATATTTAAATATATATTAAAATATATAAATATATTTTTATTTATAGATTTTATATTTATATATTTATACGGATATACATTTATTTGTATATAAATATAATTTATTTGTAAGTTATTATTAAAATATCCTAGTAGCTCGATGGTTGGAGTTTCGACCTCCAACTCTAAGGGTTCGAATCTCGACAAGTGACAATAAATCTAGTAATAAGTTAAACTTCTAAAAAATATAATATATAGAGAGGTAGGGGAAATAAATAATAAATATAATTAAAAATGTAAATAAATAAAAATAATTAAATTTGTTATTGATTTAGCGATCGATTTAAATCGATCGCTATTTTTTTAACTTTGTCACCGATTTAGCAACCAATTTGATATATTAATTTCGATCGCTATTTTGCGACCGAAATAAAATCGATCGCTATTTTGTGACCGAAATGAAAATCGGTCGCTAACACATTAGCGACTTAGCTTTTTGCGACGACGCCTTTCGGTTGCTAATTTCGGTCGCTAACTAATTATCGATCGATTTTTTGACATTAACGAACGATTTTTTCGGTCGCTAAAATGATTTTTTCTTGTAGTGCTCATAGCATGTACATAAGTCTACGTCCCCATATGGATGACCTAAAAACACAATAAAAATATAACAAATGAAAGATAAAAATGAAAATACAAGAGGCTTGCATATATTGCGTCATTCATCATGCTTCATAAAAACAGTAAAAAATCAATTAAAAAAAATTTGTTCAAAAAAGGAAAATCTAAAAATTAAGGAAGGACAAATATTTTGTGAAAGTCTCACAGATACTTGGCATTCACACAGTGTTTGCCGACACTTCAGGAAGATCCTCTACTTGATAATTATCATTGAATCCTTTGGATATATACCCTCTCCTCGGGATAGGTCTGATCCATTTTTCAAAAAGTTAATTTTAGAGAAAAAGTTTTGCTGATCGAGACCCTTTACATGGTAATGGTCGCTGAATCCTTTAGAGATAGACTCTCTTCTCGAAATTGGTCTAATCCATTTTTCAAAAAAAGAAAAGTCAAGATTTCAAAGAAAAGGTTTCTCGGATCGAGACCCTCTACTTAGTAATGGTCGCTGAATCCTTTAGATATATACTCTCTTCTTGAGATTGGTCTAATCCATTTTTCAAAAAAAGAAAAGTCAAGATTTCAAAGAAAAGGTTTTTCGGATCGAGACCCGGTCGTCAACTCCTTTGGATATAGACTCTCTCCTCGGGTTTGGTTTAACCCATTTTTCATAAAGGACAAAAATGTAAAAAAATAAATAGAGAAGAAGTTTTTGGATTGGGACATCGTCACCAAATCCTTCTTTTTCAGATAAAACTCCTCTCCTTGAGAATGGTTGAATACGCAGATAATTCAAAAATATTTCAAAAATTTGAAAGCTCAAGATCTTGTCTTATATCATGACCCTCTCCTTGGGAATTGTTACTGATTTTCATCTTTCCTCTTGAACTATTAGTTACACGTGTACCTTTTCCATTTGTTAGTATTGTTTTATGCAAGTTTGACTAACTGCATATTTGACTTTTTTTCCTTTTTATATTTAACCTTCTTTTCTTCCTAAAAGATATTGGATTTTCCTTTTGTATTCGATCAGTATATGAATTAGATCAGTTTTTTCTTCTCTGCTATTTTCTCCCAAATTCTCAATGGGATCCATGTTTTTATGTTATGGTATCAGAGCGGGTTAACACCCGCTCTGCCTCTGCTGCATCCTTTCTGTTTCTCTTTTCTATCTTTCTTTGTTTCTTGATGGCTTCGTCAATTCTTCAACTGCTAATAGCAATACGAAACGCAAGCCGTGATTGACGAATCTTTGAATCCTTCAAGCCCGTATTATTTGCACCCAGGTGAGAATCCTGGAATGATTCTTGTTTCAAAGCAATTGAATGGTACGAATTACCATTCTTGGAGTAGGAGTATGTGCAGAGCTCTTCTTTCAAAAAACAAATTAAAATTCATCACTGGAGCCATCAAGATTTCCCAAGAAGACGATCCTCTTCATGACTCATGGGAGAGATGCAATGTCATGGTACTCTCTTGGATAACTCGAACTTTAAGTGATCAAATTGCTCAAAGTACTCGTATATATTGATAATGCAAGAGATCTTTGGGAAGATCTCAAGGAACGATTCTCAAAAGGAGACCATTTTAGGACTTCGATCTGCTACAGGAATTGCACTCCATTAAGCAAGGAGAAAGAAGCGTTTCGAATTCCATACAGATTTCAAAATTCTTTGGGAAGAGTTGGAATCCTTGCGTCCCATTCCTAGTTGTACATGAAATCTGCAATGTTCTTGTGAAGCCTTCAAAATCATTGCTCGTTATCGTGAATCCGAACATGTAATATGTTTTCGAAGGGATTAAATGACGTCTTCACCACTGCAAAATCTCAAATTCTTTTAATGGAGCCTCTCCCGAGGAATCAATCGTGTTTTTCGTTAATTACGCAACAAGAACGACAATTGGCGGGAGTGAGTCACGTTGATGCCAATACTCTTTTGACAGTTGCTAATCAAGGACCTATTGTGAATTTTAACAATCAAGGAAATTGGAAAACTCAAGGACGTGGATCTTGGAAGAACCAAGGACGTGGACATGGGAGGAATTCCAACTATGGTAAACAGTGTACTTTTTGCAATAAATTGCACCATACTGTTGATGAATGTTATGCCAAACACGGATTCCCTCCATGGTTTAAAAATAACAGAAATGATTCTGTTGTCAACACTGTTATGACTGACAACGTTTTGAAAGAAGAAGAATAAAAAAATCAAGTGCACATTGTTCAGAATAGTCGGTGACAGGTGAACAAGTTGAACAACTATTAAAACTTACGCAAGAAAAGAATCAAGACACTACTCATAGGGTCAATCACTTTAAAAATAATAATGGTGATCAACAAGACTCCAAAGGTATTCTCTGTTCATCTTGGATTATAGACACTCGAGACTACTTGATCATGTAGCTTACAATAAAAATCATTTTTTAACTTTTACTAAAATCAGACCTGTGCATGTGAAATTACCTAATGGTAATCATGTCAACTGCTGAATATCTTGGCACGGTTTGTATTTCAAATAGCCTTACACTCTATAATGTTCTTCATATTCCCAATTTTGAATTTAATATAATTTACGCTCAAAAGCTGATTATTGATTCCAATTGTAAATTGATTTTTTCTTCTAACCATTGCCAGATTCAAGATGTTCTTACATTGAAGATGATTGGGCATGCTTGATCTGAAAGATGGCTTGTATTGTTTACGAAACAAGATACTATTTTTTCTTGGTCTCATATTAATAACATCGGTAATAATAGTTCAATTGTGTCTACTGATGACAACACCGAGTATTAATACTCGTAGCAGAAATTATTCCACTTCCAATCTTTGGCACAACAGATTGGGACATCCTTCTAGCAAGATAATTGAAAATATGATTAAAGATTTTCCTTACATTCATAATAGCACTGAAAAATTTTGTGATGTATGTCATTCGGCCAAGCAACATAAACTTCCCTTTAATAACGGTATTCATGTTTCCGAGTACAATTTTTGAAATGATTCATATAGATATATGGGGTCCCATTGGTATTTCTTCTATACATGGTCATAGATATTTTCTTACTATTGTTGATGATTTCTCTAGACACACATGGCTTTTTCTTATGAAGAATAAACATGAGACTAGGAGTCTATTGAACAATTTTATTATCCTTGTTAAAAACCAATTTGGTCTGTAATATTAAAATTTTCGGAACCGACAATGGGAAAGAGTTTTCTTATCCTGAATTCTATGATAAAAATGGTATTATTCATCAAACTTCTTGTGTAGAGACACCTCAACAAAATGGAAGGGTAGAGAGGAAACATCAACACATAATGAATGTCACACGTAGCTTGTTATTTCAAGCCAATCTTCCAAAATGTTTTTGGTCCTATGCTTGTTGTTCATGCTATCTACCTAATCAACAGTCGCCAAGTAAAACCATAAGGAACCAATCTTCATTCCAAATTCTGCATAATCAACTTCCTATTCTTAATGATTTAAAAGTGTTTGGTTGTCTTTGTTTCACATCTACAATTCATAACAACCGCATCTGAAGCTAGATCCTAGAGCCAGAAAAAGTGTTTTCCTTGGATATAAACCCGACACCAAAGGTTATGTGACTCTTGATTTACATTCTAGAGAAATTTCTATATCTAGAAATGTGATATTCTATGAAAATGAATTTCCCTATGTTAAAACTAATATTGTTGATGACATCGATCTTTTCAAATTGATCGATTTTCAATTCTTTTTTTATTCTAACAATCTCATGCATAAGAAAGTCGAGTCTAATCATGTGCATCCGTTTTCAAATCCTCAAGATATTTCCTTCCAAGTGACGAAGAAGATATTTCCAATCGAACACCTAACTAGCCTGCTCCTCGAAGATCTACTAGAATGAGAAAGGCACCATATTATCTGCAGGATTTCCATTGCAATTCCTTAAATACTGACAACTCCAACAATTCAGATTCTTATTGCAATCCTTCAAGAGATGACAACACCAACAAATCTAAAAATAGTATCATTTCTTATCCTCTATCTTCTGTTCTCTCTTATAAAAAAATATCTTCAAAACATTTGAAATACATTCCTGCTATTTCTAACAATTTTGAACCTACTACTTATAAACAAGCAGACTTGTTACCCTGAATGGATTGATGCTATGCGTAAAGAAATAAAAGCCTTAGAAGAAAATAAGACTTGGTATTTCACTAATCTTCCCCCTGGAAAGAGAACTATAGGTTGTAAATGGGTTTATAAAACCAAATATAAAGCTGATGGTTCTATTGAAAGACATAAGGCTAGACTAGTGGCTAAGGGTTTCACTCAATTAGAAGGAGTAGATTTCTTAGACACTTTTTCTCCTGTTGTTAAAATTACCACTGTTAGACTCATGCTTGCTATTGCAGCTGTTAAGAATTGGCATCTTGTTCAACTAGATGTCAATAATGCCTTCCTTCATGGAGACCTCAATGAGAAAGTGTACATGGATCCCCCCCTGGCGCGATACCTCCTCAAGCAAATTAGGTCTGCCGTTTAACCAAATCCCTCTATGGATTAAAACAGGCTAGTAGGCAGTGGTTTGCCAAATTATCTACTTCTCTTCTTTCAATTGGTTTTATACAATCTCAATCTGATCATTCTCTTTTTACAAAGAAAAATGTTTCTTCCTTCACTGCTTTACTCATTTATGTAGATGATATAATTCTTGGAGGTGATTCAATTGATGAAATCAACACCGTCAAGCAATTTCTTAATCAACAATTTCAGATTAAAGATTTGGGACAACTAAAATATTTCCTTGGCCTAGAAGTTGCTCGTACTACACAAGGCATTCACATTTGTCAACGCAAATACACTCTTGATATCCTTGCTGACAGTGGTCATCTAGCTGCTCGACCATGTTCTACTCCTATTATCAAGGACACCAAATTGTTTTTCGATGATAATGCTGATCTTTGTGATGCAGATGCTTATCGCCGCCTTATTGGACGACTTTTGTATCTTACAAATACGCGACCAAATATAAGTTTCGCTGTTAATTTTCTAAGTCAGTTTAATGAAAAGCCCACTGTCTTCCATCAAGCTGTTGTCAATCATATACTTCGTTATTTGAAAGCTAATCCTGGTCAAGGTTTGTTTTTCTCTTCCAATTCCAACATTCAATTGAAAGGATTTAGTGATTCAGATTGGGCTTCATGTTTGACAACTCGTCGCTCTACCACTGGATTCTGTATCTTTTTAGGTAATTCATTGATTTCTTGGCGATCAAAAAAACAACACATTGTTTCTCGTTCCTCAACAGAAGCAGAATACAGGGCTCTTGCTATCACCAGCTGCGAGCTTCAATGGCTCAATTACTTGCTTCATGATTTCAACATCTTCAAGCCCAATCAAGTTGTCATCTATTGTGATAACCAAGCTGCTCGTCACATTGCTACTCATTCTAGCTTTCATGAACGCACCAAACACATTGACATTGATTGTCATGTGGTCAGAGATCGTGTGCAGGCCAACCTCTTCCATCTTCTTCCCATTTCCTCTACAAATCAACTTGCAGATGTTTTCACCAAAGCTCTCGATCCTTCACCTTTTCTTAACAATATTTCCAAGCTGGGTGTTCTTAATATTCACTCTCCAGCTTGAGGGGAGGCTATTAGTTACACGTGTACCTTTTCCATTTGTTTGTATTGTTTTATGCAGGTTTGACTAACTGCATATTTGACTTTTTTCCTTTTTATATTTAACCTTCTTTTCTTCCTAAAATATATTGGATTTTCCTTTTGTATTCGATCAATATATGAATTAGATCAGTTTTTTCTTTTCTGCTATTTTCTTCCAAATTCTCAATGGGATCCATGTTTTTACGTTATGAACAAGGCCTCTCCTTGAGAATGGTAGAGTTTGCTTTTTGGATCGTGACCCTCTTCATGGAATTGGTCATTGTATCCGTTTAGCCCTGTGATTTCTTATTCTTCTTCCATCATCTTTGTTTCTTTTTCAAAACTTGACGAAATTAGTACTTCTATTTTTATATATCTTTCACTATGATACAAAACTTATAAATTTTCATATCATATAATAAAAATCCAATTTTATCCAGTGAATATGTAAAAATATTAAATAATAATAATAATAATAATAAATAGCAACAGTTACGTTGAAAATATAAAATAAATATAGGATTAAAAAGAAAACATATATAGTTCTATTTTTCTTTATATTTCCCTCTTTTTCTAAAAAAGAAAAAGTATTATTAAAAAAATGAAAAAAAAAATGAAACATAATTCCTTTATAGTATTTTACATAAAAAAAGCATAAAAGAAGAAAAAAATATTAAAATAATAACGATATTCGTATGTTTAATATTTTTTAAAATTTGATTTTACACCTCTTTCTAGGAAATCCGTGTATTTAGTTACCTAATTATAGTCTCACTTCTAACCTAACAAATATCTTTAAAAGAAATGAATAGTAAAAAGAGAGAGGGAGGGACCGCACAAAAGAGGCAACACAGTGGACACAAAGCGCACGAGAGAAGAGGCACTGAGGTATATTTTCCTACTTATTCTATTTGACTGGCCTTTTTATTTTATTTTATTTTGGCTTTCCCCTCTCTCTGACCTCTCGCGAACCGCTCTTCACCTACGATTCCAACACCCTTCAATCTCACTCAATTTCTGCAGTAATAAGGATTAGTTCCCGCATAGATCATCTATCTCCGCTCCCAGTTTGACATAAAAAATTAAAAGAAATGAATAGTAAAAAGAGAGAGGGAGGGACCGCACAAAAGAGGCAACACAGTGGACACAAAGCGCACGAGAGAAGAGGCACTGAGGTATATTTTCCTACTTATTCTATTTGACTGGCCTTTTTATTTTATTTTATTTTGGCTTTCCCCTCTCTCTGACCTCTCGCGAACCGCTCTTCACCTACGATTCCAACACCCTTCAATCTCACTCAATTTCTGCAGTAATAAGGATTAGTTCCCGCATAGATCATCTATCTCCGCTCCCAGTTTGACATAAAAAATTCGAATTAATTGGGACGGATTTGAGTTTTTTCAATTTAAAAAGTTAGGGAAGAGGATGGATAATATAATCCTGACTTTACATGCGATTTTATTTACGTCTCGACTTTATATTTAAATTTTTAAAATATTAAAATTTAAATTTTTTTTTCTATTATATATAAAATCAATTTTTTATATTTCACCAATTTTTATTTTTCTTCTACTTATTTTCTAATTTTTTTGTTTTTCTTAATCTTTTATAACAATTAATTTATTACATTATTCTTTTTTTTACTCTTTCAATTTTTCACATTTCTTTTATTTCTCCTATCAATTTGTTTTCTTTTTTAATCTTTTCAATCAATTTGATAAACATAAAATTAATTTTTTTTATTTTTTATCTTTTTTCTAAATATTTTACATAAATCTTAATAATAATTAATATTATTTTATTTATAATTTATATTTATTAGGTTTTATTATGTCATTTTTTATATTATTATTTTTATTTATCCTAAATCAAATTTTATCTTAATAAAATAATTATATTTTAAAGGATTAAAAGAATTGATAATTTAAATTTTTATTATTTTAAACTAATTGAATAATAATTAATTTATTAAATATTTTTTTATAAATTATATATTTCATATTTTTAAATAACAACTTAAAAATGAATTAATTTTATATATATATATATATATATATAATTTGAATATAGGATAAATATTTAAATACAGTATTATAATAATAATAATAATAATAATAATAATAATAATAATAATAATAATAATGTTATAAATAAAAAATGATTAAATATTTTTTTATATATATATTTTAATATAAATATAATAAATTAAAATATATATTTAATTAATAATAATTATAAATTAAAAAATTATAAATATTTATTTATATATAAAAAATAACTAATAAAATTAATTTATTATAAATATAATTATTTTTTAAAATAATATAAATGGAAAACGAGAGATCGGAGCTGGATGGGGCACGGACTTAATTTCTCGTAACAAGAAAAGAGATCATTAAAAAAATCGGGAGACTGGAAGGTAAAATTAGCCCCCGCTCCGCCCCCAACACCATCTCATTCACTATCCCCGATAATCCCTTTCCCCCTCCTCCACACTAAGTCGCAGGCCACACCAGCCTTCACTCCCCGTGAGCACCTGCACCACCGCATCTCCATCTCCCTAACCTCACCATTTGCAGCAAGCCACATCCCACTCACCCATACTGAGCTTCCACTCTCCCTCATTTCGGATTCACCATCTCATTCACTCTCCTCTTGAAGCCTTAGCTTGCGCAGAACCCGCACCTCCATCTTTTTAATTGCAGCGCCTCACCGCGCGACCATCTCAGCCCCCACCGCACCTCCATCCTCAACCTTGACCGCACGAGCACCATCTACCGCCTCTCCAAATCGCTTCAAAATTTCACCTAAAAAACTCACCTCACCGACTCCCTCTCCTTCATCGCGAACCCCAAATTCCAGCCCATAGTCACGCGAATTTGGGCCTCCGCCGTGAACCACCGCAGCTCGCACCTCTCTCCGGTGGAACCCCCACTCCACCACCTTGCCCTCACCGGAACCGGTCATCGCCTCACCAGCCCTTCGCGGCCACGCCACCATGTGCCACCCTGTGGCCGCCTCTATCGAACCACCCAAGTCGGCCACTCACACCTCCATCTCCAAATCCCCGTTTGTCGCAGCCACCGCGAACGCCTCCACATCCAGCTCCCATTCCTAAGAGGTTGATTACATCAAATTTAGTGTGCCTTTTTAAGTGTAAATGGGTTTTTAAGTGTAAATGGATAAATAAAAATACTTAATGGGTACATACTAGATAGTAATATTGGATTCATGTTAATCTTAAAAAATAGCTTATAAGAATAATGCTTTTATAAGTAAAACAAATATTTTATGTTTAAGATCAGAGGTGGTCAATTGTATTATGCTTTTATCATGGTTTACCAAGTTAAATAAATATTTTATGTTTAAGATCAGAGGTGGTCAATTGTATTAAAAGAAATAATTGAACACGTTAACGATGACTATGAAAAATAATTGAACATGATGATCTTTGAAAATAATTGAACACGTCATGAAGATTCAAGTCTTAATATTAATGACATGCCTTCATTCTTAACACAAATACATTTTCTTAATGACTAAAATAAATATAATGAAGTATAAGTTACAATAATAAAAAAATATGGGAAAATATTCAATATATGTAGAATAGAAAAAAAAATTAATATTATTATTATTATTTAATTTATTCATTATGATTGATTATTTATATTTAAATGCAATAAATTTTATATATTTTTATAAGATTAATGGATGACTCTAGGAGAAAGAGTAGAGAGGAGAAAAACGAAAGAGACATACGATTGTAGCATCTCATTCTTAGACGCTTGTCTAATGCAATAGTTCTAATTGATATTGACTCTCACACGGAGTTCGAGACTTAATCATGTACAGTTTGTGATTTATTTGGATATCCTAGCTCGATCTAAGATTTCAATTTTGATTTTTGACTACGATCATGTTCTAGAATTAGACAAAAATTTGATTTGGGAAGACATTTTTTATATGAATTATTACTATTTATTTATTTTTTTGTTATATGATTGTTTAATTTTAATTATTTTTTATATGTTATTTATATTTTTGTAGACAAACTTTGAGTTTGAGACTTCGGAGTACATACAAAACAAGATAATGTCCTCCAGTAGCTACAAAATGGAGATAATTTAAGATAAATTTGACTAATTACTATATATTTGAAAAATATCAAGAAAAATCTCCATGTGAGAAATATGGTATAGATGAAGAAACATTAGAGATATTTGTTTAAAGTAGAAAGGATGAATCATGGCATATTTGGTTATATTATTTAGTAAATTTAAATACATGTAATTAATATTTATAAAAATCAATTATATTTTATATTTTATTCTTTATTCATAGGAAAAAAGAAAAAAGCTCAAGAAATTCAACAAAAGAATATTCCTCCTCATAGATTATCTAGGGGGTATAACTTGTTGGAGAAGAAGATTGTGTTAGAGAAGGCCAAGAGGGCAAATGAATCCTCCTCCAGTGGAAAAGTTGTGTCTCCTCCATCCCTTCCTACTCCACATGAGAAATGAAAGATGACTCGTACTAAACCATCAGACCAAATGACATATGACACATTTAGAGTGATTGCGGATCGAATTGTAAGTTTATGCAAAAAAAATATAAGATAATAATTTTGTAAATTTGTAAGTTTGAAATGATATTGTCACGAACTTTTGTTAATAATTTTTGTTTACAGGACATATTACTTGAGTAGAATTCTCAAGGTACTTTTGTTTCTCATGGTACTTTTGACCATTGCTATTGCCACTCTGGAACACCCTGGTCGTGTGTGTACTACAGGATTTTGTGTAGGTGTCCAATAGTATTTTGAAATACCTCCTCGCCCTAGTAGTTATGAAGGACCTGTAAGTCAAGAGGTGATGAAACAACTAGCAGCCACCCTAACACAAAGATTGGAATAATAAATAGAGGAACAATTAAGAAGCACACTTGTAAAGGAATGGAGGCGTGAGTTTGAAGAATGAATGAAGTCCATGAGTATCTCATAACAGAATCAATAGAATGTACCTCTTACTCATGCTCGTGTTAGTACAAAAGATAGTGCTGTGATTGATAATGTGGATATATTTGAGGAGGCTAGCACTGAAATATGTTATTGGTGTAAATTGTTTGTGGATGGAGATTCTCCTCATCTTGTGGTTGTTAGAAGAGTGTATGGAGGGTCCACATTACACTCAATGATATTGGATGCGAGTTATAAAAGAGTAGTGGTTCAAGATATCAAAAGATGCTATTGTTATGGTCCCTATGTCCACAAATGAGATTCAATTGGTGGGACAAACCCTTCATACATTCATTGCATGACCTACACATCTAATTCAACCCATTAAGAAAAATAAGGTATGTAATTAAATTTTAATTTTATGAATATATGTCTTATGTATATTGATGTTTGTGTTAGACAAATGACATCTAGAGGGGAGTTGAATACATGCACAAATTAAAATAGATGTCAAATTAAAAATTTATTTGTGAGTCAATAATTTGTTTGAACACAGATAAAGCGGAAGCGATAATATAATCAGGAAAAGAGAAAGAGATAAGGGAAAGAGAAGAGCACATAGTGATTTATACTGGTTCGGGTATAGCCAACCCTACATCCAGTTCCCAGTCAACTCTTAACACAAGAGTGATTCCCAATTCACTATCTTTCAAATTCAGTTTACAAATTACAATCAACTCAGTAGAAGAACCAGTAAAAAGTAAACTAATTAAAAAGACAATCACCTCCTTAGAAACACACTAAGGATGAACACCTCCCTAGAATCCCACTAGGGATGAACACCTCCTCTGAGCAAATCAAAGGATGAAAAAACACCTCCTTAGAATCCCACTAAGGATGAACATCTCCCTAAAATCACACTAGGGATGAAAACCTCCTTTGAACAAATCAAAGGATGAAAACACCTCCTTAGAATCTCACTAAGAATGAACACCTCCCTATAATTACACTAGGGATGAAAACCACCTCTTTTTCCACCAATACACAAAGGATGAAGGTAATAAAAATAAGAACAGACACACCTGGGTAATGAAGACAACAAATTGTAGAAGCTTGTAGAATGACAATCTCCAAGAACAAGTGTGATTAACAATGAAAGCACAGAAGACAATAGAGAAGAGGATTTTCTCAGAAGGTATAAAATATCTCTGTTGCCTTGCTCAAAATTATTTTCTCAAAACTGATTGAATGTAAATTGTATTTTCGAATTCTGTAATTGTGTTTTTTTTTTCATCAAAACTTAATTAAATAGAAAAATAACATCAGAAAATGGCCGTTGGACATTAATATTTTCATGAATAAAAATCAAGATATATTTAAAAACATTTATTCTTCAAAACAAATATATTTTTCAAATTTGAATTTTTATAATTGATTATGTTACCAGTATAATCAATTATGATAGAGAAAATAATTTTTCCATTTCTAATGCATCATAATTGATTATGACAGAGAAAAATATCATGTTATGAATTTTATCACACTTGTGCTTTGGAGGCTTATGCATAATATTACTTCATCAACTTGTACCTCCATATCCAGTATTCTAAGACTTTATCTAGTCTTCATGAATCATCTTGGGCTTGCTTGAATCATCATCTTTATCAAAAACATATCTTGGGCATGTAAGAAAATGTTTCATATTGTCACCAACGTCATAAATTCAGTTTGTCCTTAATTCATCTTGAATAGTGTTAACTTGAATGTAGTTGACTTGAATCATCATCAAAATCATCTCTTGGGAATGTAGGGACATTTCCATCAATCTCCCCCTCATTGCTTTCAGTTTGTGATGGTGTTAAGTGATACCAACATTTTGGTCGCACAAAATACTGATAAAAAATAATAAACAAGTTGCTAAACTAATGCAGTATAACTAATATGTGTCGAATCTCATAAGGACACAATTATAGGAACATACTCATTACTACATATCATTATCTCTAAAACAAGTAAATAATAGTAAATAAGGTATGAATGAAAGAGTGAAAAAGAAATAAATTGATGCAGAATAATAAAATTTAAAATCAAATTACTATAGAATATTAACGATAATTAAAATTAAATGGAAACAGAATTTAAATAATTGAAATTTATAAAATTAAAATAAAGTGATTTTAATTAAAAGTGCAAGAATCAATCATTGCTTTAAAATAAAATAGTGCAGTAATTAAATTTGAAATCTCTAGAAGTGATAACTTTAAAACTAAATTGCGAATTGGAATTGGAAAAGAGATGAATTGAAAATGAGAATTAAGCGAGTACTAGAATAAAAATTCTAAACAGTTAAATAGCAGAAATCAAAATGAACACTGGATAAATAAAGTAAATATAATAATATAAATTAGAAAATTCAATAGAAAATGCTCATGAATCAAGAAATAAAAAGTAAAATGACATACATCATTAAGCAGGATATTGTGACGCAAAAGCAAATTATGACACCCGATATCAAGCCACAACAACATTCTAATGCACTCGATGGAGTTTATTGGAGTTTCACAAAGTTTATATCAAACTCCATATATAATACCATGAGATGTAACACTTTTTGGTGTGCACAATAATAATAATGTACCTTTGTACATAACCATGTAGGACAAGATACATTTGAAATAATACAGGGTAACCAAATGTTGAACATTACCATCATATAGTTATGAATGATGTACGTATATTCTAACTCTAAATTTTCATTCCACTTGTTTAATGTAGATGATATGCTATCTTATGTTTATGTTGACAATGTAGGTATGCCAATCAATTCATTGTGAATATGGGGAATACTAATTTGTATGGCTTCTTTGAGCTTCACAATGGATTCAAGACACTCGAAAGACCATTTATATGACTTTATATATTAATGTGTAAGTACAATATATATTTATTATATATTTAATATAATAATATATTATTACTAATCAATCTCTTAATTAGGTCTCATTTAACAATTGATGATATTAATTCCAATGAAGAATATTGTTGTGTGGTTTTGTTTACTTCATAAAAAACCAACGATAGACTTCAAAACTTTAGGATAAAGGTATTATTTTAATTACCTCTTTTTGGATTTTTTTTTCAAAGTATTATTGACTATTAATTACTAATATTTCATTTTATATAGTGTTGTGAATGTGTGCAATGTCTTAGACAATAGATCCACTTCATCGTCACATAATCTACAATGGATTTGTTCTAAGGTATATAATTCCACATCAAAATTGTTCATAAGATGTTTTATAGTTTGTAAATAATTAAATTTTAATAATTGACATATTAGTGTAATAAGCAACAAGGAAGGTATGAGTGTGGATACTACGTCATGCATTAGATGTGGACCATAGCTCGTATGCCTATTATGAATTCATGAGATCAGGTAATAATTACTCTAAATTATTTAAAGTATTATGTGATTTCAAATATGACACCTATAATATATTTGTTATAGATTTTTGCAAATAAGGAATCATTGATTTACACTACCATTGAAGAAATTAGACAAGAGTAGGCTAAGTTTTTCTTAAGTTTTAGCAGATCACTACAAAAAACTTCATAACTATTAGAAGTTTATTTTTAGCAATTATAAAAATCGTAAAAATACAAGATAATTTATGACAAATAATTTAACCGACACAATAATCTTAATTAAAATTGAATTTCTTTAAAAGTTTTTTATTTATTTTTATTTAGTTTTATTTTTCTAACTTTATCTTTTCTTGTTCTCTCACTTTCTTCTACCCTCTCTTTCTCTCCTTGTCGTCTCTTTCACTCTCACACTCATCCTTCACTCCAACGCCTATATCCTTTCTCAATCACCCATTCAGGTTTAATTTTTCAATTTATTAGCGAGTAATTAGTTTAAGTTATTAAGTTTTTAGATTTTACTTTTCAATTTCACATGTTTATGATTTTGATGGAAGATTAAAAAAGAGTTTTAGGGTTCTAAAAAAATTATAAATTATGGTTGTATGTTTCTCAAGATCGATGTATGTAGATAAATTTGACTTGTAACATTTGAATATTTTTCAATTCAATTTGGTAAAGTATTTTTCTGACTTTATATTTTATTTTTGATAAAACATTTCTAGCAAAACCTTTCAGTCCATTATTGTTGAACAAGAGTGAGCAGAGATGGATATCTCACTGGTTTTCAATTTCCTTCCCTAGTCCTGTAAGAAATGCCACTGGGAAATCCTTCATTTAATAGAGTGATTGTTGAATGCATACCATGGGGATGGGGAATGGATAAAATGACTTGCTTATGCCAAGGGGGCCTATAATTGCTTACTATAACAAACAGAGAAAGCTACTCTTCACTGGAAATAGTAATAGTCGCAAAAAAAAGGCATGATGTTGAAAGTTTTGAGTAATCATCTGCTCATAGAAGTAGGATTCACTACAAGAAAAAACCATTTTAGCGACCGAAAAAATCGGTCGCTAATGTCAAAAAATCGGTCGCTAATCAGTTAGCGACCGAAATTAGCGATCGAAAGGCGTCATCGCAAAAAGCCAAGTCGCTAATGTGTTAGCGACCGATTTTCATTTCGGTCGCAAAATAGCAACCGATTTAAATCGGTCACTAAATCAATAACAAAGTTTAAAAAATAACGACCGATTTAAACCGGTCGCTAAATCAATAATAAAGTTAATTATTTTTATTTATTTTCCCTACCTCTTTGTATATTATATTTTTACTTATTTAAGTTTTTATTTATATTTATTTCTCCTAACTCTTAATTATATTATATATTTTTAAAAGTTTAACTTATTATTACATTTATTGTCATTGTCGAGATTCGAACCCGATACCTTAGAGTTGGAGACCGAAACTCCAACCACTCGAACTACTAGGATCTTTTAATAATAACTTACAAATAAATTATATTTATATACAAATAAATGTATATCCGTATAAATATATAAATATAAAATCTATAAATAAAAATATATTTATATATTTTAATATATATTTAAATATTGATATATTTATACATTGATATATTTATATATTGATATATTTATATCTTTATATTTTTACATATATTTATATTTTTATATATTTATATCTTTATGTTTTTACATATATTTATATTTTTTCATATTTATATATTTATATATAAAGATATAAAGATATTAGTTTTGTATACAAATAATATTATAATATAGTATATTATACTATTAGTATAATATACAAATTATATATTAGTATAGTATACAAATTATTAATTTTGTAATTTATATACAATGAAAATAATATAATGGTATATTAGTATAGTATAGTATATTTGTATTCTAATTTTTAATTAAATTAAAATTATACTAATAATGTATAATAATATATGAGGGGATAATATTGATATATTGATATATATATATATATATATATATATATATTTTATATTTATATATTGATATATTGATATATTTATATTTTGATATATTTATATATTGATATATTTATATATTGATATATTTATATATTTATTTATATCCTTATACATTTATATCTTTATATATTTATATATTTGAAAAAAATTTTAAATATTAAATTTTAAAAATAATATTATATTTTAAAAAATAAATATTAGAAAAAGATTTAAAAATATATATAAATTATATTTACATGTACAAAATATTAAAGATATATATTTATATCTTTACATATTTATATATTTATATTTTATATCTTTCTATCTTTACGTATATTTATATCTTTGTATCTTTACATATATTTATATCTTTATATATTTATATCTTTATATATATATATATATATATATATATATTTATATCTTTATATATTTATAAAATCTATAAATACAAATATATTTATATATTTTAATATATATTTAAATATTATATATTGATATTTTTATATATTTATATATTTACATATTTATATATTTATATATTTATATATTTACATATTTATATATTTATATATATACATATTTATATATTAATATATTTATATATTTATTTATATCTTTATATACTTATATCTTTATATCTTTATATATTTATATATTTAAATATTAAATTTTAAAATAATATTTTATTTTTAAAAATAATATTAGAAAAAGGTTTAAAAATATATATAAATTATATTTACATGTACAAAATATTTGTACATTAAAGATATATATTTATATCTTTACATATTTATATATTTATATCTTTATATTTTTACATATATTTATATATTTATATATTTATATCTTTATATTTTTACATATATTTATATCTTTCCATATTTACATATTTATATATAAAAATATAAAGATATTAGTTTTGTTTACAAATAATATTATAATATAGTATATTATACTATTAGTATAGTATACAAATAATATATTAGTATAGTATACAAATATTAGAAAAAGATTTCAAAATATATATAAATTATATTTACATGTACAAAATATTAAAGATATATATTTATATCTTTACATATTTATATATTTATATTAAAGATATCCACATTTAAAATAATATTAAAAAATATTAAAAGTTATACTTTAAATTAATGAAAATATTTTAAAAAAGTTATATTTATTAAAGTATTAAAAAATATTTTGTAATATATAAGTTAAAAAAATTATCATTAAATTTTTTTAAAATTATTAGTTTTGTAATTTATATACAATGAAAATAATATAATGGTATATTAGTATAGTATAGTATATTTGTATTCTAATTTTTAATTAAATTAAAATTATGCTAATAATGTATAATAATATATGAGGGGATAATAAATTTAATCCAATTACATTTATATATATATATATATATATATATATATATATATATATATATATATCCTTTTTTAACTTTTTTTTCTTTTTACACTTCTTACATTCTACATTGTTTTTAAACTCTATCATTTTTACTATATTATCATCCTCATTTCCTCCCATATTCTATTTTATCTTTATAATAATTAGTCTTATTTTATAGAATACTTTATTTTCTATTTTTATTATTTATTTCTTATAATTTAAAATAATTAATATTATTTTAACATTTATTTTTATGATTTTTACTATAATAAATCAAATTAAATGATTCGATAATATCAATTAATTAAAATCATCACATAAAAAATTTAGATAACTACATTAAAATTATTAATTTTAAAAATACAAAATATATTTAAAAAAAAACTCAAATTATAGATTGGAAATAAAATAGAATAAACAAATACTCTTTACTTTATATTATATTTAAGTGTGTGCACAAATGTTGACCTTCTTAACTATAAAAAATAGTAGAAAAATATAAAGATAGTATTTGAAGAAGTGAATTTTGAAGATAAAGACTATTTTTATATAAACTTATTCTAGTATATCAATTAACAATAATAATACATAAAATTTAAAAACTAAACTAAAAAAAGTAAGTTTAAATTTATAAAAAAAATACATTACTAAAAGTATCATATTATATTAATTAAGGTTTTCATTATTTTCGTTAATTATAAATTTAAATGTGTTTCATAAATAAAATTATAAATTTAAATGTATTTCCACTTTTGATCCATCATAAATAAAAATAAATAATCTCTTATAAATGTTGTTCTATTTTAATCCATCATTAAATTTGTTTTATATGTTATATTATAGAAATGAAATTAAGTTATACTTTGGTGATATAATATATATATATATATATATATATATATATATATATATATTATAAATATAATTTAATTTTTAAGTTGATAATTTTTATTTTTATTTATGTAAATTTTATATATAAAATTAATTTAGAGTTCATAAATGTAATTTTAATTTATGTAATATATATATATATATATATATATATATAATTTATATAATATATATAATTTATTTAACATTAAAATAGTTATATTTTTATTAATTTTATAATTATAATTTTTTTTAAGGTTATAATTTTAAATATAATTTTTTTAACTTTATATTTATAATTTATATAATATATATAATTTAAAAATAATTATTTTTTTTAAATTTTAAGTTGATATATTTTTTTATTTATAATTATTTAATATATATTTGAAAAACTAATTGATTATTTAAAAATTAATCAATTATTTAAAAAAATAACTGATTCTCATCAAGTATGAAAAAATGAGGTATGAAAAAACTAATAGATTACTTTTTAAAATAATCGATTAATTTTTTAAATAGTTAAATATATATATATATATATATATATATATATATTTTATATATTATAGAAATAAAAATAATTTATACTTTGGAGAATATATATATATATATATATATATATATATATATACTACTAAAAATTCTCATTTTTCATGGGAATATTTTTGTAAAATTTTTATAAAAATTGCAAGAAATAAATTTTCTATAAATTTAAACAATTTTTTACAAGAAAATTGGCAGAAAAAAACTAATTTTCTAAATATAATTTATTTTTAAGTTGATAATTTTTATTTTTATTTATGTAAATTTTATATATAAATTTAATTTAGAGTTCATATATGTAATTTTAATTTATGTAACATATATATATATATATATATATATATATATATATATATATATATATATATATCTAATTTATATAATATATATCATTTATTTAACATTAATTTTATAGTTATAATTCTTTTTAAAGTTATAATTATAAATATGATTTTTTAATTATATAATTATAATTTTTATAATATATAATTGATAAATAATTTTTTTAAATTTTAATTTAATATATATTTTTATTTATAATTTTTTAATATATATTTGAGAAATTAATCAATTATAATCTATTATTTGAAAAACTAATCAATTCTAATCAATTATTTAAAAAACTAATCGATTATAATTTATTATTTAAAAAATTATCAAATATAATCGATTATTTGACAATAATCGATTATAATCAATTATTTGAAAATATAATCGATTATTTGAAAATTTAATCGATCATATTCGCGTTGGACATTTATATGATGATGCGGTTCCACTCGGGAACCGCTTTTAAAAGTGAGCATATAATAGCGGTTCCACGTTAACCGCTATTATATATTTTCAAATATAATCGATTATTTGAAAATTTAATCGATCATAATGAAATATGTGGTGAGCTATGATAAGCGGTTCCACTTGAACCGCTCTTAAAAGTTAACATATAATAGCGGTTCCACGTGGAACCGCTATTATATGTTATATTATAGAAATGAAAAAACTAGTATATATATATATATATATATATATTATAATATTTTTATTTAAAATTTAAAATTTTAAAAATATTTTTATATTTTTAAAATTAATAATATATTTAGATTTATGGTTGAATGTAGTAAAATAATATTTTTAAAATATATTATTAAAAATTATATTTATATTATTTGTATGGTTAATTTTTAATTTATTTATTTATTTGATATTGTAATATATTTTTAAGAAATTAATAATAAATTAGGAGGATAATAAAATTCTTTAAAATTATATGTATATAAAATGAAATAATATTTTGATGTAAAATTATATTTTTGAAATGTATTTTTTTCTTATGTTTTTGTAATATTTTGAATGATATAATATTAAAATTGACTTTATAAAAAATTAGGAAAAAAACAATTAATTCAAAAATATAATAATGATAAAAATATTATAAAAAAGAGTTCAAAAATATATTATAATATTTTCAGTTTTAGTTTAATTATATTTTTAATTCTCAAAGTAAAAAAATATATTGTAATTATTTTAATTTAATAAAATATAATTAAAATTTTTAATACTAAAATTAAGAGATTAAATAAAATAAATTTAATTCTTTAAATTTAGTATTTAGAAACTAAAATTATAGTTTCTTTGTTTTAAAAAAGTAAAATAAATATTTAAAAATAAAAATAAAAACTAGTATTATCTTAAATTTATTAAAAGTATAATTAAATCTCCATTTTCTTATCCTATTTTAAATTTTTTTAATAAAAATCCAATATATAAAAAAGTTGAAATTTTAAAAAGGCAACGTCTTAACTTACATTAACTATTTTTTTGAATATTATGTTTTTAAATTTGCTAATAGAGAAAACGTTTCAGAATTCAAAATGTTAAATACTTTTAAATATTAAAATTGACTTTATAAAAAATTAGAAAAAAAAATATTCCAAAAGAGTTCAAAAATGTATTATAATATTTTTCAGTTTTAGTTTAATTATATTTTTAATTCTCAAAGTAGAAAAATATATTGTAATTATTTTAATTTAATAAAATATAATTTAAATTTTTAATACTAAAATTAAAAGATTAAATAATAATAAATTTAATTCTTTAAATTTAGTATTTAGAAACTAAAATTATAGTTTCTCTGTTTTAAAAAATAAAAATAAATATTTAAAAATAAAAATAAAAACTAGTATTATCTTAAATTTATTAAAAGTATAATTAAATCTCTATTTTCTTATGTAATTTTAGAAAATTTTTAATGAAAATCCAATATATAAAAAAGTTAAAATTTTTAAAATGCACAACCTTAACTTATATTAACTGTTTTTTTGAAAAAACTGACAAGAAAAACTTGGCTTTGAAAAAAAAGTTAATAATTTTGAAGTTATTTAAGTGATGAAGTTTCCAAATGTGATCTATGAATTTATTGAGTAAAATTGGAGGTAGGTTGAATATAAATTTAAATATATTTTTAATTTATTTAAATATGGTTTATTTTTAGTATTTATAAAATAGATTAGTTTTAAATTTTTAACTTTTCTAGCCGTCTATTTTTAATCTTTGTTATTAATTATGTTAAAAATGAAAAAATATTAATTAGTATACTTAAACTAATGTATATTGATATAATTTTTTTTGTATATCAATTATATGAAAATAACCATGGTTAAGTAATTAATAATAATAAAGCAATAAATTTAAAAATTAGATTAAAAATAAAGTTTTATAAAATAAAATTGTAATAATTTGATTAAAAATTTATTTTTTAATTAATTCAATTAATGAGGAATTAAAATGTGATAATTTGATGTGTTTAATTTTTTTAATATAAATTTTTAAAATATAATTTAATTTCAATTGAAAAATAAATTAAAGAATATTTATTATTAAACTTTTCTTAAACAATGTATTGAATAGTTAATATTACTCTAGTCTTAATTTATTACAATTTAAATTTTTAATAAATTTGATTTATTTTTAATAATATTTTTATTTTAGTAATTTAAAATTAAAGTTAATCTTCATTTTGTTAATATTGAGACCAAAGTTTATTTTTAAAGTATATTTTAAAAATTAAATTATTTTTAAAAAATAAATTACTTTTAAAAAATAAATTGTAAAAAATATACTAAAACAATTAAAGTATATTTATAAGAAAATAAATTTAAATATAATAAAAAAATAATCTTCATTAGCGACCGATTTCAATTCGGTCACTATTTCAATTTGTAATTCGATCGCTAAATCAGTCGTTAAATGATTTTTTTATTTTAGTGTGGAATAAACACCGATTTAGCGACCGAAATTTTGCGACGCAAACTATTGGTCACTATTTCGGTCGCTAACTAAAAAATGTGAAGCCCAATTATATTTCGGTCACTAAATGTGTTTTTACTTGTAGTGATTAATCTGTTTCAATCTTTAGTTTTTCTGCATACTCTATATTTTGATGGATCCTTTTAATAGAGTGATTGTTGAATGCATACTCGATAATGCGCTGCAATGTGGTTTGATAAAATTTTGAAATTCTCTCCAGGTCCTTTCAAAGAGACATATAAATATGGTGACTACACAAGCCTGATTATTCAGAAGTGAAGAATTGGAGGAGAAGGTTTGTCTATTATGTGTGTTTGTGCTTATTTAATTGAATTTTTTTCTGAAAATGAAATAGAAAAAAGTGAGAATGGAAAATATAAGGAGACCAGTTTATAAAAGGGCTTATGATATGGGGAAAAAGGAATCAATAAGAAAGAGATTATTCCCTAAGATAGATCAGTATTTGAACCTAAATGCCATTCTTCCTATGGTTAGTTAGGCAGACGCCTTCTATTTTCTTTTGTTTTATAAGATTACGAGACTTGGTCAAAGACTAGGAGAGCGAGTCAAGACACTCTCTTCTTCCTCTCCTTATAATTATAAAATGGGGAAGGGGAGAATCACTAAAAAAGTCTAGAGCTCTTAGGGTCATAAGAGAGCTCATCTTTACTTCCTTTCCTATATAAGCAATTGATTCTCTTATAGCCTCCCTTTATCTACGGGCTTGAGTTATAGGTCATACCCTTAAGGACCAAATTCACCCTCCTTTTTCTTCTATCTTTCTTTTTAGTGAAACATCAAACCTTTAAAAAATAAAATAAATAAAATAAAGAGAGTAAAAGATATCCCCAGTCAATCTCTAAGAGTCCCTTTTAAGGTTTAGGAAAAACCACCTACCAAGTGAAAGTGATGAAGATCTTATTGGATCATTTGATAAAATGAAGATCTTATGGATTTGATGAAGTCAAAGGCTACTTGGGTTAAAGGGTAGAGTGATTAATGAGTCATCATCAATATTAATAGGTATCCATTCATATCTCTCTGCTGCATGAGGTTTCATCATTTGAAAGAATTCAAAAATACCTCTCAAGATGTTCTTAATCTGTTAAAAACCAAAGTAATTGGTTAAATTGTTCTTAAGAAATTGTTCTTAAAAACCAAAGTTTTAACTTTTCTTAAGAAATACCTCTCAAGATGTTCTTAATCTGTTAAAACCATTTGAAGTTTTTTTAAATTGATGTAATATAAAAAATAATCAATCAAAATAACTTGAGATGTTTTAAAAGATGTTCTGTCGATAATTTAATCGATGTAAAATCGAATTAATTGATTGAAACAACTTAAGGGACTTTTTACTAAGTGTTTTAATCGATTAAAACTTGTTGTTATCAGTTAAAATCACTTAGGAAGTTTTATGAAAATTTGTGGCAGAATATTAATCGATTAAACTGCGAAATAATCAATTGAAACAACTTAAGGGAATTTTTGTTAATTATTTTAATCGATTGAAACGTTGTTACATCAGTGAAAATAAATTTGAAAAATGATCAAGAACATTTTAACAGATTAAAAGATGTTTTAATCGATTAATCAAAGACTTTTAATAGATTAAAAGACTATTTTAACGGATTAATTAAATCAGCAGTTGAAATAAAACTCTATATATACAGGATTGTTTCAATGTTTTAAAACACACCTTTTAGCAATCAATCAAACAATCATAAGAAAGTTTTTCAAGAAAGAATCACGCAAGTTCTGTGGTGTTTTTGAAAGTTCTTTCTTGAGGCATTTTTGCATTCTTTTTGTGAAGAAACTCATTCTGCAAGAGCTGCATAATCCGAGTTTGATTGTTCTAGTTTCTTCTCTTTATTCTTTTCAATATCTTTACTTTAATGTAAGTGTTTGGAATTGTTGGGCACTGGTTTTGTAGCTGGAATTTGGTTGTAGGTTGGTACAAGAACTGGAACTTGGTTCTTGGGTGAAGGTTTAGGTACAAGAACTGGAATTTGGTTCTTGGGGTAGATTGGGTGTTGTGTGATTTGGAATTGTAGTCTGTAAAACATTCAATCTAGTGGAACTCAACTGGAATTTGGCTGAGAACTGGATGTAGCCCTGTGGTTTGGGTGAACCAGTATAAATCTTGTATGTATTTTTCTAAACCTTACTCTCTTTAATTCTGCTGCTGCATTATATTGAATTACTTGTTTTTCTTGATTCAGAAAGTGATCAAAATTCAAAATCTTTGAAATAGATAATCTGTATCAAGAAAAGTGCGAAAATCTTTCATAAATCAATTCATCCCCCTCTTGATCTCAGCCTCTTTTTCTAACACCAAGCCCAACCTCTTAATAGCTTACTATCTATATTTTTCTATATTTTTAGGGCATGCATAAAGGTTTGGAACTCTTTTCTTATCTGAACCTTAAAGACAGGTATGAAGAGCCTAATTTTATCATAAAAGATTGACAAATTATTGAGAGAGAGAGAGAGAGACAGAGAGATAATAGGACTGACTCTTAGTCATAGCCGGGGTGAAACCAATTTCTAGTTGAAGATGTTCTTTCTTAATATGACTGAAAGGGATTCTCAAGTTATGTAAGGTTCTTCTTTGTGGATTTGAGAGTGTGACATAACTGGAAACTCTTGAATTTTAGGAGTATTAATGTATCTTCTATACCGTAGTTTATGTACATCAAGGATATAAAAAATATTTTGCAACTTATGTTTTTCTTACTTCGCTGGATAGATATAAAAATGGATAAATCATGGATTGATATGCCACGAAATACAATTGAATATTTAGATGGACTGAATAGATTTTTAGATTTTGCATTTAAGAATCAATTTATCAATGGTGCAATAATTTGTCCATGTCCTAAATGCCACTATGACAAATGGGAAACTAGAGAAGTTGTGTTTGACCACTTGGTTTGCAAGCAATTTCCAACAAATTATAAAGTCTGGATTTGGCATGGGGAAACATATGAAACAATAGCATCAAGGGACAATGATCACTACAAGAAAAAACACATTTAGCCACCGAAATTAGCGACCGATTTAATTTTGGTCGCAATTAGCGACCGATTTAGCGACCACTTTAATTCGGTCGCAATTAGCGACCGATTCAACGACCACTTTAATTCGGTCGCAATTAGCGACCGATTTAGCGACCAAAATATGATTTATTTTGCACTTTTTTATATAGTGACCGAAATAGCGACCAATATTTTGCGTCGCAAAATTTCGGTCGCTAAATCGGTGGCTATTTCATACTAAAATAGAAAAATCATTTAGCGACTGATTTAGCGACCAAATTACAAATTGAAATAGTGACCGAATTAAAATCGATTGCTAATGAGAAAATAGCGATCGAATTGAAATCTAGTAATGAATATTATTTTTTTATTATATTTAAATTTATTTTTTTTATAAATATACTTTAATTGTTTTAGTATATTTTTTACAATTTATTTTTTAAAAGTAATTTATTTTTTAAAAATAATTTAATTTTTAAAATATACTTTAAAAATAAACTTTGGTCTCAATATTAACAAAATGAATTGTAATAAATCAAATTTATTAAAAATTTAAATTGTAATAAATTAAGACTAGAGTGATGTTAACTATTCAATACATTGTTTAAGAAAAGTTTAATAACAAATATTCTTGAATTTATTTTTCAATTGAAAATTTCAATTGAAATTAAATTATATTTTAAAAATTTATATTAAAAAAATTGAAGAAAATAGAGATTTAATTATACTTTTTATAAATTTAACATAATAATAGTTTTGATTTGTATTTTTAAATATTTATTTTAATTTTTTAAAACAGAGAAACTATAATTTTAGTTTCTAAATACTAAATTTAAAGAATTAAATTTATTATTATTTAATCTTTTAATTTTAGTATTAAAAATTTAAATTATATTTTATTAAATTAAAATAATTACAATATATTTTTCTACTTTGAGAATGAAAAATATAATTAAACTAAAACTGAAAATATTATAATACATTTTTGAACTCTTTTTGATTAATTTTTTTTCCTAATTTTTTATAAAGTCAATTTTAATATTTAAAAGTATTTAACATTTTGTTTTACAGTATTACCAAATTCCGACTCTTAATAACCTTTACAACCAAATTCCAGACTGAGAGAAACCAAGTGCCCAAATTCCAGGCACCAAACAATACAAAAAGAATGTAAAGAAATGAAAAAGAAGAAACTAGAATGCTCAAACCAGTTTATGCAATTCTGCTGTAAGTGTTTCTTCTTCAAAAGAAATCAAGTTGCCTCAAGAAAGATTTTCAAAGAACTTCTCAAAAACTGATGCGAATCTTTCTTGAAAAGAGTGCTAAAGTTTGCTTGATTGATTGCTCAAGGATGTGTAAAAGATGATATTCAATGTATGTTAAAAAAGTTCAAGCCAAACTGTTTTTATAGAAGATTTTCAAAACTATCTGGTTTAATTAATCTGTTAAAAGATTCTTTTAATCTGTTAAAAGTGCAGTTTTAATCTGTTAAAACTTCTTTTAATCCATTAATACGTTCTTGATTCTTTAACAGATTTGTTTTAAGCTGATACGACAACGTTTATATCAATTAAAACACTTTACAAAAATCTTCTAAGTTGATTTAATCGATTGTTTCGCGATTCAATCGATTGAAATACTGCAAAACTTTCTTGTAAAACTTTTCAAGTTATTTTAAGCTGATAAAAATAAGTTTTAATCGATTAAAATGCTTGTGTAGAAATTTTTAAGTTGTTTTAATCGATTGAAACGAGATTTAATCGATTAAAAGAGTTCTGATCGGTCATAACTAAATTCGATCGATCATAAGCGATTCTGATCGGTCATAATTGCATTCTGATCGATCATCCTGAACCCTTAAGTGGTTTTAATTGATTAAAATCAAGTTGTATCGATTAAAATATTGTAAAAACATTTCACTTGACATTTTAAGTAATTTTAATCGGTTCTATCAAAGTCTGTATCGGTTAAAAACTTGTTTGAGAAAGCTTTTGTCAAAATACTTTGTTTTTAATTGTTAAAAACATTTTTAGAGGCATTTTGCAAAATCTTTTAAGTGAAGAAACCTCATGCAACAGAAATCTTTTAATTTTAGTATTAAAAATTTAAATTATATTTTATTAAATTAAAATAATTACAATATATTTTTCTACTTTGAGAATGAACAATATAATTAAACTCAAAATTGACAATATTATAATACATTTTTGAACTCTTTTGGATTAAATTTTTTTCCTAATTTTTGATAAAGTTAATTTTAATATTTAAAAGTATTTAACATTTTGAATTCTGAAAGGTTTTCTCTAATAACAAATTTAAAAACATAATATTCAAAAAAATAGTTAATGTAAGTTTTCATTATGATCGATTATATTTTGAAATGATCGATCATAATTGAAACGATATAATAGCGGTTCCAGGTTAACCGCTATCTAAAATATATTTTAGATAGCGGTTAAGGTTTAACCGCTATTAGAAGTGCGCTTTTAAGAGCGGTTCCTGTGGAACCGCTATCTAAAATGTATTTCGCTTGAGCGACACTGGTCTCGCTCGAGCGAAACGCCCCCTGCACAAAATTGACATTCTTGGGTTGTATTTCGCTTGAGCGACTCTAGTCTCGCTCGAGCGATATCTGATGAAAAAATGTATCAATAAATCAATAAAATATAGTTAGATAGCGGTTAAGGTTTAACCGCTATTAGAAGTGCTCTTTTAAGAGCGGTTCAAGTGGAACCACTATCATATACAACCAGATTTTTTGATTGTGATCGATTAGATTTTCGAAATGATCGATCATATTTGATAATTTTTTCAAATAATTAATTATAATCGATTAGTTTTCTAAATTATTGATTAGAATTGATTAGTTTTTCAAATAATGGATTAGAATTGATTAATTTCGAAATATATACTAAAAAATTATAATTAAAAATATAAATTATTTAAGAATATTGACTATTGTAAAGATAAAGTAGAACATGGGAGGAGATGAGGATGATAATATAATGATAGAACTTACAAAAATGTAGAATTGAGAAGTTTGAAACAAATAAAATTAAGAAAATAGAGATTTAATTACACTTTTAATAAATTTAAGATAATACTAGTTTTGATTTTTATTTTTAAATATTTATTTTAATTATTTAAAACAGAGAAACTATAATATTAGTTTCTAAATACTGAATTTAAAGAATTAAATTTATTATTATTTAATCTTTTAATTTTAGTATTAAAAATTTAAATTATATTTTATTAAATTAAAATAATTACAATATATTTTTCTACTTTGAGAATGAACAATATAATTAAACTCAAAATTGACAATATTATAATACATTTTTGAACTTTTTTGGATTAATTTTTTTTCCTAATTTTTGATAAAGTTAATTTTAATATTTAAAAGTATTTAACATTTTGAATTCTGAAAGGTTTTCTCTAATAGCAAATTTAAAAACATAATATTCAAAAAAATAGTTAATGTAAGTTTTCATTATGATCGATTATAAATAGAAATGATCGATTATAATTGAGAAGATATGATAGCGGTTCCACGTTAACCGCTATCTAAAGTATAATTTAGATAGCGATTAAGGGTTAACCGCTATCATATACAACCAGATTTTAAGATTGTGAAGTCTCAGGTTGTATTTCGCTTGAGCGACACTATACTCGCTCGAGCGACATCCGATTCAAACATGAGGTCACCCATGTTACATTATCTGGCTAACTTTGATCGGCGGTTAGCAGGTCAACATTCGCTCAAGCGAAAATAACATCGCTCGAGCGACGCCACCTGCACAAAATTGGCATTCTCGGGTTGTATTTCGCTTGAGCGACATGGTCTCGCTCGAGCGATGCCACCTACACAAAATTAGCATTCTCGGGTTATTTTTCGCTTGAGCGACACTGATCTTGCTCGAGCGACATCCACATTTTTTGATTATGATCGATTACATTTTCAAATGATCGATCATATTTGAAAATATATAATAGCGGTTAATATTTAACCGCTATTAGAAGTGCTATATAATAGCGGTTAAGATTTAACCGCTATTAGAAGTGATATTATAATAGCGGTTAAGATTTAACCGCTATCATATACTACCACATTTTTCGCGCCACTTATCCCCAAATAACCCTAACTCTCGCGCCTGACTCACCCATTCCTCTTAACCTTGGCCAGTATCTCCTCCTCACTCCCAGCGAGCCCTAGCCCCCTCACTGCTCCCCCCAAGTCAGCCCTCACCCTAATCCAACCTCCACCAAAGCTCCTCGTCAACCGGACGCCACCCTGTGAGCCACCGCGGCACACCTTTGTTCTTAACCTCCTCCGCAGCCTCTGACACCCTCAACCAAGGTTTGGCTTGTTTGAATGTATATACTGTTATTCTCTTGCATTGTGAATAATATAGGAGAGATAATTTTGAAATAATTTCTTTATGGTTTATTGTAGGTGGATTTGTGAAGTAGATAGGTTCTTCGAGATCCCTCTTACTGCGGATTTGGTGGTGCTTGACAGACCAATTTGGGAACTTGTTTTGTTTTGTTTAAAATATGAACACCATTGTTATATTTAAAATATGAAGGAATTTTAGCAGAGACCTTGTGCACACTGTTCTTTTGTTTCCCTCTTTTACCTAGCAGGGTGCAGGGCAGGCAGTGGCACTCAGAGTAACAGCAGATCGTTGTGCTTTCTATAATTGCAGGTTCCTTGGGTGGCGGGTGCTTCACTTGTCTTCATATTTTTATTCCGAGTTTGATTTTAGAAAGTTATGTGTGCATGATGTATCCTTTATAGTGTGTGTTGCGTAAACATAATAAGATCTTCAATTAACAAGAGGCCATGATTGTTAGGCTAGATGGTTTTGTACACCATTATCCTTCTGTTTCATTTGAGGAAAATCTGAGGTACCAAGGTGATAAATAAACTTATTTTGTGATTAGTACAGGACACACTGTACTTACATTATGGAAAGCAATACTTGAAAGATTGTTACATTGAAGGGAGTGTGGACTTCATTTTTGGTAATAGTACTGCACTCTTGGAACATTGTCACATCCATTGCAAGTCCGCGAGGTTTATAACCGCACAGAGCGAAACTCTCCACAGGAAAAAACTGGTTATGTATTCCCGAGGTGTGTGATCATGCCTAATACTTACAACATCATCTTCCCACATAATATTTTTTTTAGTCATTGTAACTTGTTTAACAAGGAAAGAGACATTTCCCAATCATCTTGTTTCCCCTACAATACAACAATGTTAGTGACTCTTACTTTGTTTTCCAATTCCAAGGCAAAATATGTTCTCTCTTAGTTCTTCCGATGTGAAATCAAGTAAGTACCTAGGTTGAAGTTTATCATCATGACTCGAGTCATGTTTATGAAAACTGATTAAGATAATGAGAGAATGCTTGGTTTTGAAGATGATCTTGCTTTTAAGTTTTGCAGTTTGGTTTGTAAATGTTTAGAAGCATGGTTAACACGGATTTAGGAGTATTTAATTAGAAAAAAACATTCTAGGTTAAAACAAGAACCAGATTCTCTTGAAGCTAGGGAAATGATCCCTTGAAAATTCAATGAATTCAGGAATCCCGTAAGAAATCTTAGAATAAAAATCTTTGAATCTCATACTACTCTATGCTTCCTTTTCAATATTTTGCTCCTCTCCCTTTACGAGTGTTTCTTTGGTGTGTTAATCTGTTAAACTTCCGAGTCCAAGAAAGGATACTACACAAGTAAAGTAATTTTATTATGTTGTGAACATTTTGGTTCCTTACATGATGTTTTGTTTGTGGTGTCATTGCAGATGTGTTGTCACAGGTAATGGGGGAACTTCATATGCATATCTGGGAAGACCATGGAGACCTTTTGCAAGAGTGGTTTTTGCATTCACTTTCATGGATCAATGTATAAAGCCTGCAGGGTGGAATAATTGGGGCAAAGTTGAGAATGAAAGAACTTCTTACTTCTATGAATACAAGCAATCATTTCTAACTCCATTCTCGTAGTATTATTATCATCACCAAGGCCTTCTTATACTCATTAAATCAATGGATCTCGACAACGAAAATTGTTGATAATTTCATAAAAACATCAAAGTGAAAGAGGGTCTAAAGTGTATAAAATTGTTGTTTATTGAGTTGAACAAGTTTGGAGTAATTTGATAAGAGTGCAGGTGTTCTGGACTAGGTTTCGTCCATCCCAAAGAGTGAAATGGGCCGGAGAATTGAAGAATGAAGGAGTTGAGCAGTTTCGAGTCACACCTTCATTGATCCAGAATCAGACGGATCTTGGCTTCCTCAAAGAATGACCTTCAATTATTAATTAGGATTATTATTATAATAGAATAATTAATAGATCTTGGCTTCCTTCATAAAATTCCTACTACAAGTCAATATGACACTGACAATATACCAGAGGACTAATTTTCAATTTTATGATATTAAGACTTTGAATCTTGAGTAGTTGTTAAGTTCTTAAGTTTCATTTGTGTTATGTTTGGATGAATTAAGCAGGTACAAATTTTATGATTTGAATAATTTGACTTTAGTTCTTAAGTTTTCATTTGTGTTATGTTTGGATGAATTAAGTAGGTACAAATTTTGTCAAATTGGATATACAAAATTTTAAACGAAAATTTTCAGATTTGGTTAGATTAGCGATCGAATTTTTGGTCGCTACAAATTTATTATAATATACAATTCAAATTTAGCGACTGATTTAGCGATCGATTTAAATTATTATTTAAATAATTCAATTAATATATTAGCGATCGATTATATCCGTCGCTATTATTTTTAACTTTGTCTCTATTTTAGCGACCGATTTTAATTATTATTTAAATAATTATATTAATATATTAGCGATCGAATATATCGGTCGCTATTTTTTAAAACTTTACCACGGATTTAGCGACCGATTTAGCGATCGATTTATTATATTATTTTCGGTCGCTATTTTGGTCTTCAATGCATAAGTGACCAAATTATTTAGCGACCACTTTAGCGACCACCTCATCGGTCGCTATTTAGCGACCGAAATGTAAATCGGTCGCTAACAAATTAGCGACTTGCCCTTTTGCGACCAATCATTTCGGTCGCTAATTTCGGTCGCTAACAGAATAGCGACCGATTTTTTGCCATTAGTGACCGATTTTTTCGATCGCTAATAACGTTTTTTCTTGTAGTGGATGTAGTAAATGTGTCATTACAAAATGGAAATCCAATGATAGATATGACAAATGATGCATTTGGGAGGAATAGACAACATGATGTAGAATCTAACATCTGTGATGAACAAGTTGAGTTTGTAGAAACCATGTCCAATGAAGAATTTGAAGAGTATGATGATTTACTTAGAGATTGTAACCAAAAGTTATATGAAGGGTGCAAAAATTTTTCGAAGTTGTCTTTTCTATTGAGGTTGTATCATATAAAATGATTATGTGGTATGACTGATAAGATTATGACGATGATTTTAGAGTTATTGGCATATGTATTTTCATATGCAAAATTTCCTACTTCATTTTATGAGGCAAAGAAGATGATTTATAAGCTTGGTCTTAATTATACAAGATATATGTATGCCAAAAAAAAAAAAATTGCATGTTGTATTGGGGAGAAGATGAAAAATTGGAGACTTGTAAATATTGTAAGAAATCTAGATGGAAAGAAAAGGGTACTGTAGCAAAACGAAAATACCAACAAAGGTCTTCTGATACTTCCCCTTGAAACCAAGGCTGCAAAGATTATTTATGTGTCCAAAAATAGTGAAGTCCATGAGATGACATGTTTTAAACAATAACCAGGATAGACTATTAAGGCATCCAAGAGATGCTAAAGCATGGAAGAGTTTTGATCAACTTCACCCTGAGTTTGCTTTAGAACCTAGAAATGTTAGTCTTGGCCTTGCAACTAATGGCTTCAATCCATATCGAACCATGAATAATAGCCATAGTATATGGCCAGTGATTCTAATTCCATACAATCGACCTCCTAGGGAGTGCATGAAGCAATATTCTTTTATTCTTTCTATGATCATCCCAAGAAAAAATGTCAGGGAACAAGATAGATGTGTATCTACAACCTCTAGTGAAAGAGTTGAATGAGTTATGGACAGAAGGTGCATAAACTTATGATGCTTTTTTGAAAGAAGTGTTCATAATGCGAGTGGCTCTCATGTGGACAATTAGTGATTTTCCTGGACTTTGTACTTTATCTGGGTGGAATACTTATACTGGTTATGCTTGCCTAACTTGTAATTTTGATACAACACATTGCGGACTAAGACGTAATAACAAATGGTGTTTCATGGGTCATCGAAGATTTTTAGAAAGAAGTCATAAATTTAGATTGATGAAGAAACACTTTGATGAAACAATTGAGGAAAAAGGAGCACCAAAATCATTATCTAGGTTAGAAAACATGAAACAATTTGATGTCATAACCTTTGATAGTAGTAATCTTTAGTCAAATAGTAGAGGGAACCAATGGAAGAAAAAAAAAATTCTTCAATCTTCATTATTGGAGGGATAATTATTTACAACATAACCTTGATATTATGCATATTGAAAAGAATGTGTGTGACAATGTGTTGTATACTATGCTCAAAGAAGAAAAATAAAAAAATTATGTACAAGCTCGTCAAGATCTATAATATATGGGGATAAAGGAAGATTTCTGGACAGATGAAAATGGAAAATATATTCCTTTATTATTTACAATGATAAGAGATCAAGGAAAGATATTTCTCACCACATTAAAAAATGTAAAAATGGCATTTGGTTACTCAAGTAACATATCTCGTTGCAATGATGATAAAAACTCTAGGATATTTGGACTCTCAAGAGTTTTTGGTAGTTTCTTAAACCTCCAATAAGTTTTAAATAATTATAAAATATTATATATTTTGTAACGGTTTTTAATTGTTAAAATATAAAAATAATCATAAAAATAACATTTGTAACAATTTCAAATTGCAACAAAATGTTAAATTAAAATGAGAATAATATTGCATTTTGTCACGATTTTTAACTATTGGAGTTTTTTTTTTGACATAAATAATAGCATTTAAAAAATTTCTGTCACAAATCGTTTTTTACATCCACAAATATGACAATTATATTAATTTCTACAAATTTTGTTTGTAGTGGTTTTTAACTCCTAAAATCTACAATTTTAACCATCACAAATGACATATTTTTTTTAGTGAATAATGGTGGATTAATGTAGTTTTTATAAGATAATTTGTGGACATAATTATTAATATATGTATACTTTTCCTAGATGAAATTAAATGAATTATATTGTATTGTATATGAACTAACTCACTATTTTTATCCTAAATTTGAATTTACATGTTCAGAAGGATAATTTTCAATGCAACTTTAAAGAAAAAAACTTATATACTACATCAGTTATATACATCCTTTTTCTACATCGGTTGAAGAACTTATATTATAAATAGAAACTTTCTATATTGTTGAAATCTACATCGATTAAAGAACAAATATAAAAAATCTAAAATAAATTATGTTAAATGTGCTCCTTGCATAGTGATAGGATCACTCATTTTACTATTTATTCTCCTCTTGAAGTTGTACATGGTTTTAATTTTTTCACTCCCTTATATATATTAACTATGCCAACAAATGAACATGCTAGTTAGCCTGAATAGATCACTTATTTACAAATAGAAAAAATAAATTTTAAGTCCGTTATTTTTAAATTCGACGAAAATGAAATGATGTAAAAATACTCACCCAAAAGCAATAAGAACTATAATCAAGAGTTTAATTAGTATTGGATAAAATAAATTATTTAAAAACTAAGATTATAAAAACGGACAGTTGAGCCCAAATTCACCGAACCTAAGTAAAAAAAATAATATTTAATTTTAAAATAAGTTATAATTTTTAAGTTGTTTGCTTCTATACGCTAACATATCTTGAGTGTCTATGCTAGTTAGCAGCATCCACCGAAATACGAACACAATGATTTTGCCCCAAACATAATGTTGTGTAAAATGTTGACACAAAGCTACCACTGGATCGTACTAACACCATCTAAATCGCTCTTGGCCAACACGAAATCTGAGATTTCTCTATAGAAATTAATACATGGATCAAACATTCATCATTATATGTGGTTACAGTTTGAGATAACGATGTAATTAAAATTTCCTAGGAAAAGGCAAATAAAACAAACAAATTCACTTCGTATACATAATATTTTGTTGTCTATCTTCGTATCAGAATGGGGTAAGACCAATTCGCATATAAACTCAACTCTTTCCATGTTTTTCTTCACGTCTTCACTGATGCTCAGCAGATTAATAACTCTGCTATTTAATTTGTCTATGGATCACTTCCTCTCACTCTGTGGTGCTGTGTTATGTTTGCTTGTACAACATCTCTCTTTCTAGTTGCTGAGCTTTGTGGTCCTATGCTGTTCGTTTGTGGATCACGACCTCTCCCTCCATCATGCCTCTTCGCTTGTAGAACAGTGCTGCCTCTCCTTTCCGTCGTCGTCATAGAATTTTGCATGGTAGAGTTGGAAGCATGAGTGCATGGAGCAAGCAGCAGCAAGAACCTGAATAACTAAAGTGGATTTTCTCTTGTACTCAGAAATAAATTAATGTAGAAAATGCTTTAGTGTCTGTTAATGATATTGGTAAAGTGGTACGTTGATCGAGTGTGGGATTTATAGGGGAAGAAGAAAGGTATCATAAGATGTAACCGTGTGAATTTGATGTCAAGGTGTGGAACGCGTCTTATTTTGCTAGGGATGCATGGTCCAATTGTTTGACTAAGGACGAACAATTCGTATTAACGTATTGTTATTTATCTTTTTATCTATTTGTTTTTAAAGTAGTTTTTTTTTTATTCATCGTCAACCTCCCCTTATTTATTTATTTATATATATATATATATATATATATATATATATATATATATATATATATATTGTTCTACATTAATAAAATGAACAAAAATATTGAAACAAAGACATTATGTTTAGAACTTATCTTTGATATCACTTTCACTCAGAGGAGGTACGTAGGGATCACGATAATCTGGTGCAATTGGAGCAAGAATAATGCCAAATTTGTGGAGATATGTGTATTTAAGCATTTTCCTGGGACAATATAATTCCTACTTTCATTCAAGCAGAAATCTGTTGACTTAAACTGTTTCGTATTGTTTTGTTGAAATGGTTCGATTTGATATACGCATGTCTATCATTGATCTGTATATTTTAAGTCCATGTTCATACCAGATAGATTTTTCTATACACTGGTTCTTGTGAGTGTGTTGACTTGACACTGTTTTATAATCAATGCTGAATACTATGCAAGCTGGATTTCAGAAACTCCCAAAATAGCAATCTGCATAAAATAAATCTTTCACTTCAAGTACAAATATTCAATTAATGAATGAGGTCACTGAAGAAGAAAACATGTGAACCAGCTTGCTGCGTTCCTACATATTCTCAATTCCTATCTGGTCAACCATTTAAGGCATCTTTGAAATTGAATTTCATAAATTCCTGCAAATAATTGATATTTATATCAGAATTGGTTTTTACCAGTTCAAGATTTTCTTAAATGGGGTAGGGGTTTCTCGAATTGTATTGGATATATACTCATTTCAAATTTCTTAATAAAAAGTATGTTTTTTTAATGGAAAATATTTATGTTTAATATAAATTAAATTATTTTATTTAATATTATTTTATTAATAATTATTCCTCTTATTTATTATTGTTACTAAAATTCTTAATTTCATGTCATATATATCATTTAAATATCACCCAATAATATCATTTAACAATTTATGTAATATAAAACTGACTAGTTTTTTAATGATAACTATTAAAATATTAACGAAACAGTTAATGTTGTATAAAAAATAAATAAAATATTTTAATCATACTAAACACAAACATTTATTATATTTATCATATTAAAAAAATCTAATCAATTGAGTTTGAATCTAAGATTTTGATTAATATCTTAGAATATTTAAATTATCAAAATATATAATATTTTTTATTTTTTCTGGTCTAAAAATAAGACAATATTTTTTTAAAGTCAGTAGGATTTACGAATATATATTAAACAATTTGTTTTATATTTTAAATATCTACATTATAAGACTTTAGCTCAATCTTTTTAGTTGTTTTCAGCTATTCTAATCTTTCAACTCAGTTCACAACTTTACATTTTGTAGTTAATTTTTTAAAATTATTTAACTTTTAAATATTTATTATTTTGATATTAAATATGATGGCTCATTCAAACCTTTGAGTTCGAGACACAAACTAATAATATTGTAAATAAATAAATTAGTTCAGAAAAAATATGGACGAAATTGATACAATCCGTACTCCAAATTTAGGTTTCGTTTTTGGTTGAAATTTTTATGAACAAAACTTAATTTCAGCGTTCAGTGAAAATATAATTAATACAATGAAAAAAATTATCAACACATAAAAATAACTAAAATTATTAAAAAATAATAAAAATAGTTTTTAATCATATGAAGTGAATTTTGAGGATTTGTAGTTGGACTCTGAGAATAATAATGTGATTATGTTATGGTTTATAAGACATAAGGTTAAGAGGTTATGGGTATTAGATTTCTGAAATTAACACAATCGTGTGGTATAAGTTTTAGAATATTTTTCGTATTCGAATTTTGGAACTAATTTAAGTAGGGAAAATTGAAAAATAAGAATTGTAAAGTGGAAAATTTGAGAATTAAATTAGTAAAGATCAAATATTAAAATGATGTTTAATAAAACTTTAGGAATTCTTATAGATATGAAAATATATAGTTGAAAACTAAATATTAAATAGGTGAGTAATGATGTTAAAGCAGATTAATTGGGTAATTTCTTTTTCTATTCCAACCCATAATTAAAGCCCAAAGCTAGTGCAATTTGATATGCTGGGCCAAGCAGGCCCGCTGACAAACATTTCCTAGCTCCATGTAATTAATTGTCTTTGCAGGTGGGAAACAGCAAAGCTTAAGACATTTACGTATGATACGTATAACTGGAAAGTATTGATGACTCACAATAGTCAGGCTCCCAGATTAGGAGCATACCTAAATAAATTTACATGTAATGTGATATTGAAAAGTCAAAATAGTGCAAGGATCTCTGAAGAAAATATTTACTCACAATTACTTAAAAATAAAAATAAATATTTTATTATAAACTTTATATATAATTTATTTAAAAATTAATTAAAATTATTTGTATATACTTTATATTCTAATTTTATTAGGTTCTCAATCTCTTTATATTATATTTTTTAGAAGTTTATTAATTTTTAAGAAAATTGTCATTGGGATTCGATTTAGAAGTTTATTAATTTTAAGAAAATTGTCATTGCGGATTGAACCGACCTAGAGTTGAAAGCGATACTCTAACCACTAAACTACTAGAATTTTCCGATAATAACTTACAAATAAATATATATCCATGTAAATATATAAATACAAATATATTTATATATTTTGATATATTTATATAGTTATATGTTGGATGTGAGGGCACACTCGAAAGTGAAAGTGTGTGTCGAGTGAGTTTTCAAAATTTGATGCTAAATTTGTGAGCAAGTATCTTTATATGAGTTTGTAATTTAATGACAGAATATAATCATTATAATTTTATTTATATAATGATATAAAATAAATTTGGGAAACGCGTCATTTGCTCTCAAGCGAAAAATACCAATTTTCGCTCAAACGAGGCTTGAGTGAGTGAATTTCCGTGAGTTTTAACATATTTTCACTCAAGCGAGAGTCAATCCCACTTTCACCCTTAATCGAAAAATACCAATATAATTTATTTGTAAGTTATTATCAAAAAGTTATAGTAGTTTAGTGGTTGGGATATTAACTTTCAACTCTAAAATACTCGGGTTCAAATGCTGTCAGTGACAATTCATTAACTTAAGTAAATTTTTGGTCGAAAAAAAATAAAAATACTTTCCGGAAAATATATACAAATAAATATATATTTATTTGTATATAAATATAATTTATTTGTAAGTTATTATCGAGAAAATTATAATAGTTTAGTGGTTAGAGTATTAGTTGTCAATAAGTGAAAAAAAAAAGATTTTCAATGTCGGTTCATATGAGAACCGACGTGGAAAGTACTTTCTACGTTCGGTTGACTAAAAGCCGACGTAGAATGTGTTTAATATTCAACTTTCAATGTCGGTTCATCCGGGAACTGACGTGGAAAGTACTTTCTACGTCGTCTCGCCTATAACCGACGTTAAATGACGACGAAGAAAGTATATTTTGTAATAGTGTATTTTAAGCAATTTTATTTAATTTTAAATCACTCATATATAATATTCATAATAAAATATTCTTTTTATTTTTAAATAATGTTTTAATAACTCTCGTATAGCCACGCTACCTAGTAGCTCCACCATTGATAGAGGGAAATCATGTTGGATGTAGTACTAATAGCAAATGAAGTGAGAGAGAGGAGGCTAAAAGCAAGAAGAAACAATACATTATTCTTAAAACTACTGAAAAAGGCATATATTCAGTGAACTAAGGATTTTGTTTCATGATGGATAGATTGGACTTATGTAACAAATTGACTAGATAAAGAATATGTTTTATAGTCCAAAGAAGATTGGGACAAGGGGACCCATGAAGGGTATGAGATAAGAGAATTTGAAAACAAAATAGTGCAGGTGAAAACTCTCTAAAGTCTACATATATTGGTTTTTTCTTTTTTTACCTTAGGAATCACTAGTGGAAAAATAGTATTCTATGACGAGTTTTTATCACGGTCGTAGTCCACCCGTCATAGTATGTAGCGCGGTGGCAATTTTGTAATAAAATCATAAACTTTCTATGTCGGGTAAATTTTAACCGACATAGTAAGTGAAAAGTTCACTTTCTATGTCAGGGACATGGAAAGTTCACTTTCTATGTCGGTTAAAATTTACCCGACGTAGAAAGTGAACTTTCTATGTCGGTTAAGTTTTACCCGACATAGAAAGTGAACTTTCTATGTCGGTTAAATTTTAACCGACATAGAAAGTGTATTTGATGACGGGTGTGAGAGCAACCGACATAATATCCTCTGTTTTACACCTGCCGCGACACTCCATTTCTCACTTCACCCATAGCAGAGCTCCCCGTTCTCTCTGTATCTTCTACGAACGTCTTCGCCTTTGTACGTTTCTCCCCACCCAACTCGCTCGTCACGCCACACCGCCAACTCCGTACGTCGTGCCGCCTCGCTGCTATCGTCGTTGGTGCCCGTCGCCCGTGTACGTTTCTCCCCACCCGGCTCCGCACGTCACGCCACTCGCCACCTCTGTAGGTCTTCAAGAGGTAAGTTTTCGTGCTTGCTTTAGCCATTGTAGGTTTACATTTTTGAATCTGGTATGTAATAATGCTGTCAAGAGATGGAAGTTCACAAGAGACGTATTGTAAGTAGTTTAGTCATTTGAATGTGTTTCTGTAGGCATTCTTTCGTGATTTTGATTTTGAAAATTAGATTTGTATTATAATGTAGTTATTTCATTTTAAGCGAAAACTATCATCGCTTATGCTCACCCTAATGTGAGACAATACGGTTAGCCTTGATTGGAGTCAGTCATGAAATGATCCATTGTAGGACAGAACTTCCTATTGAAAGATGAAAATATCCAATCACGTGACATCGCAATTTCAGCAGAACATGTTGGATGTTATCATCCTCAAACTATACTTATATGTTGTGTTATGTGACAGAAGGTAACAATGGATCGGAGTTGGATCAATTATAGACGAACAACAAATGAATATGAGAGTGGAGTAGAACAATTCCTTGAATTTGCTAAGATGAATGTTCCGGATAATGATGGAAGATTCTATTGCCCTTGTGTTAACTGCATGAATGAGCGAAGATTACCGACTGAAGTTATTCGGGAATATGTTCTTTGTGATGGTTTCCTAAAGAGTTACATAAAGTGGACATGGCATGGTGAATTATTAAACATGCCAAGTGTAGAAGACAAAGAAGAAGTTGATCTAGAGATGGATGATCAGCTGGAGGAAATGATTCGTGAGCTTGGACAAGATGCCTTCCAACATACACATGTGTATGAGAAGTTGTCCAATGATGCAAAAAATCCTTTGTATACAAATTGTACTAAGTTCACACGATTGTCGGCGGTACTAAAATTGTTCAATGTGAAGGCAAATAATGAGTGGAATGATAAAAGTTTCACAGAATTGCTTGAGTTGTTGAGTGACATGCTCCCTGAAGGTAACACATTGCCAACCCGCAATTATGATGCTAAGAAGATATTGTGTCCAATGGGTATGGAGTACCAAAAAATTCATGCATGTCCGAATGATTGTGTGTTGTACAGGAAAGAATTTGAGAACTTTCACGAATGTCCACAATGCGGGGAATCACGATACAAGAAGAAGGATGGTGATTACGACAATGATGTAATGAAGGGTACCCGACAAAAGTGTTATGGTATCTTCCCATTGTTCCAAGGTTGAAACGATTATTCACTAATGGAAATGATGCAAAGCTCACTAGATGGCATGCGAGATAGTCGTATTAAAGATGGTCGAGTTGAGGCATCCGACGAGATGGATTGCAATGGAAAAAAATTGATTCCATCTTCCAGAATTTTGGTAATGATCCAAGAAACATTAGGTTTGGACTTGCTACGGATGGAATGAATCCATATGGAAATTCAAGCGATAAACATAGTTCATGGCCTGTGGTGTTAGTTATTTACAACTTACCTCCATGGTTGTGTATGAAACGTAAGTACTTGATGCTATCTTTGATGATCTCGAGTCCCGGACAACCTGGAAATGACATTGATGTTTTTTAAGCCCATTGGTTGAAGAGTTGAAGATGTTGTGGGAGGAAGGTGTTGATGTGTTTGATGGGTACACGGGTGACTTATTCAAGTTGCGTGCAATGTTATTTTGTACAATTAATGACTTTCCAAGCATATGGTAATTTGAGTGGCTACAACACAAAGGGACATAAAGCTTGCCCGATATGTGAAGAAGACACATGTCACTATCAACTACAACATGGAAGGAAAACGAGTGTACCTTGGACACCGAAGATTTCTTCCTTCAAACCATTCATATCGTAAATTAAAAAAATCATTTAACGGGTGTCAAGAAAATGATGCAGCCCCAACACCTTTAAGTGGGGAAGAAGTATATCAACGAGCAAGTGCGATTTCGTGTGAGTTTGGAAAGACGCAAAAGAAAACCACAGGTATATGAAAGAAAATGTCAATCCTTTTTGTTCTTCCATATTGGAGGGTTCTTGATGTGAGGCATTGTATAGATGTCATGCATGTAGAGAAAAATGTGTGACAGTATCATCGGAACGCTCCTTAACATTCAAGGAAAAACAAAAGATGGTGTCAATGCTCGTTTGGACATGGTTGAAATGGGTATAAGAGAACAATTAGCTCCTCAACCTCATGGTAACCGAACATACTTGCCTCCAGGCATGTCACACACTTGTCTAAAAAAGAGAAAAGAAGTTTTTGTGAGTTTTTACGAGGTGTGAAGGTTCCATTTGGTTACTCTTCCAATGTGAAGAGACTTGTATCTATGAAAGATCTAAAATTGCTTGGGTTAAAATCTCATGATTGTCATGTATTGATGCAACAACTTCTACCCGTGGCTATTCGAGGTATCTTACCGAGAGAATGTTAGATATTCCTTAACTCGATTATGCTTTTTCTTTAATGCCATATGTAGTAAAGCTATGGACCCGGATGTTTTGGATCGGTTAGAGAATGAGGCTGCAGTCATATTATGTCAATTTGAGATGTACTTTCCTCCATCATTTTTTGATATTATGGTTCACTTGATTGTTCATCTAGCCAGGGAAGTTAGAATCTGTGGTCCAGTTTTCTTACGATGGATGTACCCTATTGAGCGATACATGAAGATATTAAAAGGGTATGTGAAGAACCAATATCGTCCTGAAGCATCAATTGTTCAAAGATATATTACAGAGGAAGCTATTGAGTTTTGCACACAATACTTATTAGAAGTTGAAGCTATAGGGTTACCTAAGACTCGTTACCATGGAATAGGTCTTGGTAGAGGAACTCGAGGTGCAAAAGTTGTGACAATGGGTCGAGATGAAGTACTTCAAGCGCATTTGTACATATTGAATAACAGTGAAGAAGTCATCCCCTACTTAAGTGCTCATAAAGACATTGTGAAGCAAAATAATCCACGTATGCCTAAAAAGTGGGTGATCACCGAACACAAGAAGAGCTTTTGAAGTGGTTTAAACAACAAGTTGAAGGTGACAATACGGCTTCGATACACTAAAGTGGCTAGCATGTGAGCCAAACTTTGATGTGATATGTTGGGGTGGGTATGATATAAATAACTATTCATTTTATACAAAGGGAGAAGATGAAATAAGCACAATGCAAAATAGTGGAGTCATGGTGGTGGCTGAATCAATGCATTTCTCGAGTTCAAAGGATAAATATCCGATAACGGCGTCAATGGGCTACTTTGGTGTAATTGAAGAGATTTGGGTAATAGATTACACGATATTCGGAGTACCTATTTTTAAATGTAAGTGGGTTGATTTTAATACTGGGATCTTCACCGACGATCTTGGATTTACCTTGGTTAACCTTGAAAATACTCGTTATACCGAAGAACCATTTATCATGGCATCTCGGGCAAAACAAGTGTTTTATGTCACCGATCCCGCTAACAAAGGATGGTCGGTGGTTCTACAAGGAAAACCCATGTATACTTCTCATGAGAATGATGAATTAGTACTTGATATACCGGAGACACCATGTTTCTCTTCAAATATGCCAAACTTGAGTGTTAATGTAGAAATAGATGATGTGCATGCCACACGTTATGACCATATGGAAGGATTTTGGGAGAATGTTCCAACTTGATAATGTATGCACTTTTTTTAATGTATTATTTTTTAATGTATGCACTTTTTTGTTTATCTTCGAGTCATATTGTCTAAATTAATAACTATTATTTTTTTCTTTGAACACGAGATATGGCGGATTCATCTGGTACCCCTCCTCCTACACAGTCCCCCCTCCTACACAAGGTGGTGATCGAGTCGACCATCTACCAGGAAAAAGGGTAGGCGTGCTACACGGTTGAGGGACTTGAATATCGATCGTAGCTCCGATCGGAAATTGCCTATCCGAGTTTGACATGCAAACAGGTAGAGCCATAGGAGAGCACAGTGCTAGATTCACTAGCTATGTGGCCTTGCTTGGGAGAAGCAAGGTTAGTATTCTTATTGAGGATTGGGACCATGTTCCGGAGACACCGAAGACGCAGATTTGGCGAGTATCCTGGTACCTACTCTTATTGGGCATTTAACATGTATATATATTTAACTTTTTGGGAACTTCATGTTATTTTTATTGTGTAGGTCACATATGATGTCCCTAACACCACTTTGTTGAGGACAAAGGGATCTCATATGCTTGGGGAACGCTAGAGAGGTTTTAAGAGTGATCCGACTAGTCGATACATATATGGGGCATTGAGCAACAAGAACCCATGTGACCGAGTATCGATTTTTGGATGAGGAGACATGGCAGGCATTTCGGACTCGGCATTTAGACGCTAAGTTTCGGGTTAGCACATTTGTCATTTGTTTGCAGTCATTTTATTTAAATAGAGGTTTTAAATCCGGTATTTAACATGGAATGCAACGAGGCCAAGTGGCGGAAGGCACGGGATATTCGAGAGAAAGAATATCCACCCCCACAGAGTTATCTCGTTGGGGTTATGAGAAATTGGAGGAGAAGATGATGAAGGAGACATCTTCAAGTCATCCTTCGGATGAGTCGGTTGTGAGTGCTTGTCACTCGCCCTTCACGCCATGATAAATGGAAGAGAGCTCGCTGAACTCATCGGGGAATTACTTATCCGAGCAAACTAATGTTGTAGCTCAACGTATTGTAAGTAGCATATCCTAAACTAATTATATATGTTATACTACAATAAGCACATGTATTTGCTAAAAAATCCTTCCTTTGTGTTGTAGGATGAGTTGGTTGAGCGAGCACTTAGGGATCATTCCACCCACATGGCCGTCGGGATATATTGGCGGTGGCCATTGGTACCCCGAGCATCCCGGACGTGTTCGTGCTTGCTTGGACGAGGGGTGGGCATCGAGACAGTACTTTGGTGCCCCACCCGTGGCAACTCCTACTTTGAGGCATCCGAATGAGTTGGAGTTTGAGTCCCTCAAACAACAAATTAGGAAGGAGATTCGAGATGAGGTGTACTCGACTTGAAGGCGGAGTTATTGAGCTCAATGCGAGCGGAGTTGACATCTTTGTCCTCTCAACCTTACGTCCCCGCACGAGAGGCATCCCCGATTCATGTCGGCACAAAGGAGAGTTGTGATGCTCCGATAGAGGGGCGGAGGTTGCTCCTACCGACACCGCTGACCGTGAGTTGTATGTTGCGGGTCCTCCCGAGCATTTGGTGGCATATGGTACTTATTATATCTTTGACATGTATTTGGTACACTCGTTAAGCATTATATAGTCTAAAACATTTTATCATTTGTTTACCTTAGGGAAAATGTATGCATTAGGGTCAACCATCCACCACCGGAGTATTGGACATGATATGATAAGAGTGGTGGTTGTAGATGTCCGGGATCTTGCTGCCGCAATCCCTATTCCCACTGAAGAGGTTCAAACAAGTGGGACAGGCACCTGGAAATTTTATCTTATGGCCAGTTTCATTAATAAGACCCATCCCAACACATTCACGAGGTTGTGTCATGCATTTATCCCTTTTACTTATTATTTTTTGATAGGTTGATGTATATTAATGTTATTTATTTTTGGTACTTGTATAGTAAGAGGCTGAAAAAGCAAAGGAAGTTGTGCATGAATCACCACCACCACCGAGCGCTTACGACGACTCGAGTGCACTAGCAACGACTATCGGGACCACTCCCATACGGTTAGATATGCCACCCGAAGTCGTATGCAGGACCCAGACGATCCCTTTTTTCTTACTCCAAAGGGATATTTTTGATCTTCTCAGCTGGTACTCGATATGCTATGTGTATCGGTGTTGCAGCTTTGGGAATTGTAAGTATATATACATATTTTTTATATTCTCACTGGTACATTATTTTATAACTTTATTTATTTTCAATGTTGAAGGTATTTACATCGTTTGTGTGTTGAGAGGAAGATTGCCTTTATCTATGGATTTGTTGACCCTGTTGCCATTCAGTCCATTGGGAATAAAGTCGAAGAGGTGCAAACGTACTTAATAGAGACATTTCAAAATGGGGGCAAAGAAGTCTACTTAGCACCTTACTTGCATCGGTAAGTATACATCTTATAAATTAATGCACATTTATGTAAAACTGAAATTTTACTAATATTATTTCAACGTGCAGGGGTCATTGGCAGCTCATAATCATTGTTCCTCGGCAATTTGTTGTGATTCTCTTGTGTTCATTACACAAGAAACCAAATGATTTGGATATTAGAAAGCACATAGACGCGTAAGTTTGGTTTTTTAATTGATTTTTTAATTGTTGTATCATATGTGCACTTACACCAAAATTATTTGTCCTTTTGTAGAGCTTTGGAAGCTCACCTAAGGTTGCAAGGCCTTCCATCTCATGCTAGAAAGAAGTTGACGTATATTGCACCAAAGGTGACCAAACACCTCTTACTGTTGTTCAATTTTTCATTTAAAGTTAATCTGACATGTATTTAACTTGTAGTGTCCACGCCAACCGGGAAGCCATGAGTGCGGGTATTATGTGATGAAGCACATGCACACCATCGTAGCCAAAAATATTATTTCCTCATGGAGGGAGGTAAATATACTATAATTAAGTCAAATATGCCAATTATTAAATGGTTTCTAAATCTGAAATGTTTCAATATGTAGGAATTTACAGACTCATCTCCAATGAAGATTGAAGTGTTAGACGATATTAGAGAGCAGTGGGCTTCTTTCCTTTTAAGTATTCAATCTTCATAGCAAATTTGACTTGTAACAATTTTGATTGAATTGATTTAAGTTAGCAAATTTACATTCGTTTAAGTAAATGAACTGTCTGGAACTGAGGTACATATATTGATTTCAATATGTTTCATATGTACATATCTATCTAGAACTATATATGAACTGTGCATATCTGTCTATACAAGTGTTTGGATCTGTGAATATTTGTCTGGAACTGTGATGAATAGGCAGGTCTACTCGAAGAAAGGTAGCATCTGTGAAGAAAATGCAGATACTGTAAAAAAAAATAACACTTTATATGTCGGTTATGTCAATACCCGATGTAGAAAGTACTTTCTACGTCGGGTATTGACATAACCGACGTAGAAAGTTTAACATTTTATGTCGGTTATAGGCATAACCGACATTGATAACACATATAATCACGGTTACTGCTAACCGATATAGATACTGGGGTTATAGAAAGTTAGAAAGTAAGACTTTCTATGTCGGTTATCAGTGTTAACCGACATAGAAAGTAAGACTTTCTATGTCGGTTATCATTGTTAACCGACATAGAAAGTAATATGACAGGTCAGAATCAGTTATGATCGATCAGAATAGCTCTATGACCGATCAGAACCAGTTATGACCGATCAGTATAGGTCATAGAAAGTCAGTCTTTCTACGTCGGTTCCCTGACTACCCGACGTAGAAAGTCTTACTTTCTACGTCGGTTATTAGGAACCGACATAGAAAGCCTTACTTTCTATGACCCTCGTATCTATGTCGCCGCTTTAACCGACGTAGAAAGCCCATTTTAACCGACGTAAAAAGCCTTTTCTGCAGTAGTGAATGAGTAAAATTATGTTCTTAAGCATAATTTTAGTAGTTTCAATTGTTTTTTAAAACGTGCTACCAAACACGAGTTACACATAAATACTTTTACATTGAACTCGTGCTCCTAACATGAGTTTGTCATAATTTTTTTCTAAATAGAACTTTTTTATTTTTTTTAAATATGTAATTTATTAAATAATTATTTTTAATTAAATTATTAATTTAATAGAAAACAAAATTATTTAGACATGGTTAAATTTAATTAACTATATTTATATTAAAATATTATATTAGTAAAAAACATATAAATTTATTGTTGAAATGGACAGTTTGTACGATTATGTCTTTCATTTCGATAAAATGAACATTTTTTTTGTTTATTTCCAACTTGTACGTCCATTTCATTTTGAATTCGATTAGTTGTAAGTCTTTCCGATATGTCTCGACACATATTAGGATTAGGACAAAAATTTGGATCTATATAAGTAGATCAATAATCTTCATTTCGAACCGGATGAAATTGAAATTCATACGTCTTATGAATGCTTTGTAAGTTGTAAATCGAATCGATAAATACAGTCAGTTGTAAATAACAAGAAGAACAGACAGTAAGAACATGAGAACAAGGGAATCGAAGAGCTTGGAATTCTCCACAATCACACCACCATTAATTTAATTGAATTGTGTAACTTATCGATCTTCGACGATGCTGGAGATTAGATTGGTCCTGTACGTCAAACTCATACTTTTCTCGATTGTACCTTTGAACATGACACATTTGAACACGTTAATTTTCTTTAAGCTCGTAACATGTACTCTGCTTTCATGCCTCTTTCCACAAACCAAGATTTAATTCTTTCAAAAGTTGTTTTTACTAAGGCAGATATAGGTAAAACTCGTGCTCCTTTGAGAATAAAATTCATAGACTCAGTAACATTTGTTGTCATATGTCCATATCGCTTCCTTTCATCATAAGTTTGAGTCCATTTCTCCAATGAAATCTCATCTAACCAAGACATTTGTTGTTAAAAGTCATACCTTAAAGTAGATAGTTTTGCTAAAAGTTTTGGTTGTTTCATCTTATATCTTACATAGAAAAATATAATTTTAGACATATTTTATTTAGAGAAAAGAATTTGTCTATGTTAGAAGATGCTACCTAGATTGATCAGTTGTCTTTTCAAATCAACATTTTTGAACTTTTTGTTGAAATTTGAGGCAATATGACAAATACAATACACTGAGGTGAGATCATTCCAATCATGGTCTTTTGATTGTAAAACTGACAATATTCCTTTGCCTCTATTTGTTATCATGTATAAATTATTTTGAGGTGTAATGTAATGTCTTAGAAGTTGCAAGAACCATATCAATGCCTCTTTCGTGTTTCACCTTCCACAATTACAAATGCAATTGGAAATATGTTTCTATTGTCATCTTGTGAAGTTGCAATCAATAAGGTAGCATGATATTTCCCTGTTAGGAATATATCGTCAACTTGAATAATTGGCTTGCAATATTTGAACCCTTCTATACATGGCTTAAATGACCAAAAGACACGTTTTAATATAAATGATGGATTACTATGGACATCATGCATTAAATGAGGAGAACAAATGTACTGAACAATTGCACCAGCATTACTATCTTCAACAACTTGCAACCACCTTGGAAGATCATTATGAGTCGTCCCAATCTTCAAATGCCACAATAAGTGCCTTTTGTTTTGCTACCCATGCTTTCTTGTAAGTGACTGTATAACAATGTCTGTCTTTGACTTCTACAATCAAACTTTTAATAGGACAGAAGGATCTATTTTAACTAATTCAAAAATAATGTTAGCAACGATGGAAGAGTCTAAGTTTTGATGATTCAGGTTTAACATTGTACTCAAACATGTATGTGACGCTTCAATTTTCTTAATCTCCCATTGGGTACGAATTTTTCTGTATGAAGCATTAACTCTCTATTGACACCCTTTGTCATAATGTATACACCAATTTAACTCTAGTTTCAAACTATAGTTGGGATCAGTTGTTTTGGCATGTTTGTATAGAGCATTGGATCATGGCGTTGACTACCATCAGCAAAACATTGGAGGATGCATGTTATTGCTCCAAGCTTGGACACGGGACCATATTACATGCATCTATCCTAAGGTAGAAGATTTAACCAATGACGAGATTGTTGCAGGGTATGGTTTCCCATTGGCTAAAAGGTATTCAAATTTATTTTATATTGTTTTATTCCATTTCTTTCTTTCATATTACTTCATTTTATAATAATATATGTTTTTGTATGCAATAGATGGTCACGACCAGGTCAAAGGTCCAACATAATTACATATGTTGTACATGTATTACGTCTAACATTTGATTAATTAAAAGCAAATGAGGTATTTCATTTAATACAACTTTCAATATGTATTTCATAAATGATAATAATTCTAATTTTACAAGTTCTATAAAATAATAGTTTTTGTGGACTCCTTATCGTTGTCTTGGGTTACAACAACTAATAAATGTTGAGGTTTCTCCTGTGAGTTGTGTTAATTCCAATGACATGTTTAGCTATTGTTGAGTCTCATCCAGGGTTATGAGGCAATTTGGACTTCGCCAACCAAAAGACCCGATCAATCTTGACAAACTTCACAAAGAAGACATGAGAGGTAGAACTAATAGATTTTGGCCTCAATACCATGAAACTTTGATTATTATGTGGAATGACCGTCACAATCGACTAATTCAAAGAAACGAGTTCAACGGGAATGACCACTTGCGTGAAAATACATCATATATGATATGATATTTTCAGCATACTATCAAATATATTTCCTTTACCCAAGAAGAAGATTCAAATGAAGAATTAAGTATATCAATAATTTTATTTTATATATATAACATTCATATCAAACTAATATTGATTTTATTTTTTAACAATACGATATAAAGCAACAGGAACAACCCCCAATATATTGGCGAACCTAGTCATGTCCATGTTGGTCAGTTGAGTCATGTCATGTTGGTCAGTCGAGTCATGAACATGTTGGTCAGTCTAGTGATCAATAACCTTATCCATATTTTGGATATGTTGGTCAATTCTAAAATTTACCTGTGCAATTTCAAGTTGGAGGACAAGTTCCTCATACATTTACTTCATTTCTATATGAAATAAACATGTTTTCCACCTCTTCCATGACACTACCATCAACATACACTCAAATACCTTTCGTGACTATTATGCCCAGTATGTCCCCTATGCAGTATGTCCCCTATGTTGTATGCAAATGAAGAGGAGGATTAGGATGATGATGATAGACAAGCAAACATTCAATATCAACCATCACAGGGTAGTACACGTGCTACACAAGCACAACAAAGACCTATTTAAGACCAACCACGTAGACCAAAACGACAAATAAGACCACCTTGTGGGATCAGGTCTCACCATTAATTTTTTTGTGATAATATATATATATATATATATATATATATATATATATATATATATGCATGTAATATTTTAATATAAATATAGTGATTAAATTTAACTATGATTGTCCAAATATTTTTATTTTTTATTAAATTAATAATTTAATAGAAAATAATTATTTAATAAATAATATATTAAAAAAAATTAAAAAAATCATCTTTTTCCAAAAAATAAAAGTTAGAGCACGAATTTGAAAAAGAAAGAGAAACTCGTGCTTCATAACACGTTTTTTGAAAAAAAAAGTCATGTTTGGAAGCACGATTTCAAATCGTCCTACCTCCCACGATTTAACTCATTTTGGAAAAATTTAAAATTTTCAACCCCTTTCAATAAAATCAAAATATTTTTAACCCCCTTTAGTAAAAAAGTTGCATATATTGTACTAAGCTGTTAATAAAGCTGATAGGATATAAATATATTAAGAAAGGAACCAAAACCATAAGTGGTAAGGAGAAAATTAACACATGCACGAATAAATCCAAGAGAGAGAAAGTGGTAAGGAGAAAATTAACACACACACGAACAAATCCAAGAGAGAAAAAAAGATAGACAGATAAAAGAGAGATAATATTATTGTAAAAAAAAGAAAGGAAGAGATATATGACAAAGGAATCACTTATACAAGTGTTTAGAGGAAAAAGAAAAAAAGGAAGAGAGAAAAGGTGATGAGAGGCTGAACAAAACAAAAGCCGAGTTAGTGACGAAGAGTTGTTGATTATTTGATCTAGTTGTTAATCATTGGTTGAGTTTACAAACGACGAGTAGTATTATGAAGATGAAAATGTTGAATGTTGTTAAGAATTTTATCACGTTAAGAGTCTTCCTCAAGTTAGTTATGGATGCTCAATTTGAAATAAAGAGTGTTGAAGTTGAAAGAAAGTAAGGCTTTGGTCGTAATGTTAGCTTATTAAAGGATGGTGCTGATAGGGAGGAGTTTGATGATGCAATAGGGAGGAGTTTGATAATTTTTCTATTAATTTTTTCACGGACAATGTGACAGTCTATTTGAACATTGTAGACCCTCAATCTTGCTCGACCTCAAAATAATAGCAGAAGACCTCCTATTTGAAGATGAATGAAGCCTAAAAAGCCACTAGGAGAGACTATTAGGCCCCATATTAGAGTAGGAAGGATTTTCTATACAAAAATAAGGATTTTCGCCTTCAGGAGTCGAGACCGTCGTCTCACTTTTTGGGACCGCCATCTCGACCAATGACAAGTCGAGACCGTCGTCTCGTCACTTGCCAGTGGCGAGACCCCCCTCCCGTTTGGCGAGAAGGACTTCTCGCCACTTGGCAAGTCGAGACCGCTGTCTCGCCAAACGAGACCGCCGTCTCACCATTGATTCAAGTCGAGACCGCCGTCCCGAATGGCGAGACCGCCATCTCGACCTTGCCAGTCGAGACCGCCGTCTCGACCTGACAGGCGCGAATCCCTATAAATAGTGAGTGCTCCCCCCCTTTCATTTCACATAGTTCTTCCATTTTCCCTTCTACACTTTCTCCAAATTCTTCTCCTAGAGTCCCTCCGGAGCATTTCCGGAGTTTCTGAGTGTCTAAAAGAGCTTTTTATAGCGTTTTTGAGAGCGATTTCAGCGTTGTAAGAGCGAAGGGCTTCCAAAGCGCACCCTATTTTGCAAGAGAATTAATCAAAAGCTTGCTCCAGAGGTTTCTTCACTTTCTCCCTCTCTTTTATTGCCCTTTTACTTATATTAAATTGCGCAATAGCTATTAGGGTCATGCAGTCATTATTTTAAATACCGCGAATAAAAGGGTAAAAGCGTCTTTTCAAAAGTTCATTTATCCTGAAAGGGGCGTCGTAAGGGAATTAATACCTCCCTTACACGTAACTAACTCCCTTACCCAACTCTAGTTTTAACGACCAAAGTTGGTTTTCGAAAAACCAACGCCTTTTCTCTCCTTTTTCGATGTTTCCGGTAGAAACATTGGTGGCGACTCCATAAGAACCCTTTCAAACTTGTTCTTAGGTCAGCCCGGTTATCGGACGATCTAAGAATGCCCTTTCGAAAACCTCGCCCTTAGGTTCAGCCCGATTATCGAACAACCTAAAAGCGTTTTAACATCACCCATAAAAACGCGAAAAATGGAAAGTCGGAACCATCGCACCGCTCCGACCGCCTCTTTTCGATGGCGGCGACAGATGGCGACTCCACTGGGGAAGCCTAGAGAGTTGATCCCATTTAGTGATGGGCCAGTTTAATAAATAAACTAAGAAATTTTGCTTTTACCCTACCTTGTATTATAACATGCTTTAATTGTTTGACATTAATAACTGTTGTTTGTTTATTTTATGCAATTGTTTGAAATAAAAATGTACACAAACCTTTGCACACAACAGTTCCCTCTATACCCGAGGGCAAGTGAGAAATCCATAGGGAGTGGGTGGTAGGTACGGTTTGCCGTAGTGATGACCATGAGCCCACTGGTATGATCGGAAACCACCACTCAAGGTGATAACCTTCCTCTTTTGGCACAAAGACTGACTATGGCCTTAGTGCTAAGCATGGTCGGAAGGCTGGAGAGTGGGGACCCTATAATGGGGGCACCTTGGGGGCCTAAGCCTTGGTGAGAATAGTTAGAACCTACCTTTGCCAATGCACTTTTCTGCAGGAAAACCCTACCTCATGACTAAAACGACTTCTCACGTGTTCGCGGATGATTGAATTATGTGTGCATTCGTTTGTTGCATTTGATTGCATATCATAACCAAACAACAGATAAAAACGAAAATATCTTTTATAATAAACGCCCTTATCTCGGACAGTCTGCCTTTTAGCTAGCCTGACTTTAGGTTCTTTGTAAGCTAAGTAGCCACGCAGTTCGACAGAAGAGATAAGGGACACTAACATTATTCTTTCGCAATAAGCCATTTTATCTTGGACAGTCTGCCTTTTAGCTAGCCTGGTTTCAGGTTCTTTGTAAGCTAAGTAGCCACGCAGTTCGACAAAAGAGATAAAAGGCTCTAAAAAAATAAAAAATAAAGACCCAAGTTAAATAAATGGGACCTTGTGCACAAATATTAAAATTAATAAATCATCCATATAGGTAGTTTATTTTTCCGAAAAAATAAATACGCAAATACCATCATACATTATGTAGAAATAAAACATGATAAATAGGAAAAATAAACACTTACATGCATACCCACAATAAGCATCATGTTCATAAATCATACATTTTTGGTTTTTAGAAAATGGAGGGGACTAGTAGATAATTGAAGAAAGTGGACATTCCCCGATACCATACTGAGAAGCTGGAACGACTTTGCACGATAATGTCACCAGAGGTCCGCTCCGACTTCGAAAAATCTTATGGACGGATTCTCAACCTGTTGAAGATCTGTGTCAATCCCATCTTTATCAGGGTTCTAGTTCATTTTTGGAACTCTAGTCTACACTGCTTCGAATTTCCGCAGTTCGATATGGTGTCTACTTTGGAGGAGTATGAGATTATGCTAAAATGGCCCAAATCAGCCGGGGTCCATATTTTCCACGAGGCATATACTTCTGCAGCACAAGTCGCTGCCATCATCTGATTGTCATTCCGGCAGACTACCCTGATAGAAAAAGGGAACATCCAGGGTTGGAAAGTCTCAATGTTAGAAGACCATCTGTCCTCTTTGGCTGAAAGGGAAGAATGGGATGCTTTTAATAAACCCTAGCCTTGATTATATTTGGAACAATCTTGTTTCCCTTCCATATCGACACAGTAGACCAAGCCGTCATGGACGCCTTTTTTGCCTGGGACGTGAACTCGAAGAGTCATTTACCTGCAATTCTTGCCAACACCTTGCTTTCGGTGGAATTTTACCGCCAGAAACAAGGAAAAACACTCCGATGTTGCTCTTCACTACTTTTTGTGGGGTATCACACATTTCTACGCCTCTAGTCACATGGGGATGTTCCCCGACCCTTTGAGAAGCTTCTCCAAAATCCCTCTCCACCGACGCCTAACCTCAGAGTGGAAGGTCGAGTTGGAACAATGGGATGCCAACCAATTATCCTGGGTTTGCCCATGGTTCTGACCCGGCCTAGTCCTCATCAGATGTGGGGATTACCCGAGCATACCATTGATAGGACTCAGGGGTTGCATAGCCTATTTACCGAGAGTAGCTATGAGACAAATCATGAGGACTCAAACTACAATATCTCGAGGGGAGCTCGGAGGACTGTGTTTGTTCGGAGACCCATGCACTATCGCTAACTCACTGGCTGTGAGAAGAGCATGGGAGAAACCAGTCTTTATGGAAGATAGAGAGCTAGGAAAAGCTCGAGTAGCTGTCTCTAGTGACTACGAGGAGTGGAGATGGAAAAGAGGGATGTCGCAACCATCCACCTCACTTGCCACATGTTCAAATAGTGAAGAGCTTCAAAATCAAGTCGACGCCTTGACCTAGAGGATAGAATCATGGGAGCCCAGATGAGGGCCCTTGAAGAAAGAGAACAAGAATCTATCCTCACCATAGATGGTCTACAGAGGAAATGCAAGAAAAAGGATCATGAAATAGAGCGCCTCAAGGACCAGTGTGCTGACTCTAATGAGCAAGCTATCCGAGCATCCAAAGCTGCTAGAACCAACTCGGATAGCCAACTTCAAGAAATAACCGTCAAGTTAGCACGCCTTGAGGCCGAATCAGCAAAATAGGCTAAGGCGATCAAGGACTTGTTACAAGACCTCACAAGGACTCGGTCAGAAATACGCCAAGAGCGAGAGGCTAACCGGAGACTCAACAAAAGTCTCACTAAGCTACGCTGTAAAGAAAGAGACGACTAGCTCAGTATGGTCAAGTACTGCGAGAAAAGGACCGAGCCCTTGCAAAACTCGACGAGCTGCAAGCCTTGATCGTCCATCAAGAGGCGAAGATCACATAGGCTCAAAAGTACAATGAAGATATGAGCCAGGCAGTCCAAAAGCAAAGCGAAGCACTCGCTCATCACGTCCGGGAAATCGAAAGGGAATTACATAGAGATCAAGACCCGCCTGTGGGTTTCTTTAGGCTTTTTCGCTTCTGTCAAAAGTTGCTTCGTAGTATGGAATAGGGGAATGTACACCTTCTACGGATAAATGAAATTCTTTCCTTATTCAACGATTGTCTACTTGCATGCATATCATTCATTTGCATATTTAATTTCCCCTCCTTCACTTTTAATAATAAACAAGATAATAAAAATGAAGGATTAACTGACATGTCTTCCAAATCAGAAGAATGAAGAAAAAACCGCTTTTAATCAAGCTCTCCCCAACGGTCGATCCACCACAAGAGGATAATAAGCCTCGACCGTTGTTCCTCAAAACCAATAAGGAAGAGGGGGCAAGGACGCCCGTGCGACTATTTATGCCACGTCCTTTCCCCTACGAATCAAATAAAGTTGTACCATGGAGATACGAAGAATCTTCACCAATAAAGGAGGATATTTCCAATATAGCCGGCATTGGGGGCATGACTAGAAGTGGAAGGGTCTACTCCCCCAAAGACTTACAAGAAGATGCCCCCAAGAATAAAGGGAAAAATAAACAGATCGAAGAAAAAGAAAATAAAGAATCCAAGGAGGAGACAGACGAATTACTCCAGTTTATAAGGCAAAGCGAGTATTCCATTATCGATCAACTCAATCATACACCTGCAAAGATAATGTTGTTATCTCTAATGATGAGCTCGGAACCACATAGAAACGCCCTGATGAAGGTCTTGAGCGAAGCGCATGTACCTCACACTATATCCCAAGAAAAAGTTGAGAGGATTGTTGGTCGCATTACGGCAAGCAATCACCTCACCTTCACAGAGGAAGAACTCCCCCTCGAGGGGTCAAACTACAACAAGCGCTTGCATATTTCCATCAAGTGCAAGGAATACGTCATTGCTAAAGTTCTTGTGGATAACGGGTCATCCTTGAACGTGATGCCCAAGTGCACACTCGACAAGTTGACTATTCAAGGAACCCGTCTGCGCCCAAGCAACACTATCGTTCAAGCTTTCAACGGATCAAAACGAGAAGTAGTGGGGGAAGTCAATTTGCCAATCCAAGTCGGACCCACTATCTTCAACGTCGATTTCCATGTAATGGACATTACTCCGGCATACAGTTGTCTCCTCGGTAGGCCTTGGATTCATGATGCTAAGGCAATACCTTCAACGCTCCACCAGAAAGTCAAGTTTATAGTGGACGACAAATTGGTCACGGTCCAAGCAGAAGACGATATCCTGATCAGTGGACCGTCTACCCAACCTTATGTGGATGCGGCTGAAGAGGCCCTTGAGACATCTTTTCAAGCGCTCAAAATTGCCAGTGTAGAGAGACTTCCCAAAAACACAAAGGTAGCCCGTATGATGATGAGGCATGGTTACCATCCTGGCCAAGGATTGGGGGCAGATTCCCAAGGGATGAGGGAACCCCCAGAGTTCAAAGATAACCCCTTTAAGTGTGGCCTAGGATATGACCCTACAAAGGGCTGGATAGAAAGAAGAAAAGGGAAGTCTCCTCTCCGCACACTCAAACAAATACTCCAAAGCAGAGGGATGCAAGTGTCAAGAGCTACCCTAGTCATTAGGAGATCTTTTTCTTTGCTTAAGGGATGTAAACCCAGTGATTGTTAGAGATTATCCTCCGGGGCTAGCCTGACCCTCGGGCATTTTAGGGCACATATTCCCTTATTAATTAATAAAGAATACATTTCTTACTATCTGCTTCTCTTCTTACTACTTCATGTCTAGACCTCATAATAACCTTGTCTAAATAAACAAAAAAAGAAGAATAAAAGTGCGTCCAAATAATCAAAATTTACCATTGCCATTACAATCAAGCTGGTCGATTAGAAGCACAAAATAAGATTTTACCTCACCATAAATAAAGCCGTGTTTCGCCAATATTGTGAAGAAACAAAAAGAAAAGAAAAAGCCCATAGGAGCCAAAGGCTAAAAGAAAAGGGCAAAATACCCGGTAGGAAACCCACAAAGGGGGCTACGCAAAAGATAGGGTCAACCCGTTAGGACACCGAACAAAAATAAAGGGTAGCCTAGGCAAAAGTTAGGGTTACAAAACAAGGTCTGCTAGGATTCCCTAAAAAGAAAGAGGACCAAAACACAATATCCTAGACAAAAGATAGGACCAAAACACAATATCCTAGTTCGAAAACCCGAAGGACATTCTAGGGAAATTAATCAGCCATAAAAGAAATGGAGATAAGCTAAGGCGCAAATCCAAAAAAAAAAAACAAAAAAAAAAGAAGAAAAATGTTTGCTTAGACAAAAGCTTAAACACCTAGGCCTAACCTTAGCCAGCCATTCTTACAAAATCTTTTCTGAATAAAATCAACCATCTAAAACACAAGTCATTTAATTTACCCTTTACTTCTTTTCTCTTGACCCTCACAACATTATTCTAACAATTAGTTTGGGAATATGGAGGCGTATAGTCAACAAGAGGATTGAAATCCCTAAAGTGAAGAAAAAGGGACACCAACATGGCAAAGTGTGCTCTCCGAAAAAACACAAAAAAAAAGAAAAAGAAAAGAAAAGACAAAAAAAAAAGTCATTCTTCGGTCACATTAATTCCGGAATGGTAGAGCCAAGCACAGTAGAAAAACGATCATCAGAGGGCATCCGTCTCTATAAGACACATCAGTTAATCCTTCTGAAAAACTAATGAAATAGTCATTATAGGACATCAAACATAAAAGCATTGCATGCATAAAATGTTTTTGAAAAAGGTCCTATTCTTCAAAAAAAAAAAATCCTTCTAAAAAGCGAGACCGCTGTCTCGACATTCCAGACCGTCGTCTCGACTCGCGCTGAAACGAGACCGCCGTCTCGATTTGGACAAAGACGAGACCGCCTTCTCGCTTGGCGAGAGGGCCGTCTCGATCTAAGACCAAAACGAGACCGCCGTCCTGAAGTTCCAGACGACGGTCCCGAACCTCGCCAATTCGAGACGGCGGTCCCGATCTCCTAGACGGCGGTCTTGATTTTGATGCGAGGGCCTATATATAGGAGGCCTTGGGGGGGGGGGGTTCCTAGGCACCCTTTTCTGCACTCTACCACCTATTTCCTACATATTTGAGCATTCTACTACCAAAAATGCATAGAGGTGAAGCTTCCAGGAAGAGAAGGGGTTCTTCTGGCCCAAGTGCTTCCACAACCCCAACTTCGCAAGACCCAACTCAACTCTCGCCCCTATACCAGGCCCGCCTGGAACATATTCAAGAGTACTCATGACACCCTATGCTGAGTTTAGACTTCGGTATCCTCACCGAGTTTGGTTGGGAAGATGAGGTCCACGCCTACCTCGACAGCATTGGATGGCGTTTCCTCCTCCAGTCTCCCCCCACCCATGTCTACCCACAAGCAGTGATGAAATTTCTTGCCTCCGTCACATATTATGAGCTCCCCACAATGGTGCCAGGACTCCCACCGGCCAAGATGGTGTCCTACTTCATGGGTGGGTCGTACCACGGGACTGTCCACAGGCGGAAGGAGAGCTAGGCCAAGCTGCTGGCTGGGACTGTCCACGGGCGGAAGGAGAGCCAGGGTAAGGTTACCTACCCGGACCTCTTCGCCCTCTACTGCATGAGCCAAGGGCGCCAGTGCAACCCCGTCTACTTCTTTGTGAAGGCCCTCAAGGACTTCGGGAGCCGTCCCGTGGGAGCCATCCTCATGGCTCCCCTCATCACCCCACTGGCATAAAAATGGGGGTGTAGTGGCAGAGAGGACCTCTCCTCCAATCTTCGACCCGAGACTATTAACGGGTCCATACTGGTCAGCATGGGGATGCTGCTCCGCCAAGGGTCTCGGTTGATCCTCCACCCCTCACTAGACATAACCCTGGACCGCCAAGATCTCCCGACACCCCCGGAGTTCCAGCAACAACAACAACAACAGCAGTATACGGACGACTTTGCTAGCATCAACCGCAACATCTATAGCTTGCGCCAGCAATTTGACTAGATGTCCCTAAGACAGGACCAGATGTCCTTAAGGCAGGACGCCTTCGATACAAGGATGGAGACCTTCAGCCAGATACAAGAGGGAATAAGACAAGACCTGACAATGTTCCGACAGGAACACCTCCACGCAATACGAGACTAGACAGAATTTCAGAGGCACATGTACCGGCAATTCCCTCCTCCCGAATCGTCTTCCGGCTCAAGTCCACCGTCTTAATAGTACTAAGAAAATAAATGTTGTAATCAAAATTTCATAAATAAAAATTCCTTTCATCCATTTTTGTTCTCTTTTCGAAAAAGTCAGCATAACGAAAAGAAACTAAAAAGTAAAAAGACTTACGCTTAATCCTGGAAAAAACCAAAATCCTAAAATCGCGAGAAAAAATATAAAACCGCGGAAAAAGGCAGGATTAAAAACAAAACAAGTCAACCACATTGACCAAGAGTTTCTTCGACAACAAAAGTCGGGCGACAAATAAATAAAACTTGCCAGCAACCAACAAGCTGGATAACCACAAAAGTAATCCCCGACATTGGGCGACCACTCCAGAAAAGTCAAAAAAACAAAAGACAAGAGAACACATCTCAACACCGAAGCATGAGTGACTGAGCAGTAAGCCACCACCAGCACCAGTCCTACGCAGTGGACTGTACCAGCCTGATAGGGGGTTCATACCTATCAAATTGCGCACGAAGTGGGCCTGATCTGCACACGAGTCAGACCAGTAAGTCGCAGCTACCAGCCTGATGGGGGGGTTTATACTCATCCAGTCCTACGCACAGTGGACTGCAACTACCAGCCTTATGGGCGGTTTATACTCATCCAGCCCTACGCATAGTGGACTGCAACTACCAGCCTGATGGGGGGTTTATACTCATCTAGTCCTACGCACAGCGGACTGTAACTACCAGCCTGATGAGGGGTTTATACCCATCAACCGAAGGATCAACTACCGTCAGAAGGAGTATCCTGAGGTTCTACCCTGTGTCAACCAAAGGGATCGACTACCGTCAGAAGGAGCATCCTGGAGGTGCACAACACTTTTTCCCTAGAAGATCAGCCCCCGCAAGACGTAGTATCCGAAGGGTAACCGGGTAAGAGGGTTAACTCCTTCACCCTTCAACCGATCTTTTTGGCACAACAGGCCAACAGTCGGCTAGTCAGGTGAAGGGGGGGCAACTGTAGACCCTAAATCTTGTTGAACATTCAAGGACTTGATGTTGCACTTGATGGACATGAAGATTGTTGATTTTGATGATGATTCAAGAACTCAAAGACTTAGAGTGTTGAAGACTTGTTTTGTATTGTAATAACTCTGTTTCAATTAGATTGAGTCTGTAATATTAGAGTTTAAGATAGCCGGTACATAGTCTGCACCTTAGAAGCTTCAAAAAGCTCAAATTTATCATCCAGGCTCGGCTTTAATCGATTAAATAGGGAAATAATCGATTAAAACAGTGAGAAAAACCATTTTCTGTATCTGCTCACTGGTTTAATCGATTAAACCACCTGTTAATCGATTAACAGGCCTGTTAATCGATTAACAGCCCTTTTAATCGATTAAAACAGAGAGTTTTAGGGTTCTGTTGATTTTGGCTCTGTAATAATCAATTAATACTTCATTTAATCGATTATTTCAGTCAGATTTTGATTTTTAACTTCAAATCAACCATATTTTCGAAAACCCTATTTCCAAGAACCCTAATTCTGAAATTCCCAATTCCCAAACCCTAATTTCTCTACTTAAGCTTCTCTATGGCACTCAGAAATGAAAGAACAACCTTTTTCATACAAAAGTTAAGTGCTGTGAGTGTCAGAGAACTATTTGTTGCAAGAAAAAGGGGCTTTTGGAACTTGGTGTGGGCTAGAAGCGATAAGAATCACTAAGTGGAGTTCTTAGTGGATTGTGTGCTGTGCCGTCTCTAGGGAAAGCTGTTCATCATCTCTTGTGGATTTCAAGAGAGGTGTTTTCTTATCTTTATCTTTTCAATTGTAATTTGTTTGTAACAACTTTGATTATAGTGACAGCGTTAATCCTCTGTTCGAGTGATTAGCAACTGGACGTAGGGTCTTTTGATCCGAACCAGTATAAATCTCCTGTGTAAGATTCTCTTCTCTTCTCTATTTACATTTACACAGTTTTTAATCGGTAAAATTTGGGGAAAATTTTGAAAACCTAATTTTTATTAAGAAACCAATTCAGCCCCCCTCTTGGTTTTTGTCCGACCACGCGAACATTCCGCTGCGCGATTCTAATAAGTGGTATCAAAGCTTGCTTTGATAGTCATTCAAATTTTCGAAAATGGCCGGACAAAATCAAACTTTTGCCGAAGGTGCGTCTATCAACAGACCCCCACTTTTTGCGGGTCAAAATTATCCTTTTTGGAAGGTAAGAATGCAAATCTTTTTATAGTCTGTTGATAGAGGCGTTTGGGATGCTATTTTAAACGGTCCATATATTCCTAAAGTTACTGACAACAGTGTTGACGTTCCTAAACCTTTTTCTAGATGGACTGTAGAAGAAAACATAAAAGCACAATTTGACGTTAGGGCTAGAAATATAATTTCATCTGCTTTAACCCTTGATGAGTTTTACAGGATATCAGTTTGTAAGAGTGCTCAAGAAATGTGGGAAAAACTAAGAGTAACTTATGAAGGAACCGATGATAGTGAATCAATTTCAGAATCAAGTGACTCAGAAATAGAAGCTAACATTTGCTTGTTGGCAAAAGACAATATATCTTCCGACTTTGAGGTTAGTGATTCCGACTCATCCTCAAGTGATGATGAAAATGATTTTGATGAATTACAAAATGCATATGAAGAATTCTTTAATGCTTTTAAGGACTTGAAAAATGAATACAAATATGTGAAAAAGAGTTTGAATAGATCCGAAAAGGAGGTGGAGTCATTAAAAACGAAAATTGCATGTTTAGAGGAAAAGGAAACCATAGAAACGAAAATTGTATGCTTAGATGAGAATGATGATAAGAATATAGTATGTGCATCTTGTAAAGAATATGAGTATGATATAGATATACTTATTCATCTACTTGATAAAGCCGAAAAGGAATTGAGTAATAATAATAAAGTTGTTGTAACTCAAAATAGTGTAAACCATCAAGTTTCTTTGAGAAAGCCTAAAACTAAAACGAGAAGAGTATGGGTGGAAAAAGGAACTAAATTATCTATTGTTAGAAATGCATCATTTTCAAAAGCTACATCTAAAGCATGTTTTTATTGTATGAAACATGGTCATACTTCAAATAGATGTAAAATTAAACATTTTGGTGTTCCTAAAGGAAAATATATTTGGGTTCCTATAGTTAAATGAATTGTTTGTCTCTTGTATTTATTCAAAGAAAATTGATCATTTAGTATGTTTTGAATAGGATGCTCATTAGGCCAATTATAAAATCAACTCCCTATGAATTGTTAAATGGAAGAAAGCCTAATGTTGCTTATTTAAAACATATTTGGATGTAAGTGCTTTGTGTTAAATAATGGAAAGGACAACTTAGGAAAATTTGACTCAAAAAGCCGATGAGGGCATTTTCTTAGGTTATTCATTAACTAGCAAGGCTTACAGGGTGTTTAATAGAAGAACCTTAAATATTGAAGAATCTATTCATGTTACTTTTGATGAAATTGTAGACCTTGGGGGAAATCCTCTTGAGTCAAATAAAGAACTTGTAGGTGATGATGAGTATATAAGAGAGACTCTTGATGAATTGTATTTGGAAGAAAATTATCCTTCTCAAACACCTGATTTAGCAAAAGAATGACAATCACCTAGAGGACTCTCAATGGACAATATCATTGGTGATATCTCAAAAGGGGTAAGAACTAGAAATATGACTAATTTTTGCATGTCTGTAGCTTTTGTGTCACAGATAGAACCCAAAAACATTGAGGAAGCACTTAAAGATGACCAATGGTGCATAGCAATGCAAGAAGAACTTAACCAATTTGAAAGGAATCAAGTCTGGGAATTAATCCCAAGAGAAGAATAACATCAAGTTATTGGAACCAAATGGGTGTTTAGAAATAAACTTGATGAAGATGGGAACATAACAAAGAATAAAGCTAGACTTGTTGCCAAAGGCTATTGTCAGGAGGAAGGTATAGACTATGATGAAACTTATGCTCTTGTTGCCAGGTTAGAGGCTATTCGCCTACTTCTTGCTTATGCATCTTTGATGAAATTTAAATTATATCAAATGGATGCCAAGAGTGCATTTTTGAATGGTTTTATTAAAGAAGAAGTTTATGTGGAGCAACCCCCTAGTTTTGAGGATTTTAGTTTTCCTAATCATGTTTTTAAATTAAAGAAAGCATTATATGGGTTGAAACAAGCTCCTAGATCTTGGTATGAAAGGCTAAGTAGTTTCCTAACTTCAAATGATTTTTCTAGAGGAAAAATTAATTCTACGCTTGTAGACCCCTAATTTTGCCCGGCTTCTTAATAAAAGAAAAGGAGACCTCTCGCAAACAAGATAGAGTTCACCCAGTCACCCGACAAAAACTAAAGAGACTTCCTACACAAAGATAAAGCTCGCCCGGCATCTTAATGATGACCAAGAAGACTTCCTATATGAAGATAAAGCTTCAACGGACACACATCGGCATCAACCAACGTCCGAAAAAAGCAAGGAAAGCTTCCTGGGGTCCCAGAACGCAAAAACTGGACAAAACAGGTCGAGACCCCCGTCCCAGAGTTGGGACGACCGTCCCAACTAACCTAGGACAAGTGAGACGCGCGTCCCACATGTGGGACGACCGTCCCAAGTCCTAGGGGGGCTGGCTCTGTGTTAAAAATGCAAGTGGGATGGCCGTCCCACCCCAGACGGCCGTCCCAGCCCAGATGCCCGTCCCAAATGAGCCAGGCAGCGAAAACTATAAATAGGAGGCTCATTTGCTCATTTTCCACACCCCAGACAACTCAGAGCACTTGTCTACTTCTCTCCCTCTTTCGAATGATCTTTCTGATTGCCTTATATAGGTAACAATCAGTTAAGGAATTATATTCCGGCATTCGATTCTTCTAGAAAATTTTAGTTGAGTCGAGTTTTGTCGTGAGGAGAGTCGTTGTAGAGCGAGGGACTGCCGAAACGTGTCCTTATTGTAAGAGAGTTGCTATATAAAGCTTGCTACGGAGGTTCTTCTCAAATCTCTTCTCTTTTACTGCTTTATTTATTGCTTCATGAAATGTAAATAAAATCATGTAGATAGCCATATTTATTGTACGAATGAAATAGGGTAATAGCATAATTTCTTGTAATCTCTACTTAAATGAATTAATCCGTCATAGGGAACCCGAAAGGGGCGTTGTGGGGTGCTAACACCTTCCCCACACGTAACTAACTCCCTTACCCAACTCTGGTTATAATGGCCGAGTGCGGTTTTTATTAAAATCAACATTTTTTCCTTTTCCAATGTTTAAGGTCAAAACATTGGTGGCGACTCAAAAAGAACCCCTTTTTCGAAAACCTTGCTTCTATTAGAGGATAGTTCAGTTGTTGAGCACCTCGGAAGCAATGAACATATTTTAAACATAAAACGCGAGTCTAAACCATCTTTTCGCGAACGCTCGCATTAAACGTTCGAGATGTCCCTAGACGTCGGAACGGACGGCGGCGACAGATGGCGACTCCACTGGGGAAGCTAGAGAGTTGATCCCATTTAGTGACGGATAAATTCAAACTAAGTAAAGATTTGAAATTACGCCTTTACCCTTTTTCCGTATGTTTTATTGTATGGCTTTAATAAACTGTTGTATGATTATTTTCTGCAAATTGTCTGAAATATAAACTGCACACAAAAACCCTTGCACACAACAGTCCCTCTATACCTGGGGGCAAGAGTGAATACCTATAGGGAGTGGGTGGCAGATACGACCGGCTTGTTGGCACACGGGGCTACAACCGTTGTCGGAAACCACCAACTCAAGGTGATAACTCTCTTCTTTTGGTCTAAGGATGTCGACACGGAGTTCCGTGCATGACCCGAGGACTGAGAGATTGAGAGATCCCTATAATGGGGGCACCTTGGGGACCTTTGGCCTTGGTAAGAACAGTTTAGAACCACCTAAACCAAGCACGTTTCTGCAGGAAAACCCTACCTCGTGATTAAATAAGCGTGGCTCTGCTCGTGGGTGAATGAATTGTGTGTGCATTCATTTGCTGCATTTGTATTGATGCATTAGCATAGGGTAATCATATAACAAACAAAAAATGAAAAACCCTAAAAATAAAAAAGTGATAAGATAAGCCAACTTTATCTCAGACAGTCTTCAGTTAAGCTAGCCTGGTTTCAGGTTCTTTGTAAGCTAAGTAGCCACGTTGACCGACAGAAGAGATAAAGGGTCATAAAAAAATGTAAAAACAATTCAAACCCATAAAAATTACTTTTATAATAAAAAGATTCTTGGCAAAGTCATATCATTCATACCACATCATACAATAAGTGGTAAAACCAAGAGAGAAAATAAGTGCACTGAGAAAAATACGCATAAACATCATCATAATAAATCTCTCATACATAAAAACATTCATTCTAGGACGTATTAGATATCCTTAGACAATAGCAAAAGAGATAAGTGCGCTAAGGTATGTTGGCAACCTTTGAAAAAAAGAAGTTAACACATTAAGATGGGTATGGTACCCTTAAAACATAGGCTTTTGAGAAGATACCTAAGCTATTGTCTAAGGCATATCTATTTCACACTAATCATTTAAAAATTAAAGGCTATAATAAAAATTGTTAAAATCATTTAGAAAGTGGCTGGTCTTCTGCCTGTCCTTACTCGCGCCCAGAAAGCTAAGAAGATGGAACAACTGGAGGAACAAAACCGAAAGCTCACCACTGAGCTTAATACGCTGAAAGAGCAAATGGCTCAAATGTTGGAAATGATGCGCCAACAAAATCTTCATAAGGAGGGTCCTCAGAGTGGACAAGCCTCTCACCAAGAAGAGGAGGAGGAACCCAATGATGAACATGACCAATCTGGTACAAGGGCAGTACATATTCATGCTCCGGAAGTATCAAAACAACAACTGACTGCCCTTGAAGAGAGATTGAGAGCCATGGAAGGGCATAATTTTGATGTTAAAGAGGCCGCTGATATGTGCCTCGTCAAAAATATCCAATTCCCTAACAAGTTCAAAACTCCAGACTTCCCAAAGTACATGGGAATGACCTGCCCCAAAAGCCATCTTACAATGTACTGCCGTAAGATGGCTGCATATGCGGACAATGAAAAGCTCCTGATCCATTGCTTTCAGGAGAGCCTGGCTGAATCAACCCTAAACTGGTATATGCAATTGGAAGGAGGGCAAATCCAAACCTGGAGACATCTGGCAGATGCTTTTCTTCGTCGCTATAAATATAATATTGATCTGACCCCTGAAAGAGCAGATCTACAATTGCTAAGCAACAAAGACGATGAATCCTTCAAGGCATATGCCCAAAGATGGAGGGAATTGGCAGCACAAGTGGAACCTCCTCTATCCGACAAGGAAACCACATCCATGTTCATAAATTCTCTAACTGGTCCCTATTATGACAAAATGATAGGGAATACATCAACACTCTTTGCGGATGTGGTCATTATAGGAGAAAGAGTAGAGCAAGGTCTTAAAAGCGGAAGAATTGCACAACAGACTTCCTCCTACTCCTCTACTCCAAATGTTAAAAAGAGCTTTGGAAAGAAGAAGGAAGGAACTGTGAATGCAATCAACTTCGCCACTCCTTTTTCTTCCTCGCAGCAGAACAAGTCACGCAAACCAGAAAGGAAGTTCACTCCAATACCCACTTCCTACGGAAGTCTGCTGTTAAAATTGTTGGATGCTAAACTCCTTGTGCGTATCCCTCCCAAGAAAATGGAGCCACCATATCCAGAATGGTATAAGCCGAGCGAAAAATGCAACTATCATTCGGATGCTCCGGGACACTCCGTGGATAACTGCATGGCCTTAAAACATAAAGTCCAAGATTTAATAGATGCAGGGTGGATCACCTTTGACGCCTCTACTCCAAAAGTAGATGATCAACCTCTTTCCAAACCCGAATGAAGAATGGGCTAAGGAAGATCAGCAATTTAGGGCTCATCATTTTTATCATCTAATAAAAAATAAATACAAAAAAATATATAATAAAAAAAAATATCAAAAAACTTCAGATGTATTTCTCGTGATCCTCGCTCATAATCACGGGATTTTTGATTAATATGGGCTTTGTAAATATTTCTTTCTATCAATACAACGAGGCATTATTCATAATATTCATATTCTTTTTCATTCTTTTCCCTCTCACACATTTAATAAGGAAATCTAAAACAAAGCATAACCGTACAGTCATGTCTGTGATTGAAAACTCTCTGGAAGATCCGAAAGCCGAAGGCGAATGGATTGAGTCAGATAGTGAGGAGGGGACCATTTCCCCGGACATGCAAAGACTGTTAGAAAAAGAAGCTCAATCAATACAGCCCCATCAGGAGAAAACTGAGGCTATCAATTTGGGACAAGAAGATAATAAGAAAGAAGTAAATATTGGTACCCAAATTAATAATAATGTCAGGGAAAGGCTGATACAGTTGCTAAGAGAATATGTGGATGTATTCGCTTGGTCCTACCATAATATGCCTGGAATTGATGAAAGTATAGTGGAGCATAGATTACCACTAAAAGAGGGATTTCGGCCTGTTAAGCAGAAGCTCAGAAGAGTAAAACCAGAATGGTCCTTGAAAATTAAGGAAGAAGTAGAAAAACAGTTGGATGCCAATTTTATAATCGTGTCAAAATACCCTGAATGGTTGGCAAACATCGTGCCAGTTGTAAAGAAAAATGGAAAAATCAGAGTATGCGTAGATTACAGGGACTTAAACCGTGCAAGTCCAAAAGATGATTTTCCCTTACCACATATTGATATGCTGGTAGATCATACCGCTACAAATACTCTCTATTCTTTCATGGATGGATATGCAGGGTATAACCAAATTAAATTGGCTATTGAAGATAGAGAAAAAACTTCTTTCATTACGCCGTGGGGAACATTCTGTTATAGAGTAATGCCTTTTGGACTAAAGAATGCAGGGGCTACTTATCAAAGGGCCATGGTGACATTATTCCATGATATGATCCAGAAATAAATCGAAGTATATGTGGATGACATGATTGCCAAGTCCAAAAACGAAATAGATCACCTCCAATACTTAAAGAAATTATTCAATCGGCTTCGAAAATACCAGATCAAGCTCAATCCGGCTAAATGCACATTCGGAGTACGATCAGGAAAACTCCTGGGGTTTATTGTCAGTAAAAAAGGAATTGAGGTAGACCCTGATAAAACAAAGGCAATCGTAGAAATGCCCCCACCAAGAACAGAAAAAGAAGTCAGAGGGTTCTTGGGCCGAATAAACTACATCGCACGGTTCATCGCGCAATTAACAGACAAGTGTACGCCCATATTCAAGTTATTGCGTAAAAACCAACTGAAAGTTTGGAATGATGAATGTCAACAAGCTTTCGAAAAAATCAAAACGTGCCTAACCAATCCCCCAGTAATGGTACCACCTGTGGAAGGAAAACCCTTGATTCTTTACCTTTCAGTACTCGACGAGTCCATGGGATGTGTGCTGGGTCAACAAGATGATACGGGTAAAAAAGAGCAAGCCATATATTACCTCAGTAAGAAATTTCTAAACTATGAGACCCGTTATACACCACTCGAAAAAACATGTTGTGCATTGGTGTGGACAACTCAGCGCCTTCGACAATATATGGTCAGACATACGACTTGGTTGATTTCCAAAATGGACCCAATCAAATACCTGTTTGAAAAACCCGTCTTGACCGGAAGGATAGCCAGGTGGCAAGTACTCCTCTCAGAATTCGACATTATTCATGTCACTCAGAAAGCTATCAAAGGTAGTCCTTTAGCAGACTACCTGACACATGGGCCAACTAACGAATATCAATCCCTCCAAGATGATTTTCCAGATGAGCATATAATGCACATCCAACATGAAGAGCTTGAAAATGATGAGTGGACCATGTTTTTCGATGGAGCTTCAAATTTACTGGGACATGGGATCAGAGTTATTTTAATATCTCCCGAAAAGAAGTATATCCCAGTAACAGCTAGACTAAACTTTGATTGCACGAACAATATGGCAGAATACGAAGCCTGTGCTTTAGGTATTCAAGCAGCTTTGGACCATGGGGTGATTAAACTCAAAGTGTTCGGTGACTCATCCCTTGTCATTTACCAACTCAAGGGTGAATGGGAAACCAGAAATTCCAAATTAATTCCTTATCTGGAGCACATCCGTAGCATGACTTCCAAAATGGAAAACGTCTGTTTCGAGTACATCCCTCGGGAAGAAAACCAGATCGCAGATGCACTGGCAACATTATCATCCATGTTCGCATTAGGACAAGAACATGAGATGCCCATCATCCAAGTCAAAAGGCACGATAAACAAGCCTTTTGTATGATGATAAACAGCGGAAAAGATGAAAACCCTTGGTATCATGACATAAGGCGATACTTGACAAAAGGTGAATACCCTGAGGGAATCAGTGACAACGATAAAAGGATCATTCGGAAAAGGGCCATAAGGTTTATGTTAATAGGAGAAACCCTTTATAAAAAGAACTTTGATGCTACGTTGTTAAGATGCGTCAATCTTGAAGAAGCCCAGACATTGATTAAAGAAATACACGAAGGAACCTTCGGGACCCATGCACCAGGGCATATCATGGCTAGGAAAATCCTCAGGGCAGGATACTTTTGGTCTACAATGGAAAAGGATTGTCATCAGTATGCTAGAAAATGTCACAAATGTCAAGTACATGCAGACAATGTACATGTCCCGCCGGCACCTCTCAATGTTATGGCTATCCCTTGGCCATTTGCTATGTGGGGCATGGATGTTATCGGACCTATTGAGCCTAAGGCATCCAATGGCCATCGATTCATTCTGGTGGCTATTGACTACTTCACTAAGTGGGTAGAAGCTGCATCTTATGCACATGTGACTAAAAAGGTAGTGGTCACCTTTGTTAAGAAAAATATCATATGTCGATATGGCATCCCACATCGTCTTATTACTGATAATGGAACCAACTTGAATAATAAGATGATGGAGGAATTATGTCAAGATTTCAAAATTCAACACCATAATTCCTCTCCCTACCGGCCCAAAATGAATGGCGCAGTAGAAGCAGCCAATAAAAACATCAAGAAGATTGTTCAAAAGATGGTTAAAACCTATAGGGATTGGCATGAAATGTTGCCTTTTGCTCTTCACGGTTATCGAACGTCTGTATGAACCTCAACAGGAGCCACTCCATTCTCACTTGTATATGGAATGGAGGCCGTTTTGCCAATAGAGGTCGAAATACCCTCCATGCGAATTATAATGGAAGCAAAATTAACAGAAGCCGAATGGGTTCAAAGTCGATATGATCAATTAAACCTTATCGATGAAAAACGGCTGAATGCTATATGCCATGGACAAGCATATCAAAAGAAGATAAAAAAGGCTTATGATAAAAAGGTCCACCCTCATACTTATCAAGAAGGGGATCTAGTGATAAAGAAATTGCTTCCAGCCCAAAAGGATAAAATTGGAAAATGGGTAGCAAATTACGAAGGGCCCTTTGTGGTCAAACGAGCTTTCTCAGGAGGGGCACTTATCCTCACTAATATGGATGGAGAGGAACTTCGACACCCGATCAATTCTGATGCGGTGAAGAAGTATTATGCTTGAAGACATTGCTCATGACCCGTCAGGAATGAAAACCCGCAAAGGGCATCCCTGGGCAAAAGATAGGGTCTATGTCCCTCGCTAGGATACGTCCTAGGCAAAAAGTAGAGGTAAAAAAAAAAAAAAAGAACTAACTAAGAGCAATGGTTACTTTAGTCGAAAACCGAAAAGGCGGCTAAGGTAATATTCTTCCAGAAGCAAGTAGTCTGCATAGTTTTCACTCTGAGCTCAGGCATCTCAACTGAAGCAATTAGGAGAACTAGGGGGGCATATATCATGGATATGACTGTTTAAGCCTATACAGTATAGTCAACCCTGACCACCCATTCTTCTAAATATCTCTTGAAATCCTTCTGTAAAAGAAACAAACTTTTGCTCATTTATCAATAAAATTCCCTTTCATTTCCTTTCTCTTGACCAAATATTATGGAAATGTCTCTTTATTGATAAAATCATAAATATGTGCAAAGACTATTAATCAAAGATCAAGTATACATCTAAAAAAGGGAAGCATATAAAAAAATAATAATAAGAAAATAACAAATGCCTGCTAGGATATTCTTAGATAAAAATCAGGGTAGCCTGCTAGATCAGAAATCCCAAAAGTACGGTCTAGGCAAAAAATAAGGCAAAAGCCCCCTAAGATATTCTAGGCAAAAATTAAGGCAGCCCGCTAGATCGAAAACCCGTAAAAGGCGGTCTAGGCAAAAGATAGGGCTAAAACCAAAAGATGAGTAAAAGATGAGCCCATCATCATGGTCATAGAAGAATAGCCCATCGGCGTATTCATAAGAAGCCAACGGGAGGAGGCCAGTTACTTTCTAAATGCATCAAAAATAAATAAACAATAGACTGCATTTAAGACATCCACACACAAAGTAGTTACATGACTTTGTCAAAATCAAGGAAAAATATTTTTCTTCAAATAAGAATAATAAACATGCACATAAGGAGTCTAGTCTCCATACTTATGATTGAAAACAGGAGGCGTCAGAATCTAGTCTCCATATGAACATTAAAATCACGAAAGGCAAAATCAAAACCACCTCAGCAGAATAAGGAGCTTCAAAGAAAATAGCTCTAACCATCAACCTTCTACAAGAAAGAAGGAAACCATCAAAATAAAAAAGCCAATGGAAAGGCTCGATTATCCCCAAGAGGATTCATGCCTACTCCAGAGGCAAAGCAAAAAGACTACTTCGCGACTCAACTTCATCATCACATGAGTCATCAAGCAAATTCATCAAGAGTCTCCGCTTCATTCCCCGAAGGAGAATAAGGACTACACAAGAGTCCATTAAAGAAAATACAAAGTCAAACCCTCCATATCACCAAGGGGCAATTCAAAATAGATCTCCGGAATGAAATAGATTCCCCAGTGGATCATCAACAAGAAAACTACCCCAGTGAGCCTACGACAAAGGCAAACTATCAAATTATATCCACAGGGAGTTAATTGCTCATAACGCCCAAAGACGGATATCCCCAGTGAAACGCAAAGCCTTCACTTCCAAAAAGCATCTGCATGCCCTAAAGACGAGCAAAGAGCTTATATCCCCAGGGAACGGGAAATCAACCTATGCAAGAGGCAATACAAGCCCAAAACATAGAAGTCTTCATCACTAGTAAAGCATCCGCCTAATCAAGAGGCACAACCAACAAAAATCAACAAAATCTCCCAAATGGATTTCCGCCTACTCAAGAGGCACAATCAATAGAAAGTCCAAATCCCCAGAGGATTCATGCCTACAAAGAGGCAATCAACAAAAATCCCCGGCAAGACCGGATGACTAAAAAGAAAAAGCCGAAATCAAAGACTCCCCAGCAAGACCGGATGGCTAAAAAAGAAATAGCCAAAAACAAAAATCCCCGGCAAAGCTGGATGACTAAGACAGAAAAGTCAAAAAGAAAAATCAAATCATTCCCCATGGAATAAGCGCATGATCAAAGACAGTAAGCCGCTGCCACTCCTCCAAAAATCCGATAAGGATTTTTTTTGAGAACATCTCAAGAACCCTATAGAATAAGGTTCGCACCAAGTGGGGGTGTAAAAACCACTAGAGTCTGTCAAAATGCAGATTCGTACCAGGTGGGGGTAGGTACCCACAAGAGTCTGTCAAAATGCAGATTCGTACCAGGTGGGGGTAGGTACCCACAAGAGTCTGTCAAAATGCAGATTCGTACCGGGTGGGGGTAGGTACCCACAAGAGTCTCGTCAAAATGCGATTCGTACTGGTGGGGGTAGGTACCCACAAGAGTCTCGTCAAAATGCGGATTCGTACCAGGTGGGGGTAGGTACCCACAAGAGTCCGTCAAAATGCGATTCGTACCAGGTGGGGGTAGGTACCCACAAGAGTCTGTCAAAATGCGATTCGTACTAGGTGGGGGTAGGTATCCATCGAAGTCTGTCAAAATGCAGTATTCGTACGGGTGGGGGTAGGTACCCACAAGAGTCCGTCAAAATGCGATTCGTACCAGGTGGGGGTAGGTACCCACAAGAGTCCGTCAAAATGCATATTCGTACCAGGTGGGGGTAGGTACCCACAAGAGTCTGTCAAAATGCAGATTCGTACCGGGTGGGGGTAGGTACCCACAAGAGTCTGTCAAAATGCAGATTCGTACCAGGTGGGGGTAGGTACCCACAAGAGTCTGTCAAAATGCAAATTCGTACCAGGTGGGGGTAGGTACCCATCAGAGTCTGTCAAAATGCAGATTCGTACCAGGTGGGGGTAGGTACCCACAAGAGTCTGTCAAAATGCAGATTTGTACCAGGTGGGGGTAGGTACCCATCAGAGTCTGTCAAAATGCAGATTCGTACCAGGTGGGGGTAGGTACCCACAAGAGTCTGTCAAAATGCAGATTCGTACCGGGTGGGGGTAGGTACCCACAAGAGTCTGTCAAAATGCAGATTCATACCAGGTGAGGGTAGGTACTCACCAAAGCCTTATAAAAATAAGGTTTATACCAGATGAGGGTAGGTACTCATCAGAAAACTTAGCAAAATGCATCAGGTAGAGTAAAATACTCATCAGAAGCATTACAAAAAACGGGTGTAAAAACCTTGCTTCTATTATAGGATAGTTCAGTGTTGAGCACCTCGGAAGTAAGTACCCACAAGAGTTTAGCAAAATGCGAACTCATACCAGGTGAGGGTAAGTACTCACCAAAACCTTGCAGAACAAGGTTCATACCTAGTGGAGGTAGGTACTCACTAAAGTCTAGTAAAATACAGACTTATACCTGGTGAAGGGTAAATACTCACCAGAGCCTTATAAAAGAAGGCTCAAACCAGATAGGGGTTGGTACCTATCAAAATATTTATCATCCAGAAGATCAGCAAGGAGCAGCATCCGAAGGATGACCGGGCAAAAGGGTTAACTCCTTCCCCTACCATCTAATTTTATCGGCATATCAAGCCAACAAATTAGTTAGGCAGGTGAAGGGGGGGCAGCTGTAGACCCCTAATTTTTCCCAACTTCTTAATAAAAGAAAAGGAGACCTCTCGCAAACAAGATAGAGTTCACCCAGTCACCCGACAAAAACTAAAGAGACTTCCTACACAAAGATAAAGCTCGCCCCGCATCTTAATGATGGCCAAGAAGACTTCCTATATGAAGATAAAGCTTCAACGGACACACATCGGCATCAACCAACGTCCGAAAAAAGCAAGGAAAGCTTCCCGGGGTCCCAGAACGCAAAAATTGGACAAAACAGGTCGAGACCCCCGTCCCAGAGTTGGGACGACCGTCCCAACTAACCTAGGACAAGTGAGACGCGCGTCCCACATGTGGGACGGCCATCCCAAGTCCTTGGGGGACTGGCTCTGTGTTAAAAATGCAAGTGGCCCAAATGAGCCAGGCAGCGAAAACTATAAATAGGAGGCTCATTTGCTCATTTTCCACACCCCAGACAACTCAGAGCACTTGTCTACTTCTCTCCCTCTTTCAAATGATCTTTCTGATTGCCTTATATAGGTAACAATCAGTTAAGGAATTATATTCCAGCATTCGATTCTTCTAGAAAATTTTAGTTGAGTCGAGTTTTGTCGTGAGGAGAGTCGTTGTAGAGCGAGGGACTGCCGAAACGCGTCCTTATTGTAAGAGAGTTGCTATATAAAGCTTGTTACGGAGGTTCTTCTCAAATCTCTTCTTTTTTACTGCTTTATTTATTGCTTCATGAAATGTAAATAAAATCATGTAGATAGCCATATTTATTGTACGAATGAAATAGGGTAATAGCGTAATTTCTTGTAATCTCTACTTAAATGAATTAATCCGTCATAGGGAACCCGAAAGGGGCGTTGTGGGGTGCTAACACCTTCCCCACACGTAACTAACTCCGTTACCCAACTCTGGTTATAATGGCCGAGTGCGGTTTTTATTAAAATCAACATTTTTTCCTTTTCCAATGTTTAAGGTCAAAACATTGGTGGCGACTCCAAAAGAACCCCTTTTTCGAAAACCTTGCTTCTATTAGAGGATAGTTCAGTTGTTGAGCACCTCGGAAGCAATGAACATATTTTAAACATAAAACGCGAGTCTAAACCATCTTTTCGCGACCGCTCGCATTAAACGTTCGAGATGTCCCTAGACGTCGGAATGGACGGCG